>OX578145.1:99988887-100632887 GCA_951213105.1 Amaurobius ferox | reverse complement strand
GGACGAACTGCACTCACTCGGGCCAGAGGAAATTTTACCGCAAGCGGATAGTGGCATCTATAAGTGCCACCACGCGGAACGTTTGAATTTGTGTACTAGATGGCGTTACTTGTACATGGAACTAACTTCAATGTATTTTGCAGTGGCATGACCTTGGCAGAAGAGGATCGAATGAATTAATTCTCCATTTGGAGCGGTGAAAATCATTTTGTAACATAAACAAACAGAGCAATTCTCGTAGCTTCAACAATTTTATAATTGAGTTTTGGTTTTTATTTTTATTTCAGCGTTATGATTTCGTTGGTGAATCATAGGAATATAAGAGAGTATTTTTTTGTTTAGGTTTTAGAGGCAGTGAAATTATTCGTTTATTTCGGATAAAAGAATGGGAGCAACTAACGAGAATTTTGTATTCAGATTTGTATGAAAATTATACATCAAATAGAACATAAATATTTCTTTTATTCCTGAAAAAACTAGATTTCTGTGTTGAATAGGTGATTTTTAGTGAATTTTTTTCGAGAGTTAGGCTTAGTGCAAAAAATGCGCCGTCCTTTTCGACCAGTTCGGAAGCAAAGCGCTTCGTCTTTTGGGCCGCGACAGCTCCGGAATGCTGCCGTCCCGAAAGGGTTAAATATAAAAAAAGGCGGTTGTTCTATTGCTGTATTAGTTATTATTGAAGATATGCAAGAGAAAACAGGCATAATTATGTATAACATAAGTTAACTCTGTAGAAGTGATATATTTGTTTTTTTCTTGGGTACATATTTCCATTGAATATCTCTATTAATATTCTTATAGTTATTGATATACTACATAAATCTGGCAATCGTAGGCTGAAAATTGTTTAAATTTGTTCTTATAATGCTTCTCCAAACTGCAATAAACCAAATCACACAATAACTTGCAAAAAGTCTGCATATTCAGCTTTATTTAATGCAATTTTGTCTTCGATTAGAAATGACAAACAGATTATGCAATGTTATTTATATTAAACTGGTGAGTGAAAAGCTCTTTTGGCAAGTAAACTCTGAAGTGAAATTCCTTGCCCTGAATATAGATTATGAAATTAGGGAAAGTGAAAACACTTGCTTGTAGTGAGCATTTTGTATCGCAAAGTGCAGTCAGTCAAGTTCATTTATAATCCTCGGACTTTTATCTATATTTTTAAATCGATATATTAAAATAGAAAAGCATATGTATTTTCTGATGAATACACATTTAGTATTTAAAAAAATTAGGTAATATGGAAATTTTTTAAAATTGTTTATACAAGCATCTTTTCATATCTGAATATATGTGATGTCGTACAAAGGATGTAAAAGTCTGAGCTTTGAGTTTAACATATAAGGAAAGTATTGTGACTGGAATCAAATATTTGAATACTTTTCTTCTGATTTATACATTTTTAGCATCACTGAACTATAGATAACATCTGGAAAACACTCCCATTCCAGATATCAGCATCCATGGACCAGTTTTGCCCTTATTATATTGTCAGGCACTTATGTACAATTCAAACTTGTGCCCCTTCCCCCCCTATTCCAATCCCTGGGGGTTTCAGACAAATAAAAGTTGTCGTTAATAGGGATCCTGTTTTAAACTGTAGAGAGGATTCATGTGACATCATGAGATTGTTTTATTTGAACAAGCAATCACTGGACGTACATTAGGTTTATAACAGAAGATATTATTTCTTCAAGTATCTTGGTGGATTTTTATTTTATTAAAAAGCTGTTTTATTTAGAACCTAGATGTACATCAATATATATTGATGTATGCCTAGCCAGAACTAACTAGAAAGCATAAAGAGGTGACGTTGTCTCGCTTTCATCATGAATTAGAAAATTAAAAACAGTAGCGTTATAATAGACTATCATCTCATAATAATTCAAATAAATTTTATTAATACAGTTTTAAATATATTTACTTTTATGTTCATTATACATCGTCCAGAAAGTTATCGATAAATTTTCATTTGTTTTTTTTTATTTTAATCTTCATATTGTTTACATTAAGAAAGTGTCTTTACAATGTATTGTTTGAATATCTGAAATAATTGTACCTCAAAATCATGCTAAAATTTATTATTCAAAGCTATGAAAGTGTGAACTTTTAGTCTTATACGTTATAATAATGTTAATGTTTACTAATTATAATTTAAATACAAAAACATTCTCTGAAAAGAAGTAAATTTTAAAAAGTTTCTTTTGAGCTTTTCTCGTTTCTACATTTAATACACAACAATATAAGTTTTTCTAAACTCTTGTGAAGCGTAAGCATTCGTGTTTTATTTTAAAATTTCTTTATATTTCTTGAGGAGGCATTATGAATATAACTTAGTTTTTCATTAAATATAGCAATGTGCAGGTAAAAAAAATAAATAAATGGGATTGTTACTTTATATACACATGCCTAGAAATGATCTATTCAATAACTCTTCTTTAAAAAAAATCATGACTGCATTAGTATACACTGGAGTTTCTTCTAGAAAGTTATCGGTGACATGCAGTGGTATAAAAGTAAAAAGCAAGTAGGTGTGTTCTTACGTTTTCAAGAAGTAATAATATCATATCAAGGAATCTTGATATTCATAACACTATTGATTTGTTTTAAAAATCTCGACAAATGATTCTAATTTGAGGCGAAATATTGCAAAAACTTTATACATAAGCAATTCACGATTGAATGAAATAAAAATGCATTCAGCACATCTATCGTCTGTGTCATACCACATGTTATATGGTTTGTATTTTTATAGAGCATATTAAACGAGATCTTGTAGAGATCAAAAATAAGTTTTAACATATTGCTGACTGACTATTTCAAGCCAAAGCTATTCCTGGTAGTGGGCTATGTTTCAGCAGTTGAAAATAAAATCAAAACAACACAACAAATAAAATCAAAGCTTCAATAAACTTTATTTAAACAGCATGCGTTGAAATGAAACTTACTACATATATTTAATAATTTTTTGGGTATACTGTAAAGCATTTACCAATGTACAATGGTACTCAAGTTTTACAAACATATCAAGTTTCACTGCACTTTCCTTTGGAAGGGCATACTTCATATACTCTGGGATCCCCGCCCCACAAGTAACATCAAAACATCTAAATAAGTTTCAATAAACTTTATTTACGCATACTCTGGGATCCCCCCCCCAAATAAAATCAAAACATCTAAATAAGCTTGAATAAACTTTATTTACACAGCTTCCGTTGAAATGAAAGTTACTGCATATATTTAATAATTTTTTCGGGAACGGTATTCTGTAAAGCATTTACCTATGTGCAATAGTACTCAAGTTTTACAAACATATCGAGTTTCACTGCATTTTCCTTTGGACGAGCATATCTGGGAATCCCCCCCCCATGTAACATCAAAACATCTAAATAAACATCTAATAAAAAAATCATGCTATGAAATCGCTTTATGAGACTATCGCGTTTTATAAATATTGCCTTATGACAGGGCTGTCGCAATTTTTGCTCCAATTATATAGAATCCGCATTATGACAGTACCACGATATAGAAAGGTTGACTGTAATATATTTTTTCTATTGTTTTTATATACCAGAATTAAATGTTGTGATTGTTTAAAGCAAAATATCGCTGCACACCACTGATTTTATCATTTCATTTAAAAATCAATTCGGTAACCTTGTACGTTTATATATGTAGCATGTTACAATTTTGTTTTAAGTTTTTATAAAGAGTTAATTTTGTAGAAATTTGTGATGAATTTGTGATTTTTTGTTGTTGTTGTTGTTGTTCTTTCAGGAGATAATTTTTATAAGAATTAATTAAAAAAAATAATCAGATTTTAGAATTGAATTTGATCATAATTCAATGAGCTTTCAATAAAGAGTTGGGTTGGTACTCTGTATCCGTTTTGTAATTGTATATGGAATTTGTGATGAATACATGTACATATATAACTAATTCCTTACATTTATTAGATTGTTTTTCATAACAATTTCTCCACATGAATAGTAGTTTTCTTTGTAGAATCAAGACATATGTACTTGTTATCACAGATCATATAGTTAGAAGTGAAAGCATTATACAAAGTTCCATAGTTAAGGCTTACTCAGTTGACTGTGTCAATGGAGAGAGAGATTCTCTTTGCATTAGAAATTATTTTCTTGCTGTATACAAACCAAGAGAAAAATCCTATATTGTTACACAGTTTTTTATATATACAGGATCTGAAATCCCATGGATATATGTTATATTCAAATTATGATATAATTGTTAAAAAGTATAAATAGTTTGAGGGTCTTCACAATTACAGAATCCACCCATAGATAGCATTCCCTAAGTTAGAATTATGTTCCAACTGCAAATAACAGCATCCTTGCTCAAGTTTCATACTTATTATGTATGCACTTGTCAACCTGAAAAAACCTGCATTTGTGATGGCAGCAACATGCTCTATGCCAGAATTTTGTGAACTTCTAGTGAAACCATATAATTTAGTCCTACCACTTAGCTGGCTTCAAGTTTTTTGAAAATTTGG
Organism: Amaurobius ferox; assembly: GCA_951213105.1. Taxonomy (NCBI): domain Eukaryota; kingdom Metazoa; phylum Arthropoda; class Arachnida; order Araneae; family Amaurobiidae; genus Amaurobius; species Amaurobius ferox. The sequence continues at coordinate 100,628,365 of OX578145.1, read as the reverse complement.
CTCAGGTGACATAAAATCCAAAGACCAAATTCATAATCACAGAATACACCTCTAGGTGTTTTTTCCAAGATTAGGATCATGATTGCAATCAGATAACAGCATCGAGGGACTGTTTATGCCTTTGTTATGTGCTTGTCAACATGGAATACTCGATATTTACAATAACAGCAAGATAACTTGAAATACGTCAAAATTTTGTGTCCCTCTATGAAAATTGGCAAATTCAGTTCTACGTGTGGCCAGCTTTAAATGCCTTGAAAATTTAGTTCAGGTTATATGAGGCGCAGTGGCCATGCATATTGCCACACAGAACCCACCTGTAAAATTTGTTTCTAAATATTAAAGGATTATATTTCCATTGCAGATAACGGCATCTATGAATTGGTTTTGCCCAAATTTAGCTTACAGAAATTTAAAGCCAGTTACTTGGAAAGAAAAAAAATTAACAATCCAAGGAACACATTTACTTTAAACATCTTGACTAATAAAACCAGTTTGTGTTTCTATGCATGTATCTATAGCATGCTATGTCTGTCTCACATGATTAGCTGGATGGATGATTGAAGTACGAAAATACTTCACCTGTCCAAAGAAGTTTTTTTTCACATTAAAAATATATTTACTTTAATTATAAACATTTTAATGAAAGAATCTGAGAAGCCTTAACTGATGTACACATTGTTATGCTACAACTATTTTGATCACTATGCATATCCCAGATGACAGCTTAATGAGCAGTGAATTGTGATTGTGGAAAAGAGAAGGACAGCAAAAGTTCTTTTGAAACAGTTTGAAATTTAGAAAGCATTTGAAATGTGAACCATGTGATCTAAAATTTATATTCAGTCAGTATTCGTATATATGTATTACAGCTACAACGAGCATTTGAATAATAGTTGGACAGGTGAACCAGCTGTATGCTTTTGCTTAACATTTTTCCTATACATACTGTCTTCCTATTATTCTATCCTTCTAGGTTTCAATGCTGAGAAACTGCAATTTATTACCAGGTAGTAGTTTTCATTTTTATTTTTTTTTTCCGATGTGATTTTAAGATTTCCTCAACAGGAACCAAGAAGTTTTGTGGTAGCACCTTCCTAATTGAGAGCAGTGTTCATGAAGATAGCAGTTTGCCTTGATGCACATTTTGAGGTTCAGGTTAGCTGTGGGATGCAGCTACTATAACAACAGTCACCTGCAAACAATTGGAATACCTTAAAATGCCCACATTCAACTTTCGTTTATAATTTCTAACTTATCCAATCACCATTATTGGAACAAAAAAGTTGGATTTACTCTGACTAACCATAATGGGTGTTGTGTTTGTGAGTTTGCATGTCAATTAATTAGTTGCATGAAAAATATCTTGGTATTTTTTTTTCAATAGAAAATTATATATATTAATTACTCCCAATATATTTTGACCATTTATTGATATACTACTGGATTTACACGAGAAATGAGAAGTAAAGTGCTGACATGAAAGCCAGTAGCAGTTGGTTTACACTGTGATGTAAGAAACAGTCATTATTAATTTGGAAAAAAAAAAAACTTGAAATTGGAATAAAAAGATTTGAAACGCCGATACTACAGGATCTTAACATATTTTTCAATCTCTAAATATAACTTCTTTATAATTTTTAATCATAAATGCAGGATTTTGTTAAAAGTAAAACTCAAATCATGTAAAATGAAATCTCTCACATTTTCAGTTATAGATGTTTTATTTCGAGAAAAACAAGCAGCTGAAAATGTAGGAGAACTATAAAAGTAAATTGTGATATTGTAAATTTGTCCCCCACACCCTTCCCAACAAATGTTGATTACAGTAGTCAAAGAAAACCTGTTTTAGAAAAATATTAATTGTTTTGGTTACGAAAAGTGCCCTAGGATAACAATTTGTCAGATTTCTTGTAAATTCTTCAAGTTTTCAAGATATGTACACGTTTTGAGCATCCCTGAATCTAAATCAAACATTTTTATAGGAAATCTACATGTGCATGTGAGTCGGGACCAGCAACATCACTAGAAAAAGAAAAATTTGGACTTCGGTAGCAAATTATCTTGCTTCCCAGTTTTCCAAATATAATTTCTACGAACTTCAATTGGTTACGATGAGTTTCTAGGTGGAGTTATAACCCCCAAAACCCTTGTCATGGAGATGTTACTAGTCGGGAAATTTAGTATGTTTATCATAATCTTAGAACACTTGAATGCTCTGGATTTCGAATTTGAGCTCCCTGAATTTTATAATTATTTTTTGATAAAGATATGGCATTCAAACATATTAACTAAACAGTCATTTTATACATAATTTAATTATCCAATAGCATGTCACCATTTTGAAATGTTAACTTGAATTGTACACCATATTTAAGACTAAGAATTTCATAATAATCGCGAATTCGGTCCATGAATTTTTAAAATTCATGGACCGAATTCGCGATAAATGGGAGCATACAATGGCATTAGACAAAGAGGTGTTTGGGTATATATGCATCTCTTTTGAAAAGTTTTTAATTTAGCTGTAAATTTTAGGTGTGATACACACAACCGGAGAAAAAATATATTTTCGTTTTAACTAATCACTAAAATTCGTTACAAACAAGGACAAACTTTAATAAAATGAAGGTGATAAAAAAATTATATGTGTGATAAAATGAATATTTTCCTTTTTATAATCTATTATCAAGTCCGAAGGGATCCCCTTTGGATCTTTGTTGATCTTTGGGCCCTGTGCACTTGGTGCACGTTACGGCCCGTACCTCATCATCTAGCTTTGCGAATGACTCCGGCGGTTACACTTTTCACGTTAGAAAAGTGTGGTTAGACGGAGCCTAGCGGGGGCTTCGATCTAACTGGAAGTAATCCGTGGGCTTTCTCTATTGGTAGTTACAACATGAAGAAATCAGATGCTCCATTCCCTGGTTCTTCATGCCGCCACAGAGAAAGCGTTGAAGGATTGAGTACACCCTCGGGTGAATCCCAGTCAGCCATTGAGACAATCCCTCTGGGGAGTTGCGAGCCTTGGGGACCGACACACTGAAACCATGGCTGAGACGCAGGAAATTCTCACAAAAGCGCAGAGGTGCAGGAGGAGACGCATTCTGGATTGTCTTAATGTTGTGCAAATCAATCTGCACCATAGTCGATCTGCCTCTGCTATTCTTAGCAAAAGGCTGATAAATGGTAGAGCTGATATTGCTCTTATCCAGGAGCCCTGGACCTGCAATGGAAAAATTCTGGGTCTTGGGATCAAGGGCTTCATTGTTTTTTATGATACATCCTGTATCAGACCTAGAGCCTGTATGCTGTCAGCAACAGACTCAATGCTGTTCACCTTGTAAAATTCCTTGATGGTGATAATGTTGCCATCAGTGTGAATCTTAAAACCAATGAGCATAAGTTGGAATACATCTTTGCTTCGGCCTATCTTCCTTACGAAGAAAAGGAAACCTTTTCAAATGTCATTACTAGTCTAATTGAGTACTGTAATGGCAAAAGAATGATTATCGGCTGTGATGCAAATGCCCATAGCTCTGTTTGGGGCAGTAGTGATTGCAACCGTAGGGGTGATGATCTTTTAGAACAGATTATACTTTTTAATCTTTTTATTCTTAATAAGGGTAACTCTCGTACCTTCGTGACAGTTTTATCGTCACGAAATTATTGATATTACCATAAGCAATAGTATTGCATATGAAAGTGTTTTCAATTGGAAGGTTTCAGATCATATTTCCTTGTCTGACCACCAACTGATCTCTTTTTCCGTTAATGGTCCTGTGAAACCTATAACAGTGAAGGGTAGGAACCCAAAAAGTACAAATTGGGGTTCCTACAAAGAAGATCTTCTGGCGAGTATGGCTAGTTATAGTGGTGAATATTCTTCTATTGAAAACCTGGATTTGGCTGTTAACTTTGTGCAACACACCACAATCCAATCCTTCCACAAAAACTGCAAGACCACAAATGAGGACTCCCCGAGGATTGTTCCTTGGTGATCGAATGAGCTTAGCCGTTTGCGTAGGAAATGCAAAAAGCTTTTTAATAGAGCTAAAAAGAGTGGAGAATGGCAGGTTTATAAATCTGCTCTTACCTCCTATAATAAGGCAGTCAGAAATCCCAAGAGAAACTCATAGAGAACTTACTGCGAAGGCATTAATGATGCTCCTCCTACGGCGAAACTTCTTAAGCTGGTGTCAAGGGACAGGAATTGTAATTTGAACACTGTCAAGAAGTCAAATGTTGACTTCTCTGTTACTGGGGAAGAAACCCTGGCTGATCTGTTCAAGGTCCATTTTCCGGTTTCTGATTCGTATGGTCATAGTGGCATACTTGATGCCTGCTCCACGCCTACCTGTGATGACAGAAGTTGGAGCATTGCTAGGAGTGTGGTTACTCTGGATAGGGTAAAATAGGCAATTGATTCCCATAAACCCTATAAAACTCCCGGGAATGGCATCATTCCAATTCTTCTCCAGGAAGGAATTGAGGTGCTAGCTCCCATTCTCTACATTATCTACAGAGCATGTATTGCCTTGGGTCATGTACCATCTTCCTGGAGGCATACTAAGGTAATCTTTATTCCAAAGATTGGAAAGGATAATTATTACGAGGCCAAATCCTTCAGGCCTATTAGCCTTACGTCTTTTCTTCTAAAGACTATTGAGAAGCTTATAGATAGGTATATAAGATAAGTGATTCTGGCTGCCAATCCCCTATCAAGCTCTCAACAAGCCTATCAACCGGGTAAATCCACGGACACTGCCCTCTATAGTCTCTCCTTTATTTTGGAGAGAAACCTTAATGCTAAGGAAGTTGCTTTTCTCGACATTGAAGGCGCCTTTGATAAGATATCCAACGATACCATCCTTGATGCTCTTGATAGAAAAGGTGTTGATATCACGATCTTTTATTGGATCAAGAACCTGTTATCTAATACGTATATATGTTCATCGTTACTTGGTGAAAATATGACAGTGCATGCACTTGCGGGCTGTTCGCAAGGAGGTGTGCTTTCTCCACTTCTTTGGTGTATAGTTGTGGACTCTCTTTTGGAGAGCATCAATGTTTCTGGTGTTTCCTGCGTTGGTTACGCAGACGATGTTGTTATCATTGGCAGGGGCAAATTTGGCAACACTGTCTCTGACATGATGTCCACTGCTCGCAGGAGAGTTGAGACATGGTGTAAAAACGCAGGTCTTTTTGTTAACCCGCAGAAGACTGCAATGGTTGGGTTTACCAGAAAACGCATTCTTAATCTTGGAGATATTCGCTTCTTTGGTCAGAAGCTTACTTGCTCCAAGGAGGTTAAATTCTTAGGAATTTATTTTGACAAGGGACTCAACTGGAAGAAGCACTTGGATTACTGCACGACTAAAGCCAGAAGAATCTTCTGGTCTTGTAGGAATGCTATTGGGAAAACCTGGGGTTTAAATCCCAAGGCTATCCATTGGATTTACTTGATGGCAATCTGTCCTATCATTTCCTATGGCTCCATTGTTTGGTGGTCTAGAATAAGATGTGAAACTGCTAAATTAGAATTAATTAAGCTTCAAAGCATGGTCTGTATTGCAATCTCTGGATGCATGAAAACTACTCCTACTGCAACTTTTGAACTTTTACTTGGATTGCACCCGCTTTACATGTGTATTAAAGCAGAGGCAGTCATTTGCATGAACAGACTTAAATATCTGAAGCACTGGAAAGATTACTCAAGGTATTTATCTTGGAGTGATCTTAACAGTAATGTTGCTAGCCATCCTTATTTCTGCATGCCACCTGATGGCATTCATGTCAAATATACGTTTGACAAGCCTTACGAAATTCAGGTCCCCTCGCGGGATGACTGGAAGAGGACTCCCACCTACAATAAACAGAATTGTGCTGTATGGTATACAGATGGCTCGAAGATTGGCACAAGTACTGGTGCTGGTGTGTGCTGTTTGGATGATGGCCAGAGCTGTCTTATCCGCTTGGCAGTTATGCTACTGTCTTTCAGGCTGAGGTCTCTGCCATTCTTATGTGTTGTAGAATTTGCTACGACAGGAAGTATAAGAGCAACCAAATAATTATCTGTTCCGACAGTCAGGCTGCTATTATGGCACTTAGGAAGGAAGTCCACTATGACATCTTCCCTTGTCTGGGAGTGCTATAATGCACTCTGTGAAATTGATAGCAATAACGAAGTCATTCTTTACTGGGTGCCTGGACATTCGGGCATTCCTGGAAATGAGTTGGCTGATGAATTAGCTAGAAAAGGCTCAAGTACTCCTTTCGTTGGCTCTGAGCCGGCCTTGGGTATTCCCAATGATCTTACCAGAAGAATTGTTTATGACATCTTCAGGAAGCTTCAATGTAAGAACTGGCGTAATATTAAGGATCAAAAGCAAGCGAACAATTGCCCTAGTACACGTCAAAAGTAACTTTTCAAGCTCAGCAGAACTGGCATCAGGAGGACTGTTGGGCTCCTTACTGGACACTGCACCCTCAACAGACACCTCAACATTATGGGTGTCACTAAAGATTCGCTTTGCAAATACAGCGAAGAAACTGCTGCTCACATTCTCTGTGAATGTGAGATTTACTCTGCTCACAGATTCAAACACATTGGTCGACATGTGATTGAACCCTGGGAGCTGAATGACATTCCTGTCTAGTGCTTGTTCATCTTTGCGTCGACTACTGGTCTCTTTTCGTAGAGATCTATTCAATCTGGGGTAGTATAATAGACCTCTGGTCGCTGTGCTGGGCTCTTCTTGAGCCACCCGTCTCTCATTTCATTTCATTTCATTTCATTTCAAGTCCCGAGGGCCAAGCAATCCATGTGACTGCTTGGGGCCTCATCTTTGGAGAGGGCCTCAAAATTGGAAAGGATTTTTTTTTATCCTAAGAATTTCTTAACTTTTATCTCGAGCTAATTATTTCAATGTCGCATCTTACCATTAATTAGCCCCGCCTATGTTTTCCTTTATTATTTTGTGTTATTCTGAAATTTACCTTCAGTCGTTCAGATTTCAGTAGTTAGGGTTTGAAGCTGGTAAGGCAGAATCAGTAGCATATTTTATTAGTTTTAATCTATTTGCTTTTGTGTATTTTGTTGCTGCAGGAGCCCCAAGTAGCTTACTAGATCTCAGAATAAAACTTTTGTCTATCTGTAACCTTTTTTTGCCCTACTGAACTATAACTATAAATCTTCTAGAAATAGTAGGTCAATTAGCAAAATTATGGCTATTCATTGTCGAACATTAACGTAGTTAAAGTCTTAAGGCCTAATAGCAGCATCTTTAGACAATCCCGTGCACGAAATTTTCCTTTCAGATATGAGGTCGCCTACGCTATATTTCAACTTCGGTATGACATGTGCCATTCGATGTGAGGCTGCCGTATAGTGATAGACTAGACATCAAAACATTCATCTAGGTGTAGAGTCATTTTCTTGTAGTGAGTGTGGTAGACCTTTTAATAGAAAGAATAACTTATTACGCCATGCTAAAGTACAAACTAATAGTATAGATAAAGATTCCTCTGCTCGATCTCCTATGTATCATGAATGTTCAGAATGTCTTAAAAAGTTTCATCGTGCTTCTACTTTAAGTCATCATATGCTTGTAAAACATAAAGCTGAATCTGAGATATCCACATCTAGAGGAATGACAGTTGAGCTTCCATGATCAGAGAATTTCCATTCATTCAAGTCTAAAGGATGCATTAGGCATGGTATCAAGTACCACAATTTTACTTATAGATGGCGTTAACCTTGATATGCTGATGTTTTTAATGAGGTTCGCCCTCTATTATTAAATGTCTTGGAGAACAAAATGGTGGACTTTGGTCGAATTAAGTGGTATGCGGCATTACAGATGAAACTAGCGCAGCTGGTTAAAAATGCGGAAATGCAATTTATTACTACTCATTTTAAAAGTTGGATTGTTACTTGTTTACTTGAAGAGAATCGTCCACATCAGGTAGATGATGCTTTTCTTAAGATTAATGAAACAATTGATGAACTTACGTACCGGGGGTCTGGTTGGACCCTTCATCGAATTCTAAAAATGGATGGATGTCGTTAGATATAGTCCTTGCATGTGAGATTAGAGGATTAGAAATGTTCTAAATTATGAAAATGTTGTATTTTTATTTATATGTACTCGCTAATAAATATTGACGTCACATATAATGCCTTTTTCTGTTTGCCTTTATGGAAATTCGCACTAACATTTACTGAAAATAGAGTATGTATTTATGATACATATTAAAACTAGACATGGTAAAAGTTGTGTGAATTGAAGAAAAATATATAGCAGTAATGATAAAACTTAATAAAACTTGATGAATTTTTACTCAGTTAATAGAAGTATCTACGAAATCGTGTGTGGGTCTTTAAAAATTTATGGGAATCGGAGTAAAATCTAATGTCTCTTGTAAAATCTGCAGGATGAAGCGCTTAACATATAAGTGAAGTTAAGAGAATTTTTTTATTTAAAGTTTATAGTAATAGTAAAGATCCTGAAGAAATATAGTGTTCTAAAGGAAGGTGAGAGATGTAGTTTTTATGAACACTGGCTTTAATATTATGCAGGGATTTTTAAACTAATATACGCATTGTTTAAATTAGTTGTAATGGATGACTGGCTAGAATTATATGCTGCATTGATAAAATTACTTTGTCATGTATGAAAATTGTTTAATTTTACATCTATGGCTGAATTACGTCCTGGTAAGAATTTTTAGAAGGTAAATTACGAAAGCTGTATGAAGAATAGGCTAAAAATATGATTTTTACCAAAGAGTTTGTGGAAACCCCAGGCCGTCCGACTCATCCAGAGGACTTGAGCAACTATTTGGACGACCGGACCAAAGAGTTTGTGTAAATGTAATGTCTTAATGAAATATGAGTATGAGTGTGCTAAGAGAATATTAACAAGAAAGATCAATCATGCATAAGCATTGATTAGGAAACACTTTCCAACTGAAATGTAATTTCATTTAAAAATTTCTAAAATGTGATTCATTCAGTGGTAATATCTTTTACATTATCACAGTACTACAGTAATTTATTATACTTAAATATTTAAAACTGTATCGAAATATAAATCATCTGATTCTTTATGCAAAATCAATGAATATTTCATTCATATAACTTGTATTCCAGACTCCAGAGCTAAATAATTTTGTGTGAAAAAAATTCAGCAATTCTTATGTAATTCATCTTACAATCTCTTGAGATATTTGCATTCTGCATATGTTAAAATTAGGCTTCCTTGAAGAAATAATAAAAGTTTAGGGATCATTTAAAATCACAACTATTGTAATTGCATAGGCACGGAATTTAGATACACAGATAATACACAGATAATATATATGTGTATGTGTATGTACTCAAAGTATTGGAATCGTGCCGAAGATCGGAACTCGAATTTTCAAAGTATCTACACGTTTTGGGACTTCTAGAACACGAAAAAACTACTTTTAGGAAGACGTCTGTGTGTGTAAGGGTGTATCTGTGTATGTTTCTGTGTGTCTGTGTGGATATTACATCCACTCTAATTGAAAAACTAATGGACCGAATTTCATACAATTTGGTAGGTATGTTTTTTGTGGGAAATCCTGATGTTCATTAGATTATAGTACGATTCGTAATAAAAGAATCTGCCTTCTTTGCGAAATGGCTGCAGAAATTGCCTTTATCCACTCTAGCTAAAAACTAATGAACCAAATTTAACAAAATTTGGAGTATAATATTTCAATAACCTACAAGTGATTTATATACCAAATTTAACAAAATTTTGTATATAAATCATTTGTAGGTTATTCTACTACGATTCGGGAAAAAGGAACGGGCTATTTTTGCGAAATGGCCAGCAAAAATCGTTATATATAAAAATAAAAGACTACGTGTGCTCAATTATATCAATTAAATTCCTATTTTATATGTGATTTTTGACAACAAAAAGAATAAGACTAACCCCATTACTCTAGGACTAGCCGTTCTTGAGATATTCTAGTTTTTTCGCGTTTTCGCTACGCCACCTTTGACAATAAGTCCATCTATCAAATGAGAACCAAATTTAAGTTTAACGTGTAAATTCAATGTCATTTAAAATACTTATGTTGTGCAGATAAACTCAAATTATCATTGAATAAATAAAGAGAACGAATATGAGTCTGCAGGGAAAGACATGTGCTGTCCACATCAGAATTTTTAACAATATTACAACAATGATTTATAAAAGTGAACGGGGATTAATTGCGGGTCATTTCGAAAAAAATGTATGATCTATATTTAAAGATCCACCAAATTGCTGTAGAATAAAATGTTCTACAAATTTAAGCTGTGTACCAAATTTTAACTCTCTAGGACGTAGGAAAGTGCATTTAAAATGCCATCAATTAAATTTATCATGAAGAGTTATATAAAATTTAAAAAAAATGAAAAATTGTTATCTACCAAATTATTTTAAAATATGAAGCCACTCCCATATGCAAAACGTCTTAACAAATGGAGAGATATTTATTATATAATATCTCTCTCTTTTCTTTCTGGAAGATATCCCAAAGTCAGAATTTAATTGAATTTGTTTTTTTCCCTATATTAAATAATTTTTTTAATTAAAAAACTACTTAACATATTTTACTGAATTTTTTTTTATATATTCTATGGGATAATGTGAATATTTCCTAAAAATTTCGAAGCAATTCGTGAATTTTAAATTTACTTAAAAAATGTTTGAAAAATTAGGTCCCATAGGGTTCAATGTATTTCATTTTTTCAACCCGGGTTCAATAAAAAACTAATTGGGTGATATTATTTATTTATATTCCCATAGGTCCTACAGACCGTCTGAACAACATACTAAAATTTCATTTTGATAAACTCATTTTTACGGCAGTTATCGTGCTAACGGACAGACAGACAGACAGACAGACAGACAGAATGAACAAAGTCATAAACACTTTTCAACTTTGTTGTAAAGTGTTAAAAAGTGGGAGGTGGGAAAATAAATATTAGAAAATTCGCAAGTACGAGATTATTTTACTGATGATGGGTCGAGTATATAAAATGCAGTAGTTCTGCAATCTAACACTATTGGAAGTTGCTTAAACCTCTAGAATGGATGTTTGTACTCCTGAAAACTAATCGTAAACCCTTAAAGTTTCTTGAATTTCACGTTTTAGCTTGTTTGTACACTATGGATTTATGTCTGTATATGTGTAAAACCTTCGAAACTCTCTTCTTGTATATGTGAGATATTACCTTGAAGGGGCATAAAAACCTTCCTCCTGTGAAATATATGATTTACATGTTTCTACCTCTATGGATTGGAAGTTTATGATCTTATAGAGTTGATAACTACTAAGAGCTGATATGGATTCGCTTGTGTAAGTATTAAGAACATTATCAATTAAGAAAAGAAGGTTTATACGTTATCTTCATTCTATTCTTAAAAGTGATTGCATATCTAAACCATCGTGAATTCTAAAACATATATGAGTATCAACCTTTCAAAATACACTTTTATTATAGCAAAAATTAAGCACACATCCACAACAGAAGGTCTTTATTTTACTTCCTATAAGACGTACAAAAGTTTAAAAAAAAGGGGGGGGGGGGCCATAGCGCTTTCGAGCACAAGTACGCTCTTCATCAGGTGCTACATGGAAATAAAATTTGAATCGTTCATATATAGACCAGATATAGCGACAAAATTTGCATAAATACAATTTACAAAATGTTCTACGTTTAGACAAGGATAAATCGTAAACTATAAAACAATTTTTTTATAGTTTCAAAAATATCAACAACAAAGGAACAGCAAATTAAATTACAATTTAATTACAAAAATCGAAAAAGGGGGGGGGGGGGGCAATCAAGCATAATCCCAAGTTCCCGAGTTCCTGCAAAACCGCCTCGGCCAAAATACCAGATAAAGGGCTACCCATAGGGGCACCACAGGTTTGTAGATAAATAGCATCATGGAAACCAAAATAATTTGTCTCTGCAACAATATTCAAAGCAGAAGTGATTGCGTTTATGATAGGAGTTTTAAAATTATGATTATGTAGTTTTTTGATAATAATTTCAATAGCAATGTCAACGGGTATAATAGGAAATAAAGAAACAACATCAAAACTATGCAAGGTACTATTAGATTTAAATTTAGTTTTGTATAAAATATTAATGAAATTTTCAGTTGAACTGATAGAAAATTTATGGTTATTAAAAAAAGGTTTTAAGAAGAAGGCAAGGGATTTTTCTAAAAAATAAGTAGGTCCACAACATTTGGAAACAACAGGACGGATAGGATTATTAGGTTTATGAAGTTTAATTTGACCAAAGATCTTAGGGAGTTGATGAGAAGTACAGAAAATAGCAGATTTAACATTGGGGGGAAGATCGTTACATTTTTTAAGTTTTGCGATTCTAGCATTAATCTTATTGATCGGGAATTTTTTAACCTGAATGCATTCCATCTCGTCAATACACTTCCGCATTGAATTTACATAATCAATTTTATTGGTAAGAACAAGTTGCTTAGTCTTGTCAGCACATAAAATGACAAGTTCCGGATTAGATCTAAGTTTTTTAATTTCCCTGAGTTCAGTATTCAAAATAATATTAGAACTAGAATGTTTATTTTTATTTTTAAGCTTATTCTCATTTTGAAACGCAAGAATAGACCGATACATGACAAAACGGCCACGATCTCTATGAGTCTAAGCCACGTTAAGAAGAGCACTTTCCACAGGGGGAATTAAATTGATAAAATTAGAATTATTACTGGGATAAGCAAACTTAGGGCCTCTTTTTTAAACTTTTGTACGTCTTATAGGAAATAAAATAAAGACCTTCTGTTGTGGATGTGTGCTTAATTTTTGCTATTATAACATCAGACGTGATGCCAAATTATTTATTTTACACTTTATTTTTGAAACATTGCAAATTACATTTTTAAAATTTTACAAGTTTAAAACATGTTTTTATTAAAATTTGTAAGTAAAAAACTTGCATTTGTTGAATTTAAAACACCCCTATTCCTCTGTTTGTATTTTTAAACTAAGTATATTCTCTGAGATTTTTCTAATTTTAAGACTAGAATGAGTGTAATACTATCCACTAAGTTCCCTCCTTTAATTCCACTTTCAGCCGCTAGGGGGCTCTGGTGGTTCCATACCTCCTCTGTTGGTGAATGCCAGATGTTGCCACCTGAAAAAGTTTCTATACACCCCCAGTCAAAAACTCACTCAGCAAAAACACAACACCCTCGTACAATACCGTTGCCACCCCGAAAAAAGGTTCAAAACAATGAAAACCCACAAATTTTTTCATTTCCCCCTTTTACCCCTCATCTAAGCTTACAAAATCTAAGATGGCGACCAATACCTCGAACCCCAGTACCTCTGTTGTTGGTGAACTGGCCTTCCACATCTACTTACTCTCATGCTTCCACATCTACTTACTATCTACTTACTCTCATGCCAGTGTCAATACAGTCATAACAAACTAAATCAGCTTAAAAAAATAATAAAGCATAAGCTTGTAATTTGGCTAGATATGCTTGAAACCATATAGAATAACTTGATTGCATGAAACTTAAAATAGATTATTCGAAACTAAAAGGAATTCTTCAAGAATTTAAATATAGTAATGGATTTACTGTCTTAGATGATGAGTTTTAGAGATTCCATTATGTATTTTTAACGAATTTTGGCGCTCTATTCAGTGACCGAGACTCTAAGTAATTGCTTACTTAGTACACTAAAACTGAAAGGAAAAGAGGTAAGTATTTAATTTACTAATTCAATAATACAGTGTATATGTAAATAAAGTATTGTAATGGTTCAAAACTCCTTCTCTTGGAATAAATGGATTTACAAATTTTAGGCATCCCAGAATACGAATAAACTGTTTTTTTCTTCAATTATGTCTGTGTGTCTACCTGATTGGCAAGATATCTTTTGTACAAATTGATCTATTTAAACGAAATTTTGTACAATTTTTTTAATGCGTAAACATAAAATGCCCATGTTCAAGGGAGTTTGTATCAGGGAAGAGTTCTCAATTTTTCAAACATGCTATTCTTAAATTGTAAAATATTATATGAAATGAAATTAACTATCTTTAAGATCCTACAAAAATAATTATTTTATACACTAATTTTTATTTAAAAGGGAATGGCATTCCTATAGGACGCTAATTTGCGTTTCTCTCATGATATTACACTTTTTTTTTTACTTTCTCATACATAGTATTGAAACAGTATTGTTTTCACGAAAATTTTCGATTTCGAGACTGTGATGCCAATATATGTTTTTTTTAGGATATTCTGAATTTCTTTTTTACTATTTTTAAAATGATGTCAGTGGTCGATATCTTGTGTAAATGATAGCTACTACAAATATTAATGCATTTTCACGAAACTTTATATTTGACTTTGTTACCACAAAATCTAGAACTAGAGTTATTTACATTCAACCGCTAACTTTTAAATTTATTCGAAATTTATATTATTTTCTTAATATGGCAGCATAGACCTAAAGTTGACATAATCATGCATAAAAGGGATTATTTATGGCTTAATGATCACAAAACTTATTAGTTAATAGTTTCAATAATTGTAGTGAAAAAAATGTTGATACAATTTTTGTGATCATGACATTGTTAGCCCCTCAGTGGAACTCGTTACCCCGCCCCCCAAGGGGGTACATTGTCAAGCTTGGTATCAAATGAAAGATTTTTTTCAAGCCCTTTAAAATGAGAAGTAACATAATATAGTTGATCATTTGGAAGAACAGAGATTTTCAAAACTTTTCTTGTAAAATTTGAAAAAAAAAATAATAACAACAACAAGCTGCTTAAAAGAGTAGTCTGGTAGAAAGTCGAGTAGAACCATACTTCAGTTAATTTTTACATTCTCATACTATGAATTATAGTATAGAGAAAGTGTTGTTTTTATGAAAATTTTCCAATTCGATATTTGATGCCAATATATATATTAAGACCTCTTGAACACGCTTTGACTATTTTTGGAGAGTATTTTGTCTACTTTTGACTGTTATGTCTGTGATCAATTTCTTCGGTACATCATAGCTGCCACAAATATTTATGGGTTTTCACGAAACTTTATATCCAGCTTTGATGATGAGAAATCTAGAACTATAAATTTTTTTTTAATTCAAGTGAAAACTTTGAAGTTTTATATTTATTTAACACTAACAACGATTACCCGGAATCGCTCGGGATTTACGACTCAAAACTCTGATAAAAATTACACCGGATCATGGCCATGAATCTTATACATTGTTTTTTCACTGTGAAAGAAGTAAATTCATTGCATTATGTAAGAAAAAAAATCATTCCATTATATATAAGTCATAGCTGCTTCCGGCACGCCCTTCGTAGCTAGGCCCTCCGGGCAGCGTTTCGGAATGTGATTATCAGGTGTCCACAACTGATGTACAGTCAATATATACAGTTTGAAAGGAAAACTAAAATGACTCTTAAATGCTAGGTAACAATGCAAATTTTAACAAATTAAATGACATTATCCTAATTTGTTAGGTTTTACAGCAATGCTTGCTTGTAAACCACAATTTTTGATTTGCCTCCCGGAGATAAAACATGCAAATTTTGTGAAGTTCCTACTCTTGAGCATGCCACATACAATTGGCCATGAAAGAAGCAAGAACTTTCTAAATCCACCCCTGCAAATTTAAGGGTTTGTCCTTAAGCTTTGTTGATGGTCATGGCAAATGCCAGTCTAACTGAGAACTGGACTCGTTTGAAGCTAAATGGTAGGTCGGTTGGTATCAACGTTATGCAAGGTATGAATACGTCCTCTCCTTTTGCCTTTCCCGTTAATACCGTGGCTTCTATGACATTTGGTAAAATATTTTTGACACGGAGCCATCTTCCATTGCATAGTTTTGGTGGGTCCAGATTCCGCAGAAGCATTATTGGTGATCCTTTCTTTAACTTCAAGATATGAGAAGGCATTCCAAGTGGCAGGTAGTTCAGAAATTCCAGTGGGTAATTAACGGCATCAGCGGTGTTCACTGCAGAGTCAAATGACTTGCCAAGGTATAAAATGCTGATAATTAAATAACCATTAATCATCACAAAATGCTGATAATTAAATAACCATGTTGATTTCTTAATACTTTTCGTTGCTGAGTAAGCATGTGAAAAATGAACCATGGTTTCCATTTCAATTCATATTTCTAACCAGCGATTTTCAAAAGTGACTAATACGTTCAGTGAACTCCCACAAAACTCAGAGATTTAATTGACTTTCACGTTTTAAAACAACGATGTCCAACCTTTTTCGTTGGAAACATGGAGTTAGAGAGCAGAACTCCTAGGTAAAAGTTTCGTTTTCCATTAATATCTCAACAACCTTTAATCTTAGAAACTCGAAACTTGGACTAAATTTATGGAGGAATATTTCAAAGCTACCCACAAAATTTCATTAAATTCTGTGCAGCTGTTCTCCCTTCATGATGAGACAAATGAAAGTCTCGTTTTTCACTAATATCTCGAGAACACTTGGTTTTAGAAACTCGATACATAGACTAAATTTTTTAAGAGAGACTATTTCAAGACTACTCATCAAATTCGGTTTAGCCATTCTCCCGTGATGTTGGAACATATATACATACATACATAAATACATGCATCCTTTTCTTCTTTATATATATAGATGTCAGCATTAGAAAAAATTTGACAAAATCATGCATAAGAGGTTATTTATAGCTCAATTATCTTGACACTCAATTGTTTCAATCATTGTGAAAAATAGCCATGATACGTTTTTTCTGTTCGTGACATCATCAGTCTCCTCGGCATGGGTGCCCATAAGTGAGAGCAAGGGTAGGGGTCACATGCCCCATCTGGATGTTATAGTCACAAAGGCAGGCATCATGTTAGTTGATGTATGTCTTATCCTTGAGTTTTCCTCATCCTAGAAAAGGTTCTATGGATACCCATGCCCCTCAGATTCAAGTTACCCCAAGGGGTACAGTTTCAAGTGTGGTATTTATCGAAAGATGTTTTCAAGCCCTTTAAAGTGAAGGGTTACACGCTATAATTGTAATCATTTGTACTAACAATGCTGATTTTTCCTTGTAAAATTGATAGAAAAAATCACAAGCTACTTAAAAATGGATTCTAGTATGAGACAGTCGGGTGGAGCCACACTCCCAGGACTGCCACTATAAAACATGAGGAGAATAGTTGCTTTAGAAGCTTAAAATATTGAAAACAGCTGCCTGCATAACTCAATAGAAAGTATTCAGTTCATTAAGATAACTGCTACTCAGTAATTCTACATACAATAAACTATTTCGAATTTAACGTTAGAAACTATCTAATAGTACTTATTGAATAAATTGATTGTGTTTTATAAATTCAATATTTATAAAACACAATCCAGTCACCCTGATGTTTTGTTAATTTTTCCCGGCGACATTCCCCAACGCTGATTTTATGTCCATAATTTTCCTTAGACTCATGAGAAGAAAAAAAAATTCCTCTCCTCAGACGCTTGTATTTCGTTTTCATTCTGGGTCAAATAGAGTTATCTATACAGGGTGAATATAAACTGATGGTCAGAACTGCAAGGGGTTATAGAACTCGCCAAAACAAACAATTTTCACAATGCAATATGGGGTCGGAAAGCAACCGGCGAGCCGCGAGAGGGCGCTTTCTCTGGGAGTGGATGAAACGTCGCGTCAAAATAGAGTTATGTGAAGACGAATACAGTGAATACGAATAATGAAAATTTATTGACAAAATGTTTAGAACAAATGCTCAAATGAACGACCACCAACTGCGAGACAGGCGTCACAGCGGCGACGGAGTGAATCGCGTACACTTTGGAAGATTCCTAGCATTTCACTAACGTCTGCAGTTGCGACGCTAATTCGGGCGACAAGGTCTTCTGTTGACTCGATGGGCGTCTCGTAAACGGCGCTTTTTAGCTGTCCCCAGAAGAAAAAATCCAGGCAGGGCAGATCGGGAGATCTGGTAGGCCACGCGACTGAATCACCACGGCCAATCCATCTGTTTCGAAAGGCAATGTCCAGGTAGTTCCGCACATTCCTGGTGTAATATGATGACTCTCCGTCGTGCTGGAACCACATAGCCACTCGATGATTTGCTGCTACAACACGTAGTAAATCTGGCAGCACCTGCTGGAGGAAGGTGCGGTACTTCTGTCCGTCTAGTTCAGCTATACCCAACCTTTTTTCTTCTCGGGCCATATACACATGACAGCTATTTCACACGGGCCGCAACATAAGGATTAATGAAAAACGTAAATAAGTCCAAGTATTTATTTATCAAGAAATACAACCAAAGAGACTGTTGATTAAAAATCTTATTTAGATCAAGCTTGTAACTGCTACATGCTACCCTTAAAGCGTCATCCAAATCAGAATCAGTAAGCCGGTTTCTATATATATTCTTTGCATATTTTATTTTCGAGTAGTACGATTCACAAAGATACGTTGATGCGAACAACGTGAGCAAAATTTGAGCACATCTTTGTACAGTTTTATATTGTTCGGGCACTATTTTCCAAAATTCGGCGCTCTCCTTTTCTTCTCTTCTTTTCTTTAAAAATAACTTCCAGGTGTGTATTGTTTTTCAATAAATTCGACAAATAGCTCTTCGTTACTGATTCGTTACTTCATAGACTGTTTTTACCGAGCCACTCACAAAAGTTCAGCGAGCCGCAGGTTGAGTATGGCTGGTCTAGGCGGTCTGGTAACAGTTAATTGGTCGTGGTTAATAATCCTTGCCCACACATTCACGGAGAACCTTTGCTTGTGACATCTGAAACGTGTAGCATGCGGATTTACTGTGTTCACCATTTTGACGCAACGTTTCATCCACACCAGAGAAAGGGCCCTCTCGCGACTCGCTGGTTTCTTTCCGACCCCACATTGTATTGTGAAAGTTGTTTGTTTTTGTGAGTTCTATAACTCCTTATAGTTTGTTCCGACTATCAGTTTATATACATCCTGTATATACTAATTGCCAAGTGTCCGTCTGTCTGTCACACTTTTTTTAGGCACTTCACAAGTAGATAGAGACTTGCAATTTGGCACATGAGTCGACCGTTCGATAAAACCCCTTGGAAAAATCGAAATTTTCAAAAATGTTCTAAAGAGAGGGTGCTCCATACCTGAAGCGTTCGATAAGTGAAATGATAGGAAAGCATACTTTGAGATAAGATAGAGACTTCAAATTTAGTGTATGGATAAATTTAGTGTATGGGGTGCTCCAGAGAAAAAAGTTCGAAAGGTGATATGATGAAAAACCATGCTTCGAGATGAGATAGACTTCCAATTTGGTTTACAGGTAGCTAGTTTGAAAAGAAGAATATATACAAATTCAGTTTTCTGATATTTTCTACTTTAGGGGGTGATGCGAAACCAAATGTTCGATTTTCCGAATAAAGGATAAACTTTTCTTTTTAAAATGTAATAGAAGTTTGATATTTGGTATATGGAGCAATCATCTGATATAAAACAAAGGAATAGAGTTTTTCAAAAATATTCATTTAAAGGGATGGCTACGCCATACGAAAACGTTCGAAAAGTGAAATAATAGAAAAAATATGTTTCGCGATGGAATAGAAACTTTAAATTTGGTGCGTAGGCAGATAGTTCAAAAGCAAGGAAGTGTGCAATAGAACATTTACAATATTTGTAATTTTGGGGGAATTCGCACATCAAAACGTTCTAAAAGTAAAAATGATAGGAAAACATGCTATGAGATCAGAGAGAGACTTCAAACATAGTATATGGGAAAGGAAGAATGTGTGCAATTTCAGATTTCTAATATCTTCAACTTCAAAATGTTCGACTTGCCGAATAAATGAGAAACGGCTCTTTTAAAATTTGATAGAGGTTTAAAATTTGGTACATGGCCTAATCATTTGATGAAAGAAAACACTCAAGACGAATACAGTTTTTTAAAAATGTTCATTTCAGGGGTACTCCAGAGAAAAACGTTCGAAAGGTGAATTTACAGTAAAAAAACATGCTTCGGGATGAGATAGAGATGACAAATATTTTGTACGGATAGATAGTTTGGAAGGACGAGAGTGGAAAGCCCAGACGCCCGACTCACCCGAGGGTATGAGCAGCAAAGTAAGCGGCCGGCGGAAGGAAGAGAGTTGTTGTTGAGACCCGACCGTCCGACCTACCAGAATGGAAGGAAGAGAGTGTATAATTTCAGTTTTCCAATATTTTCCACTTTAGGGATGACGCACATCAAAGTGTTCGATTTTCGGAATAAATGAGAAACACTAATTTTAAAATGTGATAGAGGCTTGATATTTGGTATATGGGCCAATCATCTAATAGAAAACCCGAGAAAAACGGAGTTTTTAAGAAATGTTCCTATAAAGGGATGGGAACTCCATACAAAAACATTTGATAGGTGAAATGATAGAAATCACATTCTTTGCGAAGAGATAGAGACTTCAAATTTAATGTACAGGTAGATAGTTTGAAAGGATGAACGTGTGCAATTTCAGATTTCCATCATTTGCTATTTTAGGGGGTGCCGCACACTAAAATATTCGATTTGACAAACAAATGAAAAACGCCTCCTTTTCAACGTCATAGAGGCTGGAAATTTGATAAAAAACACAAAATGAATACAGTTTTTCACAGAAAAAAGTTTAGAAAGTGAATTGAAAGAAAAAATATGCTTCGTAATAGGATAGGGAGTTTAAATTTAGTATACGGGTAGATAGTTTGAAAAAAGAAAGTGTGCAATTTCAGATTTCCAATATCTATTACTTTAGGGGGTGTCGCACACCAAAACGTTCGATTTTCCGAATAAATGAGACACGATTCCATTTAAATGTGATAGAGGCTTGATATTTGGTATATGGTCTAATCATTTGATAAAAAACTAAAGACAAATGAATTTTTCAGAAATGTTCATTTATGGGTGTGCTTCACAGAACGTTTGAAATATGAAATGAAAAAATAGCATGCTTCAGGATGACATAGAGACTTTAGTTTGCTGTACGGGTAGATAGTTTGAAAGGAAGAAGTGTGCAATTTAAGTTTTCCAATATTTTCTTCTTTAGGGGAATCTGCAGACCAAAGTATTCGATTTGCTGCATAAATGTGAAACGCGAAATAATTAAGCATGGGGATGGGTGAAGACCCTGGTGCTGATTAGTTTTTGGTAGAATTTGTAAAAACAAAACTCGCCTTTTTTTTGCGGAATAATGGCACTTAAAAATGTAATGTATCCACTCTAGCTAAAATACTAATTGACCAAATTTCACAAAATTCGGTAAATAAGTTACTTGCAGAATACTCTGGTGCTGATTAGTTTTTGGTTTGATTCGGAAAAGAACAACCTGCATTTTTTTACGAAATGGCCCACAAAAACCGCCAAAATCTGAAAAAGAAAAAAAGACTACGTATGCTGAAATATATCAATTAAGTTCTTGTTTTATAGGCAATTCTTGACGAGGAAAAGAATATAACACACTCCATTATGCTTTAGGACTAATCGTTCACAAGATATTTGAGATTTCTTGCAGTTTTTTGTTACGCCAATTTCGGAAAAATGTCATACATGTTTTTAGATGCAGTCAATGTTTGGGATAGGGTATGGCAAATACCTGTCTTTTTGGGAGGTTTTTCGTTTGGCATTGACGTTGTACCACCCGTAAGCGGAAGGTTAAACTTACAAAAGCATATCAGAGTGTGTTTTTACTTCTTCATTTTTATTTTACTTTTACGTCAAATATCTTCTCAACTATAAAAGATATTAATAGTAAGAACAGAGACAAAAATATGTGGCATCCAGTTTCTAGAACTATATACGTTTTTAAATTGTTTTTTATAGTTTTTGAGTAATTGTTTTGTCAAGTTGAAGAACATTGAAAATTTTCCATTTTTTATTTTCCCTGCAATACATGGTAATGTACAGGGAAAGTATTGGAATCATGCCGAAAATCGCAACTCGAGTTTTCGACGGACCTACACGTTTCGAGACCTCTAGAATACGAAAAATCTATTTTTAGCGTGACGTCTGTGCAGATATTTTATCCACTCTAACTAAAAAACTAATGGACCGAATTTCATAAAATTTGGTAGATAAGTCACTTGTGGGCAAATCTAGTGCTGATTAGTTTTGGATACGATTTGGGATAAAAGAACCCGCCTCTTTTTGTGAAATGGCTCGCAAAAGCTTGTATCCACTCTAGCTGAAAAACTAATGGACCGAATTTCACAAAATTCGGTAGATAAGTCACTTGTGAGACACCCTGGTGCTCATTAGATTTTAGTATGATTCGGAAAAAAATAACCTGCCTTTTTTTTGCAAAATGGCTCCCCAAAATCGCCAAAATCTAAAATTAAAAACTACGTATGCTCAAATATATCCATTAAATGCTTGTTATATCCGTAATTTTTAACGAAGAAAATAATAAAACCAACCCCATTACACTAGGACTAGCCGTTCTCGAGATATTTTATTTTTTTCGTATTTGCTCCACCCCACCTTTGAAAACAAGTCCAGTTATCAAATGAGAACAAAAATTGAATTAAAAGTGAATTAAATTTAATTAAAATAAAGAGAACGTGAATATAAGTCTGCAGGGAAAGTCATGTGCTGCCCACATCAAATTTTTACTTTCCCTGCAATGCATGGTAAAGTATAGGGAGAGTATTGGAATCATGCCGAAAATCACAACTCGAGTTTTCGACGGATCTACACATTTTGAGACATTTAGAATACGAAAAATCTATTTTTAGCGTGATGTCTGTGTGTATGTCTGTGCAATGTATATATCCACTCTAACTAAAAAGCTACTGGATCGAATTTCATAACATTTGGTAGGTAAGTCACTTGGGTGAGATCCTGGTGCTGATTAGTTACTTTCCCTGCAATACATGGTAATGTATAGGGAAAGTATAGGAAGCATACCGAAAACCACAACTTGAGTTTTCGACGGATCTACACGTTTCCAGACCTCTAGAATACGAAAAAACTATTTATAGCTTGACTTCTGTGTGAGTGTGTGTGTCTGTCTGTCTGAGCAATGTATGTATCCACTCTCACTAAAAATCTA
This sequence comes from Amaurobius ferox, assembly GCA_951213105.1. Lineage (NCBI taxonomy): Eukaryota > Metazoa > Arthropoda > Arachnida > Araneae > Amaurobiidae > Amaurobius > Amaurobius ferox. The sequence goes on along the minus strand of OX578145.1, from coordinate 100,605,254 downwards.
ATAGACCGAATTTCATAAAATTTGGTGCGTAAGTCACTTGGGTGAGACCCTGGTGCTGATTAGTTTTTGGTAGGATTCGTAAAAACAGAGTCCGTCTTTTTTTGCGAAATAAGTAAATTTTGGTAGATAAGTTACTTGTGGGATACCCTAGTGTTGATTAGATTTTGGTACGATTCGGAAAAGACATATTTGACATACCCTATCCCAAACATGAAGGCATTGGCGTCTATGGACGACAATGCCTGCAAAGGGGGATCGAACTGTTTGGGATAGTATTTCAAATACCTGTCTTTTTGGGAAATTCTTCGTTTGAGATTGGCGCTGTCCCACCCGTAAGCAAAAGGTTAAAAAAAAAAAGAGCTTAATACAAAATCCAATTCTATACACTTGTAAGGCATTCAAAGCGTTCACTTTAATTAAGATATAAGCATAATTTTCAATCTTCTTCAACTTGTCAAGATGATTACTCAAAAACTATAAGAGCTTTGTTTAAAACAAATATAGATCTAGAAACTAGATTTCCTAATACACATTTGTATCATTTACTTTCTTATATCTATCCTTTATAGTTTCGAAAGCATTTTGAGTGAAAGTGAGAAAATTTAAAAAAAAAAAATTCAAAATATTACAATTATTTTTGTATATTCCTAAACTTAAGTCTTATTTCCAACAAAACAGAAAAATTTATTTACATTTTTATCTATTCGGTTAGGAGATATAAGCGTCTAAGGTACTTACATTTTTTATAACACTCTGCTTTCTGCCACTGATAACCTAAGCGTCAAAAATTAGATGTGAAATCCAATAGGTATTTCTAAAGAAATTGTATGCACCAAAAAAAAAATATTACAAATATTAATATTATTTTTATATATTAATAAATATACTCTAAGCATAGATATTATTCGCATCCAAAAATAGTTGCGAAATCTGAGTGGTATTTTTAGAGATTGTTTCCAGATAAAGAAATTGTGGCTCAAAGTAAGAAATTTCACCAACTTCCCTTTAAATTTTCCAGCACCAAATATAAAACTGAGTTTGGGAGTGATCATCTGAAAGTAGAATCTGAATAACATAATCACATGTACAAATTTGCAATTTTGTTATTGTGAAACAATGCATTATACTATTTTCAGAATTATCAAACAGATAATCAAGTTTGAAGTGTTATGTAAAGTGATGATTTGGTAGTGTAGCTTTCCTAACTCATTAACAAAACTTTTTATCACATGTGAACTTTATACACATAGGCTATAGCTTTGTTTTTAGACCCCTCCACTCCTATACATTATTTGAGATCTAAATTTTCAAAAATAAAAATTTTAATAAATTTCCTAGGTCAAAAGATTTTATGAAAAATTAAAACACTTGAAAGATGTGCATAAAGTGCTGCTGAATGGAATTTGCCAACATAATCAAATGGCTTCAAATCCATGAATGAAAACAAATAAGTTTAAGAAAATTATTTAGTACCAAAAAACTGTTACAAACTGTTAAACCTTACAAACTGTTTTGCTTGTTCTTTCAGGACAAAAGATAGCCCACCCCCAGGTCCTGAATAGAGAGAAAGGTCATCCTGACAGCTTACCCTCCGTGCATACACACAGGATAATTCCCAAAGTGTTTTAAACATATTCATAAGAAGATTGTAATACATTTGTACTATGCAAACATATCAAATTAAAATATTCTTTCAAAACAATACTATCTCCATTATAGTATGACAAAGCAAACATATTAATTAGCTTTTACCTTTAGAATCTTTTTTTTCCCATTTGTCACCTGAAAAATAAAATCAATATCCTAAACATGTAACCGCTCTTCTCAGAACTTTCGGTGCAATTAATAAAACCCATAAAGTTGTGGAAGCTATTTAAAATGTGAAACCAGAAAAGCAATGTAACCGGACCAATGTAAACATGTACCAATGTAACCGGAGTACCAATGTAACCGGAGCAATGTAAACATGTAACCGGAACTTCTCAGAACTTTCGGTGCAATTAATAAAACCCATAAAGTTGTGGAAGCTATTTAAAATGTGAAACCAGAAAAGCAATGTAACCGGACCAATGTAAACATGTACCAATGTAACCGGAGCAATGTAAACATGTAACCGGAACTTCTCTGTACTTTCGGTGCAATTAATAAAACCCATAAAGTTGTGGAAGCTATTTAAAATGTGAAACCAGAAAAGCAATGATTTCCTGCAAAGCAAGTAGAATTTCATACATTGAGTATACAACTTCTTTTCTGGGATGTTAGTCTAGTAAAAAAATATTGGACAAACCACTAAATTTTAGAAGACCATTTTATACTGCTATTTCATACTTGGTAAATGGAACCTAGGCAATTTGACAGTACAGGCAAAACAATCGGCTGCAGAATATCGTCCACATACAAACGAGCCATTGAATTATCATGCAGACAACTAGAAAAAATTGATTCCCCAGACTATCAGACCACGTGTAATGTCTATTTGTCTTGATGTCTTGACAACAAATACAGAATTGGAAAACTGGCCAGTCCTCCTCCATACACATGTGGCTGACAAAGTACAGGATCAATTGTGTTTGTTCTGCCTATGTTGAGGGTACAGTGGTAGGCGCCTTAATGGACATGGACACCCAATTCCACCTTCTGCCAGTCGCCTAAAGATAGTATCCCTTTATACAGGATGCATGGAGGATGACAAGTGCCTTCGAATGGCTGATAGCAACTCCGTTACTGTGGATGAGACTCTTATCCTGACTGCATGATCCTCTCAAGCAGTTGTTTGTCTGGGGCATCTTGAGCCTCTGTGATAGTGGAATTTGCCTTTACTGATCTACTGCTGTCAACATCGAACAGCTACCATATTACTCCGACCAAGATGGCGACTGATGAGTCTGTTGGACCAACCAGCCTCCCTTAGGCCTATGACGCGACCTCTCTCTAAATCTGTCTGTTCGTAACTCTGTCAAATACATCTCTAAGACATATTTGTACATTACTTACAATATCAAAGCAGAAAACCCAGTTCCAATTACCTGTGAGTAAGAACAGCAGTTGTTTTAAATGCTGCAAACTGTGTAGTTCTCATGCACATTGCATGAACCCTAAAAAAATTCTAGATACGCCATTGCTGCAGGCATATATTTAAAATTTCTTCTTGTATACATGAAATTATGTGATTATTAAAAAATTTTATTTTTCATCTTTATATGTTAATATATATATATACTAGAAAATGTACCCAGGATTTAAGATGGACGATTGTGGCCTAACTGTTTGTGCACACACACAATTACTTTATTTTATATTTGTTATAAGCGAGTGCATTGTTAAAATGTTTTTTGGTTTTCAAGAATTCACTGTAAGTTCTGATGTAGTTTGTATCAGAGATTTACATCTGAAGTCTCTGTCAATGTTGAGCATTTGAGGAAATGTACCAGACATTCCTTGAATTTAAGAGGCAAACCTTTGATTACAATCACACCGGAACTCTCAGTGAATTATCGAAAACCAAAAATCAATCTAATAATACACCTACTGTGCTGATGTTGTTAAAATAAAACCTCTGTGAGAATACCTCAAATGCCCCGCATTGTGGGAGATTCTGTCTTCATGTGAAAAATATAAATTATTTAAAAATTCATGAAAATTTGACTATTAATCAAATAGATTATTTCCAAAGTTTGCTTGAAAAATAATTTTTTGACCTTTACGATCGTGTTAGGATGGAAACTCTGTAGCTAAGGAACTTATTTGTGTGAAAATAATTTTAAAGCATAAAATAACTGAAAAACTAATTCAAAATTTTAAAAAACTACACCCAGGTGCACCTTGCCGGATTCTGAAGTACCAGTGTAACAAATTTCATGCCATTCGTCTCTTCGATTTTTTGCTGCAGATGACATTTTCCTTTATTATTATACAGAAGGTCAATTACACTTTATGGAAATGATTTTGATAATTATTTTTTATACATAAAAAGAGTATTTCTTGTGACGATTTGCTTCTATTTGATAGCCTCGATTCTTGACTATAGCTCTAGCTCGAATTTTCCATGAACATAAACTTTTATTTAGCACTGTCATGTTAATTTTATCCCACTCCTCTTGGACTGTTTTCCAAAGCCCGTTCAGTGTTCTTGGATATCATTTTTCTAAGGTACATTTTAACAAACTGAAAGGGCAAAAGTCCATACGAGAAGTGTCATATGATTTTACAGGAATTTCATTGAATGGGATACATCTTATTCCTGTTTCTGCGGCTTTCTTTGCTAAATATGTAACAGTTGACTTAGACGTGTGACTAGAGGCTTTGTCCATATGAAGCTTAAATTTATTGATGTCCTTTCCATATAATGCTGGAATTTCTTCTTAAAAAATTGGTTCTAAAATATTCCGCTGATAGTAGAGTGAATTAATTTTGACTTTACTTGAGACTCTTTGAGCATTAATTTACAGTTCTAACAAAATCCTGCAACTATCATGAATTACTTTGGGAACTTTTCTGTACATTGACGAAGTACATTCATTCAGTCATTATCGTCAGTTGAGCAATAGAAAATTGTTCTTTTTTTAGTACAGTCACTTAAATATACCCATGCCTCATCGAGTGTTACCACAAATTTCCATTTATCAGTAACTAGGTGTTTTTCATATAATTTTCTACAATTTGTTTTTCTTTCCGCAATATGATTTGGTAAAAGCAGATGAACTTTAGATTTAAACATCTTTTTTAACTTCGAATCTTCATGAATGAATTATTTTACTTACAGTGCCCAGTTTCGACGCAATGAACCTTTTTGTCTGTGGATTTTCTTTTAGGATCAGAGAGTTCACTGTTCGACGATAGCTCAGTAATGGACTGTATGCATTAACTTTTTAATATGATTTATTAGAGTATATACAGACTATATACACTATTTACAACTTATTTACAATTGATGCAAATAATTAAAGATATCTGAGGTCTCATCATATTATCCAGGCTTCAGTGCTGGATGGTATGACCTCTCTTATCAATATCAAAATCATAACTGATTAATTCTTGGCGCGGTAGGCACAAAACAAACCCGCCAAGAGAGAGATCGACGCCAAGGCCGATTTGCGCGCGGACATTCACTTTCTTCGGTCCTAGGATTCTATTTTGTGGCCAGTTTTTATTTAGCTAGATGCTTTTTCCCTCTCAAATTCAATATATTAAAAATACCTTTAACTTTGAAATGCAATAACCTCGATTTTCACACCACTTTACAATTTGTTGATATGAATATTTTTCCTCGGACAGTGCATTTACATAACCTTCAAGCCATTATCAATTTCAGGAGCCATTTTCAAAATAAATCTACATTCCAATCAAAACAAAACAGTAACAGATGATTATATTGAAAATGCTAAGTCTTTATCTAAAAATGCTAACGACAAACATGATTATATTGAAAATGCTAAGTCTTTATCTCAAAATGCTAATGACAAACATAAATACAAAATCATTTCCATAAAGTGTGAACAACCTCTGTAGCTATATAATGATTCCACTCTTACATTATCTTTGTTAAATACATTTTATTGGCACTTATGAAAATTTTGTAGAAAATGGCAACTAGCAAATTATATAATTTAAAGCTGGTGATATATTTGATTTTACCTAACATAATACTTGATCAGGTACAATAAAAAACACTCTCCAATTTTGTTGAGTGTTGTGCCCCTTTTTACCAGCCATTTTTGAAAAGTTACTTGCCAATTTGTGTGCGTTAATCTACAGCTCTACTTTCTTGTATAGTTTCATGGTTTTGACACTGAGAAATTGAAATAGCTCACATGTGACTCGCATTGTTTCTCGTTACAGAAAAAGCTCAATACAGTGCAGTTGTTAGGACAGGGGAAATATTTCATCTCACGTTATAGTTTAATTGCTGATGTTGGACAGTACTGCAATGATTTTTTTTTTTTTTTTTGAAGGCATATTCTTCATCAGGGCTGGATAAACCCATTTGGCCCTGATCCCTAAAAAAGGTAGTTGTGACAACTGAAAATTTAGCAGAAAATAATTTTAAGAAAGAATGATAAAATTCATGAACTCCCCCCCCCCCCCCCAAAAAAAAAAATTATTAACATTGTTTGCTCGTCTTATAAATTTACAACTATCATTGCTTTCAAATATTGAATATTAATTTAAAAATATTATTTTTTAAGTGTCAGTGTTAACTAGTATACCATTGTAACTATTTATTTTAAGTGCTTTCTAATAAATATAGTCAAACTGCAAAATAGAAAAATTAAATAATGCTGAGTTAAGAAATTTGTCCAGCTCTACTTTTCATATTATATCCGAATCTGTGGTATGTTGAACAGAACTGTACTACATCATTTTGAAATTTTCTTTTTAGAAGCACTAACGGCTGTATTAATTTACATGCATGGAAGAAAAAGATATAATACTGATTACATAATTTATAAAAAGGTATGTACCAAGTTTCGAATTGAAAATATTTGTAAATTGTTAAATCTTGAAAGAGATACTTATTTGCAGTGCAGCAAAAACAATCTAAAGGATAGCATACATAATTTTACAATGTTAAAAGTCAGAAATGCAATATTTACAACTATTGTTGGCTTAATAATCCTGCAGCAATAATTACTAATATGCATAACTTGAAACATTAACTTTTGCAACTAAAATTTTCATCATATTCAATGCATCTAAAATATTAAACACCATAGCACTATGGCTTCATTCTATTAAATAATTTGGTGAAAAATAAGTATTCCAAGCATTTGACAATTGGCTGGTAATATATAGGTACGATCTTAATAAACTTAATTTTCACTAAACCCAAATGCTTCAAATTAACGTGCACTAGGAAGTAGGCGATTACTCGATTAGAATAGTAAGGGTGAAATTTCCAAACTCATCTATTCAATACTTATATTCTAAGCATTTCATGATTAACTGTTCTGATACATAATTGGTGGCAAAATAACTTCATTCATCAAAGTTTAATTTAAATTTATCAAGTAATGGTATGTCCTATTAATGAATAAATTAAAAATGATGGAAAACACAATTCAATATTTATAAAACGACAAGTATTTTAAGGAAAAACAAATTTATTGACATATCCAATGGTCTAAAATTTATTATAAAGCAACATAAATATAATTAAATTACAGAGTACTCCCAACATTTATGATATGACTAAAAATTAAGTTTGTATACATGATAATCATATGGATTGCTGTTACAATTTTGAATGCAAAAACTTTGCAATGTCAACTTTTGTATAAAACATTTTGAAGGACCAGCATTAGTATAAAGATACCAGGAAAAGCCGCCCCATTTCTTTGGCGATCAAAACTGTTGCCAAGGAAGAACATGCTTTAAAATTGTTTGTGATCACCATGCTAAGCTTAGCATGAAAACATGTAACATTTATCAGATTAAAAGTTATAGTTTTGAGAAAAAACATAAACATGCATAAGAAACAAAAATATTATACAAAAAAAAGTTAAAAGCACATTTCAACACTGTAAAATGAAAGGATAAAATAATGTAGAAACTAATGAATTCTCTAAAAATTTTTGACATGGTTCACACATGATATTTTGAACAGATACAATTTAAAATCACCTTGCCTTTTGTGAGAAAGAAGTGTGTGCATTTTTATATGTTTTCAATCGTATATGTATGGTATACAGTGAGCGAATCCACAAAAGAAAAACTATGATTAACTGTTATGAAGTGAATTTTTCACAGCAAACTTAAAAGCAAAACATAAGAAATCAACATTAAAAAAAATACTTAAAAAATAAAAATACAAGGGTGTTAAGAGTCAGAATACAATAAACAGTACAAGCTGAAGCAACTATTGTAAATCCGATAATAGCACCCCCACACATATTTTTTCAAAGTAAAAATCACGTCAAATTGCCGCATTCTCCCATGTTTTGAAATTGGCTCCTCCCATCCTAAGTGACATTCTTCTGTGTTTAAAAATAGGCTCAACCCAAAATGGTGTTTGCTACTGTGTTCTGAACAACAGTTTTTAATATAAATGATAGTGTAATTCAATTTGAATAACAGTGATTAATACTCATAAAAACGTTACAAAATGAGGTTTGTGTGACTTTTACGAAAATTGGGTAGCTTTGAATTACTGCAGAATATAAAACAGTACAGATTTCATATAAAGAATTTGGTTTTGACACTTTTTTCTGTGGCAATAAATTGCAAAATGGCGCGAAAATAAATTGCACTTGGCGCAATAATGTTCTATGATGGGTTTTTCTATCAACCTGGCAAACTTTCTGGCAAATGTTGAAAATTTTAGAAAACATACAATATTTAAAACATTTTATGCATTTAAAACCGATATATACTTCGAAAAAAAGATTAAGAACTTTTAAAGGAGGCGAGAAAGTAATTTTCTAAACAGAGAAAAATTCAAACCAAAATTTCAAAACACTGGATAAAATAAACAAAAAACATTAACCTTCAGGACTCCTCTTCCAACTCAGAGTCAGAACAATTGTTCGCTCTCTCACACAACTTCATCTCCACACTTAGGACCTAGATATACTTATCACTCATAATCTCTTTCATAACAAAAGGAATTGCTCCATTCCTCAAGCTCTATTTTAATGTTGTACAGTACAACCTCAAAAATCAGGATTTTTTCCAAATTTTCAAGGGGCTTTTTTTCTTTTACTATCAGACTGATGAAGTCCTGGATATAATTTAACAGGATAATTATTATTATTTATATGGAATTATATTTGATATATAAATACCCTATTTACCGGTCGACGTTCTGAACCCCGAAATGAGACGAAACTTTAGACCGGATATAAATATGGATGGCCATGTAGATAGGGGCTTGTGGTTGGAGTGTGAATTACGTTGTTAGCTTTAGCCCCTCCCCACCCCCCAAGTCACTATTTCTGACGAATTATTTCGTGTAAAATATACACCTCTATTTAAATACTGATTTTTTATTAACAAAAGTTCCTTTTCTTATTATTGAAATAGACATTTTTCTGAAACAATGTAATTTTTAATATTAAAAACTTTAAAACATTATCATAACATTTTATTCCATCTACAGGATAAAAAAAAACTGCTTTCCCATAACCAAAAATTAATTAAACAACAAATGTTAATTCAAATATTTAAATGAAATGATAAAATTTAATTTCATCACTTTGTTTCGTTCACACATTCTAGATTATTAATGTGCCTATTTTTTCTTTGAAATTTCTTTTGCCTCATTTTTTGTATTACATAATATGCTTTAATTCATTAACATAACTTCTGTCTCATTATTTTTACTAAAAATAGGGCTTTATAGTGTATTTAGTTAATATTAGGTTTGAATTTTAAACAAACTCTATAATCAGGAAAAATTGAAAATCCGGAATCGCCAGTCAGAACGAGTCCGAATTTTCAAGGTTGTACTGCATATACATTTATAGGAGCTAGAAACCGTAAAATTCGACTCTTTTATCGGTAATTTATTTTTAAATATATCTAAAGAATTACAATTTAAATAAAGTCTAACGTTAGTAAACAAAATATAATGGGCTACCTTCCACCATAAGACATTGACCTTCTGGTTAATTTGAAGGTAGCTCAAAGCATGTCCACACTTGACAGCAGCCAAATTACATCCTTTTGGCTTTACATAACCGCACTTGCAGGTAACCTAACCAGTTCAGTTGGCAAGCAAGCTAAAAGGTATGAGGGGCTATATGCCAGATTAACCCCAACTACAATCTCAAAAGAACTAGAATCACTTTAGAAAACTGATTATATTTTCCAGAAATTTTAAAAATACAGATACTTAAAAAAAAAAACATGGTTGCTAGGGTTTGCAGCAACTCGGCCAAAACTCCCAGTAAATGCAGTAGTCTTTATACTAAAGCTAACCAAATTTCAATCAGTAATCATACATACAAGACTTATTTACATACAATTATATATGTATTGGGCTTTAAAACATACTATTAAAGTACTAGTCTACATATAATACAATCTAAAATATATACATTTTTTATACTACATCAAAATATAATAATGAAAAAATATACATTGAGAACATCTATGAAAAAATGTACATTGTGGACATCTATGAAAAAATATACATTGTGAACATCTATGAAAAAATAAACTTTTACCATATCATATATTTTGATAACATATGTATGTTATTATGCCATTTTTAAGCACCCATACCAGCAGGAATAAAGCGAACATTACTAGAGTCTGAAGTTTTCTCCGACACATCAAGGGATGCTCGTAACCTGCTCCATGTATTGCCATCAACCATACCACCTGAAGAGCTTTCCGATGATGAGTCTGACACTGCATCAAAACTACATCCTTTATCTTCTAACGTTTTTTCTTCAGTTGTCATTGTTGAAAATGGCCGTTTCGTAACAAAGTTACAAACAGTGTCTGTAGATGGCTTCACATCTATATGTTTAGCATCTATATTGCAACCATTCGCAAACTGATGATATAAATTATCCATGTGCTTCTTGCTATTCATTAAATTCACACTTTTAACAATAACACGATTGCTACTTAAAGGATGCTTTACAATCTTCCAACCATCTCTGCTGACTGATTTGGCTTTGTCTTCATCTGGATTTTGCTCAGACAATTTTTTACTTTTATCCAAATTATTACTGACAGTTTTCCTAGAAATGTACTTCTTTGTATCAATTGCAGGTGATTCCTTTAGTTCAATTATAGTTCCTTTTATAGGATCTTTAAACTTGCATACAAGGGGAACTGGAGGGGTATCGATAGGAACTTCGTGAAAACACACAGTTTTAATTCCCTGCATCACAAGAGCAGGCGGTAACATATCAGGAACAGATGGATCTAACAACAACTCTTGTTCGGATGCATTGGCTAACACATTCAAATAAACATTGACAGCAGTTTTAAAAGGTGTCATCATCAATTCAGCCAGTTTTTTTCTCAACAATACAAGGTACACTGCATTTTTTATCACAACATGTCGGTAATCGTTAAGTATTGGCCTCATTTGAAAAAAGGTAATTTCAGACTCATAAGACAAGTGTGTTTCGCGATTACTTATAAATTCCTGAGGTACACCCAGATGACTCACAATACAACAGTCTAAAGAGCTAACATGCTTGAACACAGGCTTGTCACTGTATCTTTGCTTGTTGACCAAATAATCTGCAGCTTGGGTATCAAATACATTGACCAATTGTGTGTTAAATAGATGAGACAAACAATCAGAAGGTTCTCGGCAATCATGAATAACCTTTTCAATATTTTTTGATTGAAAAATGTCTCTCAAGCCATTATCAAAGGCAGATTTTTTGAGTAACTCAATGTCAAACAGGAAAATACATAATGGGGTGCATATGCAAACCCATGACAACACGCCAAGACGAGAGATTTTCGGGCCTTCAAAAGACACTCCAATCACACTTTGACGAGATATGTATTCAATTGCTTGATGGAATTCTCTATCAATAGTGTCTAAAATAAGGTTATCATGCGGTAACTCATTTTGGAGGTGAGGAGGCAAATTCAAAACAAAATCATCTTTAAAGAAGTCATCAGGGTATGGGGCATCTTCATCAAATTCTTCTTCATCTAATTCTCCATCAAATAAATCGTTCAGCCGATACGAAATTTTAGGATACTGTCTGTTTAAAATATTAGATAAGTATTCAAATTTTACAGGATTGCGAAACTCTTCTGAAGAGTCAATGACTTTGTAAGCCAAAAACTCTCGAAGGGTAAAATTGAGATTACCCATATATTCAAATTTTGGCAAAAGATACACGTGCTCGAACATAACACGTTGGCTCGTAGGTGCAATATGCTGAATTACTCCTTCGTACTCTCCTTCAGCAGTTTTAAACCGAATTTTGGAACGAAGTAAATCATACAATTGCCTATACAAATCCATGTATAAATGAGGCTTATTTGGAGACATTTTGGAAAATTAAGAATCTCAACAAAAATAGAAAATCTGATTTTCCTAACTACTATTTTAAACACGATCAAATTTCAAGATACAGCAAAAAAAACAGCCTTCTCAAAATCCTCACACCAATAATCAACGTCAACAAACAAAACAAACTGACTATTACCTATTGCCAAGTTCAGCAAGAGAAACTTGGAACTCGGAAAGTGTTGCCAGGTGCATAAGAACTAAAATTCGTCAACCAATAGAGCATGGGCACATATATAATTACAGGATGTCTATAGTAAGTACGGTCTGTAGCGGGAACCGGTCACTGTCGCGTATATTGATACGGGGTGTCCGTAGTATGTATAGGCAGTACTGAAAACGGTTAACTGTGACGTAAAACCCATGCATCACTTCGCTTGCACTACATCCCTTTTTATTTTATTACACAATAGATGAGTTACATGTGATGTCACGTTCGCGATTCCCCTGCACAGCGGCCATGTTTTTCGTAACATCGGTCTATCCGTATATTACAGATGATTTTTAGAAATTAACAATCACTTAGTGCATATATTATTAAAAATATACACAATATTAATAAAAAGATATGTTTTGATGACATAAATTTCATATTCCCGCTACAAACATATATGCACAATATTTGATTTTTGCAGTTTAGTAAAGGAATTGGGTAAGTTACATTTAAAATTTCTTTGTTGACATTTACCCTTGCATTATGTAATCAAATCTGTGCCATCAAAGTCTGTTTATTTAATTCAACTGTTCTGAAACACCCATATTGCAAGTCTTATAAGTATTATATATTGAGTTGTAAACTTGTACAGTAATATAGCAGCTGGCTCGTTTATATGAAAAAAATGACGATTGTTCTGTTGCTGTATTAGTTATTATTGAAGATATGCAAGAGAAAACAGGCATATTTGTGTATAACATAAGTTAAATCTGTAGAAGTGATATATATTTTTTTTTCTTGGGTACATATTTCCATTGAATATCTCTATTAATATTCTTATAGTTATTGATATACTACATAGTTATTGATATACTACTTCGATTAGAAATGACAAACAGATTATGCAATGTTATTTATATTAAACTGGTGAGTGAAAAGCTCTTTTGGCAAGTAAACTCTGAAGTGAAATTCCTTGCCCTGCATATTGATTAAGAAATTAGGGAAAATGAAAAAACTTGCTTGTAGTGAGCATTTTGTATCGCAAAGTGCAGTCGGTCAAGTTCATTTATAATCCTCGGACTTTTATCTATATTTTTAAATCGATATATTAAAATAGAAAAGCATATGTATTTTCTGATGAATACACATTTAGTATTAAAAAAAATTAGGTAATATGGAAAGTTTTTAAAATTTGTTGTGCAAAATTGTTTATACAAGCATCTTTTCATATCTGAATATATGTCACGTTGTACAAATGATGTAAAAGTTTGAACTTTATGTTTAACATATAAAGAAAGTATTGTGACTGGATTCAAATATTTGAATACTTTTCTTCTGATTTACACACTTTTAGCATCACTGAACTATACATAACATCTGGAAAACACTCCCATTACAGATATCAGCATCCATGGACCTGTTTTGCCCTTATTATATTGTCAGGCACCTATGCACAGTTCAAACTTGTGCCTCTTCCCCTTATTATAATCCCTGGGGGTTTCAGACAAATAAAAGTTGTCGTTAGAGGATTTATGTGACATCATGAGATTGTTTTATTTGTACAAGCAATCACTGGACGTACATTAGGTTTATAACAGAAGATACTATTTCTTCAAGTATTTTGGTGGGTTTTTATTTTAATCAAAAGCTGTTTTATTTAGAACCTAGATGTACATCAATATATATTGATGTATGCCTAGCCAGAACTAACTAGAAAGCATAAAGAGGTGTGGTTGTCTCGCTTTCATCATGAATTAGAAAATTAAAAACAGTAGCGTTATAATAGACTATCATCTCATAATAATTCAAATAAAATGTATTAATACATTTTAAATATATTTACTTTTATGTTCATTGTACATCATCCAGAAAGTTATCGATAAATTTTCTTCTTTTTTTTTTTATCTTCATATTGTTTACATTAAGAAAGTGTCTTTACAATGTATTGTTTGAATATCTGAAACAATTGTACCTCAAAATCATGCTAAAATTTATTATTCAAAGCTATGCAAGTGTGAACTCTTAGTCTTATATGTTATAATAATGTTAATGTTTACTAATTATAATTTAAATACAAAAAAATTCTCTGAAAAGAAGTAAATTTTAAAAAGTTTCTTTTGAGCTTTTCGCGTTTCTACATTTAATACACAACAATATAAGTTTTTCTAAACTCTTGTGTAGTGTAAACATTCGTGTTTTATTTTAAAATTTCCTTATATTTCTTGAGGAGGCATAGTGAATACAACTTAGTTTTTCATTAAATATAGCAATGTGCAGGTAAAAAAAATAAATAAATGGGATTGTTACTTTATATACACATGCCTAGAAATGATCTATTCAATAACGCTTCTTTAATAAAAATCATGAAAGCATTAGTATACACAGGAGTTTCTTTTAGAAAGTTATCGGTAACATGCAGTGGTATAAAAGTAAAAAGCAAGTAGGTATGTTCTTAAGTTTTCAAGGAGTAATAATATCATATCAAGGAATCTTTATATTCATAACACTATATTTCATAACACTATTGTTCTGTTTTAAAAATCTCCACAAATGACTCTAATTTGAGGCGAAATATTGCAAAAACTTTATACATAAGCAATTGACGATTGAATGAAATAAAAATGCATTCAGCACATCCATCGTCTGTGGCATATCACATGTTATATGGTTTATATTTTAACAGAGCATATTAATCGACATCATGTAGAGATCAAAAATAAGTTTTAACATATTGCTGACTGACTATTTCATGTCAAAGCTACCCCTGGTAGTGGGCTATGTTTCAACAGTTGAAAATAAAATTAAAAGAACACAACAAATAAAATCTAAACATAAATTCAAAGCTTCAATAAACTTTATTTACACAGCATGCGTTGAAATGAAACTTACTACATATATTTAATAATTTTTTCGGGTACGGAATACTGTAAAGCATTTACCAATGTGCAATGGTACACAAGTTTTACAAACATATCAAGTTTCACTGCACTTTCCTTTAGAAGGGCATACTTCACATACTTTAGGATCCCCGCCCCCACAAGTAACGTCAAAACATCTAAATAAATTTCAATAAACTTTATTTGCACACACTCTGGGATCCCCCCACCCAAATAAAATCAAAACATCTAAATAAACTTGAATAAACTTTATTTACACAGCTTGCGTTGAAATGAAACCGACTGCATATATTTAATAGTTTTTTCGGGAACGGTATACTGTAAAGCATTTACCTCTGTGCAATGGTACTCAAGTTTTACAAACATATCGAGTTTCACTGCATTTTCCTTTGGACGAGCTTATCTGGGATTCCCTCCCCCCCAAGTAACATCAAAACATCTAAATAAGCTTCAATAAACTTTATGTACGCATACTCTGGGATTCCCCCCCCCCACAAGTAAAATCAAAACATCTAAATAAGCTTGAATAAACTTTATTTACACAGCATGCGTTGAAATGAAACTTACTGCATATATTTAATAATTTTTTCGGGAAGGGTATACTGTAAAGCATTTACCTATGTGCAATGGTACTCAAGTTTTACAAACATATCAAATTTCACTGCACTTTCCTTTGGAAGGGCATACTTCACATACTCCGGGATCCCTACCCCCACAAGTAATATCAAAACATCTAAATAAGTTTCAATAAACTTTATTTACACATACTCTGGGATTCCTCCCCCCAAATAAAATCAAAACATCTAAATAAGCTTGAACAAAATTTATTTACACAGCATGCGTTGAAATGAAACTTACTGCATATATTTAATAATTTTTTCGGAAAGGGTATACTGTAAAGCATTTACCTATGTGCAATGGTACACAAGTTTTACAAACATATCGAGTTTCACTGCATTTTCCTTTGGACGAGCATATCTGGGATTCCCCACCCCCCTAAGTAACATCAAAACATCTAAATAAGCTTCAATAAACTTTATTTACGCATACTCTGGTATTCCCCCCCCCCCAAGTACAATCAAAACATCTAAATAAGCTTCAATGAACTTTATTTATACAGCATGAATTGAAATGATACTTACTACATATACTTAATAATGTTTTTGGGTATGGTATGCAGTAAAGCATTAACTACGTGCAATCATGCACAACAAGTTTTAAAGCATATCGGGTTTTGCTGCACTTTCCTTTGGAAAAGTATACTCCACATACTCTATGATTCCCCAACCCCTCAAGTAACAATATATTTTAACAATATATTTATACCCCCTCAAGTAACAATATAGTGACATGAAAACAAGGTGACTGATCAGCAACATGTGGCCATGCAAACATGAGTATACTCACAAGCTGCCAGCAAAGTGTTAGTCACAAATGATTTATTTCGACATCACCGTATATATGTAACATATATATATATATATATGTATATGTATATATATATATATATGTATATATATATATATATATATATATATATATATATATATATATATATATATATATATATATATATATATATATATATATACATATATATATATATAAGATTCAAATAAAAGAGGGAAACGACCAATTACATAGCATAAATGGCAGAGGTGGATTGCGACACCTCTGCTATGTAATTGGTCGTTTCCCTCTTTTATTTGAATCTTATATGATACTTTTTGTGCATGTGCTGCTTTGCGCCAACACTTGAAGTATAAGAATTTCCGTTGTATAAAAGTTTTCACTTCGTTTTATATGATATATATATATATATATATATATATATATATATATATATATAGTATTCTATATATTGCAAAGAAAACAATCAAAAGCTTAAAAAATAAGTCTATTTTTTGTTCGTGCAACTCTAAATAATATCGAAACATAGGCAGCATATTAAAAATCATGTCTATCTAAGTAAGATACCATCTAAATCTGGCAAATGAAATGAAGTTTAAATCAATTTAATAGCTCGAGTGAAATCACATAATTTCTCTTGTTCAGAGGTACTTATATTTCCCAAATTTTTTTAAACGAAATTATTGCATTAAAATAAATTAAGTAAATAGACATGAAAAGTACCTTGACTTCTTGTATTGTATCTGAACTTGGAGTAGAAGCAATACATGCCGAAAGTATCCATTGGTTTTTTTGCATCAGTACACGCGATTCAGAAGTGACGAATATTATGCGGTTCATCAGACAAATCCGTTAAAGTAATTTTTCTCAGTACTTTTATTGACTTCTTAGAAGCAACGTTGTGGTGTGAGGTATAATTTCACACTGAAATCTTGACAGTGTCAAGATAAAAACATCGCTACATTGACAGGAATGGTAATGGCGGATAGCGTCTACAAAGAGTATGGCGATGATAGCAACCGTTGCTAGGGGGAATGTGATGTCGGTGCAACTCATCTATAGTAGTACGTTGATATGTCGTGTGTGCTGGCTGTAAATGAAGAAATATATGATATAACTTTTTCAGTATTTATGAAGAACAAATAACTTTACATAAAATGTTACTAATTATTCCAGCAAACTTTTTCTGTTATTATATAATATAGTTAGTTATATCATATATGTAGGTTAATTTTTTCGTTTGGAATAACATTTTCAAAATTTCTTCTTAATAGTTAGATGTAGGATAAGTGCATTGCTAATTTAATATATTTATCATTTTATTTTTACACATTAGTTTTTTACTGAAATGATTACTTTTTAAAATTTGTTCATACTGTAAAATAATTTATATATACTTGCGAGCTGAGTTTCTTCTTTGCCCAGAGATCATAATTGAATTCTTTGGCATAGAAGATAATTTTGCTAGCTTTTAATATGTTCAATGCTTGAAATTGAATGACATATTGTTAGTTTTTAAATTATGCTTAAATATGCAAATATTATGTTAATATTTAGATTAAATATTAGGTTAGATTTGTAAATGTTAGGTAAATTTGTAAATGATAGGTTAATTTGTAAATAGTTGTAAGTTATGAGGTTTCATCAACATTATAGTTGTACTTGAAGTGTACTCCTTTTCATATTTGTAAACTGCATACTGGCCAGCTAAGTTATTCCCTGTATAGAGTTTTAAATTGAAATCTTTTGCTCGTAAAGGGTAACTTTTCTGTTAAGAAAAGTAATTGCTGATATATATCAGCATGGGAAGTTCCAAGTGACCATATTGTTTAATGCATAATTGTAAAATTGAAACTTTAATTACCACCGGTTTGTTTTGTAGCATAAAAAGGCAATATTTTGAATAGCTGTCAGAAAATTTTATACACTAGATGTATCCATGCAGAGCATCTACGCTCTAGTGTCTTTTAATGCTCACTATCTGTTAGTAACGGAGTTAGTAACTTACTACACAACCTCTAGAGTGCGAGTCATTTTTAAACATTAATACTCCCTAGTATTTAGTTTTGTTTGTCTCACAATCAGTATTGCTCTTGCATTTTTAATATCACCAGACATATGTGGATTCATTGTTATACGACCCTCTAATAAAACATAAACCATATATTTATTTAAATTAAATTAACTTTAGATCAAATAATATATAATTTCATTGTTGAACAAAAACTTGAATAAAATAATTAGTGTTTGAGATATCATTATGGAGGCAAAGGGACTACCTGTTTATCTCCATGGATACTTTTGATAGGATGGAGTAAAAGTTTTCCTTTACTTTCATATTTTGAACAATGTAATTATGGTTAAACTTGTTATCATTTGGGAAATGGTAAATAAGCCCTTTTCAACATAACGTAAATAAATGAATTATATATGCAGCGTTAGAAAGTAGGAGCATAAAGCCACGCAACAATGGCATCTAACCAATTTTCCCCAGTTACCAAAATGTCTTATTTGGGAGCAATTTCCAAATTATTTATTTTGTTTTCATTATTCAACTCACAAAATAAATCATCTTTTATTAGCAGACCTGCCTTTGACCCGCTGTGCTGCATGGGTGCATGTAATCCATGATATGAATTAGTTAGATTGTTAGAAAGAAGAATAAATGGATCAAATGGAATTTGCATCATACATGCGAAGAAATGCAAAACAGTTAGGTATCTAAAATCTCCACTAAAGTAAAATATATGGGAGTGGTTCATTTTGTCGACAATTACTTCGTCGGAAAGTACATTTCGTCGACAAGTACATTTCGTCGACAAGTACATTACACTGCTTACGTCGACAGCCACATCGTCGACGAACTGAATGATAGCCGCCGACCATTCTCAGCAACCCCCCCTCCCCGTGTGTGAAGGACCGGAGAAAGGGTTTCATTATGTATTTCGGAGAAATCCAAATACTTTCGCTGCCATTGAAAATCATTTCAGTAATATCTATGCATCACATTTTATACAGTTACATATTTCATAAAGTATTAATATTTGTTAATTTTAAAATAAATTTTAGTAATTTAATTAATTTTAAATA
Organism: Amaurobius ferox; assembly: GCA_951213105.1. Classification (NCBI taxonomy): domain Eukaryota; kingdom Metazoa; phylum Arthropoda; class Arachnida; order Araneae; family Amaurobiidae; genus Amaurobius; species Amaurobius ferox. Next base: position 100,585,714 of record OX578145.1, on the reverse strand, counting down.
TGTTATCTAACCATTCTCCTTGTTTGCGTGCCACTATTTGGGCATTTCTGCATTAGAGCTTAGATTGCATGGCCATGTCATCTAAGGAATCTATAACTCCCCCCTCCCCCCGAGATACAAAATTTGGGAAAAAAATATATAAAACATTTAAAAAATGCATAAAATATTTATATTTTATATATATATATATATATATATATTATATTATTTTATATATAGAATATTTAAAAAATTGTATCACTGTCGCCATTCTCGAAATGTGATTCTGCACTTTCAGCTGACTCTGAGTCATGTTCTGAAGAGGAATCGGCTCCTACCACAAAACTTATTTCCTCCACTAAATTGTCAATTTCCCAATATTTATTTTCAACTTTTACTACGTGCTCACAATATTTATTCCACTGCTCCTTTGTAATACTGGCAATGGCTTCAGAAGTTAGATTTTCCATTGCCGTTGAGTTCAGCATTAACATTCCTTTCTCGCACATATATATATTCTGACACCCGAGCCATATATATATTCTGAATATTATATCACAAATATTATATTCCGATTAACTAAATAAATGGATGTCAGAAGTTGGAACAGAGGTTAGACAGATTTTCAGTCGCAAGCGCAATGCTAGTCTAACGAAACGATTCTAAATGCGTTCCAACAATTCTAAATTCCAAATTATTGGCGAAATACGCTCGACAAACGCGATCGCCAAACAGGTTTCTGCGTTCAGCAACCCTTTCTCTGTAATGCACAAATCGTCTGCTTGCCAGCCTTCTTCCCTATAGCAAAATGGACTCATCCAAGGTCATCTGCCAATTCATGGTAGCCGGACAGTAGTGTGCATCTGATCAGCGACGTCTCCTGCACTAAATGGTGTGGGACAAAGTGACTTGCTAAAAAGAGGTACTCCAGAACAATGTATTTCAATGCTTTTGTACTGGACTCTACCACGTGACAAGCCCCCTAGCCTACCCCTCTCGCTTTACTTTCTTATCTGATAAAATGAGCCGGGGATCAAAGGGAACAGCCTAGATACGGAAAAAGGGGTTATTGTCGTCATTTTTGCATTCGAAACATTTTTTATACACAAAATATTAGTCAAGTTACATAAAAAAATGAGTGTCGACGAAATGTACTTGTCGACGAAACGTACTTATCGACGAAATGAGTGTCGATGAAATGTACTTGTCGACGAAATGAGTTGTCGACGAAGTGACGTCGACGAAATGAGTGTCAACGAAATGAACGCGACCCAAATATATAGGTACAAAATTTAACAACCACTAATTTTAAACCCTTTATAGATTTAAATCAAGGACTGCAAACACAAATGAATTCCAATTAAGATTATTAACTATTAAAATACACACTTACATATTTTAATATTTTTATAAAATAACATATTAAATTTTTCTTTTATACGATATATTGAAAATCTGAACATCAGCTTAAGATTTATTTTAATAGCAAATTTTAATGTGTAATGGTTAACAAAATTTCTTCCCACTCTAAAGCAGAGGTACTTTACATATTTACTGTCAGAGCTTACTTGAAAATGAATTTTATGTGTATACATGAGGTCACCTATTCTTTCTTATTTTGATATTTTTGTATGCTTTTAAAAATTTTAAATGTTAAAACTTAATACGTATTTAAAAATAGTTAATTTAAATTTTGAAAATTTAAAATACTAAAAAATATTTAAAATTTTAAACGTTTGTTTACAAATGGTAATCTATATCTGGTCTCAAAACAATCGGATGGACAAGTGCACATAAAAAAAACAATATGTATCCAAATATATATATTCGATATATGCTGCCATTCAAATAATATAAATATTTTATTATGTTCGATGTATATACTTGATAGGGATTTATTTTTTCTTTATTATCATTCAAACCGCTTTTGATAAAATTGTTGAATAAACATTGATTTTGGTGTTAAACATTTTTTCAACTGCTGCACTAATACCTAAACAAGAATATAATCTGAAAATTTTGCACATTCATTTGTAACAGAGTTTAATTTTTTTCATTTTCTCTTATCGCATTACGAAAGTTCTATCATATTACAAGGCCATTGAACATTTGAAGAGCTTAATTCTGAAAAGGCCTAAATCACTTTTACTCGTTCGTCTTGTATAATATAGTGCAATATTGCCACCTACTGTTACCTATCTAAAGTCACTTACTAGGAGATGTAACGCCGCTGCGGCAACATGATACCCAAGCGAAAGTGATTTAGGCCCATTTGGGATTAAACTCTTCATTTAATGAATTGCACTTCCAATTTTATTGTGTACTTGCAGTATACTTGTTCTTCATATAGAATATACATTATAAAGAAACTTAAAATTCACAATCACGTGCAAATTCCTAAAGTAACCTAAATGACATTGTTATTCATTCTATTAAAATATTTAAATTGATGTCCTAAAAAGAAGTTTAAGAATATCTGTTTCCAAATTTGTCTAAGGGGGTCGTATAAAAATTTAAAAAGTGTAACTTTTTGAAAATTAATGGGAGAACTATTCCATTAACGTAGTCATATTTCCTACCTTACTTTCAACATTTTTGCAATTTACATTGCCCACTTATCTCCAACAGGTAAAGAATTAAAATGTGTTTCAATCTTTTTGGAACACTCTGTATAATATTCAGAGATGCTGCATTTTTTCCTCTTTCAAAATATAATGATAAGTTTTTAACAGCAGTAATACAAACTTTTACAGATGAAAATTTTGAATACTTGACTTAATTTTCACAATAATGCCCCACTCTGTTACATGCAAAAATATTTTAGTTAACAGCTTTTAATACATTGAAAATTTTGCTTATATTCAGGGACATATTTAAGGGAGTTTCTTTCAGGGTTTTTCTTTTCTTTTTTTTCGGGGGGGGGGGGGGGGGGAGGGGCAATGAAACTTAAAAGTAAGGCTAATTTTTTATTTACCTTATATAAATAAATCTAAATGTTGTCACATAAATAGAAACTAGGTTAATATAAAATGCCCCTCTCAGATGTATACCTTAAAAAAACACTGGGCCTAAACTCACTGGCCAGACCAGAGCCCATAAAGGATTCACCTCTAACTTAGATCCCTTGAGATTGATATGAGCTTAATTTAGAACTGAATCCCACCAAAAATTGAATTTCAAAATATGCCTCTGTTTATATTGCTGTAGAAGCTTTAAAACAATGTAGTAACAATTATTTTTTTATAAATCTGTATTATTCTGTAGATTCCCAAATTTTGAATTGGTGGGAAAACAATAGTACATATTATGTTATTAATTATAGATATCACTGGAAATCAGTAAGCGTATTGTTGTTACTGATTACATAACTAATAAACATAAATAATAGTTTAGACCAAAAACAGGCAATATCTGAAAATGTCATTTTGGAAGTTATGTTGCATTCACTTTTAAACTAAATACACATAAAATGATTTTTTTAATAAAGTGTAACATAATTATATTTGTATAGTAGTTTTTTGATCTAAAATGAATGTTCGAAATATTGAAAATGTTTCTGCAGTTTGATGCCGATGGTTCGCCGATAATCGCTTAGGAACTGACATTTATTACTTCATAAAATCATACAAATTTTTATTCCCTTTACTTTTTGTTTCAGAGATATAGGACTAATTGCAAAAAAATATATTAGTTTCATTATATCTCGAGAACAGCTCTTGATAATTTCTAAATAATTATGATAATAATTGTGTCCATTGATTTGTGGTTAAAACTATGTATGTACAAAATAATCATTCATTTAATAATAGTGAGTTTAGTTTATGTTTTTCAATTAAGGTAAAATCTTGAGAACATGTTAACGTCTTAAAAATGGGATGGCATTCACATGCAAACAAAAATCACCTATTAAATACCTATTTTTGTAACATTTTTATATGTTATTATGTTTTTATATTGCTTATTCGATTTTCTAAAATAAATGTTCAAAAAATGGAGGGACTTCTCCATGGTCTGTTCACTCCCAAAATTAATAGGTCTCTATGTTCATTGATTCAAATAATAGCACTAAATGTTATTCGATTTGCTCAATTTGTTAGAGATATATAGAGCTGCTTGTAATAAAAAAATTAAGGTTTTTTTCTAAACAAGATTTCTTTGATGATGTCGACTCTAGTAAGAGAATAAATATGCACAGCTATATTTAGCAAATGGTTGCTTTGAATGAAAATTTCCCAATTAATTCTGATATGCTAAGATCATTTTCAAAGTGTCCTTCCTAATGAAATTTTCTTAACCTCTTACCTTTACAACTCCTGAGAAAGTGAACCTAATGTTCATATATGTAATCCTTTCTTTCATCCATAATGAAATCAATTGTCTTAAATTAATTTGAAACAGAACTCGAAATAGAAAATTTTATAAACAAGAATGCCAAATCACTCGTATCGTATTTCCAACAGGGTAAAAAAAAAAAAAAAAAAAAAAAAAAAAAAAAAAAAAAAAAAAAAAAAAAAAACTGAAGTCTGTAGCACTTGACTTTCCATCTATAATGAAATGAATTTACTTCTTTCACGGTGAAAATATAATGTATAGGATCTATGTCACAATGTTTTTAGCTGAATTGTACATTAGGCACTTTTCCTGGTGATAACATCTAAAACTATTTCGAAGTACCCAATTTACTTATATTGCATGCAACTCTAAATTGGCAATTATCAATATTGATAGTATCCGCAATAGTCCATATATTAAAATATTTTAATAATTAATTTATCAAGTTGGCAACATTTTTGTAATTTTAAAGATATTTTCATCAATCTGGGGGTACAATATAGCCAAGTTGGCAACATTTTTGTAATTTTAAAGATATTTTCATCAATCTGGGGGTACAATATAGCCAAGTTGGCGATATTTGAGAAGCCAACTTTGCCAAAAGTTATCACCAAGCGTTACAGATAACCAGAGAGAAGAACATTTCTTATATATATAAATGACTGTTGGTAAATTATTTGGTGTCAAAATACAAAACAATTACACGAAGTACCTTCTTTCAAGAATAGAATGAACTAGATCCATGAGAACGATGTTAACAAATTTAACACATAATATATATATGAAAAGTGAACATATTTCACAACAGTTAATACTTTTCTAATTTTATGTGATTTTTTGATAAATTTATTTTAAAAAGTATAACATCTCAAGAATGATTCATGGTAGCATTCTTAAATTTGTGTCACTAGTTTTTTAATGAAAAATTACATACGAAATGATTATTTGTGTAACATTATTGAAAGTTCTGATTTTTTAAAAATTTCATTCGAAAATTTGGCTGTCTTCCAAACATTTGATTGCATTTAAAATCAATAGGCTTCTAGTGTTCATCCATTGTAATTTTTATACAAAAATGTAATTTATGGTATAAAAAATGTAAACTTTATACCAAATTGTGTGCATCATGCTCCATTTGTTTGTGAGATATCTCCATTCATACACACAGACACACACATCACTCACGAATGCTTAAAACATGCTCTTCCGTCAAAAACTTTAATTTTACAGTAAACTTTAATTTTTGACTCTGTCACAACACTTTACTTATATATTATACTATGCACATAGGGAAAGTAAATAAAAAACAAATTGACAACAAATGGATAAAAATTTCATTTATTTTCAAACAATACCTTTATTGGCTTTCTAGAAGCAACGCTGTGGTGTGAGATATAATTTCACAGTGAAATCTTGACAGTGTCAAGATAAAAAAATCGCTATCTGACACTTTAACATTGACAGGAATGATAATGGCGGACGGCGTCTACAAAGAGTATGGCGGTAGCAACCTTTGCTAGGAGGAATGTGACGTCGGCGCAACTCATCTATTGGGCACGACCGAAGGTGGAACTAATATGACGTAACACATTTACTTAGCGAGATATGTCAATCAATAAGAGATTCAAGCTATTAAACTGGATATAATTTTTTAAATAATTTAAAGTTATTTGATGTACTTCAGAAAGAGGATTTTCATTAATTGCCATTTATGTTCTAAAACACGGAGATTTAATTTTTTTGTCTTCATCGTATTACGGATGGATATCTTTTTCTATTTACGTATGTATAATTATCGAAATTCATTCAAACTACGATTTGTATTTGAACACATAATGTAATTTTTGAAATATTTCAACGAGCTGAGTATTTTTCTTTGGATTAGGTGGATTTTGAAACATCTCATTCATTGTAAATTTATCTTGCTCGCATTTTTAAAATCATTTTAATCATCAGTATTATTTTGTGGTGAACTCGAGTTCATACTTACTTTCACGTTTTCTACAACATATTTAATTGCTTGTAAACATAAATATTAAATATTTTATTCTGTTTTAAATGTTTTCTTGCCACAATTACAAATGACAATTAGCAAATAGTATTGCATGATTCATGTATGTGGTTACAATATTTCACAATTATCTAATATTTCACCTACTGCATTTTAATAAACAATGGCCCACACTACAAAATATTTTGTATAATATACCATTAAAGCATTGTTAAATATATCACTTAAAGCATTGATAATCTAAATTACTTCAAAGGAATGTTGTTGTGAATCTGAGATTTGATTTAAACTTTTATGTCAGCTTTATATGTTCATGGATGCAGTTACCTTATCTGCAATGAGATCAGGGTGAAAAAAAAAGCGATATGGCATCGCAAATTGCGAGAGAAAATTTGTGTTTTGCTATGTAAAAATAAATTTGAATCGCATTTTGAGACTTTATTTTAAAAATCACAACAAATGATTCGTAACGGTAAAAAAAAACTTCGTATACGTGCATAGCTCCTGTAATATTCATGGTTTCTCTTTTATATTTCAAACCATGCATCTCGATATGTTTATAGGTACATTTTTTAAGAACTAGTGAAATAATAGCTGTGAACTGCAAGTCAAAGTACCGAAACTGCTATAGAAATGAAATTTTGATTAGAAGTTTGCTAATGAAAAATATTCCCTTATTTTGCACCCTTCCTCCTCTTCAACCCAAACCTTCCAACCTACCAATAAGGTATAAGATATCTATTTGGACGACCAGAAAGTGCCACGCAATTTAGACCGGAACCCATTGGAGGAGGCATCCACAGGGAACGTACCCTCCTTCCTCTACCACCAACCTTTCGGATAGACTTACGGACCCATATGTTTAACATGATCATACTCTGCATGAACACGGCGGCAGTTTTGCCAGTGACAGGAATGGAAACCGGGCAGTCCAAGTGCAATTCCCACGAGCTAACCACTGGGCTGTTGCGCCCCTTATTTTGCACCCTGAATGAGAGCCTGATTCGAATTTTGGGAATATTTTTATAGGCAAAGTTCTCTCAAGAGTTTAATTTTTAATAAATTAGAAGCCGGCTGTATGGTAGCACTTAATATATATCAATGCCCATAGAAATTCCCATTATTGTGGCATACAGCAAAGCAAGTGTTTTTGCTGCCATTGCAGGTATTAATTATTCCATGTTGATAACATGCTTCTTTAAAACAAAATATAAATATTCCTTACTTCATATTACGTTAAACAAATGAGTACTTAGAATGTTTAACGATATTGTACACAAATATTTACTTAAAAATTATTTTAAAATTGTGCTTTGGGGGATAACAAAAATGTGTAAATGGATGAAAGTAAGAATGTCAAATATTTTTTTAAACTACACTAAAAATTTACTTGAACAATGATTTAAAAAAAATTATATGCATTCTGAGATTGTTATTTAAAAACATCACATCTATTTCATACCAAATCATTTCAGACATATTTAGAGATGTGTATCAGTCAATTTTAAATTTTGATTTCATTTTAATAGATTTGAAAATTAATTCTTTTTACACTGTTTTTTAAAAAGCAAGTAACTTTACAAGTATTTCATTTAGTTTTTTAATTTTGAGGAAGCTGGTTCAGTCACGATAACAGTCATGTAAAATTAATTTGCGGAGACTGAAAAACGGAGTCCAAAATTTGCAAATATGAAGTTTCATGATATATATTTTATCTGGGTTACATTTAAGACTGCCGGATTATCAGTTATCGAAATGAAGTAAGAAATATAAAAATTAAATTAAAACAAAATATTGAGCAATAAATATATTTTTTCCAAAAGCATTAGATAAAATGGTCACTGTACAGTACGTGAGAAACATTTAAATTAATTTATATATTATAAAGTAAACTTCTATAAACAGAAATTTGCATACAAAAGCATTTTGTCTATTATAATAAATATACCTTAGTACAGCTGAATGGACTTGAATATAACCGCCGTCAGATATTTTGGGCATATACAGCAAATGAGCACCCCTCCGTATTTTACAAGTTATTGGTCTACTTTTACAAACTGTTTAGACAAAAAGGGGTCCATTTTGTGGAACAGTCTAGTTGTTAGTGCACGGGGATTGCACTCGAATCACCCAAGTTTGATTCCCAGATCTGCCCAAACTGTCTATGTATTTATGCTGAGTACGGGGATGTTAAATATGTGGGTCTGCAAGTTCTTCCGAAAGATACAGTACCTGTGGGATGCTGACCCTCACTGGTTTCTGGTCTAAATTGGATGACACTTCCCGGTCATTTCAACAGATACCTTACACCTTCGGGTAGATCAGATGGTGTGGGTAAAAAAATGAAGCCTCCAGAGCCCCTATGCAAAATATTTTTTTTTGCCGTACCTATCAGTGTCTCTGTACTAGTCTGCGGTTTGAGAGGTATGCAATACTGTTTTAAGTAATTTTTCAGTAATAACTGAATTACAATTAAAATAAATTAATGACATCAACAAATTCATTGAAGTGAAACCCCGGTTTTGTAATATAAACATTATATGCAGGAAAACAAAATACAAAGAAAACTCCATTTTAATTAGAATATAAAAATCAAGGGAAATATATAAGAAAATAAATAGACCACTTATCAAACTTTACTTTTTCAATTGATAAAAATTTAATCAAGAACAATTCCAAATATGTATTCGTATATTTCATTCAAGATTAATTTGGTTTCCCTAAGCATTTTTGATATTCTTCCGTTAGCTGGGTGCCAGATAAAAACCGCCAAATTGCAGTGATAACTCAATATCTGTCGAAGAAACATCCTAAATAAATCTGTCGAAGAAACATCCTAAATGCTGTAACTATGATGTTTTGATTTTGAATTAAAGGTATGTTGCACTTTTTCTATGGCGGTCAAATTGACCGCTGTCCGTCGTTCTAGGTAGTTCAAAATATCAGTCATTCTAGTGTTAATCGCATTATGGGAGGGTTGAATGTATTGTTGAACCTATTTGTACATAAATTCCAATCTTCTACTTTTTTTCAAACGCATTAATGACATTTTCGTGGAAATTAACAGTTCTTATTTCTGAAATTTGAAGAAAACTTTTTAAGATACAACAAAAAATGCATCTTTGCTATTATTAATTAAGATTAATTTGAACTTAGTCACCAATGATTTATCGTCAAGCACCGTTTCACAAATTCTGCTAAAATATTATAGTAAAAATTTTATTTTTTTTAAACTGATGTTAGGTAAGCAACGCTTGCATTGCATCTATGGACTGCATACCACTGGACAAAATCTAACAAAAACTGATAATATTTAGGAAACAGTTGTTGAAGAGTTTCTACAATTATGACAGGTGACCACCAGTCATAACCAGAGAGTTCGAAAACTTTCTCTTAACCACTGCCATTTAAAAACTTGTTCTGTCACAGTGCAGTTATAACCAGAATGACCAAGGATTTTGACAATCAATGTTATGCGGTCACATGATACACAGAACACGTATTTTGCTTGAAATGCTGTCTAGAATTGTGCAGAATAACTATGCTGTTTTTATTCCAGTGAGTGACTTGATAACTGATAAACAATTGCTAACGGAGATGACTATTCAGTTAACTTTTCAAACACACCCTTGACATGTGCAAAAGTTATACAATAAAAGAAGTGCGTAACTCATTGATTGTTTCAGAGCTGGACCAAGTCTTTGTTTAACACAAATGATAACAGAAACAAATGATATCGCAACAAAATTATTTACTTCTACAAAAGAATGCTCGTTGAATGAATGTTTGTCCAAAAACACATACAAAATTAGTTATAATATATTTCTACATGTGTGTATGCCTGCACTGTGTAACTGTTTATTACCAGGCATGGGGTGGTTTGTGTAAAAAGGTGCTAGTATGAATTGTTATAAAAATTGGCAAGTAATTCATCAGTTACGCATGCAATATAATTTTTACATATAGATATCTTTATAAATTCTTGGCCAGAAAAACACTGGAAAGCTTGCTGATATTTTATAAACAGCAAAAACTTCATTGTGTTCATGTAGCCTTTCCCAGGTTTAACAAAATATGCAGTCTTTTAGTGTTCACTTTTTTACACGATTGATAATAATTTGATATTTTTGTAAATAATACTTGAATTTGATATAAAGCATTCTTTGAATGATGTTTGATTATTGTTAAAATAAATCTGCGTTGTTACACATATTAAAATATAACACTTATTCGATTGATACTTCGTTAACATATTATATCCATCATAATAACCATAATAGCATTATAGCGTAAAGAAAGAAAATAGGATGTATTATTGGTAAGAGGACCATGTTATGGTGAATATGGTTATGAAATATAAGTTTATAGATACAAAAGTAAGGTAAAAATGTTTTACATATTTCAAATTATTTTTATTAAGTCTTTATAAGAAAATTAAAGAACAATGTGAAATATAAGCTTAATAACTTTTTTCCAACAAAAATTCTATTAATATTCATCACCTCTGTTAAATACTAGTTAGTGGCCTAATTCTTTTAATGTCTTCTTCACTTTGCATATCTTCATTTTCGTTTTCAAATGTAGTTTTAATTTGTAACTCTACCAAAAGCTCTCTGAAAGGAGCTAAACAATTTTATAATTATCTTTTTAATTTTGCACTTTGCACTCATGAAGGATCATTTTCAATAAAGTAATTTTCTAATTATTTACCTAAACCTAGTCCACTTTTCACATCACTTGAATTGAAATTTGAAACCCGTTCTTTACCCATATTTTCGTCTACCAATGCATTTGAGGTGAATGTATTAATTTATTTTACAGAGGATTTCCCTAATAACTGAAATTGAAATATGGTGATGTACGTCGATGAAAAACAGGTGAATTCCTCATTAATTTCAAACCGTAAAAGTGTAATAGAAAGAATCATGCTATAGGGAGACTGCATAAACTGAGTGGTATTATAGAGAAACCGCTTTATAAGACTACAGATTTTTATGAATATTGCCTTATGAGAGGGCTGTCGCAATTTTTGCTCCACATTATATAGAATCCGTATTATGAGAATACCATGATATAGAGGGATTGACTGTAATATATTTTTTCTATTGTTTTTATGTACCAGAAATAAATGTTGTGCTTGTCTAAAGCAAAATATTTCTGCACACCACTGATTTTATCATTTCATTTAAAAATCAATTCGGTAACCCTGTACGTTTATATATGTTATGTTAAAATAATTATATTATGTTAAAATTTTGTTTTAAGTTTTTATAAAGAGTTAATTTTGTAGAAATATTTTATTTATTTTGGTTTTATAGCTGACATGGGAGATAGCGTCTATCCAAGTAATTGTCTAGCAGAGCTAAGCGTCAAGCGCGATTTTCAAGACCGACGAATCTCTCTCTGTCTACCCACATCGGACGATATTCCATTGGAAATGGAACTTAAAGAAAATATGCACACAATATATACTCGAGCTACAGCAAGTCTTTGATAGACATGTGTAAGCTATAAGGAAGTGGCTGTTTTCTTAATAGTTAATTGGAAATTCGACTACAAATATCCTGATGTTTTAATTTATTCAATTTCACCTTACATTCTTTGATATTTATTTATTATTTGCTTCAATTTTTTTGTATAAATTAGAAGTAGCATAGTTGTTTAAAGAAATTTTCAAGTCTATGTATTAAGGTTAAGGTAAAAAATTCTTATAGAAACCAAAGCAATCTTGAATGAAATATATGAATATATATTTGGAATTGTTCTTGATGAAATTTTTATCAAATGAAAAAGTAAAGCTTGATAAGTGGTCTATTTATTTTCTTATATATTTTCCTTGATTTTTATATTCTTATTAAAATGGAGTTTTCCTTGTATGTTGTTTTCCTGCATATAATGTTTGTATTACAAAACCGGGGTTTCACTTCAATAAATTTGTTAATATCATTAATTTGTAATTCAGTAATTTGCAATTAATAATTTTTTTGTAATTCAGTTATTACCGATTGAAAAATTACTTAAAACAGTATTGCATATCTCTCACACTGCAGCCTAGTACAGAGGCACTGATAGGTACGGCAAAAATGTACTTCGTATAGGGGCTTGGGAGGCTTCATTTTTTTACCCACCATCTGACCTACCCGAAAGTGTAAGTTATCTGTTTAAATTACCGGGAAGTGTCATCCAATTTAGACTATAAGCCAGTGGGTCAGCATCCACAGGGACTGTATCTTTCGGAAGGACTTACAGACCCACATATTTAACTTCCCGTACTCCGCATGAACACATAGACAATTTGGGCAAAGCTCAAATTACCAAGTTATCGTTGTTTCGTCGTGTTCTTTGGTTTTCTACAAAATGTTTAAAATCCTAAACTGCTAAAATGCTAGGTTACCCTCAGATCTGCATCAACCCCCCAAACTGCTTAAACTCTTAATGTGCAACAAACTGCCGCACTAGGAGCTAGGACAAATAATAAAAACAGTAAATCAAAAACCTCGAACCTCCAACTATGGACCAATGAAATAATGTCACAGTATGAAGATAAGAACCACACCTAGAGATTGGAGATTAAAGGCGCTTCGCGCCTGGTGCTCTGTTCTGGACGAAACTCTATGAGGTTGTTTCGTCATTTATGAAGCGCCTGGCATGTTGTGCCGTATCTTCGATGTGTGCGTTGAGTATCTTGAAGCTTTGACATCAGTTGACTGGATTGCAGGTGTGCAGATAGAGTCTATAGGGCTATGCCACACTCTCTTACCCATATTTTATACTCCTACCTCAGCAACAGAACCTTTCATGTCCGTCTGAACCAGACACACTCACACACCAAACATATCCTGTCTGGAGTACCTCAGGGCAGTAAACTTGGTCCCATTCTTTTTAACATTTACATAAACGACATCCCTAGAACCAACAACACTATACTTTGTTTGTATGCGGACGACACTGCCATTCTTGCCACACACCCACACACCACAACACCAACTACTTACACCGATACTTACAACATCACATGGACACTCTCGAACCCTGGTTAGAGAAATACCGCATCAAAATAAACCCTAATAAATGTCAAACTGTTTTTTTCTCACATCAATGTTTTCCGCCCCAACCAATCATAATTAACAATCAGCCAGTTTGCTTTGAGAGGACATGTAAATATCTCGGTGTCACTCTTGACAGCAGACTAACATGGAAACCCCACATTGCAAAACTCAAAGATAAAATAAACTTTGTAAAAGCAGAACTGAGCTCCCTCCTGTACTTGAATGATGTCAGCATTGAAAACAAAATCCTACTTTACAAATCAGTTATCCGCCTCATCATTCTCTATGCCTCCCCAATTTGGGGCTACGCTGCGAAATCTAATGTAAAAAAAGTCCAAATCATTCAGAACAAAATCCTACGTTCTATCAGAAAAGCCCCAAGATACTTGAAAAACTTTGTAATACATCGCGATTTCAAAATTAAAACTATTAAGCAAGAGATGCGAAAACTCTCTAACAATTTCTATGATAACCTCGCTAGAATCCCCAACGAACTTATCTATAATATGACTGACTACGACTTCCGTGAATTTCCAAAAAGACCCCGAGCTATCCTAAATCCCGATTTAGACGTCCCATGCTGATTCCTGACTGAATCCTTCTGCATCCCAGTAGGGGATATTCGCCTGTTTCCCCACCCTCCTTATCTTCAAAACTCTACAATAAGATCACTGTTTACAGCATTCTTTGTTTACTACTATCTTGTTTCTTCATCATTATTGGCCCCTATTGAAGGACTAGGTTCAGTGGAAGACTGTGATCCACATATATGTTACCTGACTAGGGATATGGAGCTCTGCTCCAGGCGCCCTGCTATCGACAAATTACTGGCTGGCTGGAGTCCATAGGGACCACCCACAGTGGGCGGAGCAAAGGGATATGTTTTTCCTGTTGGTCAAGAGAACTGGAGCACAATTTCCAAAAACTATCTTGCAAGGCAGAGTTAGTTTAAGTTATGAGGACAGTTTGAAGTTTTTTGATCTGTAATTAGTGTGATTATATCAAAGGTCTTTTGCATTGGGTCTACGTCTGCTTTAATTATTTTGGTGATTTGATTTAAGAAGTTCCTGACATCATTGATATTGAAATAATCTTGTATTTCTTTAAAGAATTTAATGAATTCTAGAAAGAGGTTAGGGGTTTGATGTGGAGATTTTTGGCCATCTGAGTGCGTGTGGGCCACGTGCTCTTCAGAACTTGGTGTTCTTGTCTCGGCACGCGCCATCGCCACGTTATCTGTAACAATTTCGAGGTTTTGTGATTTAGGGAGCTGTGGAAAGTTTTCCATGCTCAGGTTTGAATTATCTGATCTATTGGTACGAAGGTTTTGGGGTTTGGTTTTAGGTTCTTGTTACGGTTCCAGGGGTTTGGGGGCAGAGCCTAAAATTGGCGTGGGCCCCACCACAATTAGCACATTTTGCCGGAATATCCCTTGGTTTAAGGCACTCGCGAGTTTGATGGTTTTCTCCGCATTTTAAACACCTGGCGGGAAGCGAGCAATTATCCGAAGAATGGTTGTAATTTTGACAATTGTAACAAATTTTTACTCCTTTTGATTCGAAGGCTTGCACTACGATTCTCATGTAATGAATGGAGGTGAGGTTGTAAATTTTATCCCACCCCTCACCCGGCTCTAGGCAGATCAAGAAGATGGGGAGAGGTGACCTATCACGACGATTTCTAAGCTGTGAAATCCTAACAATCCTGAATCCTTCACGGGATATAGCCTCTTTAATAGAGTCTATGCTAGAGTTGGTTGGCAGCCCTTTTATCACTACTTTTTTTGATCTTTCGTTTTTTAAGCATATGGAGCTAAAAGGGATTTTATTCTGAGTCAGGTGAATTTGTACACTCCTGTAATCCTCAACGGATCCTGGAGTGAACCTAATCACCCTCCCCATCAGCAGTCCTTCAATTTTAGTTCTTAAAGTTTTGTTTAATTCTTCTATGGGAGCTTCCCAATTACTCGAGGAGTCAACATAGAAGGAAGAAATTTTGGGATTAGGTTTTGGGTCACTATTTCCATTCTCTTCTTCCTGATTATCAAGCGGAATGAATTTATTTTTAAGTAGAGAGAAGTCCTTACTAGATGCAGCCTCTCGTGGCAGGGCCTCAGCTAACTCAGCAGCCGTAATCTCGTCATTAGGCTTCCTGCGCTTATTGCGCGGGAGCTCAAAATTTAGTTTGAAAGATTTCGCGATTTTGGTTTTGTATTGACTATACAAAAAATCCTCAGATAAGCTATTCCATGTTTTGATGACATAAGCCGTAGCCTGATAGGATTTCCTAACCAGGAGGTTCTCATGGGTAGGGGTATCCGCTAGCAAGATAGCATCAGAAGTTATGCTTACCAATATCTCTTTGATGAGTGCCGCCTTGTCGATGTCCTCAACTTCCTCGATAGCGATTTCGGCATCCAGGTGTCTCTTAGCCCAGTCATAGATCTCACAGTGTCTGTGGATATCGAAGGCTTCATTTTCAGGTGTCTCAGGGGTATATCCCACGCTTGCTTTACTTCTGGCAGCGAAGAATGTGAAGTACTCAGGAGTCTTGTGCGCCTGTCGCACCAGCTTCTCAGCACGTGCTGCTCTGTCCAAGTCTTTTCTTTTTTTCTTTTCCTCCTCATCGATCTCCATGGCATCTGCCCAGCTGAGAGTCTCTTTTTGCTTGTCCTTCCTGTGCCTTTCGAAAAGATTTTTTCCTTACTCTTGGTCTGTCTGCCTTTCACGTCCTCCTCTTTGCCTTTGGGTATCTCCTTACTGTCGTTGGCTTTCTTGTCTTCAGGCCCAGTCATCTGGGCTATCTCCTGTCGTCCCTCAGTTTGTACACTTTCCTTTGAAATCCAATTATATTCCTCTAGTTTCTCCTGTACCTCCCCCTCTGTTTTTCTAAAGCTCTTAACAAATAAATCTCTAATAAGCAGTAATTTCTCTTTTTCCTCCGGCGAAAACATCTTGGTTAGCTTAGCCCGATATATTCTACCAAAACTTGGTACAATTATACCCAGGAACCCAGGCTAGCACTAAAAGTCACCACGTGCAATAGTCTCAGGAGCTAGCACGAACACGTCCGAACACCAACTCCACCAGTCTCCGAATCTCAAATAACCAAAGTTGTTCCAATCAAAACGACCAATTATATAATCAAACTAACCAACAAAACCTGCCACCCAACACCCTGCCAATGGAAGTTTTGGATAGTCACGAAGCGGAAAGCCAGCCCTCCCTCAGACGAATCAATGAAATTATGAACTTAATTAGTGCAATTAAAAAAATTACCAAAATTCAATATTAAGGACATAATAAGTAAAATCACAAAAGTTGCCACCGATATGGAAAAAGTTGAGAGTCCCCTCAACAAAGTATTTGTATTCATCCTTGCTATTGGCTTCAATGCCCAGAAAAATTCTACCAATCATGAATAGACACCCATCTAAATTAAATATCCTTTGTTGGAATGCTAACGGCTTATACAATAAAATCGACGACCTAAGAAACCATCCTAAGGAACCAACCCTGCTGACATTATTCTAATACAGGAACTGAAAACAAAACGCTCAGACCGTTTAAAAATTCAAAACTTTACTCGCTACTATACACTAAAACATGGCGCCCGCGCCACTGTGCAGCCACTAAGCTATGGCAGTACAGCAATTTACATCAAAAATCCCATCTCACACACACACATCTCCCAAGCTCAAACACAAATCGCCTTGAAAACACATTGGTGGAAATCCTACTTCCTAGGCTCCCTTTTTCTTTTATAATTATTATTCCAAATTCCTATTTCATGCCCAGTACGTTTTGCAACTATATTCTATCCCACGCCATTAATATTAATAAAGTCTGCCAGCACTTCCTCTTTTCCTCGACCATACCATATATGGCCACTAATCTTAACCTCTACGTAAATTTTCTCATACAAAACTGTTTCCCCATCACATTTGTAAAGGATAAAGAACGTGATGGCAGCATGTGCCCCATGTCCCTCCCCTTGCGATATAACTCTACATTGTGTGAATCAACCCAAACTGCATTGAAATTTCCGAGAGCTGGTCGACGATCAGGAGTTCGGTCTATGTAACAAATTATATGTTTCGAGTGTCGTATAATAAAGTAGATTTTTGGTAACTTGAAATATTTCATCTTTGGACTATTGTAGCCCATATTACACACACACACATATATATATATATATTAGTCGATTTTTATTCATGCAAATAGATATTCTAAATAGTATCAAAACATAGACAGCATATTAAAAATCATGTTTGTCTATGCAAGATACCATCTAGATCTGGCAAGTGAAATGAAATTTAAATCAATTTAATAGTTCTAGTGAAATCGATTTTCTCACAGAATTCCTTACCTCAATTCTTTAGCACCAAAATAATATTGTCAAAATACATGATTGGCCAGAGGCACTTTTATTTTTCACTTTTCCTTATTAAAATAAATTAGATAAATAGAAATCAAAAGTACCTTGACTTCTTGTATTGTATCTGGACTTATAGTAGAAGTAATACATTTATTTGACCGATAGTATGATCCATTGGTTTGTTATATAAGCACAGACGATCCAGGAAAGCATTATAGTGACGGATAATATACGGATCGTCCGACAAATCCGTACAAAGTAATTTTTTTCGGTACCGTTATTAGCTTTCTAGAGGCAACTTTGTGGCATGAGGTATACTTTCATAATGAAAACATTACAATGTCAAGATAAAAACGTCGCCAAATGACACTAACATTGATGGAATTAGTAATGGCAAGGACGACGTCTACAAACAGTATGGCGAATAGCAACCGCTGCTAGGGGAATGTGACGTCTTGCAACTGATCTATACAGTCTAAAAGCTTTCCATCCATGTAGAAAGGGTAAATTTTTTTTCCTATCGGTTTTCGGAATCGAATGTAATTGACCAGTTTCAGACTTCTCGCTTGTCATAATGATAAACAACAAAAATTAAATTTAACGGCTTTTGATGATTTGTATTTTTTGTGACTAATATTTAGGTCTAATTTTTCAGGTTTGTGTTTATCGTTTAATATAAAACCAATAAATGCGGGTATTTGAATTATATATGTTATGTTTTTCATAAAAACTCTCACTAAAATTAAAATCAAGTTAAAATCGTTCTGTATTGTAATTTATATTCGTTGTAAGCTGTTTCCAAGTTTTCTATTTTTATGTAACTGATCATGTCCAGGAAGTGTACATGATAATATTTATGTTAAATACTTACAAATTATATTTTTAAGTCTTCATTTTCCATGGAATCTACAAAGGTTTAAAATTTAGTAAAGTTGCTCTATATACAGAAGTATTGTAAGAGCCGTATTAATTTTTAGAGCAACTACCAAATAATTCATTTACCTTTCTTGGAAATCGCACCCAAGCTGTTTTTAATTTTATAAATGATTTGAAAAATTTGTAGGGTGAGTGTTCCTATTATGGTCACATTTAGGAAAGTATAAGGTTAAAAATTTATTCTGCATAATTGATAAACACTATGAATTGATACACATAACATTTAATAGTAAATTTCATTTACTTTCAGGTAATAACAATATTTTACAAAATTTTTGTTTTCCTTGAAATTTTTAAAAATAAACAATCTTCCGCTTTGCACCAGTTTTAGCCAGCATGCCACCAGTTTTGCCCATGATAATTAAATGTTATTTGAATTTATAAAAAACGTAGATAAATGAATATTCTAATGCCCGTAGTGGGTATTTATTAACTGTAGTCCTCTTTAGTAGCTTTGCAGTAATTAAATTAATAAGCTATTACAAAAGTATTAATCACAAAATTGATATGGAAGACATTTCATAATGAGATAAATATAACACATATTTAACATATATTTAGGATTGATAAAATGTGCTATAAATTTAATATTCAAATTCTTCACTTAGATTGGCATAGGGTGCGGTAGCCCAGTGGTTAGCGTGCAGGAATTGCAGTCGGTAGGCCCGGATTCAATTCCCGCCTCTACCCTTCTCGGCCATCCAAACTGTTACCTTACACCTTTCTGGAAGGTCGGACGGTCTGGGTCTCAACAACTTAAATTGGCATAATTTATGCACAAGAAAACACAATCATTACCTGAGTCTGGCAAAGGTTGAAGAATACGAGTTGCATTAGGTAACAATGTAACTAAGGTGCATTAGGTAACAATGTAACTAAGGTGCATTAGGTAACAATGTAACTAAGGTGCATTAGAATGTAATGTGCAATTACAATGTAACTAAGGTTATGTCCTTTTTTTCTGCAAAAACTGCTAAGATGTAAAATAATGTGGAATTTATGCCCATCTAAGGAAATTATTACTGGAAATAATGTTTGTTTTTCAATTAAATAGGAATAAAAAACATTAGTAGTATACTCATAAAATACCTTTCTGGTCATTCATCTAGTCTGAAATAGTATCTACTCCCCAATAGTCAGATGCTGGTAAGCTTTTAAAACAGACACACCATCCTTAATTGCTTTTATCACACTTTCCACTTACAGCCTTTTTTTTTTTCATTTTTACATCTAAGCCCACTTTCTGTCTCTCCATATGCAAATTTAGTGTAAAACCATGAAAACTATTAATTTTATTGTCTATTTAACATAAATTTACATTGTAGCACTATTTGAAATAATTAAATTGTCAAATTAAAGTGCTTAATGTTTCATAGACAATGTAATTAGTAGTGGCCAAAACTGGGGCACATGTTCTACTTTTGACCACCTTCATAGCCAAAAGTGGAGTGTATGTGGAATTTATTGTATCAGTTTTGGCCACCTTTAGAATAAAGCCTAAAAATATTTTTTCACTTATAGACTTAATTAAAGAACAAATCTTGCCTTTTAATTGCTAAAACATCATAAACTTTTGTGAAATTGATGATTCAAAACAATAGAGAAATAAAAATTTCAAAACCTTGTTGCTTAATAAAATCCTTAAGATCTATGAGAACACATCTATGAGAACATTTTCTAGATCCTTAAGATCTAGAAAACACATTCACAGATATATTTTTCTGGTGAGGCCCATGGTATAGGTAATTAACCAACAAAGGTACATATAATCAAAACAATGTTTACAAAATAGAAGAACAAAATTTATTGGTTCAGATTCCATTGTTAATTATTTATAAAGTTGTTACAATGTGGCCAAAACTGGAGTACTTCCCTATGTTCTGTAAAACTTATCAAGTTGTGTTAAGTCTTCTATAAATATTGTTTATCTAATAATTTGCTCAATGAGATTTCAAACTAAAGTAGTAATCTACAGTGGTCGGTGGTGGTCGGGGTTTCCACCACTCAGAATTTCCGACCACCACTCATCCAAAAAAATATACATATTATAATTACATTTAAAAAAAGTTATAATCAATTTTATCAAATGTTTTTCTTTAATATAAAAGTATACAATATTAATACTGTTTATGTGGTCAAATTAACGTGAAGCTTGTTTCGAAATTTTATATTCTCAATTATAATTGTTCTGGAAATCAACAACCACTCACATTTCTCTAGATACATCATTCTCTAGATACATCATTTCTCTAGATACATCATTACAGATTTGTAACTGTCATTCTTGTACATGATTTGTGGTATACTGAATAATCTTTCATTCTACCCTTCATCAATTGATAAATCTTCATGTTCTGGTTATTTGAATTTTTTTACCCATGATGAACAAAACATACTAATCAACTATACTCATCAGTACCAACTTAGTACTTTCCTAATACCAATATAACAATAGGATAAGGTGGGACATTTGTGACTGGAAAATGCATTGTTTGATTTTGAGAATGTTTTGCTGGAAAACTACTTACAACAGAGGAATGAAATAAAACTATGAGATAGTGCATGGAGTTTTGTACTATATAGAATTTTGTGTTTATATATTGTGTGTGGTGTATAGAATTTTGTGTTATTTAATAATTAGGAAATAAGACTTTTTTTTTTTTTTTTTAAAGTCACATTTGTCCAAGATTTGGGGCAAATGTGATTTTTTGGTGGGCATTTGTGATGTCTGCTGACTATAAACTCCTGTAATGATGTTTAATCATGTGGAGGTAATTGGGTCATTCCATGTGAAATCAACTAAAAAAAGAATAGTTGCATGACCATTTTTAAAATTTTTTATATATTGCACATATGTTCCTACATATTCCAATAGATGAAAAACACTTTTTAAAATTTTTTCTTATTGTTTGTTTTTTAGGTACGGCCATTTTTCCAACATGGCGGACTATAAATTTACCCAGTTTTGATGCTCACGTAAACTTAAATATTTTGGAACTTAAAAAAGATAGAGACTTGGGATAAAAACTATTTTCTGGTCTTAGAGTGGACTACATTTCATATCATTGTAATGTTTGCTTAACTGCAATCTAAGAGGCTGAAATTCAGCATTGAAATTTAGCATCAGTTTTGCTAAAAATGCAATTTTTAAGCCTCTTAAAATAAATAAAAGAAATTAATCTGAATCTTCAAATTTTCACCACATCTTACCCTACTCCCATACTCTTAGCCTGAAAAAAATTTAGTCTCTACTCGACTTTTTACTTGTATTTTAGGGTTGCGAACTTCTGAAATTTAAAAAATGATCACTTTTAACACCCCCCAAACCCCATGTAGGACATAATTTAAAAATTTAAAATTGGTTCAATGAAACAACAACTCCATACAAATAGTCAGGTGAAAGGTCCTTTTTTGTATATTTTGTCCTTTCTATTTTTAATATTGAAAAGAAAAGTGACATTTTCAACAGATGGAAAATTTTCAAAACAAAACGGTTACATATTAATTCTTAAATGTCTATTTAAAAAGATGTTGTTTTGCATGTGCATTTCTTTCTTTATTATCATTAACATTAATTTAAAGGCGATTTCATATATTCTTGCTTATGATCGGGCAAGGTGGGGGAGGGGAAGAGAAGTTGTCTGTGTTAAAAAAAAGGTATATCAAAATATTATTTGCACCAATATCATGTTACCTCAAGTAAAAAGTTCTTTCAATGTTCTTACTTTGCATTATCTTCAACTGATATGAAAATTACCAATTTTAACCCCCCCTCCCCTAAGAAGGAAGAACAGTTCAGAAGTTCAATATATAAAAACTGTTTCAAAGAAGCCACTTATATATACAGATGATCATATGTATTATCAAATTTTGTATATTTCTTTCTTTCTATTTATAAAATTAAAAAGAAAAGTGACATTTTCTGTGTTAAAAATTTTAAATGATAGGGAATTAGTTATTCATATTTAATGTTTGTACAAAAAATGGCACTTTGCTTGTACATTCGAATATATGTTCAATCATTTAAATTAATTATTCATTCGATTTCATCATATTTTTTATATTTGGAAAAAATCCAATAAAATAAAATAATAAATAAATGTTCATGTTTCCTACCTAATTATATATTTTGAAAATTAATTTAAAACATCTATTATGTTGAAAAAATGTGTAGTTTAATAAAACAATTATTTTTCTCTTAATTGCTTTGGAAAACATCTTTCTCAGATCTGCTCTGATTCTTCCCCAGCAGCCTTTTTTCTGGACAAGGTACCCTACTAGGTTGCAAATGAGGGAGGAAAAGGTCACAGGTCACATCTAGTTTTTGAATTACTGGGCATTGTCTTAGTTTTGTAGGTGTGAGAGTTAGATCAGCTTGATGTGAAACATTGAACTGAACAGCAGTCTAATTGCATTTCTATTGGAAATGATGTCTACCATTAGAAATGCTGCTTCATATTTTATCAGATAAATTTTTAAATATTGATTCTTAAATAGATCGTTCTTGCTGCAATCCATTTTCACTTCATAAAGCTGGAGTAAGTAAAGGTCTGAGAACAATTACTTTATAGAACATCAAAAAGCAATAAACTTGCATGATCTTATACCTGGTAAATCTTTATGCTCAAGTAAAGGTCAACCACGAATTTCAAAAAGAGTAGTTCTGATGAATATCAGACTAGTGAAATAGCCATTGAAACAGTCAACATAGCATGTAATGTATTAGGTGTCTCACCAATTAAAGAAACCTAAGTCAATGCAGAAAAAAAAAAAAAACACCGAAAGACAGAACTCAAAAAGGTGTCTTAACTTGACTTATAAAGATGTTAAACTTAGTTGACAATAAGTTTAGATGTTGAACTGCCTTCCGAACAGTCATCAGAACTCTTCACATCTAGCTCACAGTGTGAAGACTGCACTAATTTAACCACAATACTAAAAGGAAAATATAACAAAAGCAGTTCAACACCAGAAGAAATTAAAAATTTAAGTCTTATGTCTCAAATTTGGACTACTAAAACAGAGTTTGGAGCTAGCCAGTATCTAGTTTACAGAACTAAAGACTTCAAAAACATGGTTCTTTCCTCGATTTAAAAAAGGTAGGTCTCTTGATTTGAAAGTGAAGGAAACAGTTTGCACATTCTTTACATGTAATGAAATTAGCTGTTGTTTTCCAGAGAAGAAAGAGTGTTTAACTGTACAATCTACTACAGGAATACTAGAATTAAAGCAAAAATATTTGCTTTTAGGAAATCTTAAAGAATTGTATACTGAATTTAAACCATCCAAATTACAAGATAGGCTTTTAGCAAAATTACAGAGCAAAGACCCAAATGGTGTATCTTAGCAGGTGCTAGTGGCACTCACAGTGTATATGTATGCAGCTATCATCCAATATAAAACTAATGGGTTTAGCAATAAATATAAAGATTGAGATATTACTTTATTTCTAAAAATGATAGTTTGCTCAACAGAAAATGAAAGTTGCATACTTGGTGAATGTTCTAAATGCCCAGGAACTTTCATTTTTTAATTAAATGCTATCAGATGCAAAATACTCAGTAATGATATTTACAATAAAAATTGATGAAATCACATTTAAATTAATGTTAATAATAAGAAAGGAACAGGTAAAACAACATATTTTTGGTTAGACATTTAAATACGAATAAATAACTTCTTGTTTTAAAATAATTTCATATGCTGAAAATGACACTTTTTTTTTCAATTTTAAAAATAGAAAGGATAAAATATACAAATAAGCCCATTTCACTTGATTTTCTACATAGATTTGTTGTTTTATTAAATCAGTTTCTAGATTTTTAAATTATGTGCCACATGGGGTTATAGAGGTGTTAAAAGTGATCATTTTTGGAAGTTTGGCAACCCTAAAATCCAAGTAAAAAGTGGATTAGAAGCTTAAATTTTTTGTGCTTATAAAACACTTCCAACTCTTTAAATGAACCATATTTTAATCGTGTTTTAATTTCATTAGCTAAATTGAAAAAAATCTTAAACATGAGAAAAAAAACTTCAAAATTTTCAAATTTAAGTGCTTAAAAAGGGTTTGATTAGCAAAAAAAAAAAAAAAAATTATAATTAGTTTATATCAAAGCTTGAAATCTTAGCTTTAAAATGGCACCTGAAATATTGGTTTGTAACAAATACAAGTGGTTTTATTTTGGAAAGAATGAACATAACTTTTCACCGAAATATGACCTTGAACGATGTTTCAAAGGGCAAAATCTCCCCTTCTACTTTTAAAAAAAAATTGAAATTCTGGCTTTCGCCTTCTTCCCAGGTATATAAGCTAATTTTAATTTTGAATCAAAATCCATTACTATGATGCAACCCCCATTTGTTAATTTGACATGGAATGACCCAATTATGATGATTGTTTATACTTTGAACTACAAATAGGTCAAATCTGGTATTGATATGAGACTCAGTTCTTAAAAATAAACTATTTAATATTTTCCCAAAAATAAGGCTTCACTCAACATTTAAAAAGGAAAAGACAAAATACACTCATTTTTCTACAAAAAAACTTTGAAATCTTGTTTAGTTTTTTTAAACAAATTTAGTCGTTGCCTACGTGATAATAAAGGCCGGGAAATTTCGATTTAGAAAGTGGGGAATGTGTAGTTCCAGAACAGTTGGTAGAGGGCGCTGTTATTTCCTGTCAGAGCTGATTTATTACTGTCAAAGTTCTTATAATCCTTATATTTTCAGATTTCTTTACATTATCTAATAAATTAAAATCCGCATCTGTTTGCGTATTATTTGTTTAATAAATATAGTTATTTTTTTATTTAACATAGAACATTTTTAGTTTTGTAAATAAAAAAAAAGGTACAAAATTAACGTCTTTAATATGTTATATCGTTTAGTAAATTGAAAAAGGCAAACGTTATTAATTATTAAAATGTTAAAATAATTTTTACAGGAAGAAGGAAATATACCTGTAAACATGTGCGAAGCCAGAAATTTCCATAGGGGGATGTCAGAAGCGAATTTTTTTTTCAATTTGAAAGTGAAATTTTTTTATTAACAAGTTTTTTTAATAATTTTAAAATTTTCAATTTTTTATTTTAGTTATTATGAAATACAAATGAAGTTTTATAAATTATATTAAAAAAAAATTAAAATATTTTTAATTTTTTTAAATCCGCCATAAAGTACCCCCCCCCGCCGGAAGTTCTTCAGGATTCATAAACTGGGGAGTGTATAATTTTAAAAAAATGGAAGGGGGGGGGGGTTCGACAGGATAGATTGATTTAAATCAACATTTAAAATGTTAAAATAATTTTTACAGGAAGAAGGAAATATACCTGTAAACATGCGCGAAGCCAGAAATTACCATAGGGAGATGTCAGAAGTGAATTTTTTTTTCAATTTAAAAGGGAAATTTTTTATTAGCAAGTTTTCTTAATAATTTTAAAATTTTCAATTTTTTATTTTAGTTATGAAATAAAAATGAAGTTTTATAAATTATATTAAATAAAAATTAAAATATTTTTAATTTTTTTAAATCCAATTTTTCATTAACATGCCATGAAGTACCCCCCCCACCCCCCCCCCCCGCCGAGAGTTCTTTAGGATTCATAAATTGGGGAGTGTATAATTTAAAAGAAAAATGGAAGGGGGATCGACAGGATACATTGATTTAAATCAACATTTAAAATGTTAACATAATTTTTACAGGAAGAAGAAAATATAACTGTAAACATACGCGAAGCCAGAAATTTCCATAGGGGATGTCAGAAGTGAATTTTGCCCATCAATAAGGAAGTGCCCATGAGTGCCCATGAGTGCCCATCAATAAGGAAGGGGAATTGAGTTATTTGGGATAAAAGGCTTATGATAAAAATACATATGCTTGGGATTTTTATCCCAAGCATATGTATTTATAATATTATAATTTGTTAAAGAAAATAGTTTTAACCTTTTGCTTACGTTACTTTGCAATCAGAATTGCAATATGGTACACAACAATGTACCATTTTTACCGAATTATTTTTGCACAATATTGTTATATTAATGCTATAAAAATCAGTATAATTTAATAAAAAATAACAAATATAAAATTATGAAAAAAAGCTTTACCATAAACAAAAATGTACCCAAACCCTTACGAGTGCATCATTGTTTACATTGAAAAACTGTGAAAGAACAGGAAATAAAAGCGATCCTAGCGGACACTGGAGTGAACTAAGCTGTCACCCGTTTTTGGACAAAAATACGCGAAATTTCCCGGCCTTGTATATTAAGTAGGCAACGATTTAGTTTAACCTGCATTGGATATTTTAAGATGAATTAGGTTAATAAAGTAACATATCGTTGTCTGTTGTGTGAATCTAATGAACATAATACAGATAACTATGTAGGTGGTCAATATCTTATGATAACCTACTGTTATCTCATAGAAGAAAAAACAATTTTTAAGAAGGAAATGAAACAAAAGAGTCTTTCTTGAGCTTTCTTAATCTTGTGGACATGGAAGATGCTCTCATGTACCTTTGTCTCTAGTGTGAATGGTCCAACACCAATAATACTTAGCGGACCAGCTAATAGTATAAATAACCTGTTGACATCAGGAATATTTTCTCTTCTTGGCCATTGGAATGTTTTATTTTCTGACTTGTAGAGAAACTTCAGTAAATGGCCAGACTGAGTTTTGTTCTTCGATAAATCCCTTCATTGAAATAAATGGCATAATATTTTCCAACTACACATGGCACTGCACTTGAACCGATTCTCAATTGAAAACAATTTTTAGATAGACATGTTTCTGAGGATAGACAATTTACATTATAACCTACCCTATTTTACAGTATGTATAAGTTACTGTTTTACTATTGTGTCAATAATGGTAAAGCAATGTTGAAGACCCAGACCGTCCGACTCGTTCGAGGACATGAACAGCATGGTAAAGCAATGTGAAAGCCCCAGGCCGTCCGGCTCGTCCAGAGGACTTAGAGCATGGTAAAGCAATGTGTAAGTTTTGTATGTCCAGTAACAGCAGAGTGCTATAATAACAATAGCAATGGTAGTGCTATAATAATGATCCAAAAATATATGTATTAATATTCAGAAACATGTTTCACAAGGCAATCAGTTGACAGCTATATTGTAATCACTTTTGCCTTATGCTTGTCATCACATTTGCCCCACATCATTCTCTTTGAGGGCAATTGTGATTTCACTCACTGTAGCTGTTGTAAGCATTGAAAAATTGTGTTTTATTATAAATTGTAAGTACAATTTCATTTGAAACCTAATGGTACAAGAATGTAGTGTCTCGTGCAATAATTTCAGAAGTTAGTGCAACATTTATGGATGAAGAACGAATCTAAAATTCATGTTTGAAAGCAGTAATTTGGGAAAACTACATCCATTTGAAATGTAATGTAGATGCTCAAATAAATTTAAAAGTTCTCAAAGACTTTAGGTACAAAAAGGTGGTAATTTCAGATAATAGATGTGAATAATATAGAAGCTATAGACCCAAATCATTTTTGCTCCACCTTACACGAAATGGTTTTCTTAGTGCAAAATTCTATCGTAACCCAAGTATTACCACAAATTGAAATAAATAAATTTCAGAATTGTCTGAGAAACACTCATGACTATTTTTATTTGCAGAGCTTAAATATTATTAGCAGACAGGCCAAATTTATACGGCTTAAATTCATACTTAAATTTAAACATTTTTTTTTTTTTTGTATTTAAAACAATGTGCTGGTGAGGTAATTTATAAATAAATTGGAAAATGCATGAATTTTAAAATGTATTAAACATCCCCAAATCGCTTGCATTAATCCTCCTTATATCATAGACTTGCACTGGTTGAGCTTGGGCTACATTTTACAAATCTTAGGTGGGCCAAGTCAAGTCAGGCTTTGTTCTATAAATTTTAAGCAGGCCAGGCTTAGGCAGGCATAGATTTACAATTGTTAATCGGGCCAGGCTTATATTAAGAAGCATTTAAAATAATTATTTAAAAATTTTAATTTCTCTATGCTTAAAAGTTATATAGTATTGTTTGCCATATTTCATTTAACTGTATATAAGGTAAAGTATGCCCTTATTAACTACATATTAAACTCAAGTACAAAAATCAAAAACTGTAATTTCATACTTTATGTCCAATGTTATTATGTTCAAAGTGTGTCTGGCTCTTGGAGATCTAATTCATACATTCTGATTATAATGTAATTATGATATATATTATATTTTCAAAAGACCTTTGTTTATCTTGTATTTACTGCTTATGTTTTTTTAATCAAAATAGGTCACTTTTATTTATTAAGATTTCATATTTAGTATGCTTTGTTAATTCATATTACTAAACTTAAACTAATTATCTAAATATAAATATTTTTCATTAACAATTTCATAATAAAAAATTGACAATTTTCTATAATTTATTTGTATGCAGAATGTATATATTCATCTACACAGGTTCATAAAATGAATGCTATTTGTCACTTTTATTTTAAACCCAAACATTTATCTTTATTATGAAAATTACCTCAAATCAAAATTATCAACTTTCATTTTATCATTAAAAATAATTTATTTTTGCAGTTAAAACAACAACCTGATTCGTAACACAGCATTCCCAATCTTAGTTAACCTGATCAAATATACTATTCAACACTAATTTTACCTCCCATCTAAATTTTGACCGGATTTGCCGTATGTAATTTCCCAGTTTAATCTGAGCTGTAAATTTTCTAATATAATACCTGGGCTTAATTTTTAAATTTATCTGAGCTCAGGCCTATTGTACTTAATTTTAAAATTATTTTATTTGGGGTTAGGCCAGGCTTCAAAATTTTGTTCTGTGCTCGGATTGGGTCGGCCTTAATTTTAAAATTTAATTCGAGTTTGCACTGAGCTTCAAAATTTTATTCCAGGCTTGGACCATAAATTTCGGCCTCTATAGGCCTATACTCCATACTATCATATGGTAGGGTCATTCCATGCCAATTGAACAACAACAACAGTGAAAATATCACTTACTCCCACAGATTTCTCTCAAATTTATTTTATAGCTACATATAACAGAGTTATAATACCTTATAAAATTTTAGTTGATTTCATGTATTAGTTTTTTTAGCAATATACTAGCCGAATACCCGTTGAAAATCAATGGTTTCGTAATAAGCAATCCCCCCAAATAATGTAATTTTTTGAATAATTCGAGTTTCACATTTAATCCGTGAATTGAATATTTTGGTGTGCAGAAACTTTTAAAGAAGAAAATATTGGAAAACTTAATTTGCACACTTCTTCCCTTCGAACTATCTACCCATACACAAAATTAAAGTCTTTATCTCATCCCGAAGCATACTAATTTATCATTTTCCCATTTGGACGTCTTTCTGTGGGTCACAGCCATAAATGGACATTTAGGAGAAACTCTATTCGCCTTGGGTTTTTTATCAGGTGATTGACCCATATATCAAGTATCAAGCTTCTATCACATTTAAAAGGGAGCATGCATTCGAAAATTTGAATATTTTGATGTGTGGCACCCCCCTAAAGTAGATAATATAGGAAAATTGAAATTGTACACTTTCTTCCTTCCAAATTATCTACCCGTACACCGAATTTGAAATCTCTGTCTCATCCTGAAGCATATTTTTTATCATTTCCTATTTCGAATGTTTTTCTCTGGAGCATCCCCTTAATTGAACATTTCTGAGAAACTCTCTTCGTTTTGGGTGTTTTCATTAAATGATTAGTCCATATACCCAATTTCGAGCCTCTATCAAAATGTAGAGCAAGTATTTCTTATCTATTCCGAAAATCGAACATTTGGGTTTGTGGCACATCTAAATTAGAAAATATTGGAAAACTGAAATCGCACATACTTTTCCTTTCAAACTATCTATCCATACACCAAATTTGAAGTCTCTATCCTATCCCAAAGCATAGTTTTTCGTCATTTCACCTTTCATACGTTTTTCTCTGGAGCACCCTCTTAAACAAACATTTTTGAAAAAATCTTTTGCCTTGGGTGTTTTCATCAAATGAATCGTCCATATACCAAATAAAAAGCCTCTATCACGTTTTAAAAGGGGCATTTTTCTGTTATTTTGAAAATCAAACATTTTTGTGTGCGGCACCCCCTTAAGTAGAAAATATTGGAAAACTGAAATTGTGCACTTTCTTCCTTTCAAACTCTCTACCTGTATTCCAACTTTGAAATCTCTATCTCATTCTGAAGCATGTTTTTTTATCAATTCACCTTTCGAACATTTTCCTCTGGAGCACCCCCTTAAATGAACCTTTTTGAAAAATTATATTCGTCTTGAGTGTTTTTATCAAATGATTAGTCCATATACTAAATTTCAAGCCTCTATCATATTTTAAAGGAGCCGTTTCTCATTTATTCGAAAAATCGAACATTTTGATGTGCGGCACCCCCTTAAGTAGAAAATATTGGAAATCTGAAATTGCACACTTTCTTCCTTTCGAACGGTTTACCCATACACTAAATTTGAAGTCTCTATCACAAAGCATGCTTTTCTATCATTTCACTTTTCGAACGATTTGGTGTGGAGCACCCCCTCTACAGAACATTTTCGAAAAATTTGATTTTTTCAGGGATTTTTATCGAACAACCGAGCTGTATACCAAACTGCAAGTCTCTATCTATTCGGGAAATGCCTAAAAAAAGCATGGCGGACACTTGGCAATTACTATATATAGATTTTTTTTTAAATGGAGAATTTACTTGGTACTGCTTTGCAGATGCATGAAGTGAAAACCTTATGCTTCATAAAATCATTTCTTGCTCTGCACCTAATTGTCTGAAATACATATTTTTTTTTCTGTGGATATTCTAGATTATATGCTTATTATTAAACAGTATATATTTTGATAACATTTTATTTAAAACCTTTTTATTTTTTTGCAGTAAAGTTGAAAAAAGTAAAAAAAAATCTTTTTTTTTAAATTTTGATAAAAGGAATTTTTTCAGGATGGCTTCCATATTTAAATGTGTTCTTTATAGAGCAAACTCCTTACCATAAAATTAGAGAGGTGGTTTTTTTGGTCAGCAGTAAAAATGATTGACCTAGGAAATAATTCTATATAATAAAAGACAATCAATCCGTGTTTGTGTAGCTCATCGAAGTGAAATAAGGGTTTCTATCTCAGGTAGGTCAATGGCATTGCCACCACATGATGCAATTGCATAGTCACGAGATTTTAATGCCTGAGAAAATTGTATGGATTGAGTTTACGGAGTTAGAGATGAGACCATCCCTTTACCTGTTACTATATCCTACATTAAATTGTGGTGTCTTTTATCGTGTCTTGCGTACAATTCTTCTTATCTAAAAATAACTGTAAGGAAATAATATTTATTCCCTATAAATCACTAACAATTAATATTTAATTATCTTAAAATATAAATTTATGAAAAGAAATGTCAATTTTTTTCTTAGCAGTCCCAAACACTTGAAAGTCCTAACCAGTGGCGGCTTGTAGCTAAAATTAGTGGGGGTTGTTGTTGAGATCCAGACCGTCCGACCTACCAGAAAGGTGTAAGGTAACTGTTTGGACGGCCGGGAAGAGCCACCCAATTCAGACCGGAACCCAGTGGGGGAGGCATCCACAGGGACCGTATCCTCCTTCCCCTACCACCAACCTCTCGGAAGGACTTACGGACCCACATGTTTAACGTGATCGTACTCCGCATGAAAATTAGTGGGGGTGCTGCTCCAGATAATTTTTAGCCTTTGTTTTAAAATTGTGTAAAAGCAAACAACATGTATAAAAAGAAAATTTATTCAGAAACTTGATAAAAATTCTAAAAGAACAAAATCAAACATTTTTTTTCTTACTTTAACCTAAATTGTTACAGTTCAAGCTTAATCTATTCATTTAAAAATGAAATCCATTCTTCTTGTTTTAATTTGCGCGAAAAGATCAATAATTTTCTCCTTGATCTCTGGATGACAACTGAGGAAATTTTTCTCCATTGAAAGCACTGCAAGCACATTTAGTCTTTTCGAATTCATAGTGCTTATTAGAAAAGTTTTTATTCTTTTCAATGTTGAAAAGCAGCATTCTGCCTCTGATGTAGTCATGGAAACTAAATATCTAATAATCTAATTCTACACTTTATCACATTCAAAAATATGGTACACTGTTTTTAAGCATAACACACGCGGAGTAAAAAAAAAAAAACTTTCTTCCACCAGCACGCCAGGGTCGGCACTGTGGGAGCGACAGTGCTCTCTCTCCCTCACCACGCCACTGGAACTGTGAAGAGCACAGTTCCATGCAAAGAATTTTGTATCTTTTACATAAACTGGGGGATGCTACAGATATTAAGCTTAAGGATTATATATTGTACAAGTATAAAGAAAGAATTAAAGAAAAAAAGACTCATTATATTAAATGTTATCGATAATATCAAGTGGAAATAGGGGGTGCTGCAGTTCCACAGTGCCTATACGCGAGCCGCCATTGGCTCTAACTCTGAAAAATCTAGTGGTCCTTTTTCTTCAAGACCTAGTTCATGACTATCTTATACAAAATTACATTTCAAGCCTATTTGTAGCCTATGTATCTTCTACTTCCTAAGATTTATGATTACCCATATGTTACCTTTTCTCAAATTTTTAATAGTGATCACAACTCTAAAAGCAGTTGCAATATATATTTTACTCAGAAATGTATGTATTGCTACTTATAAATGTATGTATGTGAGTCACAATTTTTATGTGGATATGTAAAGTCTCTGCCTTAAAAAATGTAATTGTTGTCTAATTATGAAAATTAATCGTCATTCATTTACTATTATTCATTTTAGTATGGAAGCAAAACTTAAATCTGCTCTTGGGTTCTCCTATGTCAGATCCAAAGGTACAGCCAGTGGTGGTTGTATTAGTGAAGGCCTCACTTTTGATACAGATAAAGGCCCAATTTTTGTGAAGAGGAATAAAGAAGCAAGGGTAATTATTTTAATATTCATGAAAATAATTTTATTTACATCAGGATAAATTTTGTATATATTTAGATGTATTTACAAATCTCTATACAAACTTGAAAGTGTGTCATTCTATCTGTTTGTTCCGTATTCAAATTCAATTTTTGACTAATTATTTCTTTACATTTGGTATAATTATTCCTTAATTTACTATTGATAAAAAAAGTTTTATGTTTTTTAATATTTGTAGAACAAACATTTTTCGCAGAAAAAAAGGTTTTTCTTCTGAATTGAGCTAGTCAAACATCAATAGACCTTTAATATTTGATTAGAATAATCATACAAAATTTAATTCAGTTTACTCATTTTGTTATCATTAAGTTATAAAGTTGAAAAGTAGAATATCCAATATCTCGAGAATAGCTGATGATAACTCTAAAACAATGATGCCCTATAAATTAAAAGTACTCATGAAAAGTTTAACCATTTAATAATGGTGGATATATTTAATTGTTATGATCATTTTAGATTTAAAAAAAATGCAATATCTCAAGAATGTCCTTTGTTGGCATTATAAATAATATCATTTATATTTAAATGAAATATCAAATATGAAATAGCAATGTTTAATATAATTGTGTTTTTATAATTTTTTTTTTAATTTAAAAAAATGTGTTTAAAATATTGAGAGCCTTTCTCTGTTTTGTTTACCTTGAAAATCAATGGGTTTCTGATGTTTTTGATTGAAAAGCAATCGTACCAAATTTCATTTGATTTGCTCTATTTGTTCAAGATTTATTATTTACTATAGACTCACAAAGCCAGATTTTGAAAAAGAACATGATCGATTTGTGTTTGCTTAAAAATATGATTCATCAAAATCTGAGAGTAATATTTTTGATCCCAATACATTACTTTTCTTTTCCATCTATGTATTGTAGAAAAAGTAAAATTTTAAGTTTATATAATTTTTTTTTCATCAAATTGCACTCTTCACGTTAAATTCCAGTTTGCATTTGTACTACAACTGAAGGCTTGTGGAGCGTCAATTACTTATCACTTCTGTATACTGTCTTTTTTATTAAAAATGTTATGATATCTAAGGTTATTGATATAAATACTTTTAAAAAAATTCTTGGTGATGAGGGCAAGCAACAAGTTCTTTGGTATATATTTAAGTTGGAATGAATTATAAGATGATCTGTCTAGGCACCAAATAAAAGTAGGATCTGTGTGGAACCTAGTTACCTAAATACGAATCAAACATGTATGAAAGTTAATGTAGGGGTAAAATTTTTCAGTTTTCACACTAGGTGCCAAATTGGATTGATTAAAAATTTCAAAAGATCTTTCTCCTTTCATAAAAATAACCAATTTATTAACTACAATGTCCAGACCTAATACATCCACAAAAACCAGAAAT
Organism: Amaurobius ferox; assembly: GCA_951213105.1. Lineage (NCBI taxonomy): Eukaryota > Metazoa > Arthropoda > Arachnida > Araneae > Amaurobiidae > Amaurobius > Amaurobius ferox. The sequence goes on along the minus strand of OX578145.1, from coordinate 100,550,654 downwards.
GTATGACTTTTATTTGTAAAAAGTTTGTTCAGTAAAACAAATAGGGGTTACAGTGAAACAAACAAATATATTAAACTTTATAATTTTTATAAAAATTCTCTTGTTCACTTAGTAGTTAAAGTATATTTAGATTTTTACAGAGAAATCTAGCAATGTTATAAGTTTTTTAGTTTTTTATAATAAACTAATAGGTTGCACTATTTTTGATATTTTTTCCAAACTTTATCAAATATAATTTTTAAATTCAGTTGGAAAATATACTTAGCTTTATACAGTGATAATGGGAAAACTACCAATGTTAAAACTTTTATTTTCCTTAGTTATATTTAGTATCTTATATATATATATATATATAAAGTATCTTATGCTAGTTTTAATATTTTCAAAGTTTAGTCAGTATAAATTTTTCATTCATAAGAATCGCTTGAGGATATTTTCCCTTCAGATATGTTTTTCAGTTTTCGTACAACCTGTATAGAAAAAAGTTCTGAACCTCTAACACTTTCTGTCATGGGGGAGAAGAAGGGGTGTTCTTCTCTGTTAGTTTCCATGTTAGATGTTGAAACAGATATTTTCTTATATAAATGTTGGCAAAAGTAATTAGAAACATTTCAAATATTTATCGAAAAGTATTGCATTCATTTTACAAAAATATTTCAACCTGTGTAGAAAAAAGTTCTGAACCTCTAACACTTTGTCATGGAGGAGAGGGAGGGGTGTTCTCCTTTTTTATTTGCCATGTATAGATGTTAAAAACAGATGCTTTCTTATATATATGTTGGCAAAAATAATTAGAAACATTTCAGATATTTATCGAAAAGTATTGCATTTATTTTACAAAAATATTTCTAATTATTTCATCAATTTGAAAAAAAAAACATTTCTCTCAAACTTTTCTTCTTTTTTCATCATCTGTGCTTGGTAAAATAGTAGAAAAAATCTTAAAAACTAAAGAGTTAGAAGTTTAGGACTATTTTCTATTGGATGCTTGCAGTCCTTAAAAACTGTTTAATTCCTGATTTCAACCTTAAAAGGATCTTAAAACTGCTTAAATATGTGCCAAAGAGCTTAATTTTCTTGTAATATCACAATTCAGAAATTGCAATAAAAATAGGAAAATATCTGATTGTCACTCTTTGTCTCTTGTCTAAGAGTGACGATCAGATTGCAAACTAGAAAATTTCTACCTTCACCATATGGGACAAGGGTCAAGGTCTTTCTTATTTTCCAGTTTCTGGTTTTTCCAGTGTCCTGGTAGGAACACAACTTTGATTCCTTGCAGGACTGTAGAAGTAAAGGACTAGGTCTTAGTGTGTTTTCCCCTGAAACCAAAAATGTTCTGTCGTGATGTCACGGCGCTGCATGAGGAGTATTAGCATTCGTAGAATCTAATGGAAAGTTTGCATTTCATATTAAAAATGAGCTCGAGAAAAAGTAATAAATACCATAAAACAAAAATAAAGCATTACCGGTAAGAGTTCTAATTGAATCTTATTATTACAATCTTTTATTTAACTTTATCTAGTGTTTGTTTCTCAGTGACTTCAAGTTTTGAGGCCCTAACTAATCATGTTAGATTCATAACAGTAACATGAAATTTGGTATATATATACAGAGTGTCCAGTGCTATCGGTGCCCAATGGCTATTTCCTCAACCGTTAGTCACAGAGATATACCTCCAATTGCAAAAATGTTTTAAATTTTAAAATCTATTATCTTAGAAACAGTTTAAATCAATAAATACATTTCTGAAAGAAATACGAAATATAAATTATTATACGGTCCCCCGGTCCTACTAATTATATTTAGGAAAATCATCCTGATACAATTTCATGCAAAATAAAAAAAAATCTCCCTTTTACGACCAAAATTCACCGAGTTATGAAGCATTAAACTTTATGATTTAAGTCACTTTTCCACGCATAAAAATGTCCCTTTTCAGGCAACCAACCAATCAGGGACTGTATTGACCATTTCTCAACACAAAAAGTGCTCCAACTTTAAACAGCTATTAGTCGGCCAATTTTGGTCATAAAAGGATAATTTTTTATTTTTTTTATTTTTCATAAAATTGTATGAGGATGTTTTTCCTAAATATAATTGGTAGGACCAGGAGACAGTATAAAAATTTATATTTCGTATTTCTTTCAGAAATGAATTTATTGATTTAAACTTATTCTAAGATAATAGATTTTAAAATTTAAAACATTTTTGCAATTGGAATTGTATCTCTGTGACTAACGGTTGAGGAAATAACCATTGGGCACCGATAGCACTGGACACCCTGTATATATATATATATATATATATATATAATATATAAAATATATAAATGTATAAAGTAAAATATGAAAGATATTTTAGTGAAATAGGAGATATGCGCTAGGCAGCAATAAATACTATGCACAATATAATATATAAAAATAAAATATGAAAGAAAAATTGGAAAAAGAAGGAAGGCTTAGCGAGATGCTTACTTAAAGGTGGTAAGACGTTGTGACCTTACACCCCAGTTGTCAACATGCATGTCTCAAATGCCATGGCATTACACTCCTGGACGCCAGCACTGACTGAAGCCAACCTCCGAAGTGATAATAATAATTATCACAAAACCTTTTTAAAAGAAAGTCCATGGAATATACATTTCCTGCCGCTTTAGCTTTTACTAGTTCGTCAAACTCATATATATATATATATATATATATATATATATATATATATATATATATATATATATATAATATATATATTATATATATATTATATATATATATATATATATGTATATTATATATATATATTATATATAAGAGAAAAAGGGTTTGAAGATCCAATGAAAGAAAAGTGAGAAGCTGTAACACAAAAATTCAACTATCTAACAGACTTACAAAACAAAAGTAAAAATCAACAATTCCTCAAACTAATGAAAAAAATAAATAAATAAATAAATAAATATCTAAGCAACAAGTCAATGAAAGTATCAAAATACAAAGGTATGGAATCGAAAAAAGAATAACAAATGAAATCAAGCACCAACGCTATACACATGGACGAGGCTCTAAGCCTAAATCATGAATTGTTCACCTCTACAAAAATCTAATCATGTCCAAGTTTTTTGTAGAGCAAACACAAAAATGTATGTTATAGATAGATTATATCTATAAACTATTTCTACTTGGACGACATACATAAATAAGAAAAATATAAAGGAAAAATGGATACCAAAAAACTGACTGAAAATACACACAAACCTAGTAAGCACGGGAACACAGAAAGAAGAGACAAGTGTTGCCATTCACAAAGGAACAAGATATACTGTTGCCATTCGTAAGAAATAAATAACAGTAATACGAAAAGACATGTACAGGAGATAATATACCATCAAGAGGGGTAATAAAAGAAGGACTAATGTATAAGAGGATGTATAAATAAAATATAATTAAAACAAGAGAAGGGAGATGCCAGGCTAAAATTTAAAGCAATATCAATAAAATTCAAGAAAATCCAGCTATTCTAAATTTTTTAACTATACTACTATACTTTTTAACTATACTTATATATATATATATATATATATATATTTGTAATACATTTTATTTCTTTTGATTTTCAACCTAATTGGGCTAGCTCGCTTGGGCCCATCATAGGAAAGTATTCGGTTTTTTTATTTTTAGAATATCTCAAAAATTGATGCAGCTCCATATTTAGTATGCATTGTCTTTCATTGAAGATTTTATTTCTTTATATTTTGAACTTTATTGAACTGGCCCGTCTTGGGCCCGCTATAGAAATGTAGGTTTTGGTGAATAAGTCGTGAACCGGGATAGATAGAAAATTCAAACTTGTATGTTGTTGTCTTTCGTAGTATGTTTTAATTTTTTGCATTTTAAACTTTGTCGGGCGAGTCCATCTTTAGACCACCATAGGAATTTTCTTATTAGCATCTTTAACCTTTAAATTTGCAAAAATAAATATTTTCTTGATGCTGTCCATCTTTTTACTTTCCTTATATAGATTATAAATGTATAAGAAAATTATTGTGACGAGGTCGAATTTGAGTTTTCGACGGGAGAGCATGTTTCAAGCATCCTTGAACATGAATGAAACATTTTTGAGGTGATATCTGTGCATGTGTGTGTGTGTATGTGTCTGTCTGTCTGTCTATCTGCCTGTCTGTGAGTCTATGAAAACGATATCTTACGAACAAATGGAGCAATTCAAATGAAATTTTGTACAAAATTTACAATTAGTGAATACTGGAAACCTATTGTTTTTAAACGCAATCAGAGGCTCAAAACATTCCCACATTTTTAAATGAAATTTTGAAAAAGTCTTCAAAAAATTAAAACCTTCAACAAAGTCACATAAATAATCATTTCTAATGTAATTTTTTATTAGAAATTGATTGACATAAACTTTAGAACACTAGCATGAACTGTTCTTGAGATATTACACTTCTCTCCTTATATCTGTAATGCTTGATATTTGGCGAACTTAGCAAATTATTTAGTAAAACATTGATAACATGCTAAAATTTAGCTCTAGAGCAACGAAAATTTCGTCAAAATTCCAAGTTAACAAAATGTCACCAAACTAATGAATGAATTTTAAAAATATTTTTATATATGGACTATATTACTTGTATCAATATGGATAATTATCAATTCAGAGTTGCGTGAAATATAAGTTAATTGAGGACTTTAAAATAGTTTTAGATGTTGTCAACTGGAAAAGCGTCAAATGTACAATTCAACTTTAAATGAAATTTACGAAAACATTGTGCCGTGGATCTAATACTTAATTTTTTTCACTGTGAAAGAAGTAAATGCATTATATAAGGAATGCCATGTGCTGTCCACATCAGATTTTTTGTCCAATGAAGGTTTTCAAATTTTTCTTCCTTTCAATTTTAAATTTTCAAAGAAATGTATTTTATTTCTGATTATATCATTACATTTTCACAATATATGCAGTTTGAACATTCTGAAAATTCATATATTTTGCAGTATCTGCACTCTATTCAGTAATTTTAATTTTTGTATAGATGTTTAAATCAACTTTGAGAAGAGCAATAGATTTCAATATTTTTCTTATTTGCAGTCCGAGTAGATGATTTTACATATCCATAATCGCTGCTCAGAAAATGGTCAGTACAAATTCTGGCATTTTTAGTATTCACAGGATCTTGATTCTATATCTATGTAACCATTCTTTCATCAAAATGGGGTTATTCTTCAGAAATATGTGAAACACAACATTATGTCCCTTTTTGTTGCTCGAATTATTTTGACATGTTGCAACAGCTCTATTCGATATTTCTTGCAATATTTTTAAACGTGTAAGAAAATAAAAATTAAAAAGAATTAAATAATTTATACAAGAAAATGGAAACTATGACACTGGACTACTGTACTGCAGCTGTCAAATTAAGTAAATAATACCTCAAAAGCATTAGGACACTTCCTGACTGTCCATGCAGTGACATCAAACATTCACTTCCTGTCACACCTCAGTTGGGAACGTCCTTTCAAAGGGATGACCCAGCCATTATCCGTTAGAGCTCTGTATTCCTTGAATCTAATAAATAGATTACTGCAGCACCCATAATCAAAGTGTATATGGAAAATTGCAGAACCTTTTTGTGTAAAATTTATTTTGTTTTAGTGTGCATTTATATTCATAATTGCCTGATATTCCAATCAGAAAAACTTTTTTCCACTTTTATGATTCACTTTTAAAAGTCTCTAATATACTCGTAAAAAACTCGCCTTTTCTTACTTGTGGTCAATCTCATAAAATATCATCAAAAGTCTTCCAAATATTTTCAAATTAGTAATATCCAGAATGTGCCAATTTTGCTCAAATTTCAAGAAATTTTTGTCAGTGATAGTAGAAATTTTTCCTAGAGATTTCTAATATAGTGTTGAAATCAAATCATATTATGTGAAGTTTGATAAAACTTCATAATGCATTAAATCTAATTTTTTCACAGTACTTTAAAAAAAAACATTGTAGTCCTTAAATGATGCATAATTCTTTTAATAAAAAATGTGCAAGAACCCTGCATAGGTTTATATAGGAAATCTGGCACTGGCAGCCTTTTAATACATTGATATCTTTTTACAGTTATGTCTCTGCTATAATCTGTACAAAACATTACACTAACTATGTACAGATTATGACTGCTAAACTACCCTTTTTTTTTCTTTATAAAACCCTTTTCTATCAATCTGGAATATCACTCATCTGGAATTTCACATAAGTGCCATTTTTATTTACTACATTTAATTTTATACAGGCTGATGTCATGTTTAAAGGTGAATTTGCAAGTCTTAAAGCTATTAAAGAAACCAATTCAGTTAAAGTGCCAAATCCCATAAAGGTAAATAAAAATATTTTGTATCTATATAGATATATGCTATATTACATGTAGAATATTCATTTCTGCAAAATATTTCGACTATTTGGTCTTATTCATGTCTCAGTATAGTCAAAATCTTTAAGAACTTTTTGTTTAGCTAAAGTGCTCTTCTCTCCATTTGTTTGTAACATTTGATGATATGTTTGACTAACTTGGCAAATAATATAGCAAAATATTACCAACTTGGTGACATTTTGCCTCAGATTGACAAAAATATACTCAAAATTGCAAAAATGACACCTAATTGATGAATTTATTATTAAAATATTTTAATATATGGACTCTATTGCTTATTGAGGATGCTATGAAAAAATATTTTAATATATGGACTCTATTGCTTATTGAGGGTGCTATGATTATTGATAATTGTTAATTTAGAGTTGCTTGAAATAAGTTAATTGGGTGCAAAATAGTTTTACAAGTAGTTATCTGAAAAAAGTTATGTATTATTCAACGTTATAAACAAACACTGTGCCTTGGATCTTTCATCATTTTTTCACTGTGAGAAAAGTAAATTCATTGCATTATATAAAGAAAACTCACATTAGATTTTTTTTTTAATATATGAATAGTAAGTAATTTTTTGTTCTAAGCATATGAGGGCTCTGGATTCTGCTTACCATTGTTCTTTATTGTCTATTTTTATTGTGTATTCATAATTTTAAATGTGATAAATTTTTCATTGTAATCTGATTTGTTTAAGTGTGATCTATGCAATATTAAATGCATCCACTCTGTAAATCCAATGAAGTGCATCTGATCAGGGCTGGACAAATATTTCCTCAATGTAGGAGCCCAGTCAAAAAGTTAGAAGCCAGCCTTTAATTTACATTATTTTGCATTTTAATGACATTTGTTAGAATAGAAAGTGCATATGATAAATAATTATAATAGTTTAACACATGAAGGTTATTACTAATACTTAAGAAATAGTAAATTTTATTTATTTATTTAATTTTTACTTAATATTTAAAAGCATTGATTGTTTCACATTTACATTTATACAAGCAAAAAATTATACATTTATTCATTTATGTAACATAATGTAAAAAAAATATTCAAATTTAAAGCATTATTTCTACATTAGCTGTTTCACTGTGAACATGTGAAATTAAATTATACTTAATTATTTTCCTTATATACATATTATAATGTATAAGGAAAGTATTGTGACAGGGTCAAAAATTCAAATTTGAGTTTTCGACAGGAGAGCATGTTTCAAGCATTTCTGAATATGAAACAAAGATTTTTGATGTGGTGTGTGTGTGTGTGTGGGGGGGGGGGGGGGGGGGCAATATCTCATGAATTAATGAAGTGATTCAAAAAATTACAACCAATTAATACAAGAAGCCTATTGTTTTTAATGCAAACGTATGCTCAGACCCCCCACCCCCATCAAATTTTGAAGTTTAATTTTGTAAAAAATCACCAAAAAATCAAAACCTTCAATAAAGTTATTTAGATAATCATTTCTTTGTAATTTTTCATTAAAAAATGATTGGCACAAACTTTATAATGCTAGCATGAGCCGTTCTCGAGATATTAAACATATTTCAAATAAATTTATCAAAAAAATCACATAAAATTAAAAAAAAAAGTATTAAGTATTGTGAAATATGTTACTTTTTTATATGAGATATTATACAATAAATTTGTTATTATCATTCTCGTGGATCTAGCTCGTTCCATTCATGAGAAAAGTACTTTGGGTAATAGTTTTTTATTTTGATACCATTAGTTGTTTATCTACTATAAGAATAATTCATTTCTCTGTTCATAACACTTGGCAAAATTTTTGCCAAATTGACGAAAATATGGCCAAATTTATAAAAATGATGCTAAATCAATGAAAATTATGACTGATGAAAATTTAATATCTTGGAAAGAATATAAGAATCTACTATAAAAGTAACCTATTTTTCCATCTGTAATGCTTGGAGAAATTCTGGTGATGAATTTTGGCAGTATATTGCTACCTTGGTGAGCTTTTTTAATGTTGCCAAATTAATAAAAATGATGCTAATTCAATGAAATAAATGACTAATTGATGAAAATTTTATATATTACAAAAACATAACAAATGACTAAGAATAACCCATTTCTTCTTCCTTCTGTAATGCTTGTTGAAAAATTTGATGGGATGTTGCAAACTTGGCATCTTTTTTAAATATTGCCAGATTGATGAAAATGTCGCCAAATTGATAAAAATGTTACCCAATTGATAAAAGTAACGCTAAATAGGAAGCAATGCTTTCTAAATTTTTAATTTGGTCATATTATGGGCATACCTTCTAGTATATAAGAAATGCGCTTCTCTCTGTTTGTAACACTTGACGATACATATGGCAAATAGTCTATATAAAATTATATTTTAATTGATTTTATGTTGACTGAAGGACATTGGTTAGAGAAGTGCCCAGGGGTAAATATACCCCCCCCCCCTTTTAAACTTCTATTGAAGAGAAAATATTATAGAAAAAAAGGAGTTTCATAATAAGTTAGCATTCGTATTGGATTGGAGCATGGAAGGGGCGATGACCAAAGTCATGCACATCTCTAAATCTTCATAAAAGGGAAAACTAGGGTCTAAGCAGACACCTAGTAGAGCTAGAGAAAAGATAAGATGGGTAAAGGGGCGCCTCAATGGATGCAGGGTCTTGAGCTTAAGAAAAAATGTTGGATAAGACATGGATGGAAGGGTAGCCGGATTTCATTTTGAATCATTGATATATTTTCTTTGAAATAAGTAAACAAGTAATAAATATATTTATAATTATCATTTCTTCCAATTTGTTTTGTAGGTAATAAATGTAGATTCATTTGGTTATGCATTTGCAATGGAGTATATTGATATGAATAAACTATCGGAACATGCTGAATTACTGGGAACACAGCTTGCTAGGTATTACTTTTACTTTCATTGTCCTATAAGAAATAATTTATGCTTTATAATTGCTTTTTTTTTTTTTTTTTTTTTTTAATATATGTGATGTTTAGGACAATTTTAAAATTAAATATTTATATATTATTTGAACTCCACATCTCCAAAGGAATATTTATTCAATTGTCAAAAGTAGCAGCTCTTATGTAATCTTTCAATTAGTAGAAAAGAGTTGGACATCTTAGGACACTTTTCAGTTACTGACTTTTTTAAATACTTTTTACAGTTCAATCTTAAGCACTTATCTCATATATGTTAAGCACTTCTGCATATGATAAAAGTATAATCAACTTCACATATCACACATACATGGGCACCCATAAAGGAGGGCAAGAGGGGGGCACTTGCTCATCCCCCTTGGATGTTCAAGGTGACAAAGGTGGGCATCAAGTTATTCGGCGCTGTACGTCTTATGCTTGGATTTGCCCCACTGATGTCAGTGGTATATCCCTCCTGAAAAAAGTTCTATGGGCATCCATGCACGTATAATAGATTATTATTATTTTCAAAACCCATCCAGTGATCCAAGCTGTCTCACCATCTGAGGCACCTTGGGACAGTGCCTTTCTTCAATGAATAAAATATTATTAATTGTCAACTTTTCTGAGACAAATTTTTGGTTATATTGCCCAATTTAAATAATTGACACAACAGTCTCTGAATTTAATCAAAATATTTTATACAATACAGATTTATAAAATTTTCAGTGAAAAATCTGGAAAAAAAAATCTTAACATTTTAACAGATGAAAAATTTAGAGGCTTCATGAGTAACAAATTATTTTGCACATATAAACAGCAAAATAGAATCATTACATACAGCAGTTACGGCAAAAAACAATTTAAACAAGTGTCCCAAGATGCCCTCAACAAGCTAAATTCTTCCTGAAGGTTCCCATGATTTTAGACATAACTCTACAATGACCATTTTAATCTAATTTCACAATAAATATGTCTGTTTTTTTGATATGCAGTTTCATTTAAACAAATTAAATTTCAATCCCAAAGTTATCATCTACAAAATTTACCTAAAAGTTTTTTGACTGTTGTAAAAGCTAAAAAAGCTGGATAAATTATTGCGTATTAGCAAAAGAGCATTTAAAACACAGCAGCAAATACACAATCTAGCGACACATAAAATAGCAAGATTTTAATCTCAAATCTACTTTTAAAATTTAATGTGTCTTGGAGGGGGGGTGTGTGACTGTGTTCTAAAGTATCCCTTCTCTCTCTTGTGCACAGTTTCTGGCCTGGTGAAGGCTCAAATCACTCTTGAAACAATTGTTATTACTTAATTTTCATATGTGTGCATCTATTAAGAAAATACAAGTATTTTGTATTCTCATAGGCAGCAATTATGTTCATTGTGATTATGAATGTATTTTATTTATTTCCATGCATATTTTAATGTTACACATCTTTATTGCATGTTCATGTTTCATTATATTTAACAGAACTGAAATCAAATATCAAGGTGTTTTTGGTTTGAAAAAGTTTGATAAGTTATGGAAAACTAGAGTGCCTATTGCAAATATGTTGCCATTTTTTTCAATCACTGGCTTTCTTCCATACAGCTTTTTCCTCTTTGACTTTTCTTATTTGTTGAGTTTCATCATTAGTAGTAATATCTCTTTATTATATCTCTGTTTTATAGCGATTCAAAATAATCATATGTTTTCTCAAATAAAGCCATATTAAATTCTTGATAAGTACTGCAAAATAAAATTATTTTAGTTTTATTGAATAAATGTTTATTTCATGGGAGAAATTTTATCTTGCATATTTTTGTTGGTATGTTTTTTACTATTTGTAATTCTGTTATACAATCTTCTCATTCTGTGGAAAAATTCCAATAATTTTGTAGCCAGTGGCAAAGTGTCAGGGGAGACAAGGTATACAGTGTCTACCCAAATAATTTACGACCAAGTAACTTTTATTTTAATTATATCTTATTTGAAATAAATGTATAAAATGTTTTTTACGTAAATATATGAAGGGTGATATAAACAGATTTTTGCTCCAATCGGCATCAAAATCTCAAGTGCAAACATATTTTTCTGGAAAGACATATTCAAAATGTATATCTATGTCAGGAGATGTTGCATTGGAAATGAAATTGAAAGAGAGTGCATATGCACCTTCCATCAGTTAACTGCTGTAGCTTGGGTAGATGTCTCCAAAATGCAAAATTTTACTATTAGTGTTTGCAGTCTGGAAAGAAGTTGGAGGACTGGAGCACAAATGCGATTCAGAAAATCACAAAATTATAGGAGTTTTAAACATTTTTGATATGTTTAGTTTTCAATATGAATTATAAATTATACTTTTAAAAAGTATAAGAAATAAAACATATAAATGCCAAACATAAAACACACAAATAAATATATCTGCATGAATATGCAAGAAATATATCATACATGTCCTGCTAACCCTCCCCCCCCCCCCCCATTGTGTTGCCGCACCACATATAAGAAAGAAAGTATGTTTGAATTTAATGTAGAAGTAATTGGCTAAGGAGAATGTGAACCAGAGAGTTGGATAGGCAACAGGAAATCAATGAGTTTTGGTTAAGAGGCAGTTATTATCAAATACTTAACTCATCTCCCATCTAATTCAAAACTTGTGGTGATATACTATTTATAATACATTTGTAATTTAAACTGACAAATTACAATAAATACAATGTCCTGTTACCTGACAGAATGCCTAGTTAGATTTGGTGTAAAATGTAAAAGGTTGATAAGACAACCAGTGGAAATTAAATAATATTGTTTAGAAAGTTTTTCGCACTACCTTTTGGAAATAAGGAAAATTAATACAGAAAAACAAGAATAATTGATAGTTTGAAAAACAGAAAAGAAAAACCTACAAAGAGCATTTCTGTGGTCATGAGTATTATTAATATACCAACCATGGAACTTTTGCAACCTTGTGCATATAAAGATGTTAATTAATAGGATGTTTAGTATATATAGTGGTCCCTGCAAAATAGAGTTTCCATTATAAACTTGGAATGTAGGAATTATTAATAGATGTCTTCTTCCTGTCTATGTATAAAGAAAAGGGACTAGAAGAGAGCTTGAAGTTGTATTCATTGTGAAAACAGAAGCATGGACAACCCAAGCTCTGCTATATATATTTTAAATAAATTAAAGAGATGCAATGCAGTAGTTAGTTATTGCAAAGACATGAGAAAAGATGGAAGATACTGCTGCTCATGATGCAAATGTAGTTTAGGAGGTATTAGATGGAAAATCTTTTAAAGTGATATCTATTGATAATAATGAAATAATAAGGTGGAATGCCAATTATACAAACCAAAATGTGCGGTTATAAATGGGACTTTCGAAGCCACAAAATTTTTTTCAATGCATCTAAAGATAAGATTTTAGTTCTATGCAGGAGCACCTCGATTTAACGAGTATATATGTTAGTTCCTTGGCATTTACTTTATTGAGGCAGTGCTATATTATGTAATAAGTTTTATTCATGTCAAAAATTTACCATACTATATTTTCTTGGGAAAATGTTTCCTTGACACATCTATTTCTTGGGATCTGCTATAGATAGAACTCAGATTTTGACTGATTTGAAGTTAGCATCATATTTCAAAAAGGTTGAAGGTTCACTATGGATTTCTACTTCCGGTGCTTTTTTCATTTCCGGTTCAAAAATTGTCATTTTATTTGAAACATCTATATCTTGGCTATAGATAGAGCTTAGATGATAACTGATGATATGGATTCTGCATCAAATTCGAGAGGATGTAGGGTGGTTCACTAAGAATTTGTACTTCTGATTTCTTTTCCCCCACATCTGGTTCAAAAATTTTCCTTGAAGCTTATTTTTCAGAATTGGTTATAGAGACTGATATAGATTCAGCATCAAATTCCAGAGTAGATCGGGGTTCACTAAGAATTTCCACTTTCACTTCTTTTTCCACTTCTGGTATAATATGTATTTACGGTTTCTTTTCTACATCTGGTTCAAAAATTTTCCTTAAAATATCTATCACTCAGAATTTGTTATAGATAGAGATAATGACTGATATAGATTCAGCATCAAATTCCGATGTGGAATTGGGGTTCACTAAGGATATTCCCCTCCAGTTCTTTTTCTACTTTCAGTTACAAAATTTTCCTTGAAACTTTATTTAAGATTGGCTATAGATAAAGCTGAGATGATGACTGATATGAATTCAGCATTAAATTCCGGAGGTGGTTAGAGGTTTACTAAAGATTCCCATTTTTGTTTTGTTTTTTTCTTTTTTCGGTCCAAACATTTCATTGAAACATTTGTTTTTAAGGATTGGCTATAAATAAGGCTTATATGATGACTGATATGGATTCAGCATTGAATTCTAAAGGGGGTAGGGGGATTAACTAAAAGTTTTCATTTGCAGCTTTGGAGATGTTACTACTGGTTTTCCTGAAAACTTGTATAACTGTAAGAAATATGTATTCAAAACAGAATTAAAATACTTAATAGTTCCATCAAAAATGAAGTGTACAAACCATTTGTCACCATATGCAGGTTTCTTCATAAATTTCTTGACTTTTATTATATCTTTGGCTGTTATATAAAATGTAGTCTCACATAGATTCATTTATTTTTACTTTATTAACTTGGAGATATAAAATTTCAACGGTTATAGTCTTTTAAGTCATACTTTTTCAATACATTTTAATCCTTTTAAATTTATAATGTTACTGTTTAACAAATATAAGGTTTGTTTATTTCTAATAGAATGTATAGACAAATGTTGTTTTTCATTGAAAATTCAATCCAGTCCAATACACAGAAATGTTTAATTTTTTAACATGTATTTTGTATTTGGAATTCTTCAAATTTGAATAGTATTTTGTATTTTAAGTCCTAAAACGTTTGTATTTTGTATTAAAATTACACTTTTTTATGTATTTTGCCTAATTCTGATGGTATGAATGATGGCTTCTGTATTCTGTCATCGGATACCACATTCCATTGAAATTACAGACATTCCACAGTAGTGAGTAGGTATATGAAAGCATAAAAAATATTTCCTTGAACTTTCCTTCAGAGGTACAAAAATGAAGAAATCTTGACATTATTGTAATGCTGTTTTTTCTTCTTTTTATTAACACTTTACAACATAGTTGAAAAGTGTTTATGACTTTGTTCATTCTGTCTGTCTGTCCATTAGCACGATAACTGCCATAAAGATGACTTTATCAAAATGAAATTTTAGTATGTTGTTCAGACAGTCTGTGGGACCTATGGGAATATAAATGAATAATATCACCCAATTAGTTTTGGATTGAATCCGGATTGAAAAAATGAAGTACATTGAACCTTATGGGACCTAATTTTTCAAACATATTTTAAGCGAATTTTTAAATTCACAAATTGCTTCAAAAGTTTTAGGAAATATTCAAATTATCCCATAAAATATATAAAAAAAGTTTTAACAAAATATATTCAGTAGTTTTTAAATAAAAATTAAAATAATAATTACACCCTTTATATGAAGAGATCACGTGACCCACTTCAAAATAAAACATGGTACCCATCTTGTGTCAAAATCATCATTTTTAAAGTTCTTTTTAATTCATATTTCATGTTGTATCTGTCCTAAAACTGCTTTATTTTTGCTTAACTTCTGTGCATATACATACTGAAACAATGTAATTACAATATATTTGAGTTTAAATGATCATCAAACTTTAATTATTTCTACAATGAAGCCTAATTTTCCCTTATGGAGAATGTAAACACCAAAAGATGTAGAATGAGTTGTATAAGAATTGCTGCATTTCTTCATCACAAAATTATTTAGCTCTAGAGTCTGCAATATAGCTGATATGAATGAAATATTCATTGATTTTACACAGAGAAGCAAACGATTTTTTCAATGAAGTTTTAAGCATAGAGTTAAATTACTTGTACCTCCATAATTTTAAGTTTTTAAATGAAATAAATTATTATAGTATTGTGATGAATGAAAGGAATGGAAAAAAGTTTATGAATGAAATGCTGCTTTTATAGAGAGAGCCAGACAATTTATATTTCGATGACATCATTTGAATAAAGTTTATTTGTTTTCAATGAAGTTTTCAAATATAATAAATTGTTGTAGTATTATGATAATTTTAAAAATATTACTGAGGAATGTATCGCATTTTAGAGATATTTAAACGAGGCAATTTATATTTCAATGCCATTATTTAAATGAAGTTAATTTTTTTTTGATGAAGTTTAAAGTTTTCAAATATAATAAATTAATGTAGTATTGTGATAATTTTAAAAATATTACCCAGGAATGTATCGCATTTTAGAGATGCTTAAATAAAATTGCATTGAAGTTGGAAAGTGTTTCATAATCAATGGTTTATACTTGATTGATCTTTCTTGTTATTAATCTCCACTTAGTAGAAATGAAAACAACTTAAAATAAGGAAGTTGTTAGATTTATCTCGGTTGCTAAATAAACTTTTACAACTACATGCAATCAGTAACAGGTGTTATGTGCCATCTGATTAATGCTCTATTTCTCTAGGTATCTGGGTAGGGAATGAGGTAGGGTGCAGCAGCCTTGGCTTGAAGGGTCATGTTTTGATTGTTATGATTCACTTCATATGACATACCGGTCCAGTTTAGTGACTTTATGTGATATTGGTTTGGTTAATACAGGCTTGAGTAAGATTAGACTTTTTAGTTCTGGTATACAAAAGGGCAAAATGTTACATGTTTCCATTTTTGTGATGGACACCACTACATTTTACAGTCGCCAAAAATAATTCCAACCATTAGTTACCATATAGAGTGCCAATTCAAAAATTGAATAATTTTTATGTGAATAAAAACTACTTAATTTTTAAAATGGTACTCTCTTTACTCAAGGTTTTGATCCCAGACTGTGGAGGTCTGCACGAGCTAAAAATTATGGTTTTCACCCTGCCCTGCACGACAATAACAGTACTCCCATGTTCACGCGGAGTACGATCACATTAAACATGTATGTCTGCAAGTCCTTCCGAGAGGTTAGTGGTAGGGGAAGGAGGGTATGGTCCCTGTGGATGCCTCCCACACTGGGATCTGGTCTAAATTGGGTGGTACTTCCCTGCCGTCCAAACAGATACCTTACATCTTCGGGTGCATCGGATGGTCTGGGTTGAAGAATAAATTTACACATGTAGTACCAAATTTATTTTTACATATCTGAAATCACAGTAATTTAATGTACTTTACTAAATTAATTTAATTTTTTTTCCAAAATTAAACATGTTTGGTCTGGCCTAAAACAGTGTTAGAAAAATCAAGCCCAACCGGCCCATGCAGATGCTTAAATTACTATTAGATTGCTAACTCTAATATCAATTTTAATTATTGCAGAAATTAAAAACTTTTATTTTGAAGATAATTCAAATGAAGAATAAAGCGTGTACTATTGTAGAAGTTGAAGTCTCTATGGTTCTGTGTTATACTTAATCTCAATAATATATCTCAATGCAAATTTCTTTAATCAGAGGCAAGGTTTTCTTTTTAACCTTTGAATTCATATAAGCAAAGCAATATTACAGATTATTTCTTGTAGTAAAAGGATTTATTCAATGAAAGTAACTAATGTTAAATATGATTAATATTTCTTATTACATATATGCAATCCTTTTCAGCATGCATCTTCATAATGAAAGATTAAAGAGTGAAGATAGCTCTGTACATAAAAGCACAGACGATGACTCTGAATCACCTTTTCATGTCAGCCAATTTGGGTTCAGCTGTACAACATGCTGTGGCTACATCCCACAAAAGAATGAGTGGAAAGATGACTGGGTGGTTAGTATGTGTTTTGATACTATTAAAAGTAAATCATATATGTTTGTATGCACTCCTTCATCCAAATGGTCCAGAAGCTTGTGGTTTTTTTTTTTTTTTTTTTTAATATAGCTATCAATCCAGAGAGTAGTCCGAAACTTTAGATCAAATTTATTAGATTTTTAAATATTTTTAAAAACCTCCAAAATAAGTGTAAAAACAAATCTGAGAAAAATGTACCTCCTCTTATAAAAGTAAAGTTAGAATTTCAATTTTTGGTTTGAACAGGAGACATATAAATTTCAAAAAGCTTCTAGAAACTGGAGTTTTAATAAAGTTGATAAGTTTTTAATACAAATTTTTAAAAATTGCAAAAAAGCTGTTGAAATACATCTCTATATTGTTCATATTAAAACTGTCACGAATAATAACTTTTCGAGGTACAGTCTTTAAAATTTATCATCGTAAAACCTCATTGTTTAGTTCTGGAAAATAGCAATTGTTTTCAATGTCACTTTATTTGATTATTTTTTTAATCGCCTACCTCTTTTATGCTAAATCTATATTGGTCATCTAATCTCTATCTATATAGATCCTGAAAAATAGATGTTTCGGGAAAACTTTTGTCGAAAGCCCAGACCGTCCGGCTCATCCTAGGACATAGAGCAGCAAAAAGGGCGACCGAGAGGGAAAACTTTTGTGTAAAAGCAATATTATGGCTAAATTTTTATCGCAAATAAAGAACCATATATACTCGTATATAAGTCGACCCCCCTACTTCCAGAGAAAAAAATCGAAAAAAAATCCAAACTGGCATATAAGTCGATCCCAAAAAGAGAAAAAAAAATTCCATAAATTATTCATAAACACTTAATAACAAAACATATATATATATAATAATAATAAAATTTAATTTCCATAATAAAAACTTCATTGAAACCCTTTAAAGTCTGATTCCAAACAAGTAGGCCTATGATATGAGTGTTGTCTCCCATCCGTTTTGGGGACGCTTGTTCTCGTGTGACAAGTTCCAGGCATTCTTTTACTCCCAGCATCCTCAAAACGGACGGGTGACCACACATTCCTGTCTCTCAAGCGTCCTTGACCCACCGTGCAATTAAAACAATATCTGGCTTCCGCTCGTTATTTGAGCTGATTTTTTCATTAACCCCAAATTGCACAACCGTTAACCCCCAACAAAGTTATTAGATATTCTCTTCAATAAACAAAACAAAAAACACTTTTAAAATCCTGCATTATAGTTTTAAACAATCTGTTACAGAATTATTTCTGAAAAGAGTCATTTTCTATCGAAAACGATCGGCCGTAATCTGAGAAGCGAGTGATAAACATCGAATGAAAATGTATGCATATTTTTTGATGACGCGATACACTGGTAGTTCAGAGCATTGGGTGGGCAGTGACTCACAGGAGTTTTTTCAAGTGCAGAGAAATTCGGAGTGTGAAAGTGCGTAATTACTATCACATCGTTTTAGGATGGATTGTCTCGTGGGAAAAAAGAACTTATAGATTTGTAATTTTTTTTTTATTATTTATTTATTTTTTTATAGACTCCGCGTATAAGTCAAACCCCACTTCGAAGCATTTTTTTTTGTCACAAATTTCTCGACTTATACGCGAGTATATATGGTAAGTCATCTGTCAAACATTTAATGTGTATGATAATTCGAAAAAAACTAATTGAAAGTAGCATTTCTAAAATAACTACTTTATCATTATTGGTTCTATTTATAACAAAATAAATATATATTGTAAAATGCCAAACATTAAAATTTTATCAAGGAGAATAAATTATTTGCCTTTTTTTCTTTCCCCAGGAATTTTTTGCTCAGCACAGGTTGGACCACCAAATGAAGTTAGTAGAACAAAATTATAATGATTCAGATGCTCGAGAATTATGGTCTGAGCTCAGTTTAAAGCTTCCCGTATATTTTAAGGACATCACTGTGACACCGTCTCTTTTACATGGAGATCTGTGGAGTGGAAATGTTGCTGAAATAAAAGAAGGGCCAGGTAAAAACGTTACATATTTTTTCAATTGTTTGTTTTTGTTAATAAATTATATGAAATTTTTATTTTCTCTGTTTATTATATTCATTGTTATAGGGATATCAATATTTATCTTTCAGTAATATATGATCCAGCTTCATTTTACGGACATTCTGAATATGAACTATCTATAGCAGATATGTTTGGGGGTTTTCCAAAGTCTTTCTACAATGCATATCATTCCATTCTTCCCAAGCAACTTGGCTTTGACAAAAGAAAAGATCTTTATAAATTATTCCATTGTCTAAATCATTGGTAAGAAAAAATATTTATATAGTCGCAGCATTTACCCAGTGTTTCAGTTTTAATATTAAATTAAAGAAAACACTTTTCTAATAAAGCTAAGATTTATTACCAATAATTCTTAGTGACTTTTTTTATTAATATTCCCATTTTTATCTTTCTTTTATTCTGTAATTTTTTCAATTCTAGCAACATTTTGGCCATTTAATATTGCATTTCATATAAAATTACTAAAAAATATCTAATATAACGCAGATATGATTGGATTTGCAGCATTACTCAATTTTTCTGATCTTGGAAGAGGGAAGTTAACACTATACCCAGCCACAGTAAGTTGAATTTTGAACAGATTTAACATTGAATTAATAATATCAGAGAGTACTTTTAAGCTATAAACATACTTCCACTTAGCTATAAACATTTTAGGAATTCCTAAAAAAAATTTTTTTATATCGCCTATGACAGATAAGCTGAAAACTGGGGATGCTTTATAAAATGGAAGTTTGAAATTTCTTTATGTAAGAATTAGTTGCGCACCGAGACTAAAAGGAGTATGCTTTAAAAATAGGTTTTAAAATTCTTGTATTTTCAAATTTAAAATTAAAGTTTAATTAAATTACCAGATATGTCTGACAATATATATTGTCATGGAAAAATTATTTTTTATCAAAATAGCAAAAATTTAAATAGATTAAAAAGGATTACTTACATTGATTAAAATATTTGTTATGCAGGAAAATGTCTGAATGATTGTACTCAAAACTTTATACTAATAAAGATTATGTACAAGAAAATAGCATTGCTATTTTCACTAATTAATACACCTTTTATACATAGAAAATACTCTCTTGCATTCAAATAATTCACCAACACAATCATTAAGCTAAAATCAAAATGAGAACCCATACTAAATCATAATATATCAGTCTGCAAGAAGAGCCATTTGTTTATATTACAAAATCATATTTCACTGCTCTAGATGAAGTTATGATTCATTGGGACCCCTAATACCAAGGTACCCATTCACGAGGACGGCTATTGAAATTTTTTACCTGTCCTCCTAAGAATTTTTTTTACATTATATTCATTAATATATGTGCTTAAATACATCGCATAACAACAATAAATTAAAACAAACTACCTCAGAATGAAGTGCGATAACTGCATATTTATACACCACTTCCACAGCACAGGAGGACCGAACCCAGTGAAATTCGGATACATAAATATTCTAAGGAATATATGTTATCTACGTTCTAATCTATGGGTGGGTGCAGAGGGATAAGAGATGAAAGGAATCTCTCCTCTTTCCAAAGTTTGGGAACTTCAAGGAGTGGTAAATAAATAATCCTATAAATCTTGTTCCTAAGCAGTTTAAACCTCACTGACACTCTTTTCTGGGGAATGTGACTGAATCAGGATTTAAATCTTCTTGGACTGAATAGATGTTTCTTAGCTTAACTTCAGTTACCAAACTGGAACAAATGCCATGAATGAATAGTAAACGTATTAGTTTTGAAGCTGAAACCAAAGTGGGGATGAAAAGGAAATACTTCTGGCTGAAACTAGAATTCATTCATTTCAAAAATCCAAATTTGTTACGTACTCCTGTCTATTACAGCAAATGGAAATTTTATAACTTGGCTTTTAAAAGGTTAAAAGCAGATAACGCTCTGCACGAGTTTGGGATTAGGCCTGGGCTGGGCTTGAGTTCTCTAACACTGTTTTGTATCTTTTTTTAACAATACAACCGGGCCGAACATATTTATTTTGAAAAAAATTTTCAATGAAATTTAATTAAATACATTAACTTTTTGGGTTTATTTCAGATATGTAAAGATAAATGTTTAAGAAAACAAACTCAATTCTCTGTACAAAAGTTTCACATATGTATGTTTTTAACATTTGAATACAAATCATTTCGGGCGGGCTGAGACGCAGTTGTCTTCAAACCGAGTTCATTCTACATTTATAAATTTCTTCGGGCTTTGGCAGGGTTCAGCCATAGGTATTGTTAGTTGGGTAAAATTTTTTAATTTCAGCACATGTAGACCTCTAAAAGGAGAACAGAACATGTCATTTCGATTTTGAGCGTGCTATCGCATTTTCTTTGGAGAATAAGGAGATAAAATAAGTAAGGCTGGTTACAATGCAGATCATCTGACTGCTCTCTTAGAAAGAAGGCGTCAATAATGCACACTAGCAAAGTTTGTGAGGGTGGGGATTTGCAGATGTCTACATTTCAATTTTCATTCATGGCAAGGGAAAAGGTGGCTTTTGCCATAATTTTACAATAAATTTTTTTTTACAAAATCACTAATCTCAAGGCTGTCGGAGAGGATGACAACTTCCAAAAACTGGCCATCCTCGCTGAATTTTAACCTGGCTAGGATGGAAGATTTCCTAAAGCCTGCATTATACTATGTATATAAAGTAATAATTGAAATCATACTCCAGTGTAGAATATAGCATGTAGTGTAGTGTCCATTACTTATAAATTAAAAGTCGAACAGTCTGATCGATGCTAGTTTGTAGCACTTATTGACAAGTTTTATGATTATCATTTTATTAGCTTATTTTGATTGCAGGAACCATTTTGGAGGTGGTTACCGAAGCTCATCTGTTTCCATTATGAAAAGGCTTCTGAAGGATGCCTAACACAGAAGGGGAAAAAAGACTACTAAAATGCTAGTCCTGAAAAGTTCAAAAAGAAGATATGCAGTTTAGATTGAACTCTAGTACTGTATTTCTTGCCATATATACATAATAATGTCTGTATTCTTGTGTTTAAAATCAAACAATTTTTTTAAAAAAAGGTAGTAATCAAAAACTTATTGTAACTTTCATTTCATTTATTTCTTGTAACAACAAATATACATCACATATAACATAATTGAACATCACAGAATATTGCATTGCTGCCTCCATTAACTGCTTATTCTTGCTACAAAGTAGAATTCAAGTAGACAGACACTTCATTAACTTAGAAAGCCAAAAAATATATCTTAAGAGAAAAAAAAAGAAACAAAATATATGTGCAAAGAAATGTACAGTCCTCAAATTATTTGCTGCGACACATAGAAGTAGTGAAGAGAAGCTGTTTCTTTCCTTTTTTCTTCTTGCCAGATTTTGGAGCATTTCCTTAAAAAAAGAAACAAAATTTCATAAAGCAATATATTTTTAGAAAAGATAGCATTTTATTCATTCTAGTTAAAAATATATCTTTATAAGTCATTTGTGAATTTATTTAGGCTGGACCAAATGTGGCCATGTTGTGGAAATCTAACACTCACAACCCTCAAAATGTTGGGGGGAAATGCTGTGTTTGCAATACATGCCAAGAAACCCTCCACAGCATGCCATTACTATTTAAATGAATATTCCCAATTTGAGAACTTCCCACCATATTACACCAATAAAAAAGAGAATTGAATATATGAAAAGCAGTAGTAAGGAATTTCATTTGAATTATTTTTTTATATGAAAAAGAAATATGAGAAAAGAAACATGAGTGTGTAAGAGATTATGAAAATACAGAAGAGACAAATTGTCATAATTGGTTAGGGTTGCTATCTAAACTGTATAATAAAATTTAATGGCTTTTCCCGAACATATTAAAATGTTTCTGAAGAACTAAATATTTTTTAAAAACAATTAAAAAATTATTTTATTTTTCAAGTTTAAAATATTACAAATTCATATTGAATTAAAATATTATACAGAGATCCTACAATTACTATCTTCTTTTTTTACTTATATATATTTATTTTTAAGGGTATAAGCATTTTTCTCAAAAAAAAAAAAAAAAAAAAAATTTCTTTCCCGATTTTTTTTTTTTTTTTTTTTTAAACTGCAATAACTTAACCTGTCAACTTCAATTATTTAATTTAAAATTTTTCCATTTTTATTAGTAGCTGTCCTACACACAAAAATATGGAATTGCAGTAACCATTAATCTAATCATTTTCTCAAGTAATTGTTTCCATATATATATGCTTGATTTCAATATTTTATGGGTAAAAATTAAAAGTTGTGTATATGTTAAACATTTTTAAAAGCTATGAAAACAAAGTGCATATTTTTATTATTTTAGCATTGCAGAGATGCCAACCTCTGAAAGGGATTATTAGTAATTTTCAGTACAACCAAGTCAACCCTCAATAAGATTAAGTATATTAAAAATATATATTTCAAATCTTAATTTAGGTTCTAAAATGTAGTTTTATTTAAAAATCATTATATATTTATTTTTGTTATGAAGAGTTAAATGAGCTTTATTTAAAAGAAAATAATTATAAATAATAAAATCTACTATAAGAGAAACTTTTTATATAAAATTTATATTTGTTAAATTATCAATTTCTCAATTTAGTTGCATTTTTAGTTCTGCCAACTTTTTTCGTAATTTTTTTGTAAATTTATTTACTTGTATAAATTATGAGATACGTGACGATAAATTTTATCAGACTTAGCTCATTTTGCTGTCTCAGTTGTTTCACCAATGTTTCATTTCATTTTAATCTAAATCAAAACATTTATAACAACAAAATTGTCACAAGCACAAAGCCACACACTCATAAGAGAAACAGCGTGCAATGCAGCAAAAGGCACAGAACCAAAACAGAATTATCTCCCTTCCTGGTTTTTGCTCGCACCCACAGAGTACATTAATATGTGCTCACTGCACTCCCAAACGACTAGACGGAAAATCACGTCACTTGATGACAGTATGAGGTGAGTAGAAGCACAGCACCATCTCCATTGGTGAAGAAGTTGGGCAAACCAAACCTCAAAGATGCCTAGAGCAGAGCGCTTGTGAATCGCAATAGTACTCTGCTCTTTTCGCCTTTCCTTCCCCAGTAGGTGCGAAAAGGAAAAACGGGATTGTGAAGGCCCTAACTAGAGACTATCTGTGAAGTGCTTTTTTTTAATAAAACACAGTAAAACGAAAAATTTTAAGGGGAGGGCATTGGATTCACAGGACTTTGCATAGATTTGGGAGTAATATCTGTAATACCATAAGATGAAGTAAAAAATCTGTGCAAACTACAGAAAATCCGTAAAAGTTATCATCTCTGGTATTTGCATTTAAATGCACAAATTGTATTAAAGCATGAGTAAAAATTGCATCTCGAGTTCTTAAAAAGTTTTTATCTTTTACCACTTACAAAGTGTGAGAAGCAGTTAGATATGACTTAGAATTTGTATATTTTATTAAACTGCAAATAATTAGTCTATTTTTTAGCTAACCATTTCACTATTGATTTGCATACATTTTTTTATGTTTATTTCACATTACACATTTGATGCAAATCGATTATGAAAAGAAATGTAGATGGATTAATAGAGTGGAGTGCAAAATGTGCTACCCACATATAAACAAACACACAATGACATGGCGAAATTGCACTGCCCATAGCACCTAGATATCCTAAATACTCTATGAATTCGATTTATGTATGCTTGGCTGGCATATGGTAAATTTATATTGGAAAAAATTTGCACACAAAACAATGAGAATACAGCTTGTTGAACTTGATCATTCAGAAAACTTAATCTTTTTTATGAAGAGAAAAAAAATAACAAATTGCATATTTTTAGTCAATTAATAAACCAGTCAGTGGTCAGCGAGTGATTAATTTTCAAGTCATGCTTGTAAGTATATTTAGTTTAACAGTATGCAATATAATAATACATATAAAATTGCAAAAAAGAAAATCACAAATTATCAAACTTGTTTTAAAATAGAAAATCAAAACTACATTGCAAAAACAAAAATAATGAACATTCATTATTATTTTATTTAAACTCAAAAGTTTTGGGCATAATTAGAGTCTCCAACTGCATTAGAGATTTTAAAAAGCTTTCTAGAAGGGATTTAATTTTGCCCTAAAACAATGTAATATGTGGCCAACATGTGAAATTTACCCCCCGCCCCCCTCCACACACACCAACATCAAATATTGAAATGTGATAATTTTTAATATACAGGTTTTAGTTATATATTAGCTGTGTGGCAATCCCAACTTTTTTAAAATATGGTTTACCCAAAGTCCAGTTAACCAGGTACTGATTAACCGAGGTGCAATAAAAATTATAAAGTTTAAAAATGTAGTTTACTGAATGCCTGGTTAACCAAGTATCCAGTCAATTTGATCTTGTAGAATCACTGATCAACAGAGTCTGATCTTTACGCAAAAACTGATCATTGAAAAAAAAAAATTTAATATCATGAAAATGATTATCAATAAATTCATTTTAGTATAATATATATTTTATCTGGTTAAAAGATATTTGTGCACAGAAATACTTTATACGAGTCATTCTGCAAAAAATGCATATATTCTAGTTTGTGGTTTTATATATATATATATATATATATATATATGCACCTCTTCTTCTGAAAACAACAGGAGGATTGTGGAATAGAGCAAGCACTATCCCTTTTTTTTTTTTAAAAAAGAAAGTTTTGATTAATTTGTTTGATCAATTTGTCTTTCGAATAAAAAGTTTTGCAGGTTTGAACACAAAGAATTTTTGATCTAAAACCAATATTTACAAGTATACCTGGTCAAACTAAGATTCCTAAATGCTCCTCATTTGCATTAACAATGTTTTCATTCCAAAGTGTATATATTGTTAATGGTTACATTTTGCCATTTAATATTTTTTACATTAAAGTGCATTGAGAAAAACGCTCAGTTACATCTTATTATTTTAAGTCGACTCACCCTTATGCTAAATGGCAATAATTACAATTTGCAATGCATGGCAATAATTGCATTTTGCACAGCCTTTCAGTATTGCGATTAGAAATTACTATTTTATCAGTTCAGGATACGAATATGTTTTTATCACAAATATACATATTAGTATAATTGAGTATAATGAAAAATATAAGATATATTTTTCCACAATTTGTAATTGGAAAAATAATTGCTGCATTTGCAAATTGCTACATTTTAGTTGCTGTATTTTGGTAAAGAGATAAATTTTATTAGGCTAAAACGTAAAATAACTAAAAACTAATTCATAGATTGAAAAAAATATCTTGCTGAGGTGCATTGTCCTAGGTCCTGAGGTATCTGTTTTCCAAATTTCATGGGCATATGATGCTTCGATTTCCTGTTACAGACAGCATAGACACACACATACATCAACTTTTATCATGCAAGATGTATTATATGTCAAATGACATGAAATAATAGGATATTCTAAGATATGCTTTAATAAGTTCCTGAATAAAATTACAATTATGAAGACAATGATATAAAAATTGAAATTCAATTTTACCTTAATTTTACAGAATATTTTAAATGTGTTTATTATATAATTTCTTGTATTATTAAGGAGAACCTAATGGTATTAAGCAGCTTTCACAGAAAGCACAAGAATTAAAACCAGATGTGATATTTAACTATTTCTTCAAAGTGATATAATCACAACAGAATTACAATTGAATAATTGTTGCTCAACATTTTATAATATAGAATTCTGCTACCGTTTTATTTAGTAGACATGTAAAATTTTTGTTCCTATTTTTGTTATTAGTTTTTGAACAAAACACTATTTGTACATGAAGTGGAGGTCTCGCAAAAAAAAAAAAATACACCAAACAGTTATTCCAAATATTTTGTCAAAATGTTATGTCAAAAATGTTTTGTACACATTAAACTAGATAGTATTTTTGAAAAATAAAACCTGTTAAAATCTTTGTTGTTAATAAAAAGGACAGATATTGAGAAGCTAAATAATAAAATTCTCTACAATCATGACTAAGTGCTTCAATCAATAAATTATTTGTCATAGAATAGTATATTCTTTTAATTTAAGTACAAAATATTAACATTGATATGCTAAAATATATTTGAAATGTATTGTAAATAAATGCAAGTGCATTATAACAAAATACTTTGTTGTACTTAATTTTCTTGCACAACTATTGTTTTAATTATGCTACTGTATAATTGACTAATAAATGTTTTCTTTAATTTGTTGTTTTCACATAAAATGTTATGTAACAAAAATTCTATAATTTTCATAATACATGAACCATATTTTAACTGAAAATAGAAAGGAAAAAAATTAATGCAAAACATGTCAAAAAATAAATTGTCCAAAATGAATATTAAGGAATCTAACCATGTTGCTCTGTAGGCAATTTTGAAAACTGAGTTTTGTAGCAGGAAAAATTGCTGTTTCGTAGTAGTGTAGAGCAGTTTAGTATCAGTTAGAAAGTGTTGGGCACACTCGATAGTTATTTTATGCATACAAAATCTTTATTTTATAGCAATTAAGCAATAAAGAGTATTAAAAATCTTGAGAATTAAGTGTAAAAAAACATAACATGTGAAAACCATTTAATGATAATATCCAGTTCAAAAATTGATAATTCAATACAATATTACCATTAAAATTTTTTATTCAAAATACAACTCATTTATATTCGAGATACTTGCTTTTTAACAAGTTAAACACTCTACAGTCTACTTTAATCAGAGTTATTTGTGCTCAATGTTGTTAGATTTTTTTTTCTTTTTCAATATTAATCTTTGCCTCTTTTACAAGAATTTGACCATTCTCAAATCTGTGATAAATCTTTTTTGCTAATGCCTTATTTGATCATCATCTTTGCTTAGAAAGCATTTTTTGTTATGAAACTAACTCTTTAAATGACATACAGTTATGAATATAGCAAGTAACATGTGGATACACAATGCATGTATCGTTATTGCATACTTGCCGCTGCGAACTTGCATTCAAGGACAACGCTCACGTATCCGCGTCGAGGAAAAACTTATCCTAAAGGACGAGGACCACGGCAACGTGTTTCCATATGGAACGTTATTTATTTGAATTTATTTGTCTACTAGATGGCGTTAAATGTCCATGGGAACAGCTCCAATGTTTTTTGCAGATACATGACCTTGGTACAAAGAGCATCTAATGAATTATTTCTCCATTTGGAGCGGTGAAACATGATTTGGAATATAAACATACAGAGCACTTCTCGCAGCGTCAACAATTTTATAATTGAGTTTCGGGTTTCGTTTCGATTTTAGCTTAATGAATTTGTTGGTGAATTATAGGAACATGAGAGTATTTTTTTTAGGGGGGGGGGGGGGGGGGGGGGGGGTTAAAGGAATGTGCGGAAAGTGAAATGATTAGGTTATTTTGGATAAAAGAATGGCTGGGCTGAGACGTTTTCTTTCTGTGAAAGAATATACGTGTATGGTAAACGAACCAGACAGTAATGAAAGTGATGCAGATAGTGAAGATTCGTGGACTACAAAAGGCAAAAGAAAGCGCATAGACAGTTATTATGAATGCAAAGATTGCAATGTTGATCTGTGCCTAGATTCTTGCTTTGAAATATACCATACGCAAAAGGTGTATTAATTAATGAAAATAGCTTTCTTACATAATTTCTATTAGCTATATAAATATTTCATTACAATCATTTCAATATTTTTTCTGATTAACTGATAACTATTTTAATCAAGGTAACTAATCATTTTTAATACACTAAAATTTTTAATATTTTGATAAAAGAAAATTTGTATGTAAAATATACATCAAATAGAAAATAAGTATTTCCTTTATTCCTGAAAAAAGTAGAATGCTGTGTTGAACAGGTGATTTTTAGTGAATTTTTTTTAGAGTTAGACTTAGCACAAAAAATTATCCGTCCTTTGGGAACAGTTCAGAAACGAAGCGCTCCGTCTTTTGGGCCACGGCAGTTTCGGAATGCCACAGTCCCAAAAGGGTTAATAAAAATGGTAATTTATTTTGAAAATCCACTATGTGAGTTGCATCAGTATGCACAGTGGGCATATTGTTATTGCATATAAATATTAAACTTATTAACTATTTAACTAATATTGTATATAACTTCATAGTCAACAGTTACTGCAAAAAAGTTATTACAAGTTAAAAGCTTTTCAAAGGACAATTTGGTCGGGCTGGTCATCAAAGACAGCTAGTAACATTACCAACTGTATCTCGGTCATAAGAAATTCATTTTGAAATTCCCTGATATTTTCCCTGAATTTTTTCCCCTCGAAGGATGTTTATCAAGGTTATGTCGCTTGTTGATGAAAACTCTCCTTTCAGTTCCTTGTTTGGAATATTTAAAGGAGATGAGTGATGGGTCTTGTGACGCGAGATGGAAAATGTGACATCATAGAATGAACAAGCATTGTTTATGCAGCTAAAGGAAAACTAGAGATCGGAAAATAAAAAAAATTGCAGAAATTCATAGTTTTCCCCTACTTTCAATAGAATTTCCTGATAATTCCAGGTTTTCCAGGTCTGTGGTCACCCTGATCTAGCAGAGATGGTAAAAAACGAAAATAAGTTCTCCTACCAAAGCCACCAAAAATTGAAGTTACTACACGCAAGACAACTTTTCATTTCCTTCCCATTATCCTTTGTTTTGACTAATCCAACATAAACAAACGCCTGTCCTTGTAAATGGCGCAAAAAAACACCCTATTCTAAAATATTGGTTTTAAGGAAAAACTACTTATAAAATTCAAATTTTCAAAACTTTTTACCCTAAATGTCAACCAAATGTTGAATACAATTTTAATTTATAGAAAAATAAAAATAGTTTTTAAATTATTTATTCAGTGGGACGGAGATTGTATTACTCAACAAAACAATCTCCTGGTTTCAGCTACAAACAAAATGTGGGGGATGTTTATTTTTCTTGGCAGTAAATTAACGATCTTATTTTATTTATTTGAGGTGAGGGGGTGTTGACAGGAGGTCAAAAACTTTAGTAATGACGGCAGGCAAAGAACTCTTGGAATTTTATCTATCTGGGATCATAAAAGGGTTGGTTGGTTTTCATTTTAGGATAGGCAGGGTCTTTTTAAAATTGCCTAAAGGGAAACTCTGGATCAAACACATGCTGGATAATTTTCGTAGCATTAAAGAAGAAGGATTTAGTGTAAGGCAAGCACACAATAAACCAATGCAAACGAATATGAAGTATGTTTGCCATAAAATTTCATACAATGGACTATTCAGTAGCGTTCTTGATAATTACAGTTTGTAATGTTGATGATTTAGCAATTCTTCTACAAAACTTTTGTTTTGTAGGAAAATAGAATTTTGGGTGCAGTTTAGTACAGATATTTTACCCCTAAACATTTAATAATTTATCGTGCAGAAGGGAGAGAGAGATATTGAACAATATTCCAGTCTTTTTTTCCACTTTTGTTTATTTTCAGAAGTGAAAAGGGATGTTTTGTTTCGGCTAATGAAGGATTTAGGGAGGAGGGGAATTACAATCTAATATTTTGATTATATTCTTAACAAATAAGTTTATTATGGGTATTTAGACTTGGTTCGATTTCTGACAACAGAGGTCATTTTAAAACATTTTATATATAAAGCTTAGCTGCCAACCTCCAAATATGAAAAACCGGGAGATTGTTGTGCGAAAATATGAAAAAACCAGGAGATTTTGATCAGCCCAATTTTGGACGATACAGACAGATTGCAAAAGTGGAAATTATTTTCACAATTAAACAAAATATATGCAGGATAGCTCACAAATGCCATTTTTCGCGATACTGCTGCAAAACAGCCTTTCATTTCATTAAAATTATGTTTGAACAATAGTTTTTCTGTATAAAATACGAAATAATTATAAAAAATTTCATGATGCTGACTGATTGCAAAATTGAATTATTTTCGTAATTAAATGAAATATATGGAGGATCGTGCACAAATGCCGTTTTTCGTGATACTGTTGCAAAATAGCCTTTCATTTCATTAATATTACGTTTGAACAATAATTTTTCTGTATAAAATACGAAATAATTATAAAAAAATTTCACGATGCTGACTGATTGCATAAGTGGAAATTATTTTCACAATTAAACGAAATATATGGAGGATCGCACACAAATGCTGGTTTTTGTGATACTGCTGCAAAATAACCTTCATTTCATTAATATTACGCTTGAACAATAGTTTTTCTGTCTAAAATACGAAATAATTGCAAAAAAATTTGACGATGCTGACAGATTGCAAAAGTGGAAAAATAGTTTCATAATAAAATGAAATATAAGGAGGATCGCGCATAAACGTTGTTTTTAGCGATACTGTTGCAAAAAAGACTTTCATTTCATTAATAATACGTGTGAACAATAGTTTTGTATATAAGACAAAATAATTTAATAAAATTTTAGTTGATGCAAATGAGTTTTTCCAATATTAATTAGATAATAATTGGTCATCTCTCTTGTGATGCTGTGGGACTAATCGCCCTTTGCGAGCGATGATTACGCGATAGCTGGGAAACTGATTTTTTGACGAAAGAACGGGAAAACTTAGATTTCAGAATTTGTGACTTCGTTTCTCATTTCGTGATATTTTCGGAATATTCGTGATCTGTTTCCGATTTTTTTACTTTTGTAACTTGTAGATGAAATGAGAGACGGGTGGCTCAAGAATAGCCCAGCACATCGACCAGAGGTCTATTGTACTACCCCAGACAGAACAAATCCCTACGAAAAGAGACCAGTAGCTGATGCGAAAAAAAGCAGGCACTTGACAGGAATGTCATTCAGCTCCCAGGGTTGAATCACATGTCAACCAATGTGTTCCAATCTGTGAGCAGAATAAACCTCACATTCACAAAGAATGTGAGCGGCAGTTTCATTGCTGTATTTACAGCCCCTGCAAAGCGAATCTTTGGTGATGCCCATGATGTTAAGGTGTCTCTTGAGGGTGTACTGCCCAGTAAGGAGCCCAACAGCCCTCCTGATGCCAGTTCAGCTGAGCTTGAAAAGTTCCTTTTGACGTGTACTAGGGCAATTGCAGTTGAGAATTTTCGCTTGCCTTTGACCCTTAGTATTACGCCAGTTCTTACATTGAAGCTTCCTGAAGATGTCATAAACAATTCTTCTAACAAGGTCATTGGGGATACCCAAGGCCGGCTCAGGGCCAACAAAACCAGTACTTGAGCCTTTTCTAGCTAATTCATCAACCAACTCATTACCTGGAATACCCGAATGTCCAGGCACCCAGTAAAGAATGACTTTGTTATTGCTAGCAATTTCGCAGTGCATTATAGCACTCCCATACAAGGGAAGATGTCATAGTGAACTTCCCAAGAGCCATAAGAGCAGCCTGACTGACAGAACAGATAAATATTTGGCTGCTCTTATACTTCCTGTCATAGCAAATTCTACAACACATAAGAATGGCAAAGACCTCGGTCTGAAAGACAGTAGCATAACTGCCAAGCGGATAAGACAGTTCTGTGCCATCATCCAGGCAGCACATACCAGCACCAGTACTTGTGCCAATCTTTGAGCCATCCGTATACCATACAATACAGTTCTGTTTATTGTAGGTGGGAATCCTCTTCCAGTCATCCCGCGAGGGGACCTGAATTTCGTAAGGCTTGTCAAACATGTATTTGACATGAATGCCATCAGGAGGCATACAGAAATAAGGATGACTAGCAACATTACTGTTAAGTTTACTCCAAGATAAATACCTTGAGTAATCTTTCCAGTGTTTCAGATATTTAAGTCTGTTCATGCAGATGAGTGCCTCTGCTTCAATACACATGTCTCGAGCAGGTGCAATCCAAGTAAAAGTTCAAGAGTTGCAGTGGGAGTAGTTTTCATGCATCCAGAGATTGCAATACAAACCATCCTTTGGAGCTTTATTAATTCTAATTTAGCCGTTTCACATCTTGGAATCCACCAAACAATGGAGCCATAGGAAATGATAGGACAGATAACCATCGAGTAAATTCAATGGATAGCCTTGGGATTTAAACCCCAGGTTTTCCCAATAGCATTCCTACAAGACCAGAAGATTCTTCTGGCTTTAGTCGTGCAGTAATCCAAGTGTCTCTTCCAGTTGAGTCCCTTGTCAAAGTAAATTTCTAAAAATTTAATCTCCTTGGAGCAGATAAGCTTCTGACCAAAGAAGCGAATGTCACCAAGATTAAGTATGCGTTTTCTAGTAAATGCAACCATAACAGTCTTCTGCGGATTAACAGAAAGACCTACATTTTTACACCATGTCTCAACCCTCCTAAGAGCGGTAGACATCATGTCAGAGACAGTGTTGCCAAATTTGCCCTTGGCAATGATAACAACATCGTCTGCGTAACCAACGCAGGATAAACCAGAAACATTGATATCTCCAAAAGAGAGTCAACAACTATACACCAAAGAATTGGCCGGCCGTCCAAATGGATGCTCAAGTCCTTGTTGACGAGCCGGACGGCCTGGGTTTTCAACACCAAAGAATTGGCGAAAGCACACCTCTTTGCGGACAACCTGCAAGTGCATGCACCGTCATACTATCACCAAGTAAAGATGCACAAATATACCTATTAGATAAAAGGTTCTTGATCCAATAAGAGATCGTGATATCAACACCTTTCCTATCAATAGCATCAAGGATGGTATCGATGGGTACCTTATCAAAGGCGCCTTCAATGTCGAGAAAGGTGGTAAGAGCAACTTCCTTGGCATTAGAGTTTCTCTCCAAAATATAGGAGAGACTATAAAGGGCAGTGTCCGTGGATTTACCCGGTTGATAGGCATGCTGAGAGCTTGACAGGGGCTTAGCAGCCAGAATCACTTCTCTTATATACCTGTTGATAAGTTTCTCAATAGTCTTTAAAAGAATTGGAATGATGCCATCAGTCCCCGGAGTTTTATAGAGTTTATGGGAATCAATTGCCCATTTAACCCTGTCCAGAGTAACCACACTCATAGCAATGCTCCAGCTTTTGTCTTCACAAGTAGACGTGGAGCAGGCATCAACTATGTCACTATGACCATAAGGATAAGAAACTGTAAAATGGATCCTGAACAGCTCAGCCAGGGTCTCTTCTCCAGTAACAGAAAAGTCACCATTTGACTTCTTGACCGTGTTCAGCTACAAACAAAATGTGGGGGATGTTTATTTTCTTTGGCACTAAATTAATAATCTTATTTTATTTATTTGAGGTGAGGGTGTCGACAGGAGGTCGAAAACTTTAGTAACGACGGCAGGCAAAGAGCTCTTGGAATTTTATCTATCCGGGATCATAAAAGGGTTGGTTGGTTTTCATTTTAGGATAGGCAGGGTTTTTTAAAAATTGCCTAGAGGGAAACTCTGGATCAAACACATGCTGGATAGTTTTCGTAACATTAAAGAAGAAGGATTTAGTGTAAGTCAAGCATACAATAAACCAATGCAAACGAATATAAAGTATATTTGCCATAAAATTTCATACAGTGGACTATTCAGTAGCGTTCTTGATAATTACAGTTTGTAATGTTGATGATTTAGCAATTCTTCTACAAAACTTTTGTTTTGTAGGAAAATAGAATTTTGGGTGCAGTTTAGTACAGATATTTTACCCCTAAACATGTAATAATTTATCGTGCAGAAGGGAGAGAGGGATATTAAACAATATTCCAGTCTTTCTTTCCACTTTTGTTTATTTTCAGGAGAAGTGAAAAGGGATGTTTTGTTTCGGCTAATGAAGGATTTAGGGAGGAAGGGAATTACAATCTAATATTTTGATTATATTCTCAACAAATAAGTTTACTATGGGTATTTAAACTTGGTTTGATTTCTGACAACAGAGGTCATTTTAAAACATTTTATATATAAAGCTTAGCTGCCAACCTCCAAATATGAAGAACCGGGAAATTTTGATCAGCCCAATTTTGGACGATACAGACAGATTGCAAAAGTGGAAATTATTTTCACAATTAAACAAAATATATGGAGGATAGCGCACAAATGCCGTTTTTAGCGATACTGCTGCAAAACAGCCTTTCATTTCATTAATATTATGTTTGAACAATAGTTTTTCTGTATAAAATACGAAATTATAAAAAAATTTCATGATGATGACAGATTGCAAAATTGAATTATTTTCGCAATTAAACGAAATATATGGAGGATCGTGCATAAATGCCGTTTTTCACGATACTGCTGCACAAAATAGCCTTTCATTTCATTAATATTACGTTTGAACAATAGTTTTTCTGTATAAAATACGAAATAATTATAAAAAAATTTCACGATGATGACAGATTGCTTAAGTGGAAATTATTTGCACAAACGAAATATATGGAGGATCATGCACAAATGCCGTTTTTCGCGATACTGCTGCAAAATAGCCTTGCATTTCATTAATATTACGTTTGAACAATAGTTTTTCTGTATAAAATATGAAATAATTATAAAAAAATTTGACGATGCTGACAGATTGCAAAAGTGGAAAAATAGTTTCATAATAAAACGAAATATAAGGAGGATCGTGAACAAACGTTATTTTTAGCGATACTGTTGCAAAAAAGACTTTCATTTCATTAATAATACGTTTGAATAGTTTTGTATATAAAATAAAATAATTTAATAAAATTTTAGTTAGTGCAAATGAGTTTTTCCAATATTAATTAGATAATCATTAGTCATCTCTCTCGTAACGCTGTGGGAATAATCACCATTTGCGAGCGACGATTATGCGACAGCTGGGAAACGGATTTTTTAACGAAAGAACGGGAAAACTTGGATTTCAAAATTTTTGACTTCGTTTCGCATTTCGTGATATTTTCGGAATATTCGTGATCTGTTTCCGATTTTTTTACTTTTGTAACTTGTAGATACAAATACAAAAGTCAATCATGATCCATTCCTACACCGCGGTAGCAGAAAACTGCACCGCGGAAAACAACTGAAAATCACGATTCGCATTCGCGCAATTTTTGCCAAGAAAGGAGGAAAATAAGGGCAGCTGAGTGAAAACCGGGAGATTGAGCAACTTACCCAGGAGACCGGGAGATATAGCGAAAAACCGGGAGAGTTGGCAGCTATGAGAAAGTAAAGAAAACACTTTAAATTATTACCGGCACAGTCCTGTAAATTCACAGATTCAAGGGCAGCTTGTATCACATCACCCAAGGACTGCTGATATTTGGGTGCAGATACTTCATAGCAGTTATCATTATCTGAATCTGTTGTGCTAACTTTTTGAGGGCTATCCATTTCTTTCTTCTTTTCTTTAAGAGTTTGGGTAAAAGTCTTTGGCCCATCTTTCAGCATCTGCAAATTGAAAAATTACAAATATATGCTTTTCTTTAATCAGTATAAAATTCAAGTAGTCATTAATAGGACTTTAGAATTAAGCTTAACATGTTTTATCCGTCAAGATATTTGCAAACAGTATCATAGTAGATATATGAAAATTTTAGTCCTTAACAAGCAGAACTAATTACAGTTAACTCTGGTTATAATGCGGGTTTTCATTGACATCAAACCACCCATATTATAAGAGCAGCCACATTATGAATGAGGAGTGCTATTTTAATGCTCAACTTTCAGTGTTAAAAGATAGTTGTATGTTTTATTATGTTCTAAATTACTAAAGGGATTTTTCCCCCATTGCACAGATTGAAAAATCTAATTTCTGATCCACAGAGTATACTATATTTAATAAAAAACAATTTTGTGTTGCATTTCTCTTTCAGCCTTAAGCCTTTTTAGTTGTTTGATTGGATTTAGCCTACCATAGAGCGAATCCAAACCATTTCTACTTCTCTGTCATACCGGTCTGTAGATCAAATGGTCAGGATTTGAGTCATTCCCTGGGATTAATGTATAAATGTTTTGCAAATTATATACTGAGGTACTTTGGTGAGTCACTAATTTTAACCAGGCATATTACTAAGTATATTTATCAGGGATGAGATTGTCAAAAATGCAAAAATGCTGAAATCAAAAATTTGAGAAATTATACACGACAGACACCGTGTTAAAATATTTGAAAATTTTGCATAACTAAAAATATATAATTATGTTATGCTGGGATTTATGATTATACTTTAATTAGCAGTTCAAAATTTAATAACAGCTCGAAATATGTTGTTTTCCCCTTTCCCTTCAAAATTCTAAATTTATTTGTTGTTTTTGAATATTTCGGCAATTTATTCCCCTCTTAACGTTAATTTGTTATTGTTTTCATTATTCAAAATTATGTGCAGCGCGTCTTCAAACATTAAAATATCCTTTGTTAATCTTTCGGCTTTTCGTTTCGATTTTAAGTTTGCTTCACTTCATTCACGAGTTTAAGGAAAAAGGTGCATTTTTAGAGCAAAATTCGGCCTTCATGGCTTATCTGTTATGAACACCTGCTAGATGGGTGCCGAACATCCGGTGGGGTTGCTGTGCGCTTGGCGGTGTGTTTGGCAGCGTAATTTTAACTTTTGTACCCGCCTTGCGGTTCTTGGCATAACAGCATTTTTACTCCGCAGTATATGCGTGGGCACTTGGCACGAAGCGCAGGTTTTCACTCGCCAAATTTGGCGGCTCTTGGGAGGCAAGCCGTTGCTAAAGGCCATTTGTTTTCTGATCGGCATGGAGAGAGGTGCTTCTCTAAATTGGCTGCTGAGGTCCGTGGAACAGGTTCCACGCAAGGACGCCTGTATCCCGCGGTCGTCGAAAAAATGTTCTTTTTATTCATGCAAGCTGTGCAAGTGTTCCTCAGCAATG
The DNA here is from genome assembly GCA_951213105.1 of Amaurobius ferox. Lineage (NCBI taxonomy): Eukaryota > Metazoa > Arthropoda > Arachnida > Araneae > Amaurobiidae > Amaurobius > Amaurobius ferox. Next base: position 100,512,655 of record OX578145.1, on the reverse strand, counting down.
AGTTTTTTTTTGTTTTGATTGACCAGACGATTGGTTCTAATAACCAAGCAGTTTCCGTGCCCTGTTCGTTGGCATGGGTTTGTTTCTTTACGAGGAGTCCGGAGTTCCTTCCAGCCGGGGATGGATCTGGCCATCAAACAACATGCCTCACCGTCATCAGCAGGACCAAAATCTACACCCTGCTTACAAGTGTTCTCTTCTGACTGAGGTTGCCTTCCTGACACGAGTGCCTCCTTACCGCCAGATGATGTGAACTTATCGGCTGTGGAGAGTGTAAACATCAGTTTTCTGCGGGGGAGTTGCAGTTCCCAAATGCATCCTCAAATAGGGATGCGCACATTGTGCTTCTTCATATACCATCTAGCAAGTGTGTCAATTGCGATTCGTTAAATTTGGTGTCAACATCGACACATAGCGTGACATGGTGATGCATCAAATTGTGGTGTCAACTTTGACACGTGCAATAGTGCCCGACGTGCAATAGGGACCAACGGCCGTACCGTGCTGAAAACACCGGTTCTCGTTAGATCACCGAAGTCAAGCAGCATCGGGCGCAGTTAGTACTTGGGTGGGTGACCACCTGGGAACACCGCGTGCTGTTGGCACATTTCGGGCGCAGTAGTCCGGTGGATTGCGCGCTGCCACAACTGCCGCCGTGTTCATGTGGAGTACGATCACGTTAAACATGTGGGTCCATAAGTCCTTCCGAGAGGTTGGTGGTAGGAGAAGGAGGGTACGGTCCCTGTGGATGCCTCCCCGACTGGGTTCCGGTCTAAATTGGGTGGCACTTCCCGGCCGTCCAAACGGTTACCTTACACCTTTCTGGTAGGTCGGACAGTCTGGGTCTCAACAACAACAACGTGCAATAGTGCCCGGCCACACACTTAGCTACAGTAAACCTTCGGGTCTGTCGTGTGGTCTGGGTTTTCAACGTGCAATAGTGCTTCGTCAAGTTTACACATTTGTTTTTTTTTTCACACAACGTTATTCTTCAAAACTAGAAAGAATATTTTTGAAATTTGATCATGTATAATCTATCATTCACAATTTGTGTTTGCTTTATTATTTTCAAACCTTTGCACTGTTCCTTTATTATTTTAAAATTTTGCATTGTTCCTTTTTCCGTTGGTGGACAGCTTCTCAGGCAGACCAAACTCTGGTCTTCAGACCAGGTGGATTCTGATTCCTGGGTTATTTTAATTTATTATCTGGGTTTTTCTTTAATTGAATTCCAAATTTAATAGATGTAATTTTAAAGCAATGTACTATTTTCCGACCACTATACATCTAATATTTACTTAATGAATCTAATGTTTAAATTTTTAGTTGTTGCAAATAAAAGTTAATTTTTAATTTTATAATAATGGTTGTCATTTTATAATAATGGTTGTTTGTTGGATGTGCTATTTAAAGGTAAGTGCAGTAAATGTTAGATGTTGAAATGTATTTAAATGTGTAACATAGTTGAGCACAGACCAAGCTATAGGTAATAGAAAAAGGTAATAAAGAAACAAATAATAATTATAAAGTAAACTTTATTTAAAACTATACGATCACAAGCTAATGTAAATATAATTAAATAAATATGATAAAATATTAAATATAATAACTTAAATCTGAAAACATAAATGTAAAGAGTAAGTAAACAAAGATATAAATATAATAAAGAAATAATGAGAAAGAAAATATAAATAAAGGTAATAATAAAAATAAATCTAAATAATATCAAAATAACTTAAAAATAATAAATGTAAATTTTAAGGAAAGGGCTTATCCCTTCCCAACAATATACATACAGGGGTAGAAATTAGAAAAATGCACTGGTCCTTTGGACCAGTGACTTCATGACTTCAATGGTCCGCAACCTTTGTTACTGGTCCGTACACAGGACTTCAATAAATTATAAAATAAAATAAATTAGATGTGGAATGTTATGTGGATTTCCATAAATTCCATACCTCGTTCAATTAAAAATTAGAGATTCCGTAAAAAATAAAATAAATAACAAGTTATCATCGCAAAATTATGGCGAAAGCTGCCCTTTCCCATGCCATAAATGGGAGGAAATGGGAGGAGGAGGAAAGAATATATATGGGAGGAGGAGGAAAGAAATGGGGGTGACAAAATTACAAACATGGAAGCAGTATTGTTTACTTTCCCCAGACTGTTGAATATCGTCTTTGTTTATATAAATGCTAAGGGGAAATTTTAATTTACGAGAGGGAAATGAGAATAAAAGGTTACTAGTCCGACGGACCAGTATAATTTATATTCTGCTGGTCCGTTGAGTGTTTTTGTGGTCTCGGACCAACGGACCACCGTTAATTTCGAGCCCTGACATATATATACTACATCGGAAAAATGATTTAACTCTATTATATTTAGAAAATGCAAATTTGGCAATTGCATTTAAGAACAAGGCTGTTTAAATACATGGGCAAATTTAATTTGAATGCATTCCTTCATATTAATTCTAAACTATGCTTTTGTTATCTATCATAACTCGTGCTTTTATTTTGCCAGTTTTATTGAAATTAAATCATTACAACAATAGTCAGGATTTACGAACTTGATTTCACAAAAAACAAATTTTCTACAATTGGCAAGACACAAATTTTTTGTTCTTAAAGTTCAGTATATTTTTAAAAACTATTGTTCTGATATGAAATCATTAGAAGAAGAAAATGGATGCAAACTGATAATTTTGGATTCTCAGCAAAGTAGGGAATATGAATTGAATAGTAGGATGCATGGATTTCACAGGATTTTCCATAGTTTTGGGAGTAATGTCTGTAAAACTGTAAGATGAAGTAAAAATATGTACAAACTACGGAAAATTCGTAAAAGTTGGTATCTTTGCCTGGTCGTATCTATAAAAATAATAATATAATGTTATGAAAGGGGTAAAAGTAAAACAAAGATTTTCAAGTGCTGGCGAAGTTTCTTCCTCTGTTTCCCCTTTGAGTCCAATGACAACATATGACATACATCACTGTGATTACAAGACAAAAATTTACGACTTGTTTTTGATTCCCCTTCTGTGAGGGATTTTATGCCTCCACTTCTGGGTTAGAAAGACGAGCTTTGTCTGCCATCCGTGTTTTGGATGCTGTGTGCTGGGAGTACCAGAATAAATAGAGCTTGTCACATGAGAATGTCCACGTTCTCGTATGACAAGCTACATTATTGTTTTACTCCCAACACACAGTGTCTAAAAAACGAACGGCAGGCAACACTCATAAGTCATAGGCCAAAGCTCAATTAAGATAATAGTTCTGGTTAAAACCTTTCGTCGATTTTCTTTGAAAAACGAAATTTTGTCTGAGGAGAATTATTAAAAAAACAACTGAATTTTTCAGGAAAAGTGGATATTTTGGGATAAAAGTAAAACAAAAAGCAGAAATTTTGGAGGAAAAGCAAAAAAGCGGAATTCCGTCGAAAAGCGTAAGAATCTTATGCCTGATTTATAAATAAAAATAACTCAAACATGCTTTACGATTTAAAATGCACACAAATTCAAGAAAACAAGAATTATGTACAAAGATGAAAAAAATATTTACTTTTCGTATATGATGTCACATTTGGGTCATTAATAACATGATGTTTAAAGGCAAACAAACCAAACAAAACTTGCATTAATGTGGTATGTGACCACCCCGGACCTTCACACAAACTTTACAATGATTTTTCATTCTTTCAATGAGGTGATCAATCATCACAGATGCAAGCAATGGCCATTTCTCCAATAGGACAGTTTTCAACTCTCTGAGACTGACTGGGGGAGGTAAACGTGCAAATACAGCACGCCCAAGGGCATCCCAAAGGTTTACAATGGGATTAAGGTCGGTGGAATACACCGGCCACTCCATACGAGAAATGCCTCCACTTTCCAGGTATTAGTAAACAATGTTAGCTCGATGGGAATGGGCATTATCATCCATAAGGAGGAAATAAGGACCAACAGCTGCAGCGTAGAGTCTCAGAATAGGGTCTAGGACTTCATCCCAATACTGCACAGCCATCACAGAACTGCCTTTAAAGATGTGCAGCTCTGTGCGATATCCCATTGAAATTCCAGCCCACACTCTGATGATGCCACCTATGAATGCGTGATATTCGATGATGTTCTTGGCCTAGTTGCGTGTGCCTCGTTCTCTCAAGACCCTTACACGCTTATCTGATTCCTGGGCAAATCTGTACTCGTCTGTGAACAGAACATTGCACCAATCTGAGACAGCCCAATTGACATGTTGACGACAGCACTTCCATCTTGCCCCTCTGGCTTGGACGGTTAGTGGAACACCAGAACGTGGTACTCTGGCATACAGTCCCTTCACATGAAGCTTTTGACGTGCAGTACTGGCAGATATTGTCTTACCAAGTGCCGCTGCAATCATGGATGTAACAGTTGAGGAGGTCGCTCGTCGATTCCACTTGACTACTATAGCAATATACCGATGATCAGAGGGTGTGGTAACCCTTGGACGACTGGGCACAGGTCTCCGGACAATTGTTTGACTTGTTTGGAATTGTTTCCATAATTGAAAAACTACCGAATGATCAATGACAAAGAAAATAGCAACATCTTTGATTGACTGTCTTGCTTCAATGCGTCCGAGACAGCACTCACTATATGTCATTCGTCTTCTTTCAGCCATAGAAACACGAATATCATCAGAAAAAATACTACAAAAGTTATAAACATTTCGTATCAGCATTTAAATGCATTGCCTCAAACTCTTCAGAATGCTGGCGTCTTCAATGAATGCCTAATTAGCATATATCCAGACAGTCAATCATGATCTGTAACATACGATATTTGCATAATGCCATCTACATCTGCAGCGATTTTCAGCCACTCAAATTCAAATACGCTTTTGAAAAATAAAAATTTAAATTGCATGCTTAACTTTTGGAAGACAATGTAAATTTTGAGCCAAAACTATTGTGAGAATGAGAAACAGCTTATTTTTGTAACTATATATAATGTGTCTATTTTGGTAGATATATATAATGTGGAAGCACAGACAAGACAGGAAAATTATGCTAAATATTTTGCTTGTGTAAGTTTGTGAATGGCAAATATTATATACAAACTGGAGATTCAACTGTCTAGAAGATATTTCTTGCATGATTTACACTTAGATAGAAGAAAACTTTGTGTTCCAAGAGAAAACCAAGAATTAGCTACATAAATTATTTTTTAAAGATCCATTTTTAGAGAATAATTTCTTTTGGACTAATTTGTATATTTGAAGTGAAGCCAATTGCTTTTCAATGTATGAATATTTGCATATTCTACTTAAAAACCACAGCAAGGCTTGCCCAATTTTTTATTTCACTTTAGGGGGGCAGATACATTCAGCTCTATAAAACTGCATGTTATTAACTGTTAGAATACAATAACACCACAAGAAAAATTCAACATTCATATAATATATTGATTTCATAATGGAAATTATTCTGAGAAAAAAAAATAGACTTAATTTTCTAAATTGGAATTTTTTGACCATAGATGGAAAAGGATGTTTTTGGATGTAAAAACAGCCTGGAAATATAAAATGCAAAAGGGTGCAATAGTATGCATAATTAAAATACTGTAAAATTTTGTATTTATGGACTTCCCTGAATCTGGACATCCCTCCCTAATTAAATTCAAATTAAAATATAAGAAATAAATTGAAAAACATCACAACCTATATAAACCAGCCGTCCAATTTGTTGCTCATGTCCTCAGGATGAGTCGGACGGTCTGGGTCTTCAACAACCTATATAGAGATCCCGGCCATCCAAACTGTTACCTTACACCTTTCTGGTAGGTCGGACGGTTTGGGTCTCAACAATCTATATAGACACCTTAAACTTGCTTGTGTGGAGAGTGCTTTGAATTTAGCAAAATCAGGTTTATCTGAGTCAGTAAGTTTTAGACATAATATAAAATGACCTTATTTTGTCTTAAATGTGCCTTTTTAAGGTTATTTCAGTCAATCCAAACTACCCCTCAACTAGTCCGGAATAATGGATTTCTACTGTATAAACAAATAGCATAAAAGTGGTTTGATTGTCGATATTCTATCATAGTCAACACAGGTTTGGGTTACTTATGCAAAATTTTCTTGGTTAAGTTGTAGTAATATGTGAGCAGTATGCTATTCTTTTCACTGGCAGTGGGTGTAATAAGATTATATGGATTACTAATTTAACGATGTCCCAGTTAAAGAAAAAAGGCTGGTTTTTCAGTAAATGACATTAACCTTTAAATGCAATGAAAAAAGTACTTCAAAGGCCCTTATATAAAGATTACCAAAAAAAAAGTTTTTATGGACCGTTTAAGGATGCTAATTCTACTTACAAAATATCACACTTTTTATTTTTTATATCAGAAGATATACAACAATTGCCCCCCAGCGGTCACTAAATATAGCAACCAGTTTTTATATTTATAGCATTTAGTTTTTTAGTATGTTTTGCGACCACACATCAACAAAACTGTGTCAAAGTGTAGCATAAGCAGGTTAAGTAGATCCATTGCAGAGTAGAAAATACAATGTGAAAATTGTGTCAAAATTGGAGCTAATGTCTCTAAATAGATGAAGACGAACATTTTTAAAAGACCTGAACGCTGAATAACCACTAAACCAATCGCAAAATACAAATCACAATTTTCTATCAAAAGTCTCAATCCAGCTCTGCTCATGATATCAAGTGCAAATTATAATGAAATTTTCAACACTAGATTCAGTCATGGAGGTAAAGGTCTCTCTAACTCCATAGATTCGTTATTAATGCTCTAGATAATAAAATTATTTTAAATTGTTTAAATGATTTAAATATATTTTTTCTTTTGAAATGGCAGCACCATTTGTAACAATGAAATACTACATTTAAGATTGTGAAAAAATTAAAATTTTAACTTAAAAATTTGTATAAAGAAAACTATGGTAGTCTTCAAAATTCTGGCTTTAGAGGCCCCTTTGAAATACAGGGTGGTCATAAAAAAAAATTTCCCCGAAATATAAGCCCCTAGCGGCCTACCCGCTCAACCAATCGAAAGGAAATTTCAGATATTGTTATTTGAAGGTATGAGCTCGATATTGTGATAATTTCAAACAATAGAGCTCTCCATACTCTCACGGTTACGGTTACAGTGAACAAATTTCGAAACTTTCGAATGGCAACACCCACTTTTTCCTGTGCAAATTGATCAGTGCATTGAAAAACCATAAATAGCATTGGAACAATACACATATGATGAAAATCGGTGGCGTAAAACATTTGCAAAGAAGAGCATTGTAAAGGACCAATGACAACACAGAGAGGAGGTGTACTGACGCCCTTTGCATAATTCACAGGGATAAACAGTAGAAGCACCAATCACAGAACACCATGTGCAAAGCATTGCTTGTGGAAAACCTTTAATAAGCAGTGTGGGAAGATTGTTTCTTCAATCAGGTGTTCGAACGTGCCAACAAGATGACACTTACAGGGAAACAACGAGGTGAATTGATAATGATGTTTTATCTGAACGGGGAAAATGCTGCTGAAGCAGTGCATGTTTATGAATCATAAGTTAAGAATCATATGTTACGAATTATAAGCGAAATCATAAGCTAAGATGAGGCCCATGTTTCGTATGAACTGTACGATGGTAAAAAAATTTGAAGAAACTGGATGCACATGTGATAGACCGCGATCCGGACGACAATCTGTTCCTGTTGAAATTGTTGCGGAAGTGCATAATATAATTACTGCAGGTCCATTGCGTACTGCAAGACGTGTTGCCCGCAATTTGGATGTACCGAAAACCACAGTCCTCAAGCTTCTGAGCTCTGTTCTGCAGATGTTTCTTTATAGATTCCAGCGCGTCCACATGTTGCAACCTGGAGACGAGTAACAGTGTGTTAACTTTGCGAATTTTTCTCCCATCAGATATGATGAAGATAGCAGGTGGCCGCTGCGGATATTATGGACAGATGAGGCACATTTCTCCTTAACTGGGAACTCCAAGAACTGCATTCACTGGGTTGAAGAAAATCCTCATGATGTGGCACCAGTGCCTTTACATGAAGCTAAAGTAACTGTGTGGTGCAGCATCGCAAGCACATTCGTTTTCGGTCAGTACTTCTTCAAAGAGGTCACTTCCAATGGTATGCAAACGTGCTACATCACAGGTCCTTGGTATAAAACAATATTGCAGAATTACGTGATTCCAGAATTGCAGCAGCGAAATATCGTTAATGGTATGGATGCAAGATGGTGTTCCTCCGCACGTCGCCACATGTGTTCGACAAGTGCTGCAACAGAACTTTGGTGATAGAGTCATCTCCTGTAACTTTGCAGTTTCGTGGCCACCGCGATCCCCCGACCTTACTCCGATGGATTTCTGGTTCTGGGGTTATCTGAAATCTAAGGTGTACACATCAAATCCATAAGATTTGTCAGAATTGAAAGATGCCATAAAACGTGAAGTTATACAGATTCCTCCTGCAATGTTACATTTGTTATTGTTGTCAACAATTTGTTATTGTTGTCAACAATCTCCCACATGCAATGTGTTATCGTCTGCTAAGGTGGACACGTTGAAAACTTTTAATTCCAATAAAAGTTTTTTCCCTCTCCTCTCTTGTGTTGTCATTGGTCTTTTACAATGCTCTTCTTTGCAAATGTTTTATGCCGCCAATTTTCGTCATACGTGTATCGCTCCAACACCATTTATGGTTTTTCAATGAACTAATCAATTTGCGTAAGAAAAAAGTGGGTGTTGTCATTCGAAAATTTCGAAATTTGTTCACCTGTAACCATGAGAGCTCTATTGTTTGAAATTATCACAATCTCGAGCGCATACCTTCAAATAACAATATCTGGAATTTCCTTTCGATTGGTTGAGTGGATAATCCGCTAGAGGTTTATATAGAGGAGAAGTCTTTTTATGACCACCCTGTATATTTAGCTGTAGTTTGACAAAAAATGAGGATCCTATCATGAAAATTGTATGAGGAGATAGATTTTCTAGATGGGTATCTATAAGATATTTTTTTCATTGTTCCAGAATTAAATGCTCATTAGCAAAGAAATCAAACTTGAGCAACAAACCTGCAACTTTTAGCTTCAGTTAATATATATATATATATATATATATATAAGATTCATATGCAAAAAAAGGGGGGGGGGAAATGACCAAATGCAAGGCATAAAATGGTAGAGGGAGATGGCGACCCCGCTTTCCCGTTTAAAAGACTGCTTTTATGCCCGGGCAACACTCAAGGTACCAATGCCATGCAGTAGCCATACTTCCGTAAATGTGCCAAGTCAAAAACAGTGGAAAAAGTGCAAAGTAGACAAATAGGAATCAACCAGGATCGCAAGGGAAAGGAAAAGAGTGGAAATGCAGCAAATGCCCCTGTCGGTTAATACAGAGCGCATTATATATAAAAGCACTTTACGCATGCGTAATTCGTTATTTTCACTTTCATCGTTCTGTACCTCTGCCATATCCTGTTTTTAAAAAAATTTGAGATCGCAGATCAAAAATTAAGGAAAGAGATATGTTTTATAGTACAAAGTCGTTTTTTCAGGGGGGTTTTTGAACATACATTTCAAAAGTTTCCTGTAACTCCTTGGATCAAATGCTACATTTTAGAGAAAACTGTAAGGTACTAGGCTAATTATTGGCTTTGGAATAAGGGGGACATACCAACATGGGTTTTCACGTTATAATAGTAAGATTATATAAAGAATGAGAAATACCTGTGCAAAAGAAGTGCTTGGAACTGCATCTGTGTCTCTTGCATATGACTGACCGATACTTCCTGACAGATCATTTTCATTCATTTCATCATGTACAGCAGACTCTTCTGGCACTGAAATAATAAGTCTGTTAATGCATAATGTAACTTAGGTTAATTTTAATATTAGCAATATTCTACAAATAAGGAATATTTCATAAAAATTCAAAAGCAGCATTCTTAGATTTCAACATTTAAAATTATCTTAGAATAAACTAGGTTTGATAGTATATTGTTAGAAGTAAGTAAGTTTAGAAGGTATATTGTTGTTCCTAGAACTTTCCTTGCAATTTAAAGTCTCATTTATACTTTCAAAAATATGCATACACAGTTTGAGTACATAGTCATGTAACAACTTGATTACTGCCAACTTTAGGAGAAACTTTTGTAAAAAATCAACTTTTGTCGCAGTCCTAATTGCACTAATTTTTAAATACTGGCTTTGTGAACATCTCCAGTCTTCTAGCTACAATGGTTTCAACTTCATGAGATTTTTCAAACCAGAGTCAATGTAGACAGATCATTCTGAGTGCATCGTTCATCGATGGTTCTGCTAGAAGGCACCCGCACTAGTCTAAGCAGTGCTTTTTTTATTAGACTTTTCATCATCCATCATACACTGACATTATTCCTTGATACTTGATAGCTACTTCAAGAAGGACATTGAAAGTTAAAAGTATTTTTCAAGAGTGAGTAGTGGAGTGATCACCAAAGACGAAGAAAAAAAGCAAGTATTTTTGGTTCTATCAACAACAGTGGCAATGACTGCTGGCTGCAGGCATTGCAGCTAGTATGTTAAAAATGGTATGAATTGAATAAAAATGGATTTTTCACACATATACAGTTTCTGCAAGCTATTTATTTTCTAATTTTAAATAATAAAAGGCAATTTTTGTGTGTTGTGTGTGTGTGTATGCACAAAGCAATGGAAATAATCAAGCAACATACAGGGATACTTTCAGAGACTGATACAGAGAGAGATACTTCTAGTCTTGATTTTTAAAAATTTGATATAGATTTTTAGTTATTTAATGTTTACGAGGAATGTGAGTGATTTTTATAATTTCCTTATCAATCCATTTGTAGCGATCGGAAAAATTATAGCAGAGGGTTCAAAAAATGATCTTTAAAATGACCTTGAATGCAATCCACAACATGTTTTTCAATATTTTGTGAATACTTCTAAGAAATATATTGGAGGAGGAGGCAATGCACGTTTTTGGGGTTCGAAGATGTAATTTATTTAAAATTTCCAACATCAAGAAAGTCATTCACAGTCCAATCATCAAATTTTACTTGGATCAACATGCATGATTTTATCATTTTTAAAAAATTTTTTTAGTCATTAGACAATGTATAACAATTTTGAAAAAGTATGAAGTTATAATTCCTATTGTGACTGTTTGACTATACACGCTTATTTTATTTGAGGAATACAGCGGCCAAGTGACATATTGAAAACATCTTGGAGTTTTTCAAAAGGCAACATTTTAAAATAATGCTGGTTGTCGAAGGGAGCAAGTACTACATATAACTTCATACTCAAATTTCCTATTCATCTGAAGAAAATAAAAAAAATAATAATCAGATATGTATATATTTTCAAAATATGCAAGTACATACTCTCACAAACACTTTGGTGATTGGGTTCACAAACAAGCAATTCATAAGAAAATATTAGTCCATAATTAATATTCCCTTTTAAAAATTAACTAATTCAAAAATGATTCCAAGAAAATAAACTTTGAATTAAATCACAAGTCACAAAATACCTTGACAGTATATCTAATTATGATACAATTACAATCAATGGTCATGAAAAATGAATACCAAACTTTTAATTATAATATTTTTCAAAAAGAGGGATGCCTACCATAATTGTTTTCAGCACCACTTGCATATTTAGGAGGTGAAAGAGCTTGAAAGTTGCTTAGATGGTAACTAGGGAACTGATCATTGCTTCGTAAATTATAAGTGGCCATGGGAACTAAATTAAAAAACATACAAAAGATTAACAAATACAAATTTTCTTCAAAAAATATAAATCAGAATACAAGTAAAATACAAAATGATAATAATGGCCAATATTATTTTTGTACTGTATTGCATCAATTCAGCCTGAAAATGTTCATTTGGCTGAGTTTTTCATTTGGATATCAAAAATGAAATTACCTTAATTGCAAGATAATAAGGGGGGGGGGGGGGGGAAGACTGAATTGTGCAATCTTATAATTAAAGTGAAATATAATTTGTTTAGTAAAATATTTCATTATTTTTACTCGCACTATAAAAATAAATTAGGCCTATTGTTCTGATATGAAATCATTAGAAGAAGAAAATGGATGCAAACTGATAATTTTGGACTCTTAGCAAAGCAGGGAATATGAATCGAATGGTGGGATGCATAGATTTCATAGGATTTTCTGTAGTTTTGGGAATAATGTCCGTAAAACCATAAGATGAAGTAAAAATCCGTATAAACTACGGAAAATCCAAAAAAGTTGGCATCTCTGAGAATAGTAAGAGCCATAGAGCAAACGTAAAACAAAACAGGATATCGGAAACGCGACACGCCGTTCAAAATGCAAACCAAATGGTAATGATGAAATGAATGGCCACCATGAGCGGGAAAACAAGTAATGGGAGGAACACAGCGCCCGGGAAAAGAGAACTGGTTTGAGAATGTGACATAATGCGTGACGTAGGAATTTTAATACGAGCGGAATTTTGCAGTTTTTGAATTGGAAATGAAAAATTTAAGGATTTTCCAGACCTTTTTGGAAATAATCCCACTTTTCCAGGCTATTCAAGGCATTGGAAAAAAATAATGAAATTCAAGGACTTTCCAGGTTTTCCAGGCCGTGTAAGCACCCTGTATCTGCTATATAAGGAAATGCATAAAATATTTTAAGAGTAGTGGGACATTTAGAGAAGTCTAAATTGAAACCCCAGAAATAGGAATGGGTTGAAGAGCCTTTCTGATTTGTGTCTTTAAACATGGAGGGGAGGGTGAGACCGATGAATTTTTGTTTATTGTGATACAGCAATGTCTTTGTGAATGTGTACACATTTTTTGTATTGAAACACATACACAAAATTTGTGCATGTGGAAATGATACAGGAAAGTAGCAAATTGACAGCAAAAAATATAAAGAATGACTACTTCTGATTTAATGAACATATAAAATATACTTTGCTTGTACTCATGGTGACAGAGATAATAACATATAGGGAAAAAAAAAAAAAAAACTCTAATATTTGCTGCATATCTTATGCAGTCTGGCTAACTGAAGGAAAAATAGCATAGCACACTATCTTTGACTAACTGAAATGTAATTTAATAGCTTTAAATTTCAAATTTTAGCATTTTCATATATTTTGAAGGAAAAAAGTGGAACAAAATTATGTTAATTATGTTTTGTTTAAAAGTTGATTAAAGTTAAAGCTGAAGGGTTTCTGGGAGATTTTGGTTTGCGAACATTCCAATGAACATAATCATCCAATCACAATCATGGGCCAGGAACATAAATGGATTTCGGACTGATCCAGTCTATGGAGTGAATAGGGGCAAACACCTTATCATACAGTGACGGGACAGTCTGTATTAATAGCTTTAAATTTCAAATTTTAGCTTTTTCATATATTTTGAAGGAAAAAAGTGGAACAAAATTATGTTAATTATGTTTTGTTTAAAAGTTGTATGACTTTGGTTTGCAGAATGTGATTAAATCACTTTCTACACTCTCACCAAGATTCCCCACTCCTCAAACACTTACCTAATGCAGTGGTTTTCAAAATCTTTTAAAGTCCACAATGCCCTTAACCAACCATATCTTTTCTGCAACTCCCCCGTGTATAACATTGTAACCATGGCCATTACAAAACTATCAGTACTTGAAAACATTTGGATATTTAATGTTTTTTTGAATGAAAAGTAATAATCACTTCTGCCTACAGTACACTGGATTATCATTTAAGGCAAAGTTGGAATAACTAGCCTATCAGGCGAGGGCTGAAGGGTTTCTGGGAGATTTTGGTTTGAGAACATTCCAATGAACATAATCATCCAATCACAATCATGGGCCAGGAACATAAATGGATTTTGGACTGATCCAGTCTATGGAGTGAATAGAGGCAAACACCTTATCATACAGTGACGGGACAGTCTGGTCCGTAGAATGTTAAAAATTTTTATGACTGGCAGAATGTTAAACAGTAAGAGCTTGGGCTGGCCATCTAACAATAGAAGTTTTAAATTGTGCATAGGTCAATATTACAGGCTGGTCTGACTATCAGGCTGAACATGGGCTGTGCAGTACATTGTTGTACTATGATCGATTGAACAGGTTGTTGGAAGCATTCATTTCAAGTTTTCTAGAAACACGAGTTTGGACCAGTAAAGTTCAAAATCCAAAGTAAATATATCACAAAAGACAACCAGTACCATATTTGAGCTTTCTAACTGCTTTGGTTCTGGAGTTATTTCCCAAAACATGTAACTTCCTAATACGGACCTGTAAAGTTAAAACTACAAAGATTTCAAATCTAAAGAAATGAAATATAATTGTGAAAGGTAACGATATGCCTAATTGAAGACTTTCAACTGTTTTGGTGCTTGAAATATTCCCCTAAACATGTAACATATTATGGGCCCCGAATGGACTGGACCAGTAAAGTTTAAAATCCAGAAAATCAAAATATACAATGAAAGACAAGATACGCCTAATTTGAGCTTTCTAACTGTTCTCGTTCTCAAGCCATTCCCAAAAGACATGTACCTTACTATTGCGATAGGATATTAACCCATAATCCAGCTTGAATAAAGTCTAAAATGTGCTGGACCAGTAAGATTCGGTTTCCAAAGAGTTAAAATATATATACCGCAAAAGACAATGACATATTAAATTTGAGCTTTTTAGCTGCTCTGGTACTTGAGTTATTAAAAAAAAAAAAAAGTACACTCTTATGGTGGTACACTAGTACACTCCTAAGACGGGCTGACCCATTCAAGTTCAAAATCCAAAGAATCAAAAGGTACCACAAAAGATAATGATATGTTAAAGTTACAGTGAATAGTAGATTCTGTTTAGTTAGGTTCCACTATTCACTGTGTGTGTACCTCAAAGATCCGAAATGCTGCAAATGTGTGCAATGAAAACAGCAAATAGACATGTGTATTGGAACTGTTATTGCTGGATAGATTCAGAATATGTATGCTCTTTCAGTTTTCAATAGAACACCGACAGGGAGAAACACTTTGAAATATCTGTCTACTGAACAATTGGCACACGTCATGCTCTCTTTCTCTCATGACAAGCAGGGAAAAAGGAAATAGGCAACAAGCAGAGCAAAACTTTGTTGGTGTCTCCTTCTATTTACTTAACACAGAAAACATTTTATATGTTTATTTCAAATTATATGTAATTAAAATGAAAGTTACTTATAACTTACTGTCATAAATTATTTAGGTAGACACTGGTCAGTTGGTACCCTGTTATCTACATTATAGAATCATAACATTATAGATTTACATATATAATCACTAGAGCTAGGATTTTAATGACCTACAACTTGCCAGAAAATGCCTTAAAATTAAATAATGATCCCCCGCCCCCCCCCCAAAAAAAGTCCTATAAAACAAAAATATATTCTAAAAATTACATTTATTTTGTTTTGCTTTTTAATCCTAGCAAAACTAACAAAAAAGAAAAAAAGTTAATGAAACGAAAAGAAAAACATAATTTAATCTGTTGACTATTACTATGTCAACTGACATTTTTATTTTACTAACAATGCATGACCTATAAAAGAAAAAATAAACAAGAAATACAATTTAATTTTTTTCACAGTTCTTATACCTTCAGGGAAATTTATCCCAAAATGCCATGAAAATGCCAAATAATAAGAAAACCTTGAAAACATGTCATCACATGCCCCCCCCTCCCCTAAAAAAAACCCCTAGCCCTAATAATTAACAATCAATTCAATAGGTATTGAATGCCATTAAAACTACTATAAATCTGAAATGATGTATTTTAAATAAAATAATCTTAAAACAAATTTACATTTTCCAAGCTTCTTGTTTTCTTCTTGTTCAATATATTTTTCACGACGTCTTTCATCACGAGCTTTTCTGTTCCGTAGGTGCTTTCTTTTATTTATCTCAACTACAGGAATAAGTTACTTTATTAAAATAAAAACACCAAATTTAATAAAAACAATTAAGTTAATTTTTGTTTACTAGTGAAATATATCTGCTTAAAAGAGTATAAGCTTTAAAACAAATATCTTTAAATTTTTATTAAAATGTTTCATTAGTATTTAATTAAATCAAAGGTTCCCAAACTGATTGAAGTGAAGAGCCACATTAGAATATTAGTTCCTGCTAACTCTGCTGAATAAAAACACAGTAAATTTTGGGAGAAAAAAACAGTAGATTTTGTATGAGACTTTCATAAAGAAACGTTGAATTATAACAGTGTTAATGTATAAAATAAATGCTAAGTTATAAAAAGAAGTACGGAATTTTCTCTTCTTTACTTCTCTTTCCTTCTTTTAAAATTCATTAAACTTTAAAAAGAAGGTAAGAGAAAATTAATTAAAGTTTAATAGCACAAAATAACACGGGTAATTATTTAAAATTATAAAGAATCTGTAGTTTCTTTTCAAGCTTTATTTGGTGACTGGAAATATTTTCAAAGGCAAGGTGGGGGAAAAAAAAAAAAAAAACAAAAAAAAAAAAAATCTCAAGTACAGTTTGTCCTAAAGTTATGGGATTGGTCTTATTTTTTTTTGTCAGCTCTTATTTTTTTTTGTCATCTAACATTATATATAACACAAGCATTTAATTGATACATTTGGACACACACAGGCTTATTTTAAATTTTGCAAGAAAAGGTAGGTTCTTTCTTTCCACATCATACTAAAATCTATTCAGCATTAGAGTATCCCACAAGTGATTTATTTATCTACCAAATTTGGTGAATCAGTTTTCCACTAGAGTAGATACATACTTCTTCTGCAGGGCATTTTGGGGGAAAAAAAACAACAACCTTATTTTCCGAATCATACCAAAATCTAATCAGCACCAGGGTAACCCCACAAGTGAATCTTCCAAATTTTGTGAAATTCAGTCAATTAGTTTTTCAGTTAGAGTGGATAAATACATTACACAAACACAAAGATAGGTAGACATACACAGTTCTTGAAATATGCAGATCCGTTAAAAACTCAAGTTGCAGTTTTCAATACTTTATGCATTATCATGTATTGTAGGAAAAGTAAAAAACCAATGAACTTTCCTGTACAAGTAGTTATTATATAACTTAATTTTCAGATTTTTAGTTTCCAGAGATAGAAGGAAAAAAAATGTTGAAAAATTATATAATCACAATTTTATAACAAGAATAAGTATCCACTTTGCTGAAAATTTAAAGATTTATCTTTTAAATAATAAACTAAGTAAAACTTAATAAAACATAAAAAAAGATAGTTTAGTTAATCTAATGATAAATAATAAGAAATGGAAAAAGATAATTGTGTACTTTCGGCAACAAGCGTAAATAAAAACTGAATCGTGAAATTGCACTATTTATGTGAAAATAATTATAAAACTGACTGTAGAATTTTAACAAAACATAATAAGCTAGTTTAGTGTGCAATAATAAGGGAATGGAGATAGAAGGAAAAAGATAATTGTGTACTCCCGTCCATAAATAAAAACTGAATTGAACAATTTATGAGAAAAACAATTTGGCTTGGCAAAATATTAGTTTATTTTTACTTGCACTATAATGGGCACAAACTTATGAGATAGCAGCAATGCACAGAATATGAACTGAATTGTGCAAAATTCGATAATATACAAATTTCCTTGGTGAATGCAGTATTTTGGCAGTTCTCACATACAGATTGCCACATTTCTATAACAAAGTAGGGTAGTTCTTCCCCATATATTTGCATTTTACAGAAATAAGTTTAGAAATACTTTTAAGGACTTAAAAGCCCTATAACTAAACTTGAAAAAAAAAATAACAGAAAAAATCCTTGTGTGTATCACTATGTCCCAGAAAATACTGGAATGAAAATTAAAAAATCTTCAAATGATTATTATAAGATTTCTTGGTGTCACAGCATAAAAAAAACTGTATATTATAGAGGAAAATCATGCATGCAAAATCATTAGTTTAAAACTTGATGTGAAATCACCATGTATCACCAACTTAAAAATTATGAAAGATAACTTTCAATCCCGCCATCTATTGACTACTCAAGGTGCTTTTTTGCTCCTGGATTAATGACCCCCCCCCCCCCCCCTAAAATTAGGGAAATTTATATATATATGAAAAAAAAAAGCAAAAAAGCGGGAGATTTTAACTATGATGCAGAAAATTGGAAAAAGTATAAAAACCAGTAGTTTCTCGTTAAAGCCTGCAATAGACTTGGCAGCTATCGATATTGGAAGTGCTAGGTGATCAGAATCGAAAAATATTCCTTATATATACAAGGATTTCAACAAAATGTAACCTAAAAATTAGGGACTTGGAGACTCAGTTTTATAAATACAGACAATTTTAGAGACCCTGTGCTTGATTGTGTAGAGTAATTTAAAGAACAGTGATTTGAGTGGTCAGAGCAATTCAGCTCTATGAGTTGCTTCCCGAACATTGTAACCAGGGTTCATACTCTTTTGCAAGAACCCATTTCCAGGAGGGTTCGAGCATTTTTCCAGGAGTTTTTCTAAATATTAAAAGTAGAAGCAAAACCAAGATTCTATAGATGTTTCTCTTTCAGCCACGTCACTTGGTTTTATACCAACTACAGCTTTCCGGCTATACCAAAATTTGTCTTGAATTATTGAATTACATTATAATGCACCAATAAAGGAAAAGTTTGCCAATTTACACTCCATAATTTATTAAATATCAGTAATGAAACAGGGTTCATTAGCAAATTTTTTTTTAACCAAGTCTTTTATAATTTTTTAAATGAATCCAACATCAACTTGGCCGGCATGGTTGGTAACCAAATATTTTGTTTTCCACTTTTGCATATATAATTTCTTTGAAACTCAATGGGTTCTTGGGGAGGGGGTTATGACCCCCAAATCCTCCTCCCTCAGCAATGTAACTGCTCACATTTGCTTTATATTGCTGTATATTGTTGCTTTATATTTTTGCAATATTTATATGAATAATGGCTGCTTATAGTTTCTAATCTAGGCAGGAAATTTTCAATAATGACTAGAGTGGTTAAATTTGCGATAAAAAATTTGTTTGCAAAGATAATCAGAAAAATATTTGATCAAACATTTCAAATTTTTTATATATATTTTTATATGAAATGTTCAAATAAATTAAAACAAAATATGAATATATATTAGTCTTCATTACTAAACAAAAAAGAAATTTCAAAATCCTTAATTGTAGTTTAATGCTTAGCTTAAACTAAAAAATAAATAGAAAACAGAATATGCTTAGTTCAAAGTAAATGTAGTTGTTTATTTATTTATTTATTTTTAGCCTGCTCTAGCTCAGACTTCTATAATTTCTTCCTAAAACATAAAAAATAAAGAACATTTGACATTGTCCTTACTTTTTTAAATAATAAAAAAATGTAATGTGTCTGCACTTAAATTTAACCTAAAATCAGCACCATATTTTCTAACAATACAGAATATACATTTTGACACAACATTTTTAAGGGAAACAAATAATATTGTTTTCATCACCAGATAATATTAAATTCTTCTAGATAAAGTGTTAAATTTCTCTGGGTAAATTGAATTGTGCAATCACACTATTTATATAAAAATAATTAAAAAATTAACCTTAATAAATAACCAAAATGTGAAAATAAGCTAGTTTTGTCAATCTAATGATTAATATATAGAGGATGGAGATGGATAGAAAAAGATACTTGAGGACTCACAGGACTCCTGAATTGCATAATCGTATTGAATATGTCAAAATAATTATAAAATTAACATGAATAATAAATCAAAACATAAAGATAAACAAGTTTTGTTAATTTAATGTGTAATAATTACAGGATGGAGTTGGATGGAAAAAGATATTAGTAAATGCTCAGCAATGTACGCGATACTATCTGAATTATGCAATCCCTCTATTTATAAGAAAATAATTAAAAAATTAGTCTTTATAATTAACCAAAATGTGAAAATAAGCTAACTCAGTTCATCTAATGACTAATATTTAGAGGATGGGGATGGATGGAAAAGGATACTTGTCTTGACGCCCAGGACTACGGGAGAATTCCCCGAATTGCGCATTCATACTAAATGTGTCAAAATAATTAAAATGTTTACATGAATAATAAACCAACATAGAGAAATATGCAAGTTTTGTCAATTTAATGTGCAATAATTACAGGATGAATGGAATTCATATAGGAACAGAATCATTAAAAAAAAAAAAAAGACATTTAGGAACATGTTCTAAAAAAAGAGTCTTTTAGGGACCAGTTGGGATCCCTGTACATATTAAAATATGAATTAACTAATAGCAAGAAACCAATGAAGAAATACTATAAACAATGAGTTATACTAAGAGATAAAACATGCTATCATGCCGAAAAAAGAGAAATAGCACTAGAAATAGCCAAAATAAATGCTTGTTTCTGAAAAAGGCGATAGTCACTATGAACACCATATGCTCAATCTACAAACATTAGAAAAATGGGATTGAAAAATAAAGAAATCAAGTAATTATCAAGACCCATGGGCAAGTATCCAGAAAAAGTGAGTGACTAACACACACAGCTTCTAACTATAATTAAACAATAGAAAAGTTAATTTTTTCAAGAAAATAATGGAAAGCAGTTATAACAACTCTTTAATTGTGTGAATTTGTTTCTTAGATAAAAATGGAGCATAAAAAATGTTAAATATTAACCTATGGCACCAGCAGTGAAAAACAACTAACAAGAGCAATGTGCCTACTTTCTGATGCCTGAATATGACCTTTTCAATATTTGGTTTCAAATTTGAGACATAAAATTTTAAAATATTTTTTCAGCTATAGAATAACTACTGCTCACAAATATAATTGCTTTCAAATACGAAAATTCAAAATATGAAATATCAAAATTCTTTGTATACTATTGCTCCAGTAACAAATAGAACCAATAACAAATAGTGCCATTGGTCACACATTATGAAAAGGCATTTTGTGTGCTGCATACAGGAGCATCACCATTTTGGTATTAGTTATTAAAATTATTATTTTTTTGCCAAAGTGTCCAGTTTGTTGGATAGATCTGTGGGCTGTAGTTTGGGGACCCTTGTATTAAATAATGAAGGAGTTCACAAATTTTACATACTTTCAAACTGCTGAAGAGTTGTCATCATTATGTGTTGTGAAAAATTTAATTCTACAACTTGAAACTCACAAGTAAGAGGTAGATGCTGTAAATATCTAAGTCTTTTACGAAGAACCTAAAAATAAAATTGATAAAAAAGTCAGAAAAATCATACTATAAAAATTAACAGAAAAGAACAGTATACAACTGGTCTTGATGCCCCCCCCCCCCAAGAAATCAAAGAAAACCTGACATCAACGATTCTTCAAAAATTTTTACAGTAAAAAAATAAAGACATGTTCATTTGTACATCAGACTTTGACAATTGAATATATATACACAGAGTGGATACATACATACAATGCACAGAAAAACACACAGACATCATGCTAAAATAGTGAATTTTCCAGAAGAAAACCAGTGATGGAACTGAAAAAAAAAAATATTCGCCTCAATTTTTCTTTTTAAATATTTGAATTTGGAACAATATGTACATTAGTATTCAATCAGTTACATAAAAGGAAGAAAAAATCAAGACTGAAGCCAGCATTTTTTAAACTGTGTGTACACAGAGCAAGGTTCTGCAAAATATGAAAACTTAATAATTTGAAAAAGATGCAACTACTGAATTTTTTTTTTTAAAGTTTGGCAAAAGAAATCTTTTACAAATGGTTTCAGTCCCAATGGAATATATTACTAAATCAATTGGTATTCTCATTTCTTCTGAAACTATTTTAATTTAGCTTTAGAATTTTAGGAGCCAGAAAAATTCATGATCATCCGATTTCTTTACTTTTTTTATGACCAGTAGATACTGTAATGTAACAGAAATGTATTCATACAAAACTAGAAATTGAAAAAATATATAATTACCTCTGTCATTGACACACTTTCAATTTCAACTATTCTTGCTTTTATTACAGGTGGTGCACTTTCAAGAGAACCAAACTCTTTTAGCAGCATGCGTACATTCAGGTTGTGCATATAAATATGTTGTCCATCTTTGGCTGAAAAAGTATGAAAGAGCTTATATTTATGATCATCACCAAAAACATTAATTTCAGCTAGATTTGACAAAATCATTTAAAATTTAACTACATATTTTAAAATTGTTTCTCAAAACAATGAAATATCACTCTTTTATTACTTAATCTATAAATATTGATTTGGATGTTTTGGGGGAAGACGCAGTAATTTAAATGTGTGCTTTGTGAAATTGTGGGATGTTTGAATGTTGATAAATGATTAAGTGAGTGAGTGAGGACGGATGAATTGAAAAATAAAAATATAACCACAAACTTATAAACTATTCCATTATTTATTTCATGTTTTTAATTTTTCATATGCTAATTTTTAAAAATTATCTTTGACTCATAAGACATGCCCCTACATTAATAATGAAAATAAATTACAAAACTTCTTGACTTCTATACAGAAATTCAGGAAAATACAGTAGTTTATGAAACATTTGCACTTTCTCTTAATTACAGCTAAAAATTACTTTAAATTAGGCTGGAAATGAAACATTCAAAGCAGTATATATATCAGCCAACTGAAAATGTCTTAACTTACTGCTGGTGCTAGATTTATGCATGGAGGAAACAAAGTAATGACAGAAAGATCAATACAGACTCCTTAAAAGGGTATTTTTTTTAATTGAAAATTCCCCAATTTTAGGAACTCAAACACTTTACATTATAAAATCTAGGAAATGCTTGTAGAGTCAGCATCTATGTAACATTGAAATATTTGCATGTTTTATTGTTAAGTAGATAAATTTTCAAAGGAGAAAACCAGTGATTTTATGTAAAAAAAATAATTAATCAAATTCATTTTGGTAAATGCCATATGATACAGATCCATATTCTGAAATATCTACAGCAGGATCCATGACAACTCTAAGGGGGTTTGGGTTTGTGAATAACACAAAAAGTATGTTATAATGAATAAAAAAAATTTAATGCTTTTTTTTAATTAAAAGATGAGAATGAAATTATCATTAATTAAATTGAACATCACTACTCAAATTTCTAAAAAGCAGCATCATTGTTTATATTAAACTGGGTTGTTTGTTATTAGTAATGTTGCTAGCTTAAAGTTTCACCATGTTAATATTCAGGTGCATCTTATGCATATTTCCTGAGCTGACAACATAATTTCATGCATGTAATCCACAGCAGCACATTATAAACATAATATTTTTCAGAGATGGGAAAAAAAAAAACACAGATAAAAATGGTGCATCCGATTGTTCGTTTATCATACATCTATGTAAAAGTAGTCAAAATGGTGAAATTTACCCAGTATTTGAAAAAGTGACAATGTTAAATTAAAGATTTTTACCTCAGAAAAACAAATTTTAACAAAAAAGTATTTTATTTTATATTAGCATGATGCTTCTTTATATATGCCTTTTTACAATACTTCTGTATATTTTATATTAGCAAAACCAATGTTTTTCCTACTTGGAAAAATTGGTATGGATAATTCATTCATCATCATCATCGTTCAAAATCTACAACAGCTCTCAAATAGGGCACGGTAACCCAGTGGTTAACGCGTGGGAGTTGCACTCGGTAGGCCCAGATTCGATTCCCACCACTGCTAAAACCGCTGCTATGTTCACTAGGAGTACGATCACGTTAAACATGTGGGTTCATAAGTCCTTCCAAGAGGTTGGTGGTAGGGGAAGGAGGGTACGGTCACTGTGGATGCCTCCCCCACTGGGTTCCGGTCTAAATTGGGTGAATAAAAATAAAGTTATGGAGATTGTCGCAGAGGGCACTGTAGCCCAGTGGTTAGCACGTGGGAATTGCACTCGATAGGCCCGGGTTTGATTCCCGCCACTGCCAAAACTGCAGCCGTGTTCACGCAGAGTATGATCACGTTAAACATGTGGGTCCGTAAGTCCTTCCGAGAGTTTGGTGGTAGGGGAAGGGGGGTACGGCCCCTGTGGATGCCTCCCTTACTGGGTTCTGGTCTAAATTGGGTGGCACTTCCTGGCCATCCAAATAGTTACCTTACACCTTTCTGGTAGGTCGCGCCAGCGAGTTTGCCACGGTCAGAATTTTCAAGGGTAGCGAACAGGCTGGTCGCCGAAGGCAGCTAGTGCAAAATAAAAGCATACAATCTGTGATAAACGAATCTGGTGCAACGATCTCATCCCTAGAAAACTACCCCCTTCCTTCTACCTCTAAAATGGGTCTAATCGACAAAAAATGCTCTTCTCATTCAGCCAATGTGAAATCTGTTTGTCCATGAACAGAAGGCTTATTAAATGTTTGCTAATAGATGGCGTTAGCAGTCTCAAGAGGTAGAGTCCGGACATCAATGTCGAAGAATATGCTGATTCAAAAATTTAAAGACTTCAGTGGCATAAAAAAAATAATTTATGAACAGATGGCTTCATGAAATTATTTTTTTATTTTGCAACAGTCTGTGATACTTAAAGGAGCTAGGGATAAATTCTAAACTTTGAATTGCACATCAATAGTTTTATATTGCCATATAAAAATCAGATGTTTTAAATGCATGAAAAGTATAACATTTTTCAATCTTTCCAATAGTGTCAGGATGGAAACCCTAATAATATTTTCAGCCACAAAGGAACCGATATGGGCAAATATCACCCAAAATTATTGTAATTTGGGGTAAAATATAAAATAACTAAAACAAATTCAAAATAAAAAAAATATTGCTAAGATGCACCTATTCAGGTCCTGAAGTATCAGTGTACCAAAATTGATGGTTGCTCGATAATTTTCCACTACAGACTGCACAGACACACAAACACATAGACAGACATCTATCTTCCTTTATTAAATAAGATCTTTCATGACCAGTAAACCATCATAAAATAAAGGGTGAACAATCATGAAAAATTCTAAGGCATGAGACAGAACTTGTAAAGCATACATTAGCTTCAAAAAGGTGTCTTATATTTAGTTATTTTAATACAGGTACTTAAAACAGTTTGTTAAACAAAAACTTATTGTTTCAAATTTATTCAAAAATATATCATACATACATTAACACTCCAGTTTGAATAACAAAATAAACTTTTATATATTCTGTTCTAGGCAAAGGATATAAAAAGTCCCATTTCCTCTGAAACCACATTCTCTAAAAAATATTAGGATCCATAAATTAAATTTCTAACCTTGATAGAAATAAGAAATCCCTTTCTTTTCTGTATCATGAGATATATCTTGAATAATTGGAGAAGAATTCTTGGAAGTATTTTCTGGCAGTGAAGAATTATAATTTTGATCAACATAATCTAGAATACAAAGGATGGGATTATGATGAAAATTATTTAAACTTACAACAGAAAACTGATACAGGCTAGTATGATAAGATAATAAATGCCAATCTTCTTTCTTGAAACACACACAGATAATCTATTTTACTTTTTTTTCACAATTATTTTCACAAAAATGTATAAAACTTATACCTCAGCATACTTAAATGTTTTCAACATTACAAAACAATCTGTTCTGCTATATTTTTAAGATTTTATACATTGACTAGCAGCATACCCATTCTTCATACGGAGTATATAATATAAAGAAACTTATAATTCGCAATCATGTGCAAATTCTGTTAGAATATTAAATTTATTGCTCCTATAGAGAAGTTTAAAAATATCTGTTCTCACTATGCAAAATTATCTTCACGGGTAGATCTGAAGAATAAAACATCCTGGCCCCTTTGTAAGCAAATTTACAAAAAAAAAAAAAAAAAAAAAAAAAAGGAATTGAATCAATATATGAACCCCGTACTACTTATATTGTCGCAGATTAGAAAATATGCCAGTGTGTTAGTAGGAGATTCCCGTATTACAATATGAGTCTCAAAAATTTTTGCCAAAATAAAAGACATGACGTAATAAATTTAAAATATCAATAACCCCGTACTCTTTATACCATAAGGTCGTAATTAATTCCAATATATGCCAATATATATCAAAACATATGCTAATATACCTGTACTACTTATATTCTCATAGATTAGAAGATATACCCATGTATTTGTAGAAGATTACTCGTACAATGTACAACATATGAGTTTAAACAATTTTTGTCATAATAAAACAATTGCATAATAACTTGAAAATATCAATAATCCCCGAAAATATCAATAATAATAACGTTTAAATCTGAAGACCATAATTGATATTATCCAGTCAAAAATGCTATAAGAAAAATCAAATCGTTCTTTTCTATTCATGTTTTCAGAAAGTGACTAATTAGCACAAAAAATCTCCCATCAAACTCAAAGATACAGTTTTAATTCACTTTCAAACGATTTTCAAGCTTTTCATTTGGATAAACCATGGAGTTAGAGAGTAGAACTTCTAGGAAAAAGTTTCATTTTTCATTAATATCTCGACAACCCCTGGTCTTGGATACTCGAAACTTTGGCTAAATTTATGGGGGGCTATTTCAAGGCTATCCACAAAATTTCATCAAATTCGGTTCAGCCGTTCTCCTGTGATGATAAGACAAACGAAAATTTCGTTACTAATATCTCGAGAACCACTGATCATAGAAACTCCAAACATGGACTAAAATTTAAGTAGGACTATTTCCAGGCTACCCACAAAATTTCATCAAATTCGGTTCAGCCGTTCTCCTGTGATGATGGGACAAACAGACAGACAGATTTTCAATTTTATTTATATAGATTCAAAATTCCCTGCTCAAACTTTAAAGGGTGGTAGAATGCTATAAAAATCAAGAGATATTTATTATGTGCCGAAAATAATGGTAGTTAACAATTATGCACAAAAGTACAAAATATGAAAATAATTGGAAGTTAGGAATATTTGTATTCAGTTTTACTTTTATTTTGAACTCATGCTGATGCTATTTGACAAATTTTGTGTTCCTTGTGTTTCAAAAATATAGTGTTTCAAAAGTATCATGTTTTAAAAATTGAAATCAGATGATTACTTTTTAAATACCCAGTATAATATAAAGAAAATTAAAATTCACAATTATATGCAAATTCTTATAGTATTCTAAATGATATTGTTATTCAAAACATTCTACTAAATATTTTATTTAATTCTTCTTAAAAATTTTAAAAATATCTGTGTGGCTGTATCCACTCTTCTTCAGTGCAGGAAGTGCTGTATAAATGGTTGCGTGACCAACCGAAAACCTTCTTCTTGGAGGCAATACGCAAGCTTGTGGGCTGCTGGACCAAGTGTATCGAAAAGGAAGGAGACTATGTAGAAAAATTATGTACTTATATATATAACTTAACATCCATATATATATATATATATATATATATAACCATGAAAAACGAATATAAAGTAAAGGGAGGGAAGCCATATGAATTGCATATAAATGGCTGAGAGGGATAGCGACCTCTCATTCCCGTTTAAAGTACTTTTACGTCAGACAACGCCCACGGATACCAATGCAATTCAACGACAGATCCCCGTACCATGTGCAAACATGAAAGCACCAGAATGCAGACAGAAAAGGAACGACGAAAAACAATTTTCAGCTACACCACCAACAGTAATGGAACACTCGCAACGCCGCCTTTAATGCATGTCCGTACGCATGCGTACTGAGATAAGATCAATATGATGTCACATCCCCAATTCTGCATTGAATGAATATTCTTCTTCTTTAAAGAAAGAATTATAAATAACTTTAAGGAAATTCCTTGGGTAATGTTTTTTCAATGCCTCCATCAAAATTTGTTTATTGTTTGTGAGACAATCCTTTTTGAAGGTATTATTATTTCGATTTCTTCTGAGGTGTCCAGTTATGATGTTACGGAAAATGTTCCTAGTTAAATTCGACTTCCATCCTATAATTTGGTTAATCTTCATTTCATAATTATTACGTTTATTGTACATTACAGTATGAATTCCATTTCTATGTTTATCAACGGGGATCTGTCGTTGAATTGCATTGGTATCCGTGGGCGTTGTCTGACGTAAAAGTACTTTAAACGGGAATGAGAGGTCGCTATCCCTCTCAGCCATTTATATGCAATTCATATGGCTTCCCTCCCTTTACTTTATATTCGTTTTTCATGGTTATATCCTACTTCAGTTTTTTGAGCGGCATTGCGCCTTTTTCTGAGTGGTATTATATGTCTAATGTTATATATTAAACGTATCTTTTATAGTTGTATTTTTATATATATATATATATATATATACCATAACATCAAGATGGTGCCTTATATTTACACTACTGTCCATAGGTATTTGATCACCCTCTTATTCCTTGCATTTAGGGCAAATATATTATTTCATGTACCTTTACAATGTTTTAATTCTATCAAAATGGTATAACCCTTTCGGGACGGCGGCATTCCGAAACCGCCGTGGTCCAAAAGACTGAGCGCTTTGTTTCCCAACTTTTCCCAAAAGACGGCTAATTTTTTGCGCTAAGCCTAACTCTCGAAAAAAATTCACTAAAAATCACCCGTTCAACAAAGCATTCTACTTTTTTCAGGAAGAAAGGAAATACTTATTTTCTATTTGATGTATATTTTTTATATAAATTTTCTTTTATCAAAATATTAAAAATTTTAGTGTATATATGTTTTAGGTACAGATGGATTATTCTTTGGCATGTCCTTCCGATTTTTTAAAACTGTACCACATATATGCGTATTCTTAGACAACAAATACTTTGCAAGTACAGGAGAGGTAAAAAATATATCCAAATACAAAGTATATCCTTTTCCTGAAAGTTCATTTAGAAATGTTTTCACAACGCGTTCTCCATACCCACCATCAGAGCTTGATAATTCCGTGTTCTTTCCAGTATACACAAGGAAATTCCATTTATAGCCTGATTCCGATTTTGACAATTTATATATTTTTAATCCATATCTGGATCTTTTAGAGGGGATATATTGACGAAATCCTAGCCTTCCTTTCCATGAGAACAAAGATTCATCAATGAACACATTTCTTCTAGGAGTGTATAAAGATTTAAATTTTGAAACTAATGCATCTAACACGGGTTTCAATTTATCTAGTTTGTGGGCATTACTATCAAGAGTAAAATGAAGGTAACGTAATATTCCTATAAATCGATCGCGACTCATAACTGAATTAAAAAATCTGATGTGGGCAGCACATGATTTTCCCTGCAAACTTATATCCACGTTCTATTTATTTCAATTAAATGTAATTCACTTTTAATTCAAATTTCGTTCTCATTCGGTAACCGGGCTTATTTTCAAAGGTGGCGTAGGGAAAGTACGAAAAACTAAAATATCTCGAGAACGGCTAGTCCTAGTGTAATGGGGTTGGTCTTATTCTTTTCGTCGTTAAACATTACGTATTAAACGGGCATTTAATGGATATATCTAAGTATACCAAGTTCTTTAGCTTAGATTTTGAAGATTTTTGCGGGCCGTTTTGCAAAAAAAGGCAGGTTATTTTTTTCCGAATCGTACCAAAATCTAATCAGCACCAGAGTGACCTATACGTGACTCATCTACCGAATTTTGTGAAATTCGGTTCATTAGTTTTTCAGCTAGAGTTGATACAAGCTTTTGCGGGCCATTTCGCAAAAAAAGGCGGGTTCTTTTATTCCGAATCGTACCCAAAACTAATCAGCACTAGCCCCGCCCACAAGTGACTTACCTACCAAATTTTGTGAAATTCGGTCGATTAGTTTTTTAGTTACAGTGGATACAAAATCTGCACAGACAGACAGACACACAGACAGACAGACAGACAGACACACAGACAGACAGACAGACAGACAGACAGACACACACACAGACACACGCACAGACGTCACGCTAAAAATGGTTTTTTCGTATTCTAGGGGTCTCGAAACGTGTAGATCCGTCGAAAACTCGAGTTGTGATTTTCGGCATGATTCCAATACTTTCCCTATACATTACCATGTATTGCAGGGAAAGTAAAAAAGGAGTACTGATAATTGGATTCTTAGAAAAATACATTTTAAGATTTGGTTTTCTGACAATGCTCGTCAAAATAACTAATGCGAGAAACACACTAAATTCGTTTCCTGTCACAGGTGAAAATACATTTCAGTTCCTGTCACAGGTGTAAATACATTTCCTGTCACAGGTGTAAATATATTTAGGTGGAGTCTTCGATGTGGAAGGAGAGAGGAGATTTTTCTCCCATTTTTTCTTTGCAAACTCATTAGTTGCTTTTACGAAAATTTCTACTAGTTCATCATCAAAAATATGCTAAAAAAATAAAGTTCCTTATCTAAATTAGGCGGCATGATATTGTGATTTATTCCAGGTATGTTAGAAAACTCCAAAGAATTCAGATCTTTCAAATCACATGTCCAAACATCATTCGAAAAGACAGCAACTGAAGCTGGCGGCGTTGTAATAATAGTACGCTCAGAATCTGAAGAATCAATTGCATTTTCAGATTCATCATCAGAAATACCACTGTTCCATGAATTTTCCCTATCTGCTTTGCTTTCATTACTGTCTGGTTCGTTTACCATACGCGTATATTCTTCCACCGAAAGAAAAAGTCTCAAACCTCCCATATTTTTATCCGAAATAGCCTAATCATTTCACTGTCGCACATTCCTTTAACTCCCCCACCCCTCAAAAAAAAATACTCTCTTATATTCCTGTAATTCACCAACAAAATCATTAAAAGCTAAAATCAAAAGGAAACCCGGAACTCAATTATAAAATTGTTGATGCTGCGAGAAGTGCTCTGTTTATTTACTTTACAGAACCATGTTTCCCCGCTCCGAATGGAGAAATAATTCATTGGATTCTCCTTGTGCCAAGGTCAAACATCTATAAAATACATTTAAGTTGCTTCCACGGGCATTTAACGCCATCTAGTAGACAAATAAATTCAAATGAAAACGTTCCACGTAGAAACACCAATACGTGCCACTCGGCGTTTAGGGTAAAGTTCTCTCCGGCACCAGTGAGTGCCGAACGTACTTGAATGCAAGCTCGCAGCTGGCACGC
The DNA here is from genome assembly GCA_951213105.1 of Amaurobius ferox. Taxonomy (NCBI): domain Eukaryota; kingdom Metazoa; phylum Arthropoda; class Arachnida; order Araneae; family Amaurobiidae; genus Amaurobius; species Amaurobius ferox. Next base: position 100,481,579 of record OX578145.1, on the reverse strand, counting down.
GGGCGTGCCAACCGTCGCGAAAGGGATAATAACTATTTTAGAGCTGTTGCAATCAAAATTATTAATTACATTTTAATCTCTTAGCAATTTTATGTTAAATAAGACAGTTTTTGAAGACACTAATTAGCTGGTTTTTCTACATTTTTCGATGCAATTAATTAAAATAGTCGGCTTGATGACATTTTTCTTTATCAGCCCAGTTACGTGTTGTTCTCTTTGTATGTGACTAGTTTCCTTTCATTTTTTTAAAGATAAACGTTTCATTATTACCCTTTTCACATATTTGTATTCTTTTACAGAAAAAATTCTAAATATGCCAAAATCAAAAGAGCTTTCATGGAAAGTGCGTTTTTCGATATTTGTAAACCACAAAAATTGGCAAAAGTAATTGCCGAATCACAAATCAATTAAATATACAAAGGCAAAGATTTGTTTACAATGTTAAAAAATTAAAGGTTGGTCATAGTTTAAGAAAAGCATACTGGAAGATCCAGGATTACAGCTCTAACTGACTATAGAATGTTAGTGAAGGCTAGTGAAGGTTAGTGGGCAGGTGTAACAGATGCCTTATCGCACCTGAACTAGCTTCTCAGATTAACTTGAATAGGGATATATCCATTTGCATTATTACTGCCAAGAGCAGACTTGCTGGAGAAGTGGCAGTGAGAAAACTAAACAAAATAAGCTTTATATTTTGTTCTATGTAAAGGATCTAAAACGCCTTGATTTTTTTGGAACAACTGTTTTAAGAGTTCTGAAAACATTATGGTTATATAAATTAAATTTCTAACCTTGATTGAAATTAGAAATTCTTTTCTTTTCTGTATCATGAGGTATATCTTGAGAAATAGGAGAAGAATTCTTGGAAATATTTTCTGACAGTGGAGAATTATAATTTTGATCAGCAGAATCTAGAACATAAAGGTTAGGATTATGATGAAATTTATTACAGCTCTCAACTGAAAACTACATAGGATTATGATGAAATTTATTACAGCTCTCAACTGAAAACTACATAGGATTATGATGAAATTTATTACACCTCTCAACTGAAAACTACAAATAGAAAACTGATACAGGCTTAGGTGATAAGATTATGGCAGAAAGGATGTTACCAGGCCCGAACCAGAGATCTGGTGCTTACAAGACCGACATTATAAGGTTAGAGCAAAAGCTAGCTTCGGCTCCGTTCTTATAATTCGGGCACAGGTTCCAAGCATCTTTGATCAGATGTCTTTACTGCCGCACACTCTCTCACCTGATGAGAAGGTCCGGATTGAATTTCGGAGAGGAGGAGGGCCGCTGAAAAAAAACCCACGTGTCCCCATCCGATAACTCAGTTGAGGGGCTGAAGGCCGGAAGGCGTGTCGCCTCGGACGTAATGTCAGTCGTGGTCAACTAGGAAGGGAATGGCAAGGCCTCTGACTCCGTGTGGTGCTGCCATCTCGTGTTGAGAGGTGAGGTCGTTGGCGAGAGAAGGTTTACGTGTTTCAAACGTCCAGTCATCATTGTGGCGAAAAGGATGTTGCCAGGTCCGAACCAGGGACCTAGTGCTTACAAGACCGACATTATAAGGTTAGAGCAAAAGCTAGCTTCGGCTCCGTTCTTATAATTCGGGCACAGGTTCCAAGCATCTTTGATCAGATGTCTTTGCTGCCGCAAGATAATAAATGCCAATCTTACTTCTTAAAACATGCATAGGTAATTATTTTATTTTTTAATTTTGCAATGACTTTCATAAAAATGCATAAAAATTACACCTAAGTATATTTCTCCGGCCATCCAAATGGCTTCTCTTAGTCCTCGGACGAGACGGATGGTCTGGGCTTTCGACGTTCGACCTAAGTATATTTAAATGGTTTCAACATTAGAGAACTATCTGCTTTGCTATATTTACAAGAATTTATACGTTGCTAAAAGAATTTATGTTTATCTATACTATTAAAATATTTGCAAGTATACATATCTATTTATGTCCAGCAGTTTTTCCCAACAATTTGCCCAATAATAAGAAACCATGATCAATGTCCAATGAAAATGTTATTTTTGTGGAAAACTGCTATTCAAATAATTTTTAATTTACAAAAACTTCTGTAAATTGGGCAGAAAACTAGGTCTTAATGAAATAATGTTCCCATTTGCAAAAAAATTAATAGTATCAATATGTTTCATTTATCATAAATTCATTCTTGTAAAATATAAAAAATAATATTCAACATAGCAGACGTAAAGGTGGAGGCAAAGAAGTTATCACAGATAAGCTCCTGAAACAATATTTTGCTATTTATCACTAATTTAATAAATCATTTTACATATAATTTATCATTAGCACAACTCCTTTTACAAATATTGCACATTTTTCTAATAAATTTATATAATGTTAAATTTAAAATAGTCTTTTTTATCAGGTTCAATATTAGATTTAAATCCAAATAATTAATATTATTACTAATAATGGCTTCATTAGGAATTAATTCCAAATTGTCAGGATAGAAATCTATATCTATGATATAATTATCAGTAAATACAAGACAAATCAGATCATCAACATATCTGCAAATTTGATAATCAGTTGAAGCAAAAGATTTTTCATAATGATATAGCATAAATTAGCTAGCATACTGCTACTACAGTCACCTTGTGAAACCCCTGAGACTTGTAAGTATAATTTATTACCCTGACATATATAATTATTGAAGAGAACAAAGTTGTTGTTGTTGAAACCCAGACCGTCCGACCTACCAGAAAGGTGTAAGGTAACTGTTTGGACGGTCGGGAAGTGCCACCCAATTTAGACCGGAACCCAGTGGGGGAGGCATCCACAGGGACCGTACCCTCCTTCCCCTACCACCAACCTCTCGGAAGGACTTTCGGACCCACATGTTTAACGTGATCGTACTCCGCATGAACACGGGAAGAGAACAAAGTGGAGAAGTTAAGGAAAATTGTTAAATATAATATCCGTTGATTGGTTAGTAATATAAGCATTATATAGAGCTAAATATCAATGGCTACTAGCCAGGATGTTGCCAGTTTTTTAACATCATAAAGATCAGAGATCTTAATATTATTAAAAAGATCTTTAAAATCAAAAGTTTGAAATCCTATTATTTTACTTAGTAATGTTAAACATATATATATATATAATTTAAAAGACAATTTTTGGGTAATTACTTTACAAATCTAAATATTAGATAAAAAATAAACATGAACTACTTTACAATTTTTCACTATTGTATTGATACACAGTAATCATTGTTGTTATATTCCTTCACTGGCATCTTTTCTTTCATCTCTTTTAAAGACCTAACTGCGAAAACATCTGTAAAAGCTTTCTCATGACGTGAATGTAAGGTTGCCAGAATTTAAAAAAAAAAAGTTGCTAATTTGGCAATTTATCACCAATTTGGAATTTAAAAGATTTGGGAAAGACCATGAAATAATCAATATTCTATGAGATATGGAGAATTCCAGAAATTTCTATAGAGAAACTATAAAAGAAGTCATCACTTCATTGGAGTTCAGTTGACGAGTTGACAGTTGACAAGTTACATTGGACTGTGATTTTTACCAATTGAGAATAGTAGCCCCTGTTTTGTGAAATTACTTTTCATATTTTGAGAATATTTTGTGAAATTAGTGGAGCATTTAGACAACAGAGCTTATAGAACTTCTCCAGGGAGAGGGGCAAACTCAAGGATAAGACATCCAACATAAACTGACTATATGCTCACTAATGTGGCCTTGAACATCTGAAGGGGGTAGTCTCCTCTTGCCATCGTCTATGGGCACCCTTGTGTATAGATATAAAGTAACACTTCATCGTATTGTTTAGGGTGCATTTTCCAGTTTCAGAGATGAATAGCTATAATACTATTCTTATTGCTTGTTCCACTTCAACTTGTGATAGTAACAAGTGGGGTATTGCTAAGAAGGTGGTTACTCTTGACAGGGTTACTTGGGCATTTAATTCTTTTAAACCCTATAAAACTCCAGGGATTGATGGCATTATTCCGATCCTTCTTAAGGCGGGAATTCAGGTGCCTGCTCTCATTCTCTGTAAAATCTACAGGGCCGGTATTGCCTTTGGACATATACCGTCTGCCTGGAGGCATACTAAGGTCATTTTCATTCCCAAGATTGGGAAAGATAACTATTATGAGGCCAAGTCTTTCAGGCCTATTAGCCTTATGTATTTTCTTTTAAAGATGATTGAAAAGCTTATTGACAGGTATATTAGGGAAGACATTTTGGCTTTAATGCCGCTGTCTAACTCCCAGCATGCCAATCAAATTGGTAAATCCACAGATACTGCCCTTTACAGTCTCTCCTTTATATTGGAAAGAAACTTGAATGCTAAGGAAATTGCTCTAACTGTTTTTCTTGACATTGAGGGCACTTTTGATAAAGTGCCCATTGATATCATCCTTCATGCTCTTGATAGGAAAGGTGTTGATATGACCATCTCTCACTGGATAAGAATCTGTTATCTATCAGGTATATCTGTGCTTCTTTACTTGGTGATAATATATGACAGTTCATGCTCTTGCAGGTTGTCCACAAGGATGTGTTCTTTCACCAATTTTATGGTGTCTTGTTGTGGACTCTCTTTTGGAGAACATTACTAGTTCTGACTTATCCTGCATTGGATATGCTGATGATGTTGTAATCGTTGTTAGAGGCAAGTTTGGTAATACTGTTTCTTACATTATGTCTGGTGCCTTTAGGAGCATTGAGTCATGGTGCAATAATGCGGGTCTCTCTGTTAAACCGCAAAATACAGTCATGATTATGTTTACCAGAAAATGTATTTTCAACCTTAGAGACATTTTTTTCTTTGGTCAGAAGATTATCTGCTTAAAGAAGTAAAATTCTTAGGAATTTATTTTGATATGGGCCTTAATTGAAAGAGACACTTTGATTACTGTGTGACTAAAGCCAGAAGAATTTTCTGGTCATGCAGAAGTGATATTGGAAAAACCTGGGGATTGAATCCCAGAGTTATCCATTGGATTTATTCTATAGTGATCTATCCCATCATTACCTATGGCTCTACTGTCTGGTGGTCTAGAGTCAAGTGTGAAACTGTCAAATTAGATTTAAATAAGCTCCAAAGGATGGTTTGTATTGCAATCTCTGGGTGCATGAAAACTACTCCCACTGCAACTCTTGAACTTTTGCTCGGACTGCATCCTCTATACATGCATATTGAGGCTGAGGCTCTCATAAGCATGAAAAGACTCAAATATTTGGGTCACTGGAAAGATTACTCAAAATATTTGTACTGCCTCTTGGAGTAATCTTAATAATAATGTTTTGAATCATCTATATCTCTATATGCCATCCAATGGCATTTTTGTCAGGTATATCTTTGACAAGCCTTATGAGATTCAGGTCCCTTCACGGGACGACTGGAGGAAGACTCCTACCTACAATAAGAAGTGCATTGTATGGTACACCGATGGCTCTAAGCTAGGTATTAGAACTGGTGCCGGAGTATGCTGTCCAGATGATGGTACAAAACAGTTTTACCCACTTGGCAGCTATGCTACTGTTTTTCAGGCTGAGGTCTTTGCTATTCTAATGTGTTGTAGAATTTGCTCCAACAGAAATTACAGGTGTAGCCAAATCTACATCTGCTCTGATAGCTCTAGGGAAGTCTACTATAACCTCTTCCCTTGCTTAGGAGTGCTATACTGCACTTTGTAATATCGCCAGCAACAATCAAGTCACACTTTACTGGGTGCCTGGGCATTCAGGCATTCCAGGTAATGAATTGGCTGATGAGTTGGCTAGAAAAGGTTAGAACACACCCTTTACTGATCCAGAGCCAGCGTTGGGTGTCTCTAATGAACTGATCAGAAGAACAGTTTATAACATATTTAGAAAGCAGCAATGCAAGAACTGGCGCAACAAGAAGGGCAAAAGACAGGCAAAAGAAGTGAACTGTAAGTGTCCTAGTGTGCATCATAGGGAGCAAGCTATTCAAGCTCAATAGAACTGGCATTAGAAGAGCTGTTGGGTTCCTTACTGGGCATTGCACCTTTAAAAGACACCTAAGCATTATGGGTGTAACTAAGAACTCGATCTGTAGAGGCTGTAAATACAGCGAAGAAACTACCACACACATACTGTGAGTGTGAAGTGTTTTCTGCTCATAGGTTCGAGCATTTGGGTCAACATGTGATAGAGCCCTGGGAATTACAGGATATTCCTGTCAAGTGCCTGCTGATCTTTGCTTCAGCTACTGGTCTCTTCTCTTAGGGACTGTTTCATCTTTTGGGGAAAGTACAATGGACCTCTGGTCGCTGTGCTAGGCTCTCTTTGAACCACCCACCTCTAAGTCATAAGACTTCATCGTAAGCAACTGTATCCATACATCGATATACCTATAGCAATATGTCCACCATTATAACCAAACTGCACATTTATTCAGTATGAGATTAGTGTTTTAGTTAAATTTATGATACTTTATTTTTTAAAATTAACTTTTACATAAATGGCTGCAAAATTTCTCATAATTTAACTGGTTCCCAGCCCTTGAAAAGAATTAATAATTGGTTCACACATACTGGTGCTAATCGTCTCTACTTCACATTTGGTACAAATACTTACCAAAAGCAAAAATTTCGTTATGAGATTCCGTTGAACCCACTGCTTCAAGATGTTGACTTTGATATGTATTGTTCTGGAACAATATCAATGGCAGTTCTGTGTGCATGTTAATTTCTCTTTCCTCAAGCAACTACAATAAAAATGAAATTTACATGCAATAATATATTAAGAACCTTAAAATCTTTTAATTTTATAATATAAAATAGTTTTACGGATAAATAATTTTGTACATGAAAGTACTTAAACAATACAGAGGTGATTTACATGCATTCTGGATTAGAGGAAAGAATAGTTGATAGGTACAATTTTCTGTATTATACTTATAACATATACTAAGATCAGGGGGGTGTATTAAGAGAGATAGAAGATCAGCCCGCTTTCACCAAAATGAAAGTTTTCAAGTAAATTTCTCCATGTATCAATGTAAACCTAGATTTTCCATTAATTTTAGATGGATATATAATATCTCTCCTACCAAACACCCTTTAAGTGTTTGTTCAAAATATGCCACTGACTAAGAAAGCAACAAAAACTTTCAGCATATTTTATCTTAGTGTTACAGTAAGCATTTAGACCCCTGTTAGTCAAATATTTTAAACAATGATCCACAACAATTGAGTTGTAAACTTCAGGGTCTTTGCACAGCAGTTTTAGAGCTACTAACAAGATAAAGTAAAAAATAGGAGTATTTACAGCTAAAAATAAGAGCAAATAGGAGCAAGTGACTTCTTCACAAACTCATTGCTTAGTGGCAGCTCAATTAGGAAGGTAATACATTAAATTGGAGATAAGCCTTAAAAAGTAATATTAAAATCTACTACTGTCAATATGTTTAAAAATAGGATGAATATTAAAATGAAGTTTTGAGTGTTTCATAAATGCAAAACTAAAAATATTAATTTAAATAGCTTACATGCAATAAATGTAAAAACAAGCCCACCATGTTCAAAATAAGGTTGGTTCAATAGTATTAAATTTAAATAGGATATATGTGAGTATCTATCTGTATCATTGGTGCTGTCTGTGGCAACTGTAAAAGGTCCATCTATTAAAGCTTAATTACCTTTTAGTGAAATCTGAAGCTATTTATTTAATTATATGCCCTGCTTTTGTTCTGCCACCAGAAAACTTCATCTGAGTTAGACAGCAGTTTTCTTTTAAACAATTTGGATGTATGGCCAGCAGCAGCAACTAGAATGTTGTGTTCCAGAAAAATGCTTGCAAACAATACTTCAAGTCAAATCACTTGAAAATCACTACAAGTACTGGAAAAGAACTTTTTCATCATAATTTGCAATATGCTTGAAAGTCTTTGCATAACCAGTAATATCTGATTTGCCACCATGATTTATGCTGATATCAACATTACACAAGAAAAAAAAAGCATATGATTTTTCTTTTCACGATACTCTTAATAAAATTAAAATCTTAAGAGTATTGTTCAATATATTTTCAAACATGGGCCTGATGTCTCAACATGAAGACTGGATACTTTTTCTTAAAAGAAATATTGATTCAAACAATAAATGTTGCAAGAATAAAACCATGTGTTTAGTACATCGAACAAACATGTGTGACATGATGATCAAATGAATCCAATGAATGATACAGCAATGACATACCCATCAAAGCCTGCCTTTGTTGTTTGTTGTGAAATACACCTGTTATTAAGAGAGTTTCTTTTCAGTTGTATTTTACATTCCACACCACTTGAGCCTCTGTAAAGAGAGACCTAGTGTTCCCAGTAGTGGGAAAGCATGTGCAAAACGAGCCTAAAATTTTCAAATGCCCCTTTATAAAATGAACAGAGGGCATGATGTGCTCCTTGAATTTAAAAAAAAAAAAAAAAAAAAAAAAAAAAAAAAAAAAAAAAAAAAAAAAAAAAAAAAAAAATCGAAAATCGAAAATCTACTGCAATCAAGCATTTTCTGCACTGTTGGCATGCAAAAATTAAAAAATTTAAAATCAGTTTAAAAAAATTCTATATTGCACGTCGTAATGAAGATTTAGCAGAAGTAGCAGTGGTTTTATCTAAAAATATTATTGAAGAGACCATATGTGAAAAATAACTAAATTTATTTTCGCGAAAGCAATATGAAGGATAACAAATACTACGTGTATCATTTACTTTGATATAGTATTTGCAAAAGTCAAAACAACATAGTCTTGAAAATTTACATAAGACAGAAAAACTAGACCTAACTGAACTGGCCACGCACTTTGCCAATTTACCGGCAATCACATTTGAAACTTTATACAACATCGTGCATAACATAAGAACATTCCAGAAATAGGAAAAATTTGAACAGTAACATCATGATATCAGACAACAGATATCAACGAACCGACCAACAGATCGTGAGAAGATCAGACAATATGATCATTCAAGATGATGATTCAACTGACACATCCACAAGTTTAAATAGTGCTGTGTCATCAAAGTAGAAGTTAATGTTTTTCCCGGAGTATACTAATCTCTAATCAGTTGAAGTAGAAATTAGCATATTCCGGATGTTGACGTCTCAATTTGCAAGAATACGGAACATGGGGTAAAAACTTAGTGACAAGCTATCCTAATGTGATTAGCCAATCAGCAGACAGTAACTTTTTTGGATTTTGTTCGTGCTTTAACCGATGTACGTGTTGCTTGTTTACACTGACTACACTTGTCTAACATGCACTTCCACAGCATATTGTGTAATCAAATTGCGAAGATCACAAAAAAAGATAGTTCTTCACTTCTAATTCCAGCTATGTGTACATATCATTCACATACTACATCACAATTCGAGAGTTGTTCTGATAGTGTACTCTGATGTGTGTTTAGAGCCTTGATTTTCAGGGCCTCTATGCTAAATTGAGGCAAAAAGTATATATGAAACAGCCTCAAGGTTATGTCAATCAGGAACAGCCTGATTATGTTTGTTTGTTGAAGAAAGCCATTTATAGTCTTCATCAAAGTGGAAGAGAATGGTATAATGAACTTGACACAAAATTAAAGGAATTAAATGTTTTGAAACTTCAATGGTGTAATTGTGCCTATATTTACAATAGCAAAGTTCTTATGCTAGTTTATGTGGATGACATAATTCTCTTTTCAAAGTATCAAAGGACATAGACCACATTGTTTCATTAGTTAGCATTGAATTTGATATCAAGGTATTAGGAAAAATTAGAAAACTTTTAGGCGTGGAATTTAAAGAGTAACAATAAATTTTTTATACATCAAAGTCAGTATATAGATAAAGTATGTCAAATGTTTCAATAATATAAATATCCAGTTACTTCACTTCCCATTTCTAAAGGGAATATTCTAAGTAAAATAGATTGTCCAAAGACAAGTGAAGAAATAAAGCAAATGCAAAGTTTTCCTTACAGGAGCTTAATTGGGTGTTTGGCTTTTATATATAGTAGAACTAGACCTGATATTTGTTACGCCATCAATATATTATCTCAATTTCAAGAAAACCCTGGAATTAAGCATTGGGATGCATTGTTAAGACTTTTAGGATATGTTGAAAAGACTAAAAACTATATGTTGAATTTATCTAATATTGAAGAGTTAAAATTAAATTGTTACTCAGATTCTGACTTTGCTGCAAATAGAGATGACCGTGTTTCACTTGGAGGCATGATATTCTTTATTGATAATGTACCTATTTCTTGGCGAACCTTTAAACATAAGTGTGTCAGCTTATCAACCATGGAAGCTGAATACGTATCGCTAACTGAAGCCGCTAAGGAAATGGTATGGGTACAGAACATAATTGAAGAATGTCATTTACTTGGGTTAAACTTTAATAAAAGTAACAGTGTTATTTTTAGCGACAACTAAGCAGCCATTAATTTTTCTAACTCTCCAATTGAAAACAATAGAACTAAGCATATTGATGTTAGATATCGTTTCCTAAGAAATTTAATAGTCAATGAATCATTTAATATTAAATTTGTAAATAGTAAAGATAACTTAGCAGATCACTTTACTAAACCAATGACTAAGGAAATAATACTTAAATTTTGTAGTAAAATATTTAAAAACTAAATCAAACTTTTTGAGATTAGTGTTTAGTCTAAAGAAAATTTTAAATGCTAAATTGAATTTACAACTTGGGAATTTTTTAAGATGTCATATATATACATTATTGTTTATCTCAAACCTCATTGATATAAGCTAGTATATCTTGAGTATAAATTTTTGTGATATTGAATCTTTTCACTTAACACCTTTGTATATACATCCATTTTTCTATTACCCGCATAATGCTAGATAGTAGCTTATGTGTATAAAATTTTGTAGTTTTCAACTTAGTAGAAAGTATGTGTTGAAAGTTTTGATAAAGGATTTTTATTATCTGATTACTTGCATCATGTATTTTTAAATGTTTAGTATATCAATACAGTTTAATAGTATTAATTATGTATACTTGTATTGCATTAATAGACTAAAATTTTTAAGCTTTTTGAATTATAGTGTTTATACTCAAATTTAAAGTAAACTTAAATTCTATGCTTATACAAAATCTTAATCTTTTAAAAGTTGACTTGCTAAATATGATAATATGCTTATACTTAAATTTTGGATACTTGTAAAACTAAAATTTAAATTCTGAATTCTAATATTTAAGCATTGAAGTTGTGTTGTATATAAATTTCTACTTGATGTGAAATGTTGTTGTTACAATATCGTCTACAATACTTAACTGTTTTTCAGATGCTGTAAGTACTTATGCATTTTATTTTAAATTTAGTAATGATGTAATACTTTAAAATTTTGTTCCTCCATTATATGTTTGGTAGGATACTGGGAGCCTTGGTCTCTCAGAGTAAGTTTTCTTTTGCATATGCATTGAGACTTAAGGATTTGCATGAGGGGGCCGATTGTTGGAAAAAATCAATACATCGCGATTCACGTTCCCGTGAACGGACGTTTATGCAAATTTAATATGAATGACTCTTTCCGTTCACCGGCATGAACCGTGACGTTTTCCAACATGAGGTTTCATGCAAATCAGTTCTCAATGCGTACGCATCTGATTTGCATATCCGGGGGCATTTCCGGAACAGTTCATTTTTGGATATATAGGACAGAAGTTTCTTTTAGCTATTTGAATATTAAGTGTTTCGAATTTTGCTATAGAGTATTGTTTTGTAGGATAGTATAGTTTGGGGGCTAGTGTAAATATGCTAGAGTGTAATAGGGTGTTGGTTAAAGTGCCTGTGTTTTGGCTTAATGTGAAATTGTATTTTACGCAATTGGAAGCAAATTTTCGAGTTTCAGGTATTAAGATTGAACAAACAAAATTTGACACATTAGTGGCATCCTTGGATCCTCAAACTCAAACTTTGTCGTATGCTTCAGATTTGGTGTACCAGCCTCCAGCAGAGGTGCCGTATGAAGCATTGAAAACTAGGTTAATTAAAGAATTTGAAGCGTCTCAAGCAAAAAAAGTAAAAACTTTCTTGCAGGATTTAGAGCTGGGTAGTTAAAGGCCCAGACCACACGACCAACCCAAGGGTTTAAGGTAGGAAATTGTGTGGCCGGGATAGAGCTGAGCTGGGTAGTAAAAAACCTTCATAATTTCTAAGGGAAATATGAGAATTAAATGACAACCAGGTACATGATGCATTTTTGAAACAGGTGTGGACGAGTAGATTACCCAGTAATATGCAGGCCATTTTGTCAGTAAGCATGGAAAGATTGCCCTAATTAGCTGAAATGGCGGATAAAATTTCAGATTACAGTCAGGAAATGTATTTACCTTCTGTGCAGGGTATTAATCAGGATACCACGGTACCCACATTACAAAAGCAAATTTCAGATATGACTAAACAGGTGTAGGAGTTATGTAGAATATGCGCCAGTCAGAAAAATACAGAATGCTCAGCGCGGTCTCAGAGCTGGGATAGAAACAGGAAGCAACGAAAAGAGTCTAATACGCAAACTGAAAATTGGGTTTGTTATTATCATTTTCAATTTAAGGATAAAGCCCACAAATGTGTTGCACCATGTGCTTATGAGAAAAAAAAACTGGTAAAACAAGCAAGAACGGCTACTGTTTTGAAAAAACCGGTAATAAGTCGCAGATTATACATTACGAACAATTATTCAAAACAAAGTTTTTTTTTTTGGATAATGGTAGTGACGTTTCTTGCATTCCTAGGTCATTTGTTTCACATAGGTGAAATCGGGTATAGTTTCCTTATATGCTACAAATGGATCGGGTATAGATACATATCGTTCAAGGTTATTCAGTCTCAATTTCGGGGCGTATCGAAAATTTCGCTGGATATTCATAACTGCTAATGTAAGTAAACCAATTCAGGGTGCAGATTTTTTACAGAATTTTGGGTTAGTTATAGATATCAAGTGACGAATGGTGACTGATGACTCGGTAACTAAAGTTTGCATTAAGGCTCGATACGAACAGTTCGCGGAACAGCCTATAAAGACTATAGCTGGTAGAACGTAGTATGACGATTTGATAAGAATTTAAAAAATATAACTAAATGGCATTATTTTGGTCCTACAGAGGTTAAGCATAGTACTTTGCATTACATCCAAACAGTTGGACTACCAGTAATGGCTAGGGTGCGAAGATTGTATCCCATCCAGTTGAAAATTGCGAAACAGGAATTCGAGTATGATAGAAAAGGGGATTTGTAGACCTTCAAAAAGTAACTGGTCCAGCCCGGTGCATATGGTTCCAAAAGGTTTGTCAGATTGGAAACCCACGGGAGACTATAGGGCCCTCAACAGAGTTAGTAAGTAGGATAAATATCCCGTACCTTACTTGCAAGATTTTTCATATAATTTGAAGGACAGGAAGGTTTTCTCTAAAATAGATTTAGTGAGAGCATGTCACCAGATCTCGATAAACCCAACAGATATACCTAAATCTGTTATCATTACGCCATTTGGTTTATTTGAGTTCCCAGTCTTGAATTTCAGATTATATGGAGCCGAGAAAATGTTTCAAAGGTTCATAAATAAAGTTTTACAAGGATTTGATTTTTGTTTTGCATACTTGGATGATATTTTAGTAGCTAGTGTTGATCATACGCAACACAGGAAACATTTAAAAATTATTTTTAAGAGATTTGAAAAGTATGGTCTAAAAATCAATGAAGCAAAGTGTAAATTTGGTCAAAGTGAAATACAGTTTCTGGGCCATACCATAAATAGTGCAGGATGTATGCAGCCCACAGAAAACGTGCAAGCTATTACAAATTTTCCGAAACCTGAAACCACTGGTCAACTTTGAAGTATTTTGGGAATTATAAACTTTTATCATAGATTTGTACCAAATATTGCTAGCATTTTAGGTCCATTGAATCAGTATTTGTGGGGGAGCAAAAAAGAATGATAAAAGAATGTTAGAATGGATGAGCAGAGAGTAGTTTCGCACAAATCAAAAGTACCATATCTCAAACCATGATGCTTTATCACCCTTCAGTTTCTGCAAAATTAGCTTTAATAACCGATTGTAGTGAAGTTACAATGGGTGCTGTGTAGAATGGAATTACTACTGCTGGTCCAAAACCACTAGGTTTTTATTCAAAAGAACTTTCGTCAGCACAAACAAAGTATTCCACTTATGATAGTGAACTACTAGCTGCATATAGTGCGACTCAGTATTTTCGGCATATGTTAGAGGCTAGACCATTTACCCTACACTGTGTGTGGATCATAAATCCTTAGTTTTTGCATTCAAACAAAAACATAATAAAGGCTCATCCAGACGGTTAAGACATTTGGATGTTATCGTGCAGTTTACCATGGATATACAGTATGTGCCGGGTAAGGAAAATATAGCCAATATTTTTCCATGAGTTTCGGAAAAAAAAATTTTTGCTTACGGATGTGTCTCGCTGGACTAAAGAGCAAAAGAATGATCCAGATTTGCAGTCCATTTTAGCAAATACAGCAGAAGTTAGTATGAAGCTTATGAAGGTCCCTTTACCGGATTCTGATTGTACCTTATATAGTGATACAGTGGGAGATGCAATACATATTTTTGTGAAAGGAACACTGAGGAGACAGGTTTTCGAAACTGTTTACATTATCTCTCGCACCCGGGTATTAGGGCCAGTGAAAAATTAATAGCAGACAGATATGTTTGGCCGCAAATGAATACAGACATAGGACTGTGGTGTAAAACTTGTCTGCCGTGTCAGAAAACTAAAATTCCCAAGCATACAAAGTCAGCACTGATGCATTTTTTGGTTCCAGATGAACGTTCGCGCATGTTCACATTGACATTATTGGCCCATTGTTGCTGGTTGAAAATTATCAATACTGTGTATTAATGATAGTTAGATTTTTGCAGTGGCCAGAGGCTGTGCCGATTCAAAATAATGAAGCTGAAACAGTATCTAGAGCGTTTATTCAGAATTGGATTGCGAGGTTAAGATGCAGCAAAAGATCACCTGTGACAGGGACAGACAATTTGAATCTGAGCTTTTCCAATCCCTAGCAAGATTATTAGGAAGCAATATGGCATGTGTTAGACAGCAGCTTATACGCAACAAACAAATGGAATTCTGAAGAGAATTCATTGTCTGCTTAAACAGATGCTGATGTGCTGTACAGAACACATTTGGTACGAGGTATTGCCGACGGTACTACTCGGGTTACGCTCAGTATAAGAGAAGAATTGGACGCTTTGGTAGCTGAGCTAATATTTGGCACAAAGTTCCGACTTTCTGGACAATTTTTTGTGAATAGTCCCACTTTAAACATATGATTCTGGACTATGTGACCAAGTTGCAACATATAATGGAGTCATTAAAGCCTACTTCTACAGTGTATCATGAAAAACCATCTATTGTTGTGCCGTGTTTTATTTTGCAGCTAAATCTGCATTTTCTTCCAAATTTTACGTTTTTTCTTCAAAATTTCTAAGATGTTATTTTTATTAATTTTTCCCTTTTATTTTCAAAATTCTTAATTGGTTTCATTCTTTTTTTGTTATTTAAGTTTCATTTTCCCATCGTTTGGCATTTAAATCATGTGTTTTAACTCCTTTTAGGCCGGTGGCTAGCAAAATTCATCCCTTTTTGGCAAACTTATTTTTCAAACATCGCTTGAAAAGCCACCATTGGCACGTCTTTCCTTTGTTCTAGGGCCGCCATCTTGTTTTTTTTTAAATTAATTTTTTTGGTGCCTCACGTAGTCGTTGTTCTTCGTACGTGGGCACTTGCGCGAGCAGGAAAGGGGTTCCCTAGCGCTCCGGTTTATCGCTGCGGTTGGCACGTGTGATTTTCCCGCTTTCGTTACGGCAGCGCACGTTGCTTATGTTTTTACGCACCTTGGCGCGGAAATGCTCATGCTCGGCGACTCCCGGAAAAGGGTTGCTGATGAGTTTTTTTGGTTGGGGAGGGCAGTCGGAGAGGAGTTGGCAGAAGAGGAGGTTGATTGCAGGCGGGCTTCCGAGCTAGGGGGCCCGGTCCGCTGACAAAAAATGGCGCGGGAAATTTTGAAAAGAAAGAAGCGTCAAAAGCCATGGTTCCTTCTTATGCGGGGATTTCTGTGAATTTCTTTACTCTTAAACTCACCCTTGAGCCTCCTCGGATGTCAGCAAGGCGTCCTGTTGGGATTGTTCTTCTCGCATGCAAGAGAACAAACACCTTTCCTCCAATTGTTCTGCAAGATTTCAGCAGTAGTGTTCTGGAAGTCCGTGTTGGGCCCCTGGTACCAAGTTTTTGAAATTTTTCCTTTGAGTTCTAATTTTTATTTTTAAACTTGTTGGGTCGACGGGCCCTGGAGACTTTCCTTCAAATTAACTTTTTTTATTTTATATTTAAATTTATACAGCAGAAGATCATGTTTTAATTCAGGGAATCCAATTTGGATTTCTCTGCACCTGTGGGGCAAATTGTAAAGGGGTGGGTAATTCCTACTTAAATAAACTAGTTTCTTTTAAATTTAAAACTTGCCTCTGTGATCATTTCTTAGTCCAGCTCTCCAACGTCCACATCTTTTACCTGGGGGTTTGTATAAATTGCTTGTTAAAATTTTTGTATCTAAAAACACAACGCATATTTTTTTTAATTAATGTTATAAGAAAAAGCTAACCACTAAAATGTACTTTAAAATTAAGAGTAACTAGTTTAAGAATTTAAAGGATTAAAAGTAAGAGTAAATGTTATGTTTTGATATTTTAATATATTTGGTTTAAAAATGTAAAGATTTAAAGGTAAGATATGATTCAATAGTTTAAAATGTAATGTAAGTACTTTGTGAGCCGAAAACGGCGTCATTTAAAGTCTAAATATTAAAGTTTCTTTGTTGTAAATGTAAAGTTTCTCTTTGTTATGCAGAAACGGCATAACATGTCTGGTGCCTTTGTGACCAGGCATGGCTTGGGAGACTGGACGATCACATAGGTTTTTTTTATATAAACTGTTTATGGAAAAAAAAAAAAATTGATTTCTTTAAAAAAAAAAAAGGAAAAACTTTGTGGCAAATTTGAAAAGAAAAAATTAATTTGCTGTTTTATTTTGGAGGAGAGAGCACCTTTGGGTGCTTTTTTATGAGTTTAGTGAATTAATTCTTATGTATTTACTGTGGTTATTTTTTTTTCTTTACTGAAGTCATACTAAGCTTAAAAAAAATATATTTGTGTAGGGTAGGCAAGCTTTGGGATAAACCTTTTAGGCACTAGGTATGCTTTGTCCTCAAATGGTCTAAATCACATTCAGACCATTTGGTCTGTAAAGGGGAAATTTTTTTGAATGTTTGTGTATTGCCATGTGCTGTTGTTTATTTTTTTTTCTTCACTCCTGGGTAAGCTAATCATGGTTTGTTTTGGGAAAGTTTTGCGAAATTTTTCTTTTTATTTTAGACTTTGGGAGTTTTGACTCTGTATGATTTTGGAAGATTTAATGGGGATTTGAATGGTTTTTTTTTTTTTAGAATTTGAGAATTTATTTTTTTCACCTTTAGGGATTTTTTGGCCATTTATTTTGCAGGAGGTGTGGCGGAGAAGTGGTTGTTTGTTGTGGGGATTCTGGGATATTCAGGTTCAAAGGAGGCCTTGCTTTGCTAAACCATTCCTTCAACTTTTTAAGTGGGTAAAATTTTTTTCTCAGTCTGCCCATAATGGCTACTTCAGTGCTTTGATGCCACACAGTTTTCAGGTGTTCACTGGGGAATACACCTTTTTCCCACGGGAAATAAATCACTTGCCCATGATGATTTGTTTGTGTATTGTGTTTTTTTTGGAAAAGGATTCACGACCCTTTGTCCACTGTCAGATTTTGAGATTTTAGAGAAATGTTGCAACAGTTTTTATGGGATTTGGGATAGTTTTATTGGAAATAAGAGTGCTAAGAATAGCGAATATGTATGTGTATTAGTAGTTGGTAATGTGTTTTTAAGTGTATTGAATTTAATGTGTTGAAGACCCAGACCGTCCAACTCGTCAACAAGGACTTGAGCATCTGAATTTAATGTGTGTAAAAGTAGCTAAATATGCCAAGAGATCTGGCGAATCTTAAATGTTAAGATTTTTTTTTTTTTTTTTTGACAGGTAAATTTATTTCTCTTTTGGAATATAGTTTGGATTTGAGTTTCAGTTCAAATTTTGGTTTTAAAAATTTTTAAAGGGGGAGAACAGTGATCAAAAGTTTTCTTTTGTTTTGTTTTGAGTAATTAGTCACAACTCTTGGATTTGGATGAAGTTAAAGGTATGGCTAATGGGTTGGTTTTCATGGTCACCCGGGGGAATTTTGAGGTCTGGGAAGCCTTGTTTTCATAGAAATTCTTCACAGAAATGTGTTTGAAAAAGAAAAAATATTTTTTTGTTTTTCATTTGGCCATGTTAACTGTCACTTTGGTGCTTTGAAGCCACCTTTAAGGTGCACAGCTGGGGAATGCACCTTTCCTTCTTAGGAGAATTACTTGCCCGCTAAAAATTGTTTTTCTTGTGTGAACGATCCTTCAGCCATGCGATCAACTTTGGGTAGTGTAAATTTTTTTTGTTTGTTAAATTGTGCAAGTTCAGTCTTAGAATGTTTGTTTTGGGGGGAATGGAGATTGTTATTTGAGAGCTATTACTTGAGAAATTTTTTTTTTTAATTTAAGTAGTTTTGTGAAAATTTTTTTTTTGTTTAAATGTGTTTTGGCCCTTAAAAGTGTGCTGCTGGGTGATTGTGTATTTCTTCGAATGTGGGAGAAGAGAGTGTGAAATTGGGTTTTCGGTTGTTTAGTTGTTAATCTTGGAATTCCTCAAAATTTTATGTTTCGACCCTTTGAATTCTTCGGCTGGTCCAAAGTCTTCATCAAAATTTATATTTCTTTTGTAATGACAAGTAATTGGGAACTCAGTTTTGTTTTTCTTCTTTCCGACTGCTTGGGTGATGCACTCTACAAAAGCAGATTTTTTTTTGTTTTGAAATATTTTTTTTTAAATTGAAATTTTTTTGTAGGTAATTGAAATTTTTTTTTTTTACTTGTAATGATTGGGAGTGTTAAGATTAAATTGTTGGACTGGGAGGTTAAAATTAAAATTTGTTTTTGTTTAAAATTATGTTTTGAAAATTTTTTTTTTTTGTTTGTTTATCAGAATTTAAATTCTCTGGGGAGGTGGAGTTAAAAATTTGGTTTGCTTGAAATTTATATTTTTGGGATTCCCTTTTTGTTGAAATTTGTACTTCGGATTTTAGTGCAGGAATTTGAATTTCAAAATTTTACCATTTGTGGGAGTTCTTCGAATTTGAAAAATTTTTGTGGACCTTTGAGTTCGTGAAATTTTAGTGGAAGCACACTTGTTTAAGTCACTGCTGCAGAAAAGATGTTTTTTGGGGAGAATTTCTCGTTCGACAGGATTTGCTTTAGGAAACTTAATGGGACCTCCAGGGTGGTGTGCTACAATGGGCCTACAATAGTTTCAAATGATCTCGCTGGCTTGAGTTCTTGTTCAAGTTCAATTTTTTTTTCCTTTACCCGTATTGGAAGTACATAGTCCTGGCAGTTTTGTTTGCGAAATTTTTATTTCAAATTATTCCTTTCAAAATTTCTATTCAATTTATTCATTATGAAGTTTTTGGTTCGATTTATTAAATTTAAGGTTTTTAGGGAGTTCAGGCCGACTCTCTCCTATCGGAAACACTTGTTCTTTTTTTTGTTTTGCCCTTGGCCCTTTGGGACATGTGGTGAAAACTGAAGATTTTTGTTTTTAGGGAAGTCTGGCAGGGTTCGGTTCTGTATCACTTATGTTACCCGAGGGGTGTAGAAATGTGGTTTGACAGTCTGTTTCAAGTGTTATGAGATTTCTTTCACCTGGGCGCAGTGCAGTTTAAATTCTAAATTTTGGTGACCATTTGCTTTTAAGTGAGTAGTGCATGGCAGAGCTGAGGGTGGTGTAAGCATGAAGCCAAGAGGGCACATGCTGTGTTAATAGGAAAGGAGGCGGATCCAAAAGCGAGGAATGCTTGGGGGCGGCATGAGAAATGTATTTTTATATGTCACATTGCCCAGGCTCTGCTACACACTACTGGGGTTGTTTGGCTTTTGTTTTGATTGAGGGGGAATTTGATTTTTTTTTTGTTTTATGAGCAGTGTATTTTTCCCTTGTTTGAGTTTCAATTTTTTTTTATTTTATTCAATTTAGAGATTTCAGATGATTTTTTTTTACCTCTTGGGGTTCATTTTAAATTTTTGACTTTTCTTTAAGAGTAAATAAAATTTTCATTTGTGCTTCTCTCCTCACTTAAAGGTCAGATATAATATTAAAATTTTATAATTGTGTTTAACAAAAATTTTTTTTGTCAACTTGTAATTTCAGGGGATTGTCGAGCGTGAGTATTTTGCGAACAGTTTGTGTGTATTCCATCCAATTTTTGGTTTGATTTTGGATTTTTTTTGTGGTTTTGGTTTTTAAAAATTTTTATTCTAAAAATTTTTCCCTCCGACGTTGGTGGAATATGTTATGCCGTGTTTTATTTTGCAGCTAAATCTGCATTTTCTT
Organism: Amaurobius ferox; assembly: GCA_951213105.1. Taxonomy (NCBI): domain Eukaryota; kingdom Metazoa; phylum Arthropoda; class Arachnida; order Araneae; family Amaurobiidae; genus Amaurobius; species Amaurobius ferox. Next base: position 100,460,994 of record OX578145.1, on the reverse strand, counting down.
CCAAATTTTACGTTTTTTCTTCAAAATTTCTTCAAATGATGTTATTTTTATTAATTTTTCCCTTCTATTTTCAAAATTCTTAATTTTTTTTTTTATTATTATTATTATTTAAGTTTCATTTTCCCATCGTTTGGCATTTAAATCATGTGTTTTAACTCCTTTTAGGCCGGTGGCTAGCAAAATCCATCCCTTTCTGGCAAACTTATTTTTCAAACATCGCTTGAAAGACCGCCATTTTGTGGCGCGTCTTTCCTTTGTTCTAGGGCCGCCATCTTGTTTTTTTTTAAAGTAATTTCTTCGGTGCCTTACGTAGTCGTTATTCTTCGTACGTGGGCACTTGCACGCGCAGGGAAGGGGTTCCCTATGACGGAAATATGTATCATATCCGTAAGTTATATGTTGAAAATTAACGTATAATTAAATTTCTGATGAAGCTGGTGATAGAATAACTATGAGCCACGAAATTCTGGTTCCACAACTTCGTTGAAAATTTAAAAACAGAGTGTTGCAGCTATAACAAACGTTAGATAGTAGTTGTACGAATACAAGTAGCAGTAGAAGTGTTAAATGAGAACAGTTCCAGTTTAAATCAAAATCACTTTTATTGAAGAGTGAATCCATTGTATTTGCTTACAGTATATATCATGAGAACAGGTAAGCAAAATAACCAAAGCATACTATTTACAAAACATGAGCACTACAGCTCATATGAAGGTTTTTCAGTGTAAGTTCCATGCCTAGACACGTTTCTGGTTTAAGTATTATTTACACAAATAAGTGGAATAAAAGCATTTCACACTTACGTGACCACGTGCACTTTCCGACGCCACCACTAGCTGGGCACACGCTATGGCAAAACTTTAAACTTTCCGGATCAGCACTATAAAGTCCACAACACGGGAAACATGGTCTCCTTAACTGAGAACCATTAAAAACTACTAAGTTTAGTTTAAATATCTGCGTTCACCGATAAATACTTTATCGTAACTTTTGACAACATCGAAACATGACTTTACGAAGATCCGTCTGCCCGATCTAGATCCTTCTAGATCCTTCCATCGATCAGTATAAGCAAGCTATCCAACAAGCTTTCCAAGCGATCGATCCGTCGATCCCCTTTTAAAGCGATCTCACTTAAAACCAGAGCGATCTAATTTAAACCAGAAAAGTGTCTAGCCTTTATATCCGAAGATGGGTGCGTTCCGGAACATAACCGTTGCCGGCAACGCCCTCTGGATATGCAAAACAGAATGCGTGAGCGGCGAGAAAGGTGATTTGCATGATCAGCCAAGTTTTGTCCACATCGCGATTCGTTCACGAGAACGGAATAATCATTTGAATAATGACATCACGCTCCCGCGAAACGAGAATCGCGATGTAAACAAAACCAAGTTTCTAACAATCGGCCCCCTCATGCAAAAACACCAACTCTCGGCGCCCATGCTTTCATCCAACAAAAGGTTATTCTAAGAATCAAAGTTCTTAGTATCCTAAAAACATAATGTATGCATAGACAAAATTTTATACATTAAAGAAAATTTATAACACTTATAACATTTAGAAAGTGAATAGCCTTTTCTCAAAATGGCAACAATCAAATGAGTACACTTATCTATTATGCAGATCATAAGCATTCTTTAAATTACATGTTTAAGGATAACATAGTCAAAGAAAACAGTATAACCATACTATTGCCCTTTCTTAAGTACTAACTCATACTGAAGAAAGCTATTTTCTTTGCTATTTTGAAAATTAAAACAAACATTAAGTTTAAAATTTAAAAGTCTAAAGATATCAAAAATTTTAAGCTCTAGAAAAATTTTAGGTATAGTTATCAATTTTAATATTTAAGATTAAAAATTTAAATCTAAACATCAAAATCAAGTTGTAGAAAATTTAGTGTATAACTATGAAATTTAACATTTAAGATTAAAAATTTAAATCTAAACATCAAATTCAAGTTTGTAGAAAATTTAATAACTATGAAATTTAACATTTAAGATTAAAAATTTAAATCTAAACATCAAATTCAAGTTTGTAGAAAATTTAATGTATAACTATGAAATTTAACATTTAAGATTAAAAATTTAAGTCTAAACATCAAATTCAAGTTTGTAGAAAATTTAATGTATAACTATGAAATTTAACATTTAAGATTAAAAATTCAAGTTTTATTATCTTAGCCCATGACTAGTATACACACTAAATACCCAATACAATGGCAATGATAATAAAAGATACAGAAAGTAAATATACATATGAGATAAACACAGATTAAAAATTTTATGTTTCATGTGAATTATATCAATAATGTACATTCAGACAACATTTTATTCACATAAGCGAAAATGCATTATGCGTGTAGTAAAAATGGATATATATTTTTTTTTCAAGTGTAATGTGAGAAAAGTAACAGTTCATTGTCACATAACAATATATACTCAAGATACATTTCATTTGTATCAATGAGAGAGGAATAAATTATAAAATACCCTAACCATTTATACTTTGAAAAAGTGAAAAAAATTTAAAGTAAAAATTTTTATTTGAACAGTTAAATTTTATATTTTAAAGATATCATTACTAAATTTTAAAACTCTATCTTTAGTCATTGGCTTCGTGAAGTAATCTGCTACGTTATCTTTAGTATTAACAAAGTTAATTTTAAAAGACTCGTTTACAACTAAGTTCCTTAAAATTCCACAACCCAAAAATCTTTTGACTTTTCCCAATTCTTTGATATCAAATTCTTTACTCAAAAATGAAACTGTATGGTCTATATCATTTTGTTGTTTCAAGAAAATTTTATCATTCAACTTTGCATAAAGATATGCGGACTTAATGTCCAGTTGAAAATGTTTCCATTTAAGCATGCAAACGAATATGGAGAAGAAAGCTCTGATTAAACTAAAATTAATCACAGGGCTAAACACTTCATCATATGAGTCCCCCTTTATCTGGGTATATCCTTGAGCTACTAGGCGAGCTTTGAATCGTTTAACATTTCCCCTTTCATCCTTCTTAATGGTATAAACCCATCTACTTCCTATAATTTTTTGTTGTGAGATGGGTGCAGGCACTAAGTCCCAGACACCCCTCTCTTGCATTGTAGCTATTTCATCATCCATGGCTTCTTGCCATTTATCGGACTGGGGAGATTCTATTGCCGATTTATAGCTCTTGGGTATCAAGATCTCAACATTGCTTGCTTCTGGTTTTCTTTTGATATCACTTACCCCCTTTTTCTCTCTAAAATTAAACATTTGCTGATCATAATGAATGTTAGCTTTTCCACAAAACTTTCTGACATCATTATGAGATCTCAGCCTTTTATTGTCACCTTTTACTGAGTAGTAAATATCCGTCCTACTCCCATCAGGCCTAGGTACTGCTTTCCGTATCCAGTCAATATCTGAGCAGGGTGTCAGACCAGAATCAGCAGGAGAGTCCTCATCCCCACTAGATTTACTAGTGTCACGGCTCTCACCTGCTTCTTCCTCTGACACTCCTCCTAAGCATTCTGATTCCGAGTCAATCGACTGAGTAACGTTCGATTTCCTCAAGGTGATTCCTTTAGGGTAATTAGGGCCCAGGACGCCTTCCGCTGCCACTCCTTCCTCAAACCTTACATTAGAAGTTTCCTCAACTTTCTTTTTACCCGCTATATAAATCCTATAGCCTTTGGTGCTTTCGGCATATCCGACCATTATTCCTATTTGGGCTCTCATATCCAACTTATTTCTAATTTGTTTGGCTGTGCCCACATAGGCTTTGCACCCGAAAACTTTGAGGTGAGCAACGGCTGGCTTCCTTCCATAATATAACTCGTGTGGAGTTTTGGTTTTGAACTTATGACATATTCTGTTCTTGGTGTGTGTAAAACACAAAATCGCTTCTGCCCACATTCTGTTATCAACCTTGCTTTGATCAAGCATAGCTTTCACACAATCTAGTGCAGTCAGATTAAATCTTTCAGAAACCCCGTTCTGTTCGGGTGTATATACATTTGACCTTTCCGATTTAATCCCCAATTTACTTAAGTATGCCTTGAACTGGTTGTGACAGAACTCCATACCATTGTCCGTACGGATACACAAAATCTTTTTGCCTAGCTGCCTTTCTTCCTTAGCTTGGAATTCCTTAAATATTTTAAACACCTCTGATTTTTGTTTCATTATATAAACAAACACTTTCCGGCTGAAGTCGTCAGTGATTGTCAAAAAGTATCTGTTTCCGCCCATTGAAGCTGTAGGTAAGGGACCACACACATCCATATGGAGTAATTGTAAAGGTTTAGTGGACCTTATCCTACCAATTGGCTTAAAAGAAATTCTCTTAGACTTTGCTAACTTACAGTGTGTACAGTTAATTTTTGCATATTTTAGTCTAGGGAGTCCATTAGCCGCGGAAACTTTACTTGTCTGATATAAATAATCAGAGTTAATGTGGCAATATCTCCTATGCCAGAGTTCTGTTTTATTCAAAACCTCAGAAACCGCACAACTTGGTTTCTCATTAACCTTTTCTTTTGACCTCGACTTCACCTCAGAGTTACGTTTACTTTTATTTATTCTAGGCAAATTTTTCATTTTGTCAATACTGTTTTTCTTATTTAGGGGTTTTCTATCTTTCTTAGAATTTTTATCCCTACCCTGATCCTTTCCTTTAGTTTTACGGTCTTCAATATTGTTATTTGCAGTCTGAACTTCGTATTGAGGTTTTAAAAAATATAACCCTTCTTTTCGCTTAGCATAGAAGAATTTTTCTCCCTTTGGAGTGTAAAACCACAATACCCCATTAGCCCCTTTAAAAGTATACCCCTGTTCCTCAAGAACAGATGCGGCTAATAAGTTTCGTCTTAACTTAGGCGAAAACATTACATCAGACAAAACAATATTACTTCTTATGTTCTGAAACTGAACATACATTTTGACCGTACCGATAGCCTCAACTGGGCTCTCAATATCACCCACTGCTAGCGACATAGATGCACCTTTGCTTTCCTTAAATTTTGAGAATAAATTAATGTCATTGCAAAAGTGCCGCGTAGCAGCGGTGTCAATTACCCAGCTGAGTCTATCGCTAGGATCCTGCACAGTATTAGCTTCAACTCTAGCAGATGAATACAATTCAATTATATTTGAGCTAGACTTAAGAATAGGGCAATTATTCTTTACATGACCGGCCTTCTTACAAAAATAACATGGTCCTATGACCCTTTTAACTGGTTTAACACTTTTAAACTCTTTGTTATTTTTACACTTTACATTTACATTACTCTGAGACAAGAATACAGATGAATTTAGACTTACATTGTTTCTATCACTACGGAGTTGCCGGATACGTCCTTCTTCCACAGACAATTCATGTTGGATTTTCTCCAAAGTGAAATCTTTGTCCTCCCATCTGTAGATTAGCTGAACTATTCCCTGGAAGTCATCAGAGAGGTATCTTATGGCCTGGAATGCCACATAGACGCTTTCCACCGGGTGCTTGACGTCCTTCAATTTGGCGACCGCCTTCTTCAAACGTGTACAGAAGATATCCACCGGTTCATCTGGCTCCGGACGTAGGCTGAAGAACTCATCCAGTAAACGCACCAGGTTGGCGCGAGTCGGCGCGTCGAAGTGCGTATTTAACTTATCCCACGCATCTGCCGGATCGTCGTTAATGTCAATTAACTCTTGGTAATCAGATGAAACATTCTGGAACAGGATTGCTAACGCGCGGTCCTTTCTTCGCATGTGATCTTCATAATCACGGCGTGACGTTTTTTCATCCACCGGTAACGCTGTTCGGTCTACAAATCCGAAACAGCCCTCTCCTTTTAGAGCGAATGAAACTTCATTCCTCCAAGTGACGTAATTGTCTCTAGTTAATGCAGTAATTTTATTTGCCTCCATGGCAAGGTGGCCTTTTGGAACTGAGCTGAACAGACCTTTTTGTTTACGCTTTCGTCGACATGCAAATAGCGCCGTCCGCGGCCCCCGTCGACAGGATTCGTTGGAACTCTAACACTTCTAAATTTTTAACGTTGTTATGGGGAGCACTGGCCCATAACCTTTGACGGAAATATGTATCATATCCGTAAGTTATATGTTGAAAATTAACGTATAATTAAATTTCTGATGAAGCTGGTGATAGAATAACTATGAGCCACGAAATTCTGGTTCCACAACTTCGTTGAAAATTTAAAAACAGAGTGTTGCAGCTATAACAAACGTTAGATAGTAGTTGTACGAATACAAGTAGCAGTAGAAGTGTTAAATGAGAACAGTTCCAGTTTAAATCAAAATCACTTTTATTGAAGAGTGAATCCATTGTATTTGCTTACAGTATATATCATGAGAACAGGTAAGCAAAATAACCAAAGCATACTATTTACAAAACATGAGCACTACAGCTCATATGAAGGTTTTTCAGTGTAAGTTCCATGCCTAGACACGTTTCTGGTTTAAGTATTATTTACACAAATAAGTGGAATAAAAGCATTTCACACTTACGTGACCACGTGCACTTTCCGACGCCACCACTAGCTGGGCACACGCTATGGCAAAACTTTAAACTTTCCGGATCAGCACTATAAAGTCCACAACACGGGAAACATGGTCTCCTTAACTGAGAACCATTAAAAACTACTAAGTTTAGTTTAAATATCTGCGTTCACCGATAAATACTTTATCGTAACTTTTGACAACATCGAAACATGACTTTACGAAGATCCGTCTGCCCGATCTAGATCCTTCTAGATCCTTCCATCGATCAGTATAAGCAAGCTATCCAACAAGCTTTCCAAGCGATCGATCCGTCGATCCCCTTTTAAAGCGATCTCACTTAAAACCAGAGCGATCTAATTTAAACCAGAAAAGTGTCTAGCCTTTATATCCGAAGATGGGTGCGTTCCGGAACATAACCGTTGCCGGCAACGCCCTCTGGATATGCAAAACAGAATGCGTGAGCGGCGAGAAAGGTGATTTGCATGATCAGCCAAGTTTTGTCCACATCGCGATTCGTTCACGAGAACGGAATAATCATTTGAATAATGACATCACGCTCCCGCGAAACGAGAATCGCGATGTAAACAAAACCAAGTTTCTAACAATCGGCCCCCTCATGCAAAAACACCAACTCTCGGCGCCCATGCTTTCATCCAACAAAAGGTTATTCTAAGAATCAAAGTTCTTAGTATCCTAAAAACATAATGTATGCATACACAAAATTTTATACATTAAAGAAAATTTATAACACTTATAACATTTAGAAAGTGAATAGCCTTTTCTCAAAATGGCAACAATCAAATGAGTACACTTATCTATTATGCAGATCATAAGCATTCTTTAAATTACATGTTTAAGGATAACATAGTCAAAGAAAACAGTATAACCATACTATTGCCCTTTCTTAAGTACTAACTCATACTGAAGAAAGCTATTTTCTTTGCTATTTTGAAAATTAAAACAAACATTAAGTTTAAAATTTAAAAGTCTAAAGATATCAAAAATTTTAAGCTCTAGAAAAATTTTAGGTATAGTTATCAATTTTAATATTTAAGATTAAAAATTTAAATCTAAACATCAAAATCAAGTTGTAGAAAATTTAGTGTATAACTATGAAATTTAACATTTAAGATTAAAAATTTAAATCTAAACATCAAATTCAAGTTTGTAGAAAATTTAATAACTATGAAATTTAACATTTAAGATTAAAAATTTAAATCTAAACATCAAATTCAAGTTTGTAGAAAATTTAATGTATAACTATGAAATTTAACATTTAAGATTAAAAATTTAAGTTTTATTATCTTAGCCCATGACTAGTATACACACTAAATACCCAATACAATGGCAATGATAATAAAAGATACAGAAAGTAAATATACATATGAGATAAACACAGATTAAAAATTTTATGTTTCATGTGAATTATATCAATAATGTACATTCAGACAACATTTTATTCACATAAGCGAAAATGCATTATGCGTGTAGTAAAAATGGATATATATTTTTTTTTCAAGTGTAATGTGAGAAAAGTAACAGTTCATTGTCACATAACAATATATACTCAAGATACATTTCATTTGTATCAATGAGAGAGGAATAAATTATAAAATACCCTAACCATTTATACTTTGAAAAAGTGAAAAAAATTTAAAGTAAAAATTTTTATTTGAACAGTTAAATTTTATATTTTAAAGATATCATTACTAAATTTTAAAACTCTATCTTTAGTCATTGGCTTCGTGAAGTAATCTGCTACGTTATCTTTAGTATTAACAAAGTTAATTTTAAAAGACTCGTTTACAACTAAGTTCCTTAAAATTCCACAACCCAAAAATCTTTTGACTTTTCCCAATTCTTTGATATCAAATTCTTTACTCAAAAATGAAACTGTATGGTCTATATCATTTTGTTGTTTCAAGAAAATTTTATCATTCAACTTTGCATAAAGATATGCGGACTTAATGTCCAGTTGAAAATGTTTCCATTTAAGCATGCAAACGAATATGGAGAAGAAAGCTCTGATTAAACTAAAATTAATCACAGGGCTAAACACTTCATCATATGAGTCCCCCTTTATCTGGGTATATCCTTGAGCTACTAGGCGAGCTTTGAATCGTTTAACATTTCCCCTTTCATCCTTCTTAATGGTATAAACCCATCTACTTCCTATAATTTTTTGTTGTGAGATGGGTGCAGGCACTAAGTCCCAGACACCCCTCTCTTGCATTGTAGCTATTTCATCATCCATGGCTTCTTGCCATTTATCGGACTGGGGAGATTCTATTGCCGATTTATAGCTCTTGGGTATCAAGATCTCAACATTGCTTGCTTCTGGTTTTCTTTTGATATCACTTACCCCCTTTTTCTCTCTAAAATTAAACATTTGCTGATCATAATGAATGTTAGCTTTTCCACAAAACTTTCTGACATCATTATGAGATCTCAGCCTTTTATTGTCACCTTTTACTGAGTAGTAAATATCCGTCCTACTCCCATCAGGCCTAGGTACTGCTTTCCGTATCCAGTCAATATCTGAGCAGGGTGTCAGACCAGAATCAGCAGGAGAGTCCTCATCCCCACTAGATTTACTAGTGTCACGGCTCTCACCTGCTTCTTCCTCTGACACTCCTCCTAAGCATTCTGATTCCGAGTCAATCGACTGAGTAACGTTCGATTTCCTCAAGGTGATTCCTTTAGGGTAATTAGGGCCCAGGACGCCTTCCGCTGCCACTCCTTCCTCAAACCTTACATTAGAAGTTTCCTCAACTTTCTTTTTACCCGCTATATAAATCCTATAGCCTTTGGTGCTTTCGGCATATCCGACCATTATTCCTATTTGGGCTCTCATATCCAACTTATTTCTAATTTGTTTGGCTGTGCCCACATAGGCTTTGCACCCGAAAACTTTGAGGTGAGCAACGGCTGGCTTCCTTCCATAATATAACTCGTGTGGAGTTTTGGTTTTGAACTTATGACATATTCTGTTCTTGGTGTGTGTAAAACACAAAATCGCTTCTGCCCACATTCTGTTATCAACCTTGCTTTGATCAAGCATAGCTTTCACACAATCTAGTGCAGTCAGATTAAATCTTTCAGAAACCCCGTTCTGTTCGGGTGTATATACATTTGACCTTTCCGATTTAATCCCCAATTTACTTAAGTATGCCTTGAACTGGTTGTGACAGAACTCCATACCATTGTCCGTACGGATACACAAAATCTTTTTGCCTAGCTGCCTTTCTTCCTTAGCTTGGAATTCCTTAAATATTTTAAACACCTCTGATTTTTGTTTCATTATATAAACAAACACTTTCCGGCTGAAGTCGTCAGTGATTGTCAAAAAGTATCTGTTTCCGCCCATTGAAGCTGTAGGTAAGGGACCACACACATCCATATGGAGTAATTGTAAAGGTTTAGTGGACCTTATCCTACCAATTGGCTTAAAAGAAATTCTCTTAGACTTTGCTAACTTACAGTGTGTACAGTTAATTTTTGCATATTTTAGTCTAGGGAGTCCATTAGCCGCGGAAACTTTACTTGTCTGATATAAATAATCAGAGTTAATGTGGCAATATCTCCTATGCCAGAGTTCTGTTTTATTCAAAACCTCAGAAACCGCACAACTTGGTTTCTCATTAACCTTTTCTTTTGACCTCGACTTCACCTCAGAGTTACGTTTACTTTTATTTATTCTAGGCAAATTTTTCATTTTGTCAATACTGTTTTTCTTATTTAGGGGTTTTCTATCTTTCTTAGAATTTTTATCCCTACCCTGATCCTTTCCTTTAGTTTTACGGTCTTCAATATTGTTATTTGCAGTCTGAACTTCGTATTGAGGTTTTAAAAAATATAACCCTTCTTTTCGCTTAGCATAGAAGAATTTTTCTCCCTTTGGAGTGTAAAACCACAATACCCCATTAGCCCCTTTAAAAGTATACCCCTGTTCCTCAAGAACAGATGCGGCTAATAAGTTTCGTCTTAACTTAGGCGAAAACATTACATCAGACAAAACAATATTACTTCTTATGTTCTGAAACTGAACATACATTTTGACCGTACCGATAGCCTCAACTGGGCTCTCAATATCACCCACTGCTAGCGACATAGATGCACCTTTGCTTTCCTTAAATTTTGAGAATAAATTAATGTCATTGCAAAAGTGCCGCGTAGCAGCGGTGTCAATTACCCAGCTGAGTCTATCGCTAGGATCCTGCACAGTATTAGCTTCAACTCTAGCAGATGAATACAATTCAATTATATTTGAGCTAGACTTAAGAATAGGGCAATTATTCTTTACATGACCGGCCTTCTTACAAAAATAACATGGTCCTATGACCCTTTTAACTGGTTTAACACTTTTAAACTCTTTGTTATTTTTACACTTTACATTTACATTACTCTGAGACAAGAATACAGATGAATTTAGACTTACATTGTTTCTATCACTACGGAGTTGCCGGATACGTCCTTCTTCCACAGACAATTCATGTTGGATTTTCTCCAAAGTGAAATCTTTGTCCTCCCATCTGTAGATTAGCTGAACTATTCCCTGGAAGTCATCAGAGAGGTATCTTATGGCCTGGAATGCCACATAGACGCTTTCCACCGGGTGCTTGACGTCCTTCAATTTGGCGACCGCCTTCTTCAAACGTGTACAGAAGATATCCACCGGTTCATCTGGCTCCGGACGTAGGCTGAAGAACTCATCCAGTAAACGCACCAGGTTGGCGCGAGTCGGCGCGTCGAAGTGCGTATTTAACTTATCCCACGCATCTGCCGGATCGTCGTTAATGTCAATTAACTCTTGGTAATCAGATGAAACATTCTGGAACAGGATTGCTAACGCGCGGTCCTTTCTTCGCATGTGATCTTCATAATCACGGCGTGACGTTTTTTCATCCACCGGTAACGCTGTTCGGTCTACAAATCCGAAACAGCCCTCTCCTTTTAGAGCGAATGAAACTTCATTCCTCCAAGTGACGTAATTGTCTCTAGTTAATGCAGTAATTTTATTTGCCTCCATGGCAAGGTGGCCTTTTGGAACTGAGCTGAACAGACCTTTTTGTTTACGCTTTCGTCGACATGCAAATAGCGCCGTCCGCGGCCCCCGTCGACAGGATTCGTTGGAACTCTAACACTTCTAAATTTTTAACGTTGTTATGGGGAGCACTGGCCCATAACCTTTGACGGAAATATGTATCATATCCGTAAGTTATATGTTGAAAATTAACGTATAATTAAATTTCTGATGAAGCTGGTGATAGAATAACTATGAGCCACGAAATTCTGGTTCCACAACTTCGTTGAAAATTTAAAAACAGAGTGTTGCAGCTATAACAAACGTTAGATAGTAGTTGTACGAATACAAGTAGCAGTAGAAGTGTTAAATGAGAACAGTTCCAGTTTAAATCAAAATCACTTTTATTGAAGAGTGAATCCATTGTATTTGCTTACAGTATATATCATGAGAACAGGTAAGCAAAATAACCAAAGCATACTATTTACAAAACATGAGCACTACAGCTCATATGAAGGTTTTTCAGTGTAAGTTCCATGCCTAGACACGTTTCTGGTTTAAGTATTATTTACACAAATAAGTGGAATAAAAGCATTTCACACTTACGTGACCACGTGCACTTTCCGACGCCACCACTAGCTGGGCACACGCTATGGCAAAACTTTAAACTTTCCGGATCAGCACTATAAAGTCCACAACACGGGAAACATGGTCTCCTTAACTGAGAACCATTAAAAACTACTAAGTTTAGTTTAAATATCCGTGTTCACCGATAAATACTTTATCGTAACTTTCGACAACATCGAAACATGACTTTACGAAGATCCGTCTGCCCGATCTAGATCCTTCTAGATCCTTCCATCGATCAGTATAAGCAAGCTATCCAACGAGCTTTCCAAGCGATCGATCCGTCGATCCCCTTTTAAAGCGATCTCACTTAAAACCAGAGCGATCTAATTTAAACCAGAAAAGTGTCTAGCCTTTATATCCGAAGATGGGTGCGTTCCGGAACATAACCGTTGCCGGCAACGCCCTCTGGATATGCAAAACAGGATGCGTGAGCGGCGAGAAAGGTGATTTGCATGATCAGCCAAGTTTTGTCCACATCGCGATTCGTTCACGAGAACGGAATAATCATTTGAATAATGACATCACGCTCCCGCGAAACGAGAATCGCGATGTAAACAAAACCAAGTTTCTAACACCCTAGTGCTCCGGTTTATCGTTGCGGTTGGCATGTTTGTTTTTTCCGCTTTCGTTACACAGCGCGCGTTGCTTATGTTTTTACACACCTTGGCGCGGAAATGCTCATGCTCGGCGACTTCCGGAAAAGGGTTGCTGATGAGTTTTTTTTGGTCGGGGAAGGTAGTCGGAGAGGAGTCGGCAGAAGAGGAGGTTGATTGCAGGCAGGCTTCCCAGCTAGGGAGCCCGGCCCGCCGACAAAAAATGGCGCGGGAAGTTTTGAAAAGAAAGAAGCGTCAAATGTCACGGCTCCCTCTTACGCAGGGATTTCTGTGAATTTCTTTATCAGCGTTCCCGGTGAGCAGGGGGTCCGTTGGGTGGATGATTTCCTTCATCTTCTGTTTTCCCGGTTCTGTTGGGCCACGAACTCGCCCTCGAGCCTCCTCGGATGTCAGCAAGACGACCTGATGGGCCACAAACTCGCCCTTGAGCCTCCTCGGATGTCAGCAAGACGTCCTGTTGGCAGACCTGCCAACCCCTCAGAGCCAAAAAGCGTAACGACGCACGCGATAATGTACGAGCGGTATATTTCAGCTATGTAAATTCTTGATAATCAGGCTGTAGGGATTTTTTTCCCCTACATCAAAATTCTATTGAGAAACCAATTAAATTATTACAATCCACAGCAAAAAATTTTATGTTGTTAATTTTTAAATTAAACATTTAAAATTAAATAAAAATATTAATTCTTTAGTACAATGCATCAATATAAAACATTTAGAAAACTATAATGCACATCATGGATTTTTGATTTCTATTAAAAAGAAAGGTAAGGACACAATTTTTGCACATTACAACAACATTAATAAATCTAACTTTTATTTAAACCAACATATGTGGCTGACTTTGCCTTTTTTAAAAACCCAGAAGAATATTTTTGCTGGAAACAAGGTCCAGACATACAGAATTTTGCAATCAAAAGTGATTGAAGTGCTCAAAGAGCCTCTTACATCAGTTTTATTTCTCTTTACTAAACTAAAAACTCTTTCACAAGAGGCATTGCTATGAGGCAAGGTTAAAATGCCTAACATGACTTTAGAAAGTTTGCTACAAATAAATTTGCTATCAGAGTTCTTATCTTTTGATAATAAATGAATGCCATTGTTCACTAATACTTTTACTATTTAAAATGTTATCTGGTAAAGTTGCAATTTGAAAATTTAGAAATTCTCTTTCTGCAACATCAACAGCTTCAGAAAATGTTTCATTCTCACATCTTACAAGGAGACATGGGAACATATCTACTAAATACTGAATTGATGAAAAATTAAACTGCTCTCTTCTAGAAATATCAGCAACTTGGACATGATTTAAAATTTCCAGATTCCATGGAAATTTAGAAACTATATAGTCACAGCCAGTAATAAAATAATTTCTAACTTTAGAAAAACATTCTTTCTGCTCCTCAGTGCTAACTGTTTTAACCAATTTTCTGGTTTCAAAACCAATTGATAACTCTTCATTTTCTTTCTGGTTTTCTATTTCATCATATTTAACATAAAATGTTGATTTTGCTTGCTTAATAGCAATTACCTTTACAAATTTAATTAAGAGTTCATTAAAAAGACATTCGCTATCGGATTTGAGTGACAAGGTTCCTCCTGCTGAAACATTATATTGTATTTTTCAAAAACTTTTGTAACATGACAAACAAATAATGCATAAGCATGATTCACAGTAGAGCTTAATGTAAAGAAAATTCTCTCTTGCTTATTTAAAGCATCTCTTGAGAGACTTTTTTCAGACTGTTCTTGTTGCTTCTTTTTAATTAGATGTGCTGAAGATTTTTTATCATGTTCAGTGTTAACTGCATTCATTTTAAATTTCTTATTAACAGAAGTCAAATTCACAATTTTCCTCTGTAACGTTTCGTTGGGTTTACAACTTTCTGATTTTGAATTATCAAGTTTTGGGATGGTATACAAAGAAATTCTTGGGAAGAAACCAATTTTTTTTTCATTTACATTAGAACACTCTTCTTTAAAAAATAAAGTTAAGCAACCACTGCTGTAATAATCTCTCAAGGCATCTACCAAGAGAAAGCCACCGAATGCAGCCATGTCTTAAAATCTTTTGTGTTTCAACATCACACAACTCTTGAATTTCTTTTAAAGCCTGTTTCCTTTTAAAACTTTTTTCTAGATAATAATAAATGTCAATTAAAAGTTCATGAATTAGTATAGGTAAGTTTTCAGCAGATTTTTGTGCTGCCAAATTAATCAAATGGCATAAACATCCAAACGCAAATAAATTTGGTTGCTTACTTTTTAAAAATGCTGAAACTCCTTTTTTCTTGCCGATCATAACAGGTGCGTTATCACATGATAGAGCAAGGCAGTTTTCCCACGGAATTTCATAGCGTTGAAATTCCTCATTTATTAATTTGGCAATGTTTTCCCCAGCAGGGGGATTCCATTAATTTTGGCAAAGACAAGAGCTCAGTTTTTACTCCATTTGATGATTCTTTAAAATACGTTAAAACCATTGGATACAATTGATCATCGCCACAATGACTCCCATCAGTAGACACCGTAAATGGATTTTTAGTAGCTGCAATTATTTGTTTTTGATTTTCACTGGCTAGTTCTTTAATAATAAAAGCTGTTTTTGTTCGCCCACAGGAATAATGCTTTGCCTCTTTCGAATCCGGGAACATAGCTTGAAATAATGGGCGAGCATGGTCTGCAGTAGCTAACGGAAGATTATGTTCTAAAATGAATGAGGTGAACATAACTTCCACTTTAGTAGTCTGCAATTCTTTATTCACAGTTAAAAATTCATTTATAGACTTCGTAGATTTGGAAGTCTTGAATTTATCCACGTGTTTGGCCGTTTTCGAATGTTTAACTATGTCCGCACGTCCGCCATGAGAAATGGAGATATCACAGTTACATACAACACAAAAGGCAAGAGATGCACTTATTCTTGATTCTTTGATAAATTCAAACTCTCTGCAATACTTTTCGGAAAATGTTTGAGATCGGGCATTCATCTTTGTAGACATCATTCAATTGATTAACTATATAAACTAAACTGATCTCAGCAAAAACAGCAAAACAAGCATCGGGAGAAATCAACAAAACATCACGTGCTCCCTCCACGCATGGGTCACATGGTCTCTCCGCACATGATGCTCCTTCCCAAAGATAACGGCAATAGCTACCAGTATTGCCAGGTCTTCGCCAAAACTAGCTCAATTAAGCGGGAAAATCACGAAACTGGCAATACTGCAAATACGCGTCTACATTAGAAATCAAAGCCTCTCGAAATTCCCTACTTCGGTCTGAAAAAGGGAAAAGTGAAAAAAAAGTGAAAAAATAGGGAAAAACGTAATTTTTTTTTTAAATTGTACTTTTGGTGGCAAAATCGTATTATCATACTGCTCGTGATTTATCGTACTAAATACAATTAAATCATAACAGTTGGCAGGTCTGTGTTGGGATTGTTCTTCTCGCATGCAGGAGACACCTTTCCTCTAATTGTTCTGAAGATTTCAGCAGTAGTGTTCTGGAAGTCTGTGTTGGGCCCCTGGTACCAGGTTTTTGAAATTTTTCCTTTGAGCTCTAATTTTTATTTTTAAACTTGTTGGGTCGACGGGCCCTGGAGACTTTCCTTCAAATTAACTTTCTTTTTTTTATATTTAAATTTATACAGCAGAAGATCATGTAGGTCATTCAGGGAATCCAATTTGGATTTCCCTGCACCTGTGGGGCAAATTGCGAAGGGGTGGGTAATTTCTACTCAAAAAAACTAGTTTCTTTTAAATTTAAAGCTTGCCTCTGTGATCATTTCTTAGTCCAGCTCTCCAACGTCCACATCATTTACCTGGGGGTTTGTATAAATTGCTTGTTAAAATTTTTGTATCTGAAAACACAACGCATATTTTTTAAAATTAATGTTATAAGAAAAAGCTAACCACTAAAATGTACTTTAAAATTAAGAGTAATTAGTTTAAGAATTTAAAGGGTTAGAAGTAAGAGTAAATGTTATGTTTTGATATTTTAATATATTTGGTTTAAAAATATAAAGATTTAAAGGTAAGATATGATTCAATAGTTTAAGATGTAATATAAGTACTTTGTGAGTCGAAAACGGCATCACTTAAAGTCTAAATATCAAAGTTTCTTTGTTGTAAATGTAAAGTTTCTCTTTGTTATGCAGAAATGGCATAACACTATCTATGCGTCAAAAGATTTAAACACGTGCACACACATATTCCTTCGATGATTTGCCATTGTTAAATCCCTACAACCACAATATCAAGGACCGTACAGGGTTATTAAACGATTGCGGAAAGTCTTCATAATTGAAGTTAATGGCAAAAGCAAAACAGTGCATATAGATAGAGTAAAAGCTGCATACATTTTACAGGACTTTAATGAAAGAAACTATACAACACGGCCAGGAAGAAAAGTTAGATTTCGCCCTCCTCTATAAGGCTCCGCCACACGCTCCTCATAGAGGAGCGTGTGGCGGAGTTCGCAATAGAGTTTTGTGTATGCACTGATCCGGATATAAAAAGGCTGATCTGCAAGTTGGATGACAGACGATTCCACATTTCAGTCCAGATGCTGCTAAAGATTCCTGAATCAACAGGTCTGCAAAATGTCGGTTTCGCATAGCGATCTGACTTAGCATGTACGCCAAGTTGGCATGTAGTTCTTATGATTTCTTCTGTTTTAATGTTTACTATTGTTAAAATAAAATATAGGTCATGAATTGTGTGGTGTGTTTCATGAGCTTAAATCCTTCCGAGTAAATTACTTACCAAGGGGGGAGGGGGGGGGGGGTACTTTAGACTCCGGTTGTGGAGTTTGTGGAGAATAAGTTAGTATCACATCTACAAGTGGTTCAAACCTCCATAAAAGTAGCAAAAAAAATTCATGATTCAAAAAAATCCAACAGGTGGCACCCCTAATCCTGGGAAATTTACTCGTAAAAAGGGAATTTTTCATCTCTACAGTGGGAAATTTCACTTTCCGAATTTGGCAACTACCTCTATTAGTTTAATAGTGTGTTTAAAACGGAGTGATTATAATAGTTATAAGATGAGTAATAAAGAGAGTGGTTTTAATAAGGTAAGTTACACATCTTCAGTATTTTGAGTGCATAGACAATAATTATATTAACAATGCACAATAATGTAAATTCTTAATATTTGACTAATAACCATGCTTGAAAAAAAGAAATTTCACTTAATTCTAATGCCTATGGAGGCTATTTTTAGGTAATTTATATTCATTTTATATTATTATTATTTAGTATAATTTTTTGGTGAAAAAAATGTCTAATGGATATAAAAGAAAACACGGTTCTGGTTCTCAGAAATGAAAGAAAAAAGAAAGAAGAGAAGAAGAGAGAAAGAAGACAGCGGGGTCAATGCTCAAATTTGTAGTATCAGCAACGAAAAAAGATAATGACAATACCACCAATCTGTACAAAGATTCTGAATTAGGAAGCATCAGAGACAGCACACAATACGTGGTTATGTGTCATTTTCCTATAGAAGACTCAAGCATCGAGATACCAAATGAAACATCACAAGTGGATTTATGTCAGTCTCCTACAGAAAATGCAAGCATCGAAACACCTAAAGAAACAGCAGAAGTGACTCTGAAAATGAATTATAATAGCGATCCTGCTGAATGGGACATTACTCCAGATCTGATACATTACTTTGCAAAAAATATCCCTTTACAAAATGTTGAATCTGATTTCCTTTTAAAGGGTAGAAAATATGGAAATAAGATCTGATACGCATGGAAAGAATATTTTATCAGAAGATTAACGAATGGGAAATTGTCCACAGAGACATGATAATATACTCTCCATTAACTGGCAAAACCTATTGTTATATCTGCAAGTTATTTAGTATTAATGAATTGGTTAATCAATTTCAAATGGGATTTGATGACTAGAAAAATGCAAGTGAAAGGATAACAGACCATGAAAAATCAAAAGATCATGTTGGAGCTCTATCATCTATGTTACAATGCCAGAAGTCCAGTAGAATTGTTGGAAGGAAACCCTTCCTTTTAAATTAAACTGATAATAAATTTATTTATATTTTTATTATATTTTGATTTAAGATTATCTTTATTATTTACATTTCCAAATTGAAGTTATTAAATTTATTTTTCAAAGTTATTATTATATTTATATTTGGCCTGATCGAATAGCTTTCAATAAAGTAATTTTTACTAAATATTAAAATTGTTTATTTATTTCTTTTACTATTTCTTACAGTTTGGTCTGTGCTCAACCTTGTTAATATCTCAAAAATGCATTTTTAACACGTAATCAAACGTTATCAAACTCTAAAATTACCACTTACTTTTAAGCAATTTCGCAATAAACAGCACAGCCAACAACTAAAGAATCACAACTATTATTGTTAAATTAAAAATTAACTTTATTTATGAAACAATTTAAAACATCTTCCAATTCATTAAATGTATAGTGGTTAGATCAATTACATTGCATTTATAATTAAATTTAGAATTCAATTAAAGAAAAACCCAGAATCTGAATCCACTCTGGTCTGAAGACCAGAGTTTGGTCTGCCTGAAGAGCTGTCCACCCAAACTTAAATTTGAAATAAAAATATTTAAAACTACGAATTCTTTATGTTACAGGATATAAATACTCGACAATAGGAGACAAACATATTATTGACAAAAATTATAGATCACATTTCACATTGAAGGACCCCTTCTCCTTTCTTAAAAGATTGAAAAACATTAAGCTCACGGCTTCACACGTCTCATGTTGAATCATCAAAGAGTGGGCAGAAACCACCGTTTCTCTATCCACTGCGTAAAATTTCTAACATTGTAAAACACTTTTCAACACTACACTAGATGTCAGCACCAGACGTGCTAAGGGCCGTAAAAGGAAACTGTTGATGAATAGTGCCGATGAGGGAGATGTTTGCGCCAGATATCAAAACTTATTGGTGTCGGAAAAACTGTTTAAAAATGCTGATGACGGAGATAACGAATCACAGGCTGCTCGGGAAGTGTACATGTAGAGACATAGTGCAAACTGGCTGAGAGAACACCACTCTTGAGTAGCACACTTGTTGGTTGCGGAACGGGAGATGTTTGCTCCAGAGAATCAAAACTTATAGGTGTCGGAAAAACTGTTTTAAAATGCCGATGACAGAGATAACGAATTACAGGCTGATCAGAAAGTGTGCATATGAAGACATAGCAAAAACTGGCTGAGAGAGCACCACTCTTGACTAGCACACTTGTCGGTTACGAAACTTTATGAAAACGGGAGCTATATGCGAAGTGGGCACATGCAGTGAGTCAGAAGCTTGGCACCACCACTACTACTGCTGCTTGAATACCACTAATATCAACAGTGAAAAATTTTGAAACATGTTTTCAGCGACCGCAGAACACGAACACCCATGTAAAGGGCCCGGTTCACTTACGTCAACCGCAAACAAAAACAACCCTTTTCAACGGCGTCCAGGAGTCGAATAATGCCACTTAGCAACAAGCGTGCGTCCCAAGAGCCGCTAAACTTGGCGAGTGAAACCCCGCGCCTCACGCAGAGCGCCTACGCATATACCACAGAATAAATATGCTGTTATGCCCAGAACTGCAAGGCGGGCATGAAAATTACGCCGTCAAGTGCACAGCAACCCAACCGGATGTTGGCACCCCGCTCCCAGATGTTCGAAGGGGGTAAGCTGTGAAGGCCGAATTTTGCCTAAAAATGAGTCTTTTTTCTGCAAACGTGAATGAAGTGAAACAAAATTAAGAGCCAAAAACGGAAAAAAGGAAGATTAACAAAGGATATTTAGCATTTGAAGACACATCACACGTAACTTTGAATAATGAAAATGATAAATTAATGTTAAAAGGCGATAAATCGCCAAAATATTCAATAACCACAAATTAATTTAGAATTTTGAAGGGAAAGAGGAAAATAACGAATTTTGCACTATTATTGGATTTTGAACTATTAATTAAAGTAGCATCATAAAATCACGGCATAACAGAATTGATGAACTGTAAAAGGAAAAGGAAAAAGTGTGTGCATACTGGGTTGAAATTCTGAAAAGAATAGTTGCTGTAATAGAATTTCTTGCTGAACAAGGTTTAACTTTTCATGGGGACACTCAATTACACAACTGTGTCTGTCCACAATGGAAATTATCTTCGTTGCATCGATCTTTTATCTGAATTTGATCCATTTCTAAAGGAGCACATTCAAAGATATGGAAATCCAGGAAAGGGCAATGAGTCATATATATCTTTCTGCTGTTATATGCGATGAATTCATTGATATATTGGGATCTTGAGTAACAAGCCAGTTAATATCTGAAATCTTAGATGCTAAATATTATGGACTCAGTATTGACTCAACACCTGACATTAGCCATATTGATCAGTTGACGACAATTATAATTCGATTTATAAAGAAAGATGGGAATGTTGTTGAGTGATTTGTTACATTTATTCCAATCAAACAGCATGATGGAAAATACTTATTCGATACTATACGAAATTTCCTCGAACTTAGGTATTAATATTGACAACTGCAGATCACAGACTAATGACCACACTAGCAATATGAGTGGAATATATTGTGGTGTACAAGCTAGATTTAAAGAAGTTAACAGCCTTGCCGAATGGGTTCCATGTGCAGCCCACAGCCTTAACTTGGTTGGATCAACTGCAGTAGAGAGTTGTTTAGAAGCACTGAATTTTTTTGGAATGTTGCAAAAAGTTTATGTATTCCTTCCTTCGTCACCGCAGAGAAGGTCGAAACTATCAGACAACATAAAAAACAGTTATGTGAAAAAATTATCAGGTACCTGACGGTCTGCACGATATGATGCTGTCAATGCTCAGTTTGTCAATTATTCTAAAATTCGTCAAACATTGTTTGATGTAACTGAAAGTGAACGCTAACCTCCAGCAGCTGTTCATGAGGCAAAATTCTTAATGAAAAAAATTGATAATTTTGAAACAGTACTGATGTGAGTAATTTGGAAAGATTTACTACAAAATATTGATATTGTCAATAAAGCTCTACACAAACCTGGCATTGAATTATGTACTGTTATTAAATTATATGGTAGTCTGTTAACACATTTTCAGATAACTCGAAATAAATTTGATCTATTTAAAACTATGGCAAGACAACTTACATCATTGGATTACAAGGAATATGAGCAACGTAAACAAAAAAACTCTCTTTCCAGACGATGGTTTAGGTAATGCCAATCCAAGTTTAAGTCTGGGTGTAAGTGACAAGTTTCGCATACATTCATTTTATCCTATAATCAACATACTTATAACTGAAATGACAAAAAGAAGAGTATAAAATTCTGTGCTAAAAGTTTAATTTCCTATTGGATAGATCTATGAATACAAATGAAGTCATTCATAAAGCAAAAGAACTAGTGAAACAATATCCGTTAGATCTTGAAGATAGATTTATTGAAGAGTTTTTACTATTTTCAAGACTGTACAAGAATCGAAAATCTGTAACAGATATGATTCATGCACAAATTGATGATAAGCTTGTAACAAGTTTTCCGAATGTGAACATAGTTTTCAGAATCTATTTCTCCATTTTTGGAACAAGTGCGGAAGGAGAACGGAGCTTTTCAAAGCTAAAATTGGTTAAGAATCATCTCTGATCATCAATGGGGCAGCAACGAATTTCATCACCTTCACTACTTTCAGTAGAAAACAATGTTTTGCGACAATTGGCCTTCGATGATATAATTTCCGAATCTGCACATAAAAAATGTCACAAAGTAGCTTTTAAATACTGAACTTAAAGTTAATACTATGCACACACACTACTGTGTCTGTGATTGTACAAATATCTAAATAAATATATTAAATTAAAATTTGCAATTTTTTGTCTTTTTTACTTCTTAAGTTGTGGGCTCAAAAAAGTTTGTAGGTCCTAGACACTGTGCCTAATCGGCACAATGGATAAAGTGGGCTTGCCTACATATGTACAGTCTATAAACAATCACATGGAAAATACAAAGGAGAATGATCACAGCTAAAATAACTACTTCCATTGTTTTATCCATCATTGATGATAACAAAGGAAAAAAACCCTAAAAATTCCTAAAATGTTTATAGCTGAGTGGAAGTATGTTTATAGTTATTATTATTAGCAATTCAATGTTAAATTGGTCCAAGATTCGATTTACTGTAGCCGGGTGAGTATTCAGTGGTTATGCTGTACACTTCAGATTCTGATCATAACCATAAATGGAAGATTGGAAACAAATGGAATGTATGGTTTTATAGCTCTGTAAATGTAAATTTTTAGAGGTCTGAAAGTTTAAAATTTATTATAGCTAAGTTGAGAAAATACTTAGTACCACAACTAGATTTCTAAATGCCATGGCTAAATTCTGATTTTTTTTTTTTTCCAGAAATAGATGGCAGAAATTGTCAAAACCTGGAATAAAAAACTAAATATGCTTAAATGTATCAAATACTTGTTTTATACCTAAATTTTGAAGACAAAAAAAAAAAAAAAAAAAAAAAAAATGGACTCTACGACTAACCATTATAGAGATATTTAATTTTTTACGTTTTTACAACACCACCTTTGAAAATATGCCTAGTCACCAAATAAAAGCAAAAATTTAAGTTAAACTGCAAATTCAGAGCAATCTCAAATAACTATCCATGTTCTATTTTTGTGTGCAATTTGATTTAATTTAATGAATTATGAAAGAAAGGGAAAATGGATTTGAGTTTATAGAAAAAGTTATGTGCTGTCCAGAACAGAAAGAAAATTTTTGGAACTGAAAGAACATTTGAGAATTTCATAGTTGCCAACTGTCAAATATGAAAAACCAGAAGATTTTCAAGTGATGCCACAAAATATATCCATGACAGCTATATTCAATCTAAATATAGGAAGCACAACTTTTCAACAAATAAAACCAACATATGAATTCCCCATGATTATAATTAACAAATAGTTTATTTGAGATGACATCATTAATTAAACTGAAAAATAACAGACTGAAAAACACTAGAAAAAATATTTACAAAACTGGATAGAAAAATGGAAACATCCAATTTAGGTCATTCAAAAGCTATTTTGAAAGAATCATGGCTATACCTTATTACATTAAATACAAATTTGTCATTTAAAAATTTGGTTTATTAGGCAAAATATTTCTTTAAAAGTGCCCAAAATATGAAAATAAGCTAGTTTAGTCTACCTATTGTGCAATAATAAAAGGATGGAGATGGATGGAAAAAGATGCTTGAGAACTGTCAGCAATGCAAAAATATACAAACTGAATTGGCAATCACACTTTTACATAAAATTATGTGTTTGGTAAAACATTCATTTATTTTTACTCATACTATAAGAATAAGAGAGTTTTGCTGCTATAATATGGAACAATTGAAAAATGAAAATAGATGCAAAAAGATACTTTGTGACTATCTCAGTCTTAAAAGAAGGTAAATAAAGATGTATTTTAAATAATAAAAGGCAATGTCTGTCTATCTGTCTGTCTTATACACTATAGGCTCAGCAACAGCACGTCACAGAGCTACGAAATTTGGCAATCAGAAACCCGGAGGGGGACACACACGTGAAAACAGATTTTTAAAATTTGAAATTTTTTTTTTTGTTGTTGTTATTTAATGTTTATGCGATTTCGACCGTTTTTTCACTTTTCCCCCTCTTTTCTCCACCATCCAGATGTCGCAGAAAAAAACAAATCACACGACCGGAAAGAGTAGATAATTGCGAGTAAAAATATATCAATTTCATATCTCAGGGACATCTTTTAATATTTTTAAAAAATTTTAAAACAAAAGTCACTTTGGGCTCAAAAAAAAAAAAAAAAAAATTTCGTTTTTAAATGCTCGCATCGAGAAAAGTTCCGAGAATTTTGACTAATAATTTACATTTTTAGAAAGCTCAAATATCAGGAATGAATGAATGAAATAAAGGTGGGTGGCTCAAAAAGGGCCAAGCACATCGACCAGAGGTCTATTGTACTACCCCAAAAAGAAAACGAAGATCCCTAAGAAAAGAGACCAGTAGCCGATGCGAAAATAAGCAGGCACTTGACAGGAATGTCGTTCAGCTCCCAGGGTTCAATCACATGACGACCAATGTGTTCGAATCTGTGAGCAGAGTAGGCCTCACATTCACATAGAATGTGAGCTGCAGTTTCTTCGCTGTAATTGCAGCCTCTGCAAAGCGAATCCTTGGAGACACCCATGATATTAAGATGTCTCTTGAGGGTGCAGTGCCCAGTAAGGAGCCCAACAGCTCTCCTGATGCCAGTTCTACTGAGCCTGAAAAGTTCCTTTTGACGTGTACTAGGGCAATTGCAGTTGAGGATTTTCGCTTGCCTTTGTCCCTTAGTGTCACGCCAGTTCTTACATTGAAGCTTCCTGAAGATGTCATAGACAATTCTTCTGATAAGATCATTGGGAATACCCAAGGCCGGCTCAGGGCCCACAAAAGAAGTACTAGAGCCTTTCCTAGCAAGTTCGTCTGCCAATTCGTTGCCAGGAATGCCCAAATGACCAGGCACCCAGTACAGAATGACACTATTATTACTAGCAATTTCACAGAGAGCATTATAACATTCCCAGACAAGGGAAGACGTCACAGTGAACTTCCCCAGAGCCATAAGAGCAGCCTGGCTGTCAGAACAAATGAAAATCTGGCTATTCTCATACTTTCTGTCATAGCAAATTCTACAACACATAAGAATGGCAAATACTTCAGCCTGAAAGACAGTAGCAAAATTGCCAAGTGGATAAGATAACTCAGTGCCATCATCAGCCAATCTTCGAGCCATCAGTGTACCATACAAAACATTTCAGTTTATTGTAGGTAGGAGTCCTCTTCCAATCATCCCGCGAGGGGACAAGAATTTCATACGGCTTATCAAACGTAAATTTGACATGTATGCCATCAGGTGGCATACAGAAATAAGGAGGCCTAGCAACATTACTGTTAAGTTCGCCCCAAGATAGATACGTTGAGTAATCTTTCCAGTGTTTCAGATATTTGAGTCTGTTCATGCAGATAAGTGCCTCTGCTTCAATACGCATATAAAGCGGATGCAAACCAAGTAAAAGTTCAAGAGATGCAGTAGGAGTGGTTTTCATGCAACCAGAAATTGCAATGCACACCATCCTTTGAAGTTTAACTAAATCAAGTTTAGCAGTTTCACTTCTAATTCTGGACCACCAAACAATGGATCCATAAGAAATGATAGGACAGACTATCATCGAGTAAATCCAATGGATAGCTCTGGGATTTAATCCCCAGGTTTTCCCAATAGCATTCCTACAAGACCAGAAGATTCTTCTGGCTTTAGTCGTGCAGTAGTCCAAGTGTCTCTTCCAATTGAGTTCCTTGTCAAAATAAATTCCCAAGAATTTAACCTCCTTGGAGCAAATAAGCTTCTGTCCAAAGAAGCAAATATTCCCAAGATTAAGTATGCGTTTCCTTGTAAACGCAACTAAAGCAGTCTTCTGCGGATTAACCGCAAGGCCTGCATTTTTACACCATGTCTCAACCCTCCTGAGAGCAGTAGACATCATGTCAGAGACAGTGTTGCCAAATTTACCCCTGGCAATGATGACAACATCGTCAGCATATCCAACGCAAGAGACGCCAGAGATATTGATGCTTTCCAAAAGAGAGTCCACAACTAAAGACCAGAGAATTGGTGAGAGCACACCTCCTTGTGGACAGCCCGAAAGTGCATGCACAGTCATACTATCACCAAGTAAAGATGCACAGATATACCTGTTAGATAACAGGTTCTTGATCCAATAAGAGATCGTGGTATCAACACCTTTTCTGTCAAGAGCAACAAGAATGGTGTCGATGGGTACCTTATCAAAGGCACCTTCAATGTCAAGAAAGGTAGCAAGAGCAATTTCCTTGGCATTGAGATTTCTCTCTAAAATAAAGGAGAGACTGTAAAGAGCAGTGTCCGTAGATTTGCCCGATTGATAGGCATGTTGAGAACTAGACAAGGGCTTATAGAGGCCAGAATCACTTCCCTTAAATACCTATCAATAAGCTTTTCAATAGTCTTTAAAAGAAAAGACGTAAGGCTGATAGGCCTAAAAGATTTGGCCTCATAATAATTGTCCTTTCCAATTTTCGGAATGAAGATTACCTTAGTATGCCTCCACGCATTTGGTATATGACCTAAGGCAATACAGGCTCTGTAGATACTGCAGAGAATGGGAGCAAGCACCTCAATTCCCTCCTGGAGAAGAATTGGAATGATGGCATCAGTTCCCGGAATTTTATAGGGTTTATGGGAATTAATTGCCCATTTAACCCTATCAAGAGTAACAATGTTCCTAGCAATGTTCCAGCTATTGTCATCAGACAAGGACGTGGAGCAAGCAATACCACTGTCACACTGAACATAAGGATAAGAAACCGGAAAGTGAACCCTGAACAACTCAGTTAGGGTCTCTTCACCAGTAACAGTAAAGTCACCATTGGACTTCTTGACAGTGTTAAGTTTACAATTTCTGTCTCTAGCCATCAACTTAACAAGTTTTGCAACGGCAGGGGCATCATTAATACCTTCGCAGTACGTTCTCCAAGAATTTCTCTTGGCATCCCTGACTGCTTTATTATAGGAGGTGAGGGCAGATTTATAAGTCTGCCAATCACCATTCTTCTTAGCTCTATTAAAGAGCTTCCTGCATTTCCCACGCAACCGGCTGAGCTCATTAGACCACCAAGGAACTATCCTTGGGGAGTCAGCAATAGTGGTTCTGCAGTTCCAATGGAAAGTATGGATGATGGCCTGTTGCACAGAGTCAACAGCCAAATTCAGGTTTTCAATAGAGGAATACTCACCATTGTGATTAGCCAAATTGGCCCGGAGATCATCTTTGTAGGAACCCCAATTAGTCTTCCTAGGGTTCCTACCCTTGTCCTCTATGGATTTTACAGGACCTTTAACAGAAAAAGAAATTAATTGATGGTCAGACAAGGATATATCATCTGAAACCTTCCAATTAATTACCGACTCAAAAGCAGGACTATTGCTTAAGCTAATATCAATGACTTCGCAACGTTTTACAGTCACAAAGGTAGGAGTATTACCCTTATTAAGTAAATAAAGCTTATGGAGAAGGATCTGTTCTAAAAGATCATCACCCCTACGGTTGCAATTACTACTGCCCCAAACAGTGTTATGGGCATTTGCATCGCAACTAATGATCATTTTTCTACTATTACAGTAATCAGTAAGATTAATAATGATCTTAGAAAGAGTTTCCTTATCTTCATAAGGAAGATAGGCAGAAGCAAAGATGTATTCCATCATATGTTCATCAGTCTGATGGCAACATTGTCACCATCAAGGAAATTGACCAGATGAACAGCATTGAGCTTGTTGCTGACAGCAATACAGGCTCTGGGTCTGGTACAGGATGTGTCATAAAAGACATTGAATCCTTTGATCCCTAGACCCAAAATCTTTCCATTACAGGTCCAGGGTTCTTGGATAAGAGCAATATCGGCTCTACCATTGAAAAGCCTTTTGCTAAGAATAGCAGAGGCAGATCGACTATGATGCAGATTAATTTGCACGACGTTAAGACAGCCCATAAACAAAAACAAGAAAAGGGCAGAGAAAACCTAGGAGAGAGAGGCTCACCTAGTATCATGACAATGATCAGCATCAAGCATGATATCATTGTAAAAATCCTTCATGCGTTTTTCCAACTCGTCATCCGAAATCGGAGGGTTAGCATGAAGTGTAACATCAGAACCAGAAGCAATTTCTAAATCATTAAGTTTAGGTATCATAGTCTCAAGACTACCAATACTTACCTGAGAGGAGGTCGCCCGGTCTACTGGCTGTTCCTCCATCTCCATCTTCCCTTTAGGCTTTTCGTTTGGATCACAAAGAATCTTAAAGACTCCACGGTCCAAACCGGTGAATGCACCAAGGTCAGCTTTGCAAATCGCTTCCGCAGCCTCCGAATCCACCTCGAAGATCCATCTTACAGAGTGGGGTTCCACAAAATTTTGCAGAACACGCCACTCCTCAGACTTCAGTTCCGGGTTGAAACGGTTCAGCCGTTTCAGCAAAACACTCGGCTCCTTAGTGTACACGTCTCTGGTTTTGAATGCCACCTTGACAGGTTTGGGAAGGTCATTAGCACTCAAGACTATAAGTGCCTCTCCCAAAACCTGACTGTCATTATGGAAGGTTCTCTTGACCCATTCCACAGTATCCTCCTTTTTGCCGGCTTCCTCCTTTTTGCCAAGATCCAACCCCAGAGGGGTTGTTTCAATGGCTGATTGGGAGACATCCGAAGATGAACCCAATCCTTTCATCACTCCTTCACTTTCGCTGCTGCAGCACGGAGAACCAGGAAAACTCGAAAAAGTCCTATCTGATTTCTCCATGCTGTAACCACAAGAGAGAGAAAAACCACGGATTACTTCCAGTTCGATCGAAGCCCCCGCTAGGCCTCGTCTCCCCACACTTTTCTGACGTGAAAAGTGTAACAGCCGGAGTCATTCGCAAAGCTAGATGATAAGGAGCGGGCCATAACGTGCACCAGGTACACAGGGATCAGCAAGGATCCAAGGGGGATTTCTCGATATGAAACGCTCCCCACCATCCAACCAACGCAACCAAGGGACTCGACCTCTGGAACCGTTTACTACAAACGTTTCTTGAAAGCAATACTACAGATGCACGCCGCTTTGCCCTTTTCGCCACACAGCCACCTGGTCCCGTTCCCGAGCCCAAACGGTATACCTTACGGCAGAGGCCGAAGAGTGGTACCAAGGCCCATAAGGCAGAAGTGAAGTTTACTAGGGGCTTGGCATTGATGCAATCTGCAGCTAGAAGAAAAAGTTTGCTCGGGTACCTCGGGATAGCAACACCCGTATCCACAAAAGAAATGGAACCCTGAGGATTTTACAGAGTGAGACTAAGTGCCTCACTTCCAACCCCCAACCTGGAGGACCAGGATGCCTCATTTTGTCTGGAACCTCACCTTCGACCTTTCCGGCAAGGGAGACCCTACCAGTAGCCGAAGCTACCGCCGGCATAGCTCTTAAGATCATCGGAACACTCAAGCTCCACCACCCCAAACATCAGGCATTCTTACAGGCCCAATCTGGTCAAGAAATAATTATAAATAGCCGCCCGATCCGGATTTTAAAGAAGTAATGACTTTAAATTTTTCTGCGAATTCACAGGAAGTTCTGGTTTTTCTCCCACATGCACACGCAGATGCACGGAAGGTGGAGGGGATGTCACGGTGTTTCCATGGAGAAAAAAATAAATAAAAAGAAAGTTATGGAGATTGTGCATCAGGTTAGACGTTATATTTTAAATGATGGAATTAAGGGCCTAGCATATGGTCATATGAAATTATTATATTTATTAGAAAATTACACTATATTTTAAATCCAACTAGTTACTCTAAGTCCTCTGGACGAGTCGGACGGTCTGGGTCTTCAACTATATTTTAAATGTTGGAATTAAGAGCTTAGTATATGGTCATTATAAAATTTAAATGATTGAATTATGGTTTTAACGTCATTAAACTAAAACAAACTTTGTTAACTCCAAGTGGGAGGAGGGGTTATCACAGTTCAAAACATTAGAATAAATTCACTTTACAAATCAATTTTCAAGAACCCCCACTAGAACATTATTTTTCATCTTAAAATTTCATTATTAGTTTTAATGTCATTAAACTAAACCAAACTTTGTTAATTCCGCAGGGTTGAGGGCGCGGTAGCCCAGTGGTTAGAGTGCAGGAATTGCACTCGGTAGGCCTGGGTTCGATTCCCGTCATTGCCAAAACTGCCACTGTGTTCACGTAGAGTACGGTCACGCGGAGTATGGAGTGCTTTCGAGTATCACTATACCATCAGTGACTATATGAAAAATTACCATGGAAACAAGCTCATATATAGACCAGATCAGTAGACAAATTTGCACAAATCAGCTACGAATAATGATAATATAAACAGGCTATCGAATTACAAATCAATTACAAAATTACAATATTAAGTGTTATAAATGGGAGATTTAAAATTTAAACAAGTGTTAAATACAAATAAAAAGAAAAGACAATGACCAGCCAGTGTTTTGACATGTCTGACTTAGCATAAACACTTGGTAAAAATATGTCTCTTTCTACGTTGTTTCTTTCAGAAGGGGTGAAAGGGGAATTTTTTTTTTATTCTCGATAATGCTAATGAATTACATAATTTCGGGTAAAAAGAATTCTCAAGTATTTTGATCATTGTCCAGATTTTGGAGGTAACTTTTTAAAGGAGTTTTTAAGGAGATTTTGGTAAATATAGGAACTGTTAAAGTCCCTTAAAGACAAATTACAAATTTAAAGAGTTTTTAATGATCGTAATTTATTTAATTTTGATGCTTTTTAAGTAAATGTTAGCATTCTTTTAGTGGACGAATGCCAAAATTTATTATTTTTGGTACTTCCTTATTATAGCGGCTCCAGGAATTATGATTACGCCAAGATCTTGCCAAACGTTTGCAGTCCTAAAGAAACAGCACATGTTTATATTATTGCCATATTGCTTTTTTGAACTTATCTTGGCAATACATTTCCGTCGCTTGGCGATTCATCCTCGGGGACCGCTATAATAAGGAAGTACCTTATTTTTTTATGGTTAGGATGAGCCATCAATTTTTTTTTAGGGGGAAGGGGGCTATACTTGAATGTTTGTATTGGTAATTAATTCGCAGTAATTTTTTTAATTAAAGTCCCTTAAAGTAAAGTCCCTCATTTGTTCGATTGTAGCAATCTGATATGTTTTTTCTTTTAAAGCTGAAATTGACAGTGATGAATTTAGTAATATTAAATATTCATAGAAAAAATTTATTATTACAGCAATTTTTTTTAAATCTGAAAATAAGGATCAATATAAATTTAGTAATATTTAATTTCTTGAATGTTTATTAAGAAAATTTCAATTTCTTGGCAGTTTTTCTGCCAAGCTTAAATTGCTATTCCGAATTTTTTTTTTTTTCAGAATATTTTGCAATTTGCAACAATGTTGATTTCATTCTTTCTTTCCGATCTTGACTTTTCATGCGAATGTTAATCCTTCTGATTGTAGCATTTTGATATCTTTTCTTCATAATTTTTTTTTTTCCTATCTGACATGACAAATTTAGTAATATTTAATTTTCCAGATAATATTATCATGAAATGTATTATGTTTAACTTTACTAGAGATTTGCCAATCTTCCTTTTTCTTTTCATAGTATTTCCAACTTTTCCTGTTTCACTTAATTGTCGTAATAAAATTAGAAATTTATGGGTTATAAGGCATTACTGATTATTTCTTATCATTCCGATAAAAAATGAGTGTGTGTGTGTGTGTGGTGGTGGTGGTGGTGGGGGGGGGGGGGAACGGGATATTATAAGGCACTGAAATTATATATCAATGTCTGCAAACGCAAGTCTGTTGAAAACCAAAATGAGATGACATTGAATTTCCATGAACATTAACTAATAATTAAGGTTGTACATTTCTGTGATGGTTAATTTTTACCACTGTTTATATCACTGATGTTGGATTAGAGATCAGATATATAATTATACAACGCAATAAAATTGAAAAAAAATCTTCTCTTAAAGAGAAAGTCTTAAACATAGGTATTTTTTGTAGATTTTTTTAATATGTGAAATTCTTGTGCGTAAACACAGTGGAAAATCCACATTAACTGTTCATCAGCCATTATCCCAGTTAAAGGGGTCCAGGAATTATATATTGCAATTTACAGCTGGCGAAAGGAGAGGAGCTTCTGTTCCAAATCGTTTCAGCATTATTTTTTTTATATTTGCTTTCAGATGATCGTTTATACGACATCATTAAAGAAATAGTGAGCACCAATTTGTGAAGTGGATTTTCACTGTGGTTACTGAAAGAATATCGTCAATTGACCCTTGGAAATTTGTCCTTTGTCAGAAAATTTCTTTGTGATTTTGTAATAGAGGATAATAAAAAATAAAAATGTATTCACTGAATTCAGATAATAAATAAAATGAAATTCGTAGATTTCCGCTAATTCACTGAAGAATCACATATCTATTTATATCATTTCTTGCAAAAGTAAAAAATCTCAATGTAAAGGTCATGATTATTTTCTTCATTGCTATATAAATGATTTTAATGTTAATTAAGTAAGCAAAGAAAGAATAAACATTTTTACCTTTAATGCTGATTCAATAAAACAAGCCTCTGGGGTATGCATCTCTTTGAAATAAACCTTTTTAAGTTCTGATCTTTCTCGATTGATTATAGTATTGATATCTTTTTTATTGGCCAGGAGTAACTTTTGGAAACGAGCAACATTATCATCTGCAAAGTAATAAATGAAAATTACATATTTTTCTTTTAATTAAATTATTTAAATTTAACACAAACATTCATGACATTTTTCTTTCAACTGGCAGTTAAATTTATGAGATAATTTAGATATACTAGCTGAATACCCGTTGCAAAACAACGGTCTCACAAAAAGCAACCCTTGAATAAGTAGTACAATAGACCTCTGGTCGCTGTGCTGGGCTCTCCTGGAGCCACCCCCTTCATGTCATTCAACTCGTGAATAACGTGAATTTTTGAATAATTCGATTTCTTTTCAAACTGTTCACTTGTGCATTAAATCTCAAATATATGTCTCACTTCAGAATGGGCATTTCTCATTTATTCAGCCAATTAACATTTAATTTGCGACATCCCTAAATTAGCAAATATTAGAAATCTGAAATTATACACATTATTCCTATCTAACCATCTATCATCCTTGCACCAATTTTAAAGTCTCTCTCGTTGCAAGTCTGTTTTATTATCATTTCACTTTTCAAACACTTTTGTGTGGAGTACCTATTAAATGAACATTTTAAAAAAATATGGTCCTTATATTGAGGTTTTATCGATTGATTGACCATGCATCAAATTTCAAGTCCTTATCTTTAATATTTTAATTAATCTGGGTATTAAATTTCAAGTCTATCTCATTTAAAATAATGTGCTTCTCATTTATTTTGCAAATAGAACATTTTGTTGTGCGGCATTCCTAAAGAAATAAATATTCGAAAAAGTAAATATTGGGAAACTGAAATTGCACTCTTTCTTCCTTTCGAAGTATCTACCCTCACACCCAATTTATAACTTATATATGATGGTGAAGTATATTTTTCTATCACTTTACCTTTTGAATGTTTTGATGCAGAGCAGCTCCCCCCCCCCCCCCCCCACTAAACCTTTTTGAAAAAATAGACATTTTCCATAGATTTTATTGAATAATTGACCTGTGTAAAAAAGTTCAAGTCTTCATCTTACTTAAAAGAAGGTGTTTATCATTTATTTGGTAAATCAAACATTTTGATGTATGGAAAACATTAAAATAGCAAATATTGAAAAACTAAAATTGCACACTTTCATCCTTTCAAACTATCCACCTATACATCAAATTTGAAGTCTCTATCTCATCCCAAAGTATGCTTTTTTATCGTTTCACATTTCAAACGTTTCGATGAAACACTCTCTACAGAACACTTTTGAAAATTTCGATCTTTTTCACTGGGTTTTATAGAATGATTTATCACGTGTACCAAATTGCAAAACTGTCTCACTTAAAAAGGCATTCTTCAGTTATTCATAAAATCTAACGTTTTAGCATGCAGCACACCTAAAGTATCAAATTATGGAAAACTGAAATTGCACACTTTCTCCTTTTTAAACACCTTAAATGAAATTTTTGAAAAACTTAAGTTTTCTTGGCTTTTTTATCAAATCATTGACCCATGTACTAAATTTCAAACATTTATCACATTTTAAAAGAAGCATTTGTCGTGTTTTTGTCAAATCAAACATTTTGATGTGCGGAACCTCTTAAAGTTTCAAATATTGGAAATCTAAAAGTAAACACTTTCTTTCTTTTGAACTATCTTTCAGTATACCAAATTAAGTCTTTATCTCATCCCGAAACATGTTTTTTATCATTTCACCTTTCGAGCATTTTCTTTTTATGGAGCATCCTCTTAAATGCATTTTTGAAAAACTCTATTCTTCTTAAGTTTTCTATTAGATGATTGGCCCATATACTAAATATAAAGCCTCTATCACATTTCAAATGAGGGGCTTCCTCATTTATTAGGAAAAGCAAACAGTTTGTTGTGTGGCATACCCTAAAGTAGAAAATATTGCAAATCTGAAATTGCACAATTTCTTCAGTTCAAACGATTTACCGATACAAAATATTTGAAGTCTCCATCTTATCAAAGCATGCTTTTCTATCATTTCCCTTTTTGAATATTTTGGTGTGGAGCACCCCCCCCCCCCTCTCTACAGAACATTTTCGAAAAATTCGATTTTTCCAGGGAGTTTATCGAACGATCGACCCATGTACCGAAGTACAAATCTCCATCTATTCAGGAAGTACCTAAAAAATGTGACAAACAGACAGACAGAATGATGGACACTTGGCAATTAGTATATATAGATAGATATGTATTCCAGCAGAGTTTCCCCCAGGATTAAAAAAGGGCAGGGTGCCGTTACCAGAAAAAGGGCACTTAAAAGGGCACATATTTTTCGAATAACATTTATGCTTGGAATTATTATGACGAAAATTAGAGCATTGGAAAAAAATGTAAACACTTTTGTCGCATATGTATACCTCCAAGTCTAATAGACAAAAATGTAAATATATTTTCTTGTTTTGTAGGAAATAGGGTCAAGATTGTGAATATATAAAATTAATTTCAATTTTTTAATATTTAGAACTTGTTTTTTGAAAAAGTTAAAAAGTATCTGTTCGAGCAAGTGTTTTTTTTTTCATTTTGCTTATTTTCACTCGAAATATCTTCAAAACCATAAAAGACAGATATAAATAGTAAGGGATGAAAATATGTATTAGCAAATTTAGTTGCTATATTTATATTTTTAAAATGTGCTTATAGTTTTCGAGTAATCATTTTGTTGAGTTGAAAAAGAGTGAAAATTTCCCCTTTTTCAAGTTTGTAATGCTATCTCAAAAATTAAACCTGTAAACAATTATGTAAGAATATAGCTCTTTGAAATCCCTACAAGTGTATATAATTGGATTTTGGATGAGCTCTTTGTTTGCGAAGTATAGTGGTTATAATTTCGATATTTTAGTATTTTAACCTAGGTATTCCAATGTGTAGGAAAGCATTAATTTACTTAAAATGTTACTATTTTTTCAGCTGAATCTGTTACTTACTCCTTGGTAAAATATTTGTGCATAAGTATGAGATAATCTTATTTTGTTTAAAAAATTAGGGCATTAAATGAACTTGGAGATTCTAAAAATGTGTAATGATTGGTTAGGTTTGAACAAAAGAAATGAAAATATACATATTCAAGTATATATTTATGTGCCTCCAGGCAAGTTTATAGGTTATAGGTTAGGTTGATTTCATGTCAGATAAGTTTAATTTATATACTGAAAAATAAGTTCGTAAAATAATTTTATATTTTAACCTGAAGTTTATGGTCTAAGCTGGGGGTCGGCAACTGGCGGACCTCGGTCCAGGTCCGGACCGCGGAAGGTCAAAAACTGGACTGCCAAAAATTTTTGACAGTATAAAATAAATTAATCAAATTATTTAAAAAATATTTTTCTATATTATAGAAAAATATTTTAGAATCAAACTTATGGAATCTATAAGTTTGAGCGCCACCCTTATTATTTTTATTTAATGAAATTATATTTATTTAATCAGAGCAGGCGTAACTCGAACGAAAGCCTAACGACTGTATGAAACTTATCTTTCGGGCGGGTCTACTCGGCGGCTGCAACCTTGGGCATGGAAGCGCCTCCCCTTTGCGGTGCGGTCCTTTGTTGTGCGCCAGCATACACTTTGACATGGAAGCAGTCGTCGAATCACTTCATCAGTAGTTGTTGCGATCTCGTACGGAGCGTTTTGTTATTATCGAGTCTTATAACGTTTCTTTTTCATCGATATGGATCCTAAAAAGCGTAAAGTTGATAGTGAAAATAGGAAGTTTTTGACTGAATGGACTGAACAATATTGTTTTACGCTGCCTGATAGGCCTGCAGCTGTTCCAGTTTGCCTCATATGCAACAGAACTGTCGCTCTCGTTAAAAGTGGCAATTTAAAGCGACACTACGAAACAACTCATCAGCAGTTCCATAAAAATTTTCCTCTGGGTAGTGAAGCTCGTCAAGGAAAACTCAAGGCATATCTAGCTTCTCACAAAAAAAAACACGGTCTTACAAGTTCGCTCTATGAGCGAGCAAGAAAAATCTGCAGAAGCAGCGTTGCGTGTGTGTTGGATGCTTAATAAACACCAGAAGCCATTTTCAGACTCTGATATAGTAAAAATATGTATGTTGGAAGTGGCCGCGGCACTTTTTGAAGAGAAAAGGGATGTTGTTGCCGCAATTCAAGGTATTCCATTGTCGGCAAGAAGCAATACAAGAAGAACCGAAATTTTGGCTGCTGACAATAAAAGTAGTTTGCTCGAACTTCTGCAGAAGGCGCCTCATAGCACTTGATGAGTCATGTGACATTGTTGATAAGGTCCATTTTCGTGCGATTTTTGGATATTGAAAGTAAATCATTTAGGGAAGCATTGCTAGCAATATTGCCATTTAAAGGCAAGACTCACAGAGAAGATTTATTCAAGACTTTTGATGACTTCATGACAAAATCAAACATTAGTTAGGATAAAATGGTGTCTTTTTCAACTGACGGGGCTCCAGCGATGATTGGCAAAGAAAAGGGACTAGTAAAGATAATCAAGGATAAGAATGCTGGGGGCCCACCATGGTGGGGCCAAGATTAACTTCAAGGTGAGGCCAATATTAACAGCTGCCCACCTTGAAGACATTCTTCGCATAAGCTGCTCCCCGCGTGAACCTAACTTTAAAAAACTGGCTCAAGACCGCAAATGTTATTTCTCCCATTGATTTTTGAATACAAATATGCCTATCTACTGTATTTGATATTATTTTGTGAATGAAATTTAAAATAAAAAACTAGTAAGGAATATGAGTTTTTTTTTTCTGGACCTCGATAAAAATTTTCAAAAGTATCCGGACCCCACCTAAAATTACTTGCCGACCCCTGGTCTAAACATTCAGATAAAATCGTTGTGAAAACTAAAGTACTAACTAGCTATAAACAGTTAGCAAGTCATTTGTAGCACTTTGGAATCCTGTAAATAATATAAATGAATCTGAAAAAATCGAATAGCTTTATTGAACTTTACTGAAGTTTTATTTTACAAAATGTTATTCATTCAAAACCATTTTGGCTTTATCGGACTGGAGCCACCATCACTAAGGCATGAAAATGTTTCTTTTGTTGAGAACAAATTTATCATTGAATAAATGCTATTTCTATATCAAATGCAATTATAGTTTTGAGCAATTGGGTTTATTAGCAATTACAATTATTGAATTTATATAAATTTAGAGTTTATTAAATTTAAAAAGGAGAATATTAAATTTTGATTTTTAGTATTTTCTCATTAGTCAATGAGGTTTGATGATTTTAAGGAATAAGATATATTTAAACGTTGAAAATATTTGTTAATTGTTTGTTGTTATATATTGATTACAAAAAAAACAACAACAAAAAACCCTGATTTAAATAACTAAATAAAATTCCAGAAAGCTCCATAAAATCACCATATAAAGTTTTGAACTATGGATTAGCAAATGTTTAGCTGCTAAGTTAATCATTATTCCATGGAGCAGAGTTATTAATAGTGCAAACAACGTACGTTCATGTGGCTGCGCAGCATACGTATCTTTAGCCATAAACTCGCGTAACGGCCGAGTACGAGAACAACAACTACTGCATACGTAAAGCCGGCGTACTAAAGCTGGCGTATTGTTATTAAATGAGCTTGATTATTATTGCATGTGTCCGCGGAGCGGGTCAAAGACGAGACAGCTAATATGAGGGGGGTTATCTTGTGTTTCAAATCTGCTATGCGGATGTCGTGCAACAGGCTAATCTGTTAATTCATAAGCTCACATAGTGTGCGTGTTCATAACACAATGTCACCCAATTTGCACGTGTCTACACAAGGTATATATCGTTATTGCATGCATTGTATGCAGATTACATACACCCGTTAAAAGAAGGCACTTAATTTTGTAAATCTGCTATGCGAATTAAATATGTCGAATCGTTATTGCATGGAGCGGAGTTATCGTTATATATAACGCATACTGCATCCGTCTGCATAGTAGTCGAGCCAGGACCGCTCATACAAATTTCTGGGTTACCCTTCATATTTCGTTTTCCTCTTTTATACATTCTTCATTTATTGGGGGCCCCACCACTTGAGTGGTGTCTGACCCTCCTTATGGGCAGCCGTGGTCAGATACACAGCCAATAGCTATTGCATGACCTGCATTGGGAGTAAATCCGCTATGCAAATTAAATATGTCTGCGTATCATTATTGCATGGAGTGGAGTTTTCATTATATTGTATATAACGTGCAGTGGTCAGATACAAATTCCTGGGTTCCCCTTCATATTTCATTTTCCTCTTTTGTGCATTTTTCATGTCTTCTCCTCCCTCAAAAATTGTTGGGGAGTCCGGGTCCCAACACTTGAGTGGTGTCCGATCCTCTCTAAGGGCGGCGGTGGAAAATTGCACAGTCGATATCTATTACACGAACTACAAATAGGAGCACTCTTAGCCGTGACTTTCGAGTGTAGCTGAGATAAGCTGTCTACAGCAAGAAAGCATACTAAGGGAATTTTCAAAAAGCGACTAAGCCGGTAACTAAAAGCAATTAGTAAACAATATAAAGAAAATAAGCTCTCTCATATTTCATTTAAGCCGGCTAAAATCACTGCCCTAATCTATCAACTTTTCTCACCCACCCTTTCTATCATCCTTCGGTTTTGACTGAATTGGCAGAATCAACGTAAACATCTTCCCGCAAATGGCGCAACGAACCTTAGTCTGGAAATCTATATTTTTAAATATTTATTTTAGAGCAAATATGCTTACAGGGTTTACATTTACAGAACTTTATAACTCAAATGCATATCAAACATGAAATAATTTAACAAAAATTTAAGTTGAAAAAGAAAACTGTTTTAAAAGTTTTCATCAGATGGATTCCCCTTTCCATTTTGTTTCTTTTACAGGGTGTCTACAGAGTTTCTAAAAGTCAATTTCATGACTTTTTGGGGACTTACCAAAATAAATTTTCACCAGATGGACTGTACGTGCTTAATATTCCCCTTTCTGTTTTGTTTCTTTTAGTGGAGGAAAGAAGTGATATGGGGCTGTCAATCCTCTTTTTACTGGCACTAGATCACTCTTTTTCTTTCTTTGAAGGAGGAGGGAGTGGAGGGGGGGAGGGAGATAGATAGGATCAAAATTTATGATAATGAATGCAGAGAAAGGGCTCTGGGACTTATTTGAGGTCATACAAGAACTGGTTGATTTTCGTTTGAGGACAGACATTGCTCTCTTAACAAAAGGCTAAGTAGGGAATCTGATCTGCTACCAAAATGGCATGGAGGGCGCTTTTCTCGTACAAAGGGCAAGGAGGGCGCTTTTCTCGTACAAAGGGCAAGGAGGGCGCTGTTCTGGTAAAAAAAGGGCAGGCAGGGCGCTGCGCCCTTCCAAAAGTGCCTGGGGGAAACTCTGATTCCAGGATTTACTAAGTACATCATTTAAAAAGATATCAGCATGCAGATTTTTTAAGAACCTGTTTGATGACATTTATTTATATTATTTTAAGCAACGAGAAATTAAATTTAAGCTAACTTTTTCTAGTAGTGCATACATTAACATGTAGGTGGCATGCCAACTCAAAGCTTTTAGCAAAAAAAAAAAAAACTTTTCATGTTTCACATCTTCAGACATTCATTTACTACATCAGCAATTTTTTTAATTAAGACAGTGATTTCCAACTAAGGTTCCATAAGAATTTTCAAAATCTTGCAATAAAAAAAGTACAACTTGCTACTTTATATATATATATATACAGGGTGCCCACTTATATCCATTACACCCCCTTTAACTTCTAAACAGTGACAGCTTAGGTCATAAAGTTGGTGTCTAGGTATAATAAAAAGGCTATGCGCAACTGAGACAACTTACAATGCCATCTATCGGCAAATTTTGGAATTAGTGGCCCTATCTCGTAAACGGTGAAAGATATGTGAAAAAAGTCAATTAGAAAGTTGTAGAGCATTCTCAATTTAGTACGAAAAGATACCTTGTGCACATTAATACTCGAAACAGAATGCAAAAAATGAACATTTGTTTGATTGTGAAGCGAAGCGAGAAAAGACCACCTTACGGACTAAATACGAACCTGTGTTGTGGCGCAGGGGAAACGCACGTGATTCGCATTCATGAGGACCATGGTTCTGTCCACACCGGTTGCATGTTTTACTGAATGTCTCTACAAACAATGAAAACTTTCTGCTGATCTTGCAAAATTGTCTCTCCAAACACACAGCTCAACTCAACCATGTCTGGTATAAAAATCACATGAATCTCATGTATTAAGCAAATGAGGATGGAACATCATACCTGTTCACCACAGACTACTACTATGAAAAGGATGTTTCTGCTGGGTTGTACGTTAAAGCGGAGAGTTATGGCAAAATTTGGCAGTAACGAGTATTGCGAGATATTGTTAATTTACGGTGAATGTGGGCGTAAGGCACAATCAGCATCAAGGTTCTATCGTGAAAGTTTCCCTCAAGGCCCGCATCCTATACGGCAGACCATTTTAAAAATTTTAAAACATTTAAGAGAGATGGGCTGCATGATCAGCCGACCTCGAATTCGTACACCTCGTAATATAGGACGCAAAGTGCAACCTGAAGATGTGCTAGCATACGCTCTCGCCGATCCTCAGAGCAGCACAAGAATGATCAGTAAAAATTGTGGCCTCTCAAAAAGCCGCGTCTGAAAAATCCTTAATGAATCAGGGGCTCATCCATACCGATCCATACCTGTGCAGGGATTGCTGCCAAGAGATGCTGAGAGATGTTACACGTGGTGCAACTTTGTGATGAATAACTTAGAGGTCCACCCAACATTCCTGGCAGACATAATATGGATGGATGAGGCATGTTTTTCAAGGAATGGAATATTTAATAGACAGAACGTTCATACCTGGTCGCTGGAAAATCCGAGATATACCGTCCGTCATCAACAATGCTGGTCGATTAATGTTTGGTGCGGAATTTTTAATGACAGGCTCATTGGACCAGTAATTTACGAGGGCAAGTTAACGGGACAACAGTACTTGCAGCTTCTGCAAGATGTAATAACCGACTTTGTTGAGAATCTACCGTTGCACCAACTCCTAAATGTATGGTTCCCACATAACGGCGCACCTCCGTATAAGATTTCAAATGTACAGCAGTACCTAATAGAGACATTCCAGAATCAAGTCATCGGGTATGGTGGTTCCGCCGAGTAGCCCCCGCACTCACCTGACTTGACCCCATTGGACTTCTTCTTATGGGGACACATAAAAGGGCAGGTATATGCGACCCCTTCGCCAACATTGCAGGATCTTCGACGACGAATTACTGATGCTTGTGCGTCCGTAACACCTGCCATGTTGCACAATGTGCAGCGAGAAATCCAGTCCAGAGTGCAAATGTGTATAATGGTTAACGGAGAGCATTTTGAGCAATATACTATTGTAAATAAATGATCCTGTAGACAGGGAAGTGTCTCAGTTTCTTTCTTCCACTTTTTATGACATGACAATTTTCGAAATCGCGACCAAACAAATGTTCACTTTTTGCATTCTGTTTTGAGTATTAATGTGCGCAAGGTATCTTTTCGTACTAAATTGAGAGTGCTCTACAATTTTCTAATTGACTTCTTTCACGTATCTTTCCCCGTTTACGAGATAGGACCACTAAACCACTAATTCCAAAATTTGCCAATATATGGCATTGTAAGTTGTCTCATCGAGTAGCGCATAGCCTTTTTAATTTACTATACCTAGACACCAACTTTATGGCCTAAGCTGTCACCGTTTAGAAGTTAAGGGGGGGTGTAATGGATATAAGTGGGCACCCTGTATATATGTATATATATATATATATATATATATATATATATATATATATATATATATATATATATATATATATATATATACAGGGTGTCCCAAAAAGATTGAAACACACTTTAATTCTTTACCTGTTGGAGATAAGTGGGCAATGTAAATTGCAAAAATGCTGAAAGTAAGGTAGGAAATAAGGCTATGTTAATGAAATAGTCCTCACACTAATTTTCAAAAAGTTACACTTTTTAATTTTTATACGACCCCCTTAGACAAATTTGGTCAATGAGAAAATTTTTATTTTTAATGCAACAAGATCATTAAAAAAACCCGCATATCTGTACCTTTAAAATCAACTGAATTATGACAAAAGAAAAAATCTGACTTATGTCACTTTTCCATACCATGTGAAAGGCTGTTTCATCAGTGAAAATAGGGATCATAAACAAATTAACGATGGAAATTGTTTAAATCAAAAATGCGTTAATATGTGTCAAAATATATACACAATACTTGTTTGTAACCAGCAAGTTAGGTGTACATTTACTTCTACATAGCATAATGTATAGGCAATGTATTGTGAAGGGGATTAAAAATTTTAAATAAAGTTTTCGAAAAAAGAGCACATTAAAAGCATCTTTGAACTCGAAAGTTTTTGAAGTGATTTCCATGTATGTATGTGTGTATATATCATAGCTGCCAACCTTCAAATATGAAAAACCGGGAGATTTTTGTGCGAAAATATGAAAAAACCAGGAGATTTTGATAAGACCAATTTTAGACGATGCAGACAGATTGCAAAAGTGGAAATTATTTTCACAATTAAACAAAATATAAAGAGCATCCCGCACAAATGCTGTTTTTCGCGATACTGCTGCAAAATAGTCTTCCATTTCATTAATAATACGCTTGAACAATAGTTTTACTGTGTAAAATACGAAATAATTATAAAAAAATTTGACGATGCTGACAGACTGCAAAAGTGGAAATTATTTTCACAATTAAACAAATATATGGCGGATCGTGCACAA
This sequence comes from Amaurobius ferox, assembly GCA_951213105.1. NCBI lineage: Eukaryota > Metazoa > Arthropoda > Arachnida > Araneae > Amaurobiidae > Amaurobius > Amaurobius ferox. The sequence continues at coordinate 100,417,095 of OX578145.1, read as the reverse complement.
ATACCTTTTTTCACGATACTGCTACTAAATAGCCTTTCATTTCATTAATATTACGTTTGAACAATAGTTTTTCTGTATAAAATACAAAATAATTTTTAAAAAATTTGACGATGCTGACAGATTGCAAAAGTGGAAATAATTTTTACAATTAAACAAATATATGGCGGATCGCGTACAAATACCGTTTTTCGCAATACTGCTACTAAATCCTTTTTCATCCCTTTTAATGGTGTATACCCATCTGGATCCGATTACTTTTTGTGAGGTGGGTGCAGGCACTAAGTCCCAGACACCCCTCTCTTGCATTATTGCTATTTCATTATTCATGGCTTCTTGCCATTCTTGTGAGTGAGGGGATTCAATTGCCAATTTATAGCTTTTGGGAATTATTACGTCTATGTTGCTTGCCTCTGGCCTGGATTTGATATCTTTCTTTTCTCTGAAGTTAAACAAATTTTGGTCATAATGTATGTTAGACTTAGAATTTTTTAACATCGTTATGACTTCTTAGTCTCCTTTTATCACCCTTCACCGAATAGTAAACATCAGTTTGAGTTCCATCAGGCCTAGGTACGACTTTCCTTTCCCAGTCGATGTCTGAGCAGGGGGTCACAGACCGGAATCAGCAGGAGAGTCCTCTTCCTCACTAGTATGACTAGTGTCATGGCTCTCACCTGCTTCTTCCTCTAACTCACTATCCAAACATTCCGATCCTGAATCCGTCAAGCGAGTAAATCTCGATGTCTTTGGGGTGAAGTTTCTAGGACAAATAGGGTCCAGGATGCCTTCCGCTGCTTCCATTTCCTCAAAACGGACATTGCTTGTCTCTATCACTTTTCTATCTTTCATTAGAAGAATTCTATAGCCCCTGGTATTTTCCGCATATCCTACCATAACTCCCTGTTGAGCTCTTAGGTCTAGCTTCTTCCTAAGCTGTTTTGCTATACCAGTATAAGTCTTACATCCAAAAATTCTGAGATGGGATACAGCAGGCTTCTTCCCATAATACAATTCGTGTGGAGTTTTAACTTTAAATTTATGGCAAATCCTGTTCTTGGTATAAGTGAAACATAGGATTGCCTCTGCCCACATTTTGTCACCAATTTTACTTTGATTAAGCATTGCTTTGACACAATCTAACACTGTCAGGTTGAATCTTTCAGATACCCTGTTTTGTTCGGGTGTATATGTGTTAGATCGTTCATGCTTAATCCCTAACTTTTTCAGAAAAGCTTTAAATTGGCCGTGACAAAATTCCATGCCGTTATCAGTATGGATGCATAAAATCTTCTTGCTTAATTGTCTTTTTTGACAAGCTTGAAAATCCTGAAAAACTTTGAACACATCTGATTTTTGTTTTAAAATAAAAACAAACACCTTGCGGCTAAAATCATCCGTAATAGTCAAAAATATTTGTTTCCCCCCAATGAAGCTACAGGCATTGGACCACAAATGTCCATGTGCAGTAATTGCAAAGGTTTTGTAGATCTAATCCTGCCTATTGGTTTGTACGAAACTCTCTTAGATTTTGCAAGTTTGCAATGAATGCAATTTACTTTTGCATATTTCAACTTAGGAAGTCCGTTTGCCGCGGAAACTTTACTTGTTTGATGCAAGTAGTCTGAGTTAATATGGCCGTATCTTCTATGCCATAATTCAGTTTTATTCAGAATTTCAACTGTTGAACCACTAATTTTGTTTGACTTTGATTTTAAATCAGATTCGTTTTTCCTTTTATTCAAGTTAGGCCTAATTTTGCTTTGACTTTGACTATTTGTTGCAGGGTATTTTCTAACCTGTTTAGAACTTTTGTCTCTATCCTGATCTCCTTTACGGCCCTCAACATTACTATTTAAATTTTTAGTTGAGTACTGCGGTTTTAAGAAATACAGTCCTTCTTTACGTTTAGCGTAAAAGAAATTTTCTCCCTCAGGAGTCTTAAACCATAGTACACCTTTGGCTGCACTAAAAGAATAGACCTGCTCTTCTAATACAGATGCGGCCAACAAGTTTCGCCGTAATTTTGGTGAATACATAACATTATGTAAAATAATATTATTTGTATGATCTTTAAATTTAACATATATATTCACCGATCCAATAGCCTCAACTGGGCTTTCCATACCACCCACTGCTAGCGACATAGATGTATCCTTACATTTATTAAATTTAGAAAACATTTTTATACCATTACAGAAATGTTGCGTAGCAGCGGTGTCAATCACCCAGCTCAGCCTATTGCCAGGATCATCAACAATATTAGCTTCAACATTAATATTTGAAAATACTTCAATAATATTAGAGCTAGTCAACTTTTTCAACTTTGGGCATTCTGCCTTTAAATGACCAGTTTTATAACAAACAAAACATGGTCGTATGACCTTAATAGACTTTTTGACTTTAGTGACATTTTTGCATTCAGCGTTAACATTAGAAAGGTATACAGATGAATTGGAACTTACATTGTCACAATCTCTCTTCAACTGCCTTATCCTTCCTTCTTCCTGGGATAGCTCCTTCTGAATTTTATCTATCTTGAAGTCTTTGTCGCTCCAACGGTAGATGACTTGCATAATACTTTGGTACTCGTCTGGCAGGTACCGGATGGCTTGGAACGCTACGTATACGTCCTCCACGGGATGGTTCACATTCTTCAGCTTGGTGACCGCTTTCCTTATCCTTGTACAGAAAATATCCACTGGTTCCTCGATTTCCGGGTGAAGACTGAAAAATTCATCCAACAGACGAACTAGGTTAGCACGCATTGGGGCCTCAAAATGCGCCTCCAACTTCTCCCACGTATCCACCGGGCTGTCGTTGATGTCGAGTAATTCACGGTATTCCGCCGATATGTTCTGAAACAGGATGGATAGTGTGCGGTCGCTGCTGCGCATATACTCCTCTCGCTCGCGTCGTGACATAGACACGTCGACTGGCAATGCAGTACGGTTGACATTGTTGGTTATTAATTTGTGATAGAAGAAAAACGATAGAAGACGATATGCTCATGCATATAACCTGTCAGGATGCACAGGATAAACCTTCTGGTTATAAAAATTGATGAGGTACGAAATTGAAAATCTTCACTGGAATTTAAGCAGAGATAGCAGTGATAATAATGTCAAAATGGAAGTTGTAAAAATACAACTAACTGTAGAGGTGTTGAAAATAACAGTTCCAATTTGGTTCAAATTACTTTTATTTAAGAAGCGAATCCATTGCATTTGCTTACAATATATTTATGGCAATGTAAAACAAATCAAAGCATACTATATACAAAAACATGAGCTCTCAAGCTCATTCGTAAGGTTTCAGAAAAAAGTTCCACACTTAGACACATTCTTGGTTTAAGCAATCTTTACACGAGTAAGTAAAATAAAACTTTTCAAGCTTACGTAACAACGTGCATTTCCCGATGCCACCTATAGCTGGTCACACGCTATGGCAAAAACTTTAAACTTCACAGATTAACACTGCATAAAGTCCACAACACTGAACAACATGGTCTCCTTAACTGAGAACCATTTAATCTTTAAGATTCACTAAAACATCCGCGTCAACTGATAAACATTATCATAACATTCGACTACATCGAATAAGACTATGTAGATCCGTCTGAGATCAGCGATCTTGATCCAATCCAAGATATGTCCGTTGCATCGATCCCTGAACCGATCGATCTGCTTAAACCAAAAATGTGTCCAGCTTTTATATCCGACGATGGGTGCGTTCCGGAACAAAACCGTTGCCGGCAACGCCCTCTGGATATGCAAAACAGGATGCGTGAGCGGCGAGAAGGGGATTTGCATGATAAGCCCAGTTTTGTCCACATCGCGATTCGTTCACGAGAACGGAAAAATCATTTAGAATAATGACGTCACGCTCCCGCGAAACGAGAATCACGATGTAAACAAAACCAAGTTTACAACAGACATGGCCGTAGCATCCTTCTCCTTTTAAGAGGAAAGAAATTTCATTACGCCAGGTGACGTAATTGTCCCTGCTTAACGCTTCTATGCCGTTGCTCACTTCCATAGTCCCTAAATTTTAACTGTGACTAGAGTGCACTGTTTACTTTTCTGCTTGATGCAAATGGCGCCACTCCCGGCCCCCGTCGATGGAATTCACAACACTTCACTGCTGCTTTGCTGCACTATAAGGATAAAAGTTAGGGCCTTAACATGCTGGGGCCCATAACCTAAAATGTTGGCGACTGGGAAGTATTTTAGAAATTTTAGCGCTATTTGTTCTTTCCTTATAATTCTGGCATGCTGGTATTACTATTAGCAGAGTAGAAGTTCAGCAGAGGATGATACGCAGTTGTGAAGTGTACTTCAATAAAAAGCAAGTTCGTCAAACACAAACACAACTTTTATTCTTGTAAGATCCATTGCATAAGTTATAGTTACAAAAGCACTGTAACATTGGTTGCAAAGCAAAAGTATATACAAAATGAGCTAGCAAGCTCATGAAAAAGGGTTTGTAAACAGTTTATGCCTAGGCACACACTCTCAGTTACTCGTACAGTTGCTATAACATTGGTAAGTAGAGAAAAAGCTACATTACCACAAATGCCGTGCACGTTAACGAAGCCAACATCATCAGGTCACACGTCATGGAATTACTCTTTGAGTCCAAGACCGCGAAAAATTAACTTGGTCTCTTTAAAATTGAAAGAGCCAAACACTAGAAAACATTTTATCGCACTTTCCGAAATAACTATCGGAACTTGACTCCTACTTAGTTTAAGCAACTTAGCTGACAATGCTAACGTACCGCAACATACTCATACTGAATATTTGCTAAGCATCATATCATACGACCTATCTATCGATCAGACAACCAGTCTATTAAAGACAACAGAAGATCCATGAGAGACAACAGACATGAGTCAAGATCAGAAGATAAGTAACTGAGAATGTGTCCTATCATATATACACAGTGATGGGTACGCTCCGGAACTCAACAGTTGACGGCAGCGCCCTCACTATATGCAAATCAGGATGCGCACGCGGCGAGAAGGCGATTTGCATGAATGGCATGTTCTGTTCTCATCACGAGTCGTTCACGGGAACGGTAAAACCATTCTTAAAATGAAGACACGTTCCCGCGATAACGAGAATCGCGACGAAAACAGAACTAAGTTTCCAACATTGGATTAACGGCCTGTTCTATTCTCGTCACGAGTCGTTCACGGGAATGGAAAAACCATTCTGAAAATGAAAACATGTTCCCGCGCTGCGGCAGATAAAGCCATGGAGATGACTTATGCATGGAGGTGATTGCACACATGACTGGCCTGTGAGATCCCCAGATCTCATACCATGTGATTTCTTATCGTGGGGATACCTAAAATCACGGGTGTGAGATCAGGGGATCTCACAGGTCAGTCATGTGTGCAATCACCTCCATGGCTTTATCTGCAAGAGCCCCCCCCCCCCCCAAGTGTCAAGAGTTTGAATTAATTTTTTTTCATGCCACACAAAATCCCCCACGGTGAATATTAATCTGCAAATTGCACGTCTCTCCGACCCATAGATATTTTTTTATAGTGTTTTACTTTTGCTCCGAACTTTTGAATCACCTGGCATATATATATATATATATATATATATTTTAACAGACTCTAATCTCAAGGCTGTCCACTGCAACTTCCGAAAATTGGCCATCCATACTGAATTTTATCCCGGCTAGGATGGGAGAACAGGCAATATCCAGAAGCCTGTATGAAATATAAGTTATTTAGAACTTCAATAATTTTACATGTTATCATCCAGAAATGCCAAATGTTAGTGTTCTTTAAAAAATTAAAAACACTGTGCTGTGGATCTTGTCCATCATTATTTCGCATTGAAAGAAGTAAAGTGCTTGCATTATGAAGGGAAAATCATAAGTTGCCCAGATCACAACTTTTTATTAACAGTAATTAAACTCAACTTTCAGACTTTTAGTTTCCAGAAACAGAAGAGAAAAAAAAATGTTGAAACATTATATAAAATCACAATTTTATAACAGAAATAATTTCAATTTTTAAAGCATTCATTTTGCGGATAGTTTAAAGAATTCTTTTAATAAACTACATAAAACTTAACAACTTAATATAATAATCAAGATATGAAAATATGTTATATTCTGGCAATACATGATTAAAACTCTACAGACAAAAATAAAATATTAATATAAAAATTCGCTTAAATTGTTGTCTGGAACAATTTACAAAAATAAATATTTCATTAGTTTAACAGCATAAAAGGTTGATTAAATGTATCTAATATTTTTAATCACCCTTTTACACTGTTAAACTAATGAAGCATTTACTTTTGCTTGTCAAAAATAGTGTTTATAGGAAGGAAGGGATATTAATTAATAGGTTAGGACTCTTAAAGGAGAAGTAATAATACTGTTGTGTTGAGCGTAATATATTTCATTTGAAATTTTAAAAGGAAATTAGGTCATTCATATTGGAAAACCCTAAACATCTTATCTAATTATAGCATGTCTGAGGTGACTTGCTCTATTTCCACTTGAAAATACACAAGGAAATCATTTTGTATAATCTACATCAATTTATAAAAATACAACTTTCTCACCACTGCTAACATTGCAAACTTGTTTAGGGCTCTGATGAGTAACAGGTGCAGTAAACAAAGAGCCCTTTTCTCTTTTCATCAGATACATGGTTATCTCATCTCCAACATTGAAGGGCTTTTGAATTCTCAGAGAAACACTGAAAATACAAAGTTAAAAGAACAAATAAATTTTCTGCAAATTTCATAATTCATTGAAAAATCTCTGATTTCTATCGGTATATCCACTTTTCTAACTTACTGCATTTGACTGCATGCAAAAAGCTATATTCTTTGTTATCTCTGTTTTATTAGAGAAATAATCAGCAGATTTGCAGTACTTCTTTCCAATGCTCAATAGTCTTGTTGCATTTCTTTTTGCAGTATTAGAAAAAAAAAATGTTTGATCATTGGGGCCATTCAATAATAAATTAATAATTCCATTGATTTTAACAGAATTTTCAATAGATGAATGCAAATTAGATATCTTCAGCTGTTGAGTTTGAAATTTGGAGATGTGTGTGCATGTGTGTGTATGTGTGTGTGTGTGGGGGGGGGCTGGTGAAATGTTATCCTCTAATTCTTAATGGAATACTATGTAATGTACTAGAAACAGTACAAACAAAATTTTTACTGTACAAACATAGTTCAAATGAATGGAATTGACAACTTTATTTTTAATTTTGAGATAGGACTGTGTTTCTACAGCCCCATCACTTTAAAATGATAATAACTCTGTGACAGAAGAGGAACAAAGAAAAATTTATATAGTACAAAAGAATGGCACTGGCAAATTTTTGAAATTCTGAGGTGGGGTCTGCCTTTCCTCCAGTACTCCATTTTGGAATGGGAATATCGCTGTACTAGAAGTGATACAAATGAACATGTTTGTAATACAATCCTGTACAAACGTAGTACAAACAAATGACATTGGCAAAATTTTTAAATCCCAAAGTGGGGACTGCTATTTTTCCAGCACCCTCCCTTTAAAATGGGAATAACACTGTACAAGAAGTGGTACAAATAAAAATTTTTATGACACAATTCAGGACAAACATATGACATCAGCAAAATTTTGAAATCCTGAGGTAGGGGCTGCTGTTTCTCCCACACCCCCCTTTTGAAATAAAAATAATGTTGTACCATAAGTGGTACAAATGAAAATTTTTACGATATAATCTGGTAAAAATGTAGTACACATGTATGGCATCAGAAAAATTCTGAAATTCTGAGGTGAAGGGCTGTCATTTCACCAGCTCCCCTTGAAATAAAAATAACTCTGTACCAGAAGTGGTGTGGTACAAATGATATTTTTATGGCACAATCCAGTACAAATGTAGTACAAACAAATGACATCATCAGGATTTCAAAATTCTAAGGTGAAGGACTGTTATTTAGTTTTACTGATAAGTTTTGGTGGTTTAATTTATAATTTTATTGTTTTTGTTGAATATTTAGAGAATTGAATTATTCCAAAATTTGTATAAATTTAAAGCTATTCAATGTGATTTTCTTTAACTAAACATTTAAAAATTTAATTTTCTTTACTTATTACATTGCACATTTAAATTTACTCATTTACATTTGTAAACATTTATTAAATATTAAAATTGATTTAAATGAAAAAAGAAATTCCGATTTACAATATAACTTAAAAATTTCCAACAGTTTTTTATTATTAAAAGAACTATTTTTTTTTAACTGAAATTATATACAGTATCATGAAATTTTAGTGCATTAACTTAAAGATAAAATTTTATATAATACATTAAAAGAAACTGTACAATATGGTCATGGTAACATAATCAGTCATGATAAATCTTCAAGCGATGGCATAGGAGGTACTGTTAAACAGGCTTTGTAAGAAAAGCTAGCTTGCAACGTCCATATGATGATCAAATAACAACACTACAAGAAATATTTACATTTTGTAAAAAAAAAATTATAAAAAAAATTACTTTCAGTTTTATAGATAAATGTGATATGATGAAAGTACAAAAAGAACTTTCAAACAGATTTGTTGTAACAAAAACAATTCCTGGACCTTTCATTTTTTTTATACCACTATCATCATCAGAAATAGCCACAAAGCGAATGAACTTTGATTAAAACTATAGTTTAGTTTTGATATCTGCAAGGAGAAGTGAGAAGTAGCAGGCACATTCTATTAATTGTTACATAGCTGTTATTTGTAACTCAGACTTCTATGTTAGAATTGTTAAAGAAGTATGCAGTGAAGAGGGTGATGTTCTTTTGCAATTTATGCATCCTAAAGGTCCTGCAAATTCTTTTATCTGGCCTTTGCGAGACTGTGTGTCATATTCCTTTTGCACATGTACCATGTATTTTGCCAACACCAGCATCTACCAGCAGTACTGGTAGACACTAGCTTGAGCAATATATTGATACATCATTAAAAACCAGTGTGAAGTTGACACCGCCATACCGGTTTTGAGATTTTCAAGTCAGCGATACATCGTGACATAGCAACTTCCCGATGTCCATAGCCAGCAATGCTTCCGGCTTTGGGATTTTCTTAGTGCATGCGTAAATTCCTGGTGTCATAGCTGCCAGTACACCGTGATTTCTTGGTATCACAGCATTGACTTTGCTTTTCAATGCCATGGCACCAAAGAAACTTATACTAATTAATAATCATTAGAATCTTTGAAAATATTTCACTTTTTGATTTTCACATTGATATTTTCTCAGGATACAGATAATACATACATACATATAATTTGTGGATTATCTCGTCTTGAAATTTCGTAATTAATGAAGTACAAATCGTCTCCCGATTTTTATAGTGTTCACTATGTTTTAATGTAAAAATAACTTAATGTTCTATTTTTACAAATTAATCTTAAACCGACAAAAACTGCAACAATCAAGTTCATCTTGATCACGCAAGAAACTTCCTTTAGCGGCTTTCAAATTTAATAGTCTGCATTTCAAGATCCTTCATGTTTTACTTTTATTTTTATTGCAAAATAGGTGTAAATTATTGACTGGAATGTTTTTAATAGACACGGCAGGGAGATTGCTCTTCTGTGCGATAATCACATTCTTTAACTTCAATGGTTGTATATAAGAAAAGGAGTGAGGAAGTGGAGCAGGGAATGGGACATAGTTTACGAATGCATAGATATCCTAGTAAAACCCTTTTTAAAATACCTACGGATGAATGATCGAGGGGGATCAGTGTTCGAAATTAGTGGTCGTTAGTCGTAATTTGTGACTAGAAATTTCAATTTGATGACTAGATTTTCCAATCTGGTTGTCAAATTTGACGCCTAACAATGCATCCTATTGTTAAATATCAGTCTTCTCTTTCCCTTTGACTAAATTACGATCCCTGGTAGAAGACTGGGCAGAAGTCGAAAAAAAAGCGGCATTTTATACACACAGTCAGTGATAAATCTGCAGGTGGTACACAGACAGTAAAATCCCCCTCTGTCTATTCAGGGAAAAACAACATTGGAAACATTATTGTGCTTCATCTCACCCTCCCCTTTCAAGACCTGAAATTGCACTTCTGAAGAATTTATTTGTTTTTCTTTATCCTCAGACATTCCGATGTCCGAGACTCCGGGTATTTAACAAGTTTCTATTGCTCCCCTCCCCTTTATCGCCTCGTACATCTACGTGTCCTACTTGGAAGAAAAGGCAGTGATCCGGCAGAGTCTTTACATTCTAATTGCTTACTATTATAGAACACACTGCATTCCAGATCAAATCATTCCAGCATCTTGCAAATTTGGTTAGCTAATATATTTTTATCAGACATTGAAAATGACATTTTTATAGCTGCCAAGTGTTCCAATTTTTATGTACTTGTTCCTTTTTTCAGTCTTGTTCCGAGAATCCGATTTGGATCCACAGTAGTCAGATTTATCTTTTTCATAACATTTATATTTTATTGCATGCAAATCTGCATATTTTTCATCTGCATATGCATAAGAGTATCTACAAGTCATGAAATCAGAAGTAGGTCACCGAAATGAGAAACAAAGTCAGGAATGTTAAGATCGAGGTTTTCCCATTTTTTCATCTAAAAATCAGTTTCCACGTGATTGCATCTGTTTTTAATTAATGTGGGAGAAACACATTTGCATCAACTAAAATTTTTATGATTATTTCGTGTTATATAAAAAAAATTATTTTTCAGACGTGTTATTACAGAAATGAAGAGCTATATTGCACGAGTACTGGATACCGCAATAAATGGCATCTGTCCACGTTCTTCTTTATATTTCGTTTTATTGTGAACATATTTTTCCACTTCTGCAATCGGTTTGCATCGTCTAAAACTTTTATAATTATTTCGTATATACTATATTATGCAGAAAAACTATTTTTCAAGCATATTTTTTAATGACATGAAAGGCTATTTCGCAGCAGTATCGCGATAAACGGCATTTGTGTGCGATCCTCTATATTTCGTTTTAATTTGAAAGTATTTTTCCACTGTTACAATTTGTTTACATCGTTTAAAACGTTTGTAATTATTTTGTATATTATATAGGAAAACTATATTAGTGTACGATTTTTTCTTACGCAATATGTTCCTATCTTTCTTTCTGGTAGATTGGCATCTATGCAGTTTTTATATCAATCCTTGAAACTAATGCGATTCATACTTTTTTTATTATTACCCAAGCTCTCTAGCTCACCCAAAGAACGTAGATGAATTTTAAGGATGTGATTTATATTTTGTCACAGCAACAAGAGAAAGTGTAGCAACTATAAAACAAAAACTTATTATTGACTTGCAAATACTGAACCCTAGCTGCCAACTCTGCATTTCTTCGTGAAGTTCCAATATTTGTATTGACTGCCGATCTCCGGACAAATATGCAAATTCTCTCCCCCCTCTTTTTTAAACTTTTAAGATGAATATAGTAAACAGATTTTAAAACAAAATTCCATACTTTGACGAAATTGGCTACAAAAAATTACCAAATTTCGCCTAAGATTCCCTTATAATATTTTAATTTTAATTGTGTTTAATTCTATATTTGTAAATAATATGAGACAGATATGGAAATTATATGGAAATGTCACTAAAGTGTGCATTTATACGTGATTCTCAGTTTATCCAGTTTTATTATCACATATTTTCCATTTTTGCAATTTGTTTTTATCAACTGAAACTTTTATATTAATTGTTATTTTAACTCAGGAAAATTAATTTTCAGGCATGAAATGAAGGGGTATTGGGGCAATGATTGTATAAGATGACCATAATTTAAAATTGTTAAATAGAAGTTTTTTTTTAATTTTTTTGTTTTTTATGTGCTTTTGCCAAGTAAAAACAAATTAGCAATTTTTTCTATTTATTTTCTTTTGGGTTTCTTTATCAGTTTATTTTAAATTTTAAGAAAATTTAAAACAATTTTTAATACAAAAATCTGCATTATTCTTTGTTTATATCTTTAACAAAAATGGACATTTAAAAAACAGTTATTGTTAGAGATGTCAAAATGGCAAGTAGCCGTGTCTATTTGGCACCTAGAGTCAAAACTATAGACATCAAATGACACCTAGATCAAATTTTTAATCTCTAGCAGTGAGGGGGATAGTTCGTCAATGTCACGGTAGGGAATTGTTGGGTGGGAAAAGTGAAATTATGGTGGTTATGCGGGAAATAGCTTGTATCTAGATTTTTTTTTTCGGTAAATTTTATATTTATTTTTAGTTAATTTTTAGTTTCTATTTCTCTCTCTCTCTCTTTTTTTAAATTTAGTAACAGGGTTCTTACGGTCTGTAACAGTATCAAGAATTTATTTCCATAAAATGTTCGAATTTATGGAAACTGCTATATTTCATTATGGAATATTGGCAATCAGTACATAGGAACTGCTGAAAAATGGCAGTCAACCCATAAATTCATATATTATTGAATTTGAAATGCTCAAATTTTGCAATTCAGTTCTCTGCATTACTGCAAGTCCAAAAGTATGAGTTTGCATCTATTTTCATTTAAATATTCCATATCAGAGCAATATCGTTGAGTTGTTTTTGCTGTTTAATAATTTTAGGTATTTTCTTTATTGGTAAAAACGGGTTCAGGGGTCTTATTTACATAGTTACTCTTTTTTTAATTTAGTTATCCATTTTCCATTTGTTTCGTTTTTGATATTCTTCTGTTCCAAATGCATTCTATTCCATAGTTATTGTGTTCCAAATAGTGAAAGTTCGTTCTTTTTAGGTTTTAGAAATTTAAATTTACTTAAATTGGCTAATTTGTGATTCCGTTTATTCCCCTTTTCATTACCTTTGATTTGATTTTAAATTTGTTATTTTCGGTTAAGAATTTCATTCATACGGTTAATATCTTCATTTGTATTCCATTTTCAGCTTTTTAAACTTTTCAGAATTGTCCATTTTTTAAATCATTGCCAAATTTGTATATTCCAAATCATTTGACTTCATTTTCTTCATAGTTTTTGTCTGCTTTAAAATTTTGAGTTCTTGATTGGTTGACAGTAATATCAAAATCATCTGCCATTAATTCTTTTATGGTTTATCAATAGTTTTTACGATGTGTGGCAGCAATTTTTGACAGTATATATAATTGTGATTCACACGTTTTTTCATTGATTAGAGCTAAAGATGCAGTTCTCTGAAGTTATTTTTAGCGCTTCGGAGCGTGAGGTCTTCAGTGTATAGAATAAATCACTCTTTTCAACTTCACTATTACGAGTCTTCTAAATTAACATGTCTCCTTAACTTTCTATTAATTACAAGCATGCGATGTATCTTCTCCGAGATGAAAGCGGCTGTGTTTACTTTATAACCAGCACTCTTTTGCTGGTTCTTTTTTTATTGAATCCTCTTTCTGTGCTCTTTCTGAAAATGGTTTTGTCTGGATGGTGTGAGAGCTGGATGTTTGTTGTATCTAGACTGACAGAACAGTTGGTTTCCCGTCCTCTAAATAATTTTTTTTGCGATGTCTGCGGAGATGATTTGACCTGTCAACTAAGTGTTTGTTTCTCCATGGCTGGTGGGCTATTCTTAATATGAAGAAAAGAAATCAACATTTCTGTAATTTGTTAAACGGACATATGCCTTGGGTTCTATTCTGATGTCAGAAGACTGCAGCACATGTTGGGAGAAATGAATAGTTTGCGTCCCGATTATCTTGAGTGCCCTTTTGAGAATTGGATCCGGCCGAAGATTATTTTCCCGATTTCTGATGGACATAACCCCTATGCCGTGTTTGCCCTTCAAGAGGTGTTTTCTAAACGCTTTGGTGACATTTTTGCTGGGAAGTCCTCTCCTGCTGATCTCTGGGTTTTTTTCTTTGAGCTTTTGGTGAAACCTTTTCAATTCTATTCCTCAATTAAATAATTATTTTTTTCTAATTTGGTATGAATAAGACCCCTTGACTTATAGTTGTAAGTCTCCAGAACCTGGATTTTTCTTTGGGTTAACTTTTAATTGAGATATTTATTATGTACTAAATTTTCTTTTTAGCTAACTGATGTTTCTTTTTATTCTAAATTCTAGATTGGCAAATAATTCTATATAATTAAACATAACTTAATTTAAATATTAAACGAATTCTTTAACTTTTTTTAGCATTCTAACATTTTGTATACCACTATACGTTCAGCCAATTTACTTATTTAATTTATTTATGATGTTTGATTTGATTTGTTTGGTTAATGAGATGTTAAAAGTTGTAAAATGTTTTAAAAGTTCTTTAAAAGTGAAGTTAAATTTTTAATAAACATTAAGATTTGGAAAACTTAATTTGTGTTCTCTCTCTCTCGTTAATGTGTTTTTATTTTAGAAAAGTGCAATTTTAATGTTTTACAGGTTAGCATATTTTTATGCATTTAGGGTAACTGGTCAATTGGCACCTTTTTAGATTATTTCATGTGTTTTCAGATGGGCTTTAGGATTTTAGAATGTTTTTAGAGTATCATATCATGATTCCCTTTCCCAACAGATTGGCGCCATTTGACCACTCTTAGGGCTTATTCCAATCAATTGAAATGTAATAATTGTTCTTAATAATTTATGTTCTTTCTTTTAAACATGAAATTTTTTGTGAATTGATTCTATACCTATTCTGAAAGTGATAAATGCCGATATTTTAGGTTGTTCTTAAACTCAGCTTGAGAAATTTGTTTTAAAATTTTGTTTAAGATTGAAACTTTAATTGGATTGATTTAAATGTTTTTATTTAGTATTTTTTTTTTAGGAAATTTAGAATTTTTAAACTTAACTTTTCCATTGAGAATTTTTTTTTATTTAAGCATTTCTAAATTTAAATTGAATTGAAGTTGTTTTAATTGAAGTAGTTTAAAAGTGATGTTAATTTATAAGTTTAGGAAATTATAGGTCCACGAAGAACAAACACACTTTGTAGTATTTGTATTTTTTGTTCTAATTCCATATCATTAACATTTTTTTTTTATTTGTATTTTTTGTAACCCGTACTCCCAGCACCATTTAAAATTATTTTGATGACATAGAATAAAATTGATTGAGTAAATTTAATGAGAATATTTTTTTTTATTAAGTTAAATAATATTGAATTAAAGCAGTAGTTATTAAACCTGGAATTTTTTATGTTATGATTTAGAATTGAGAGTGATATGCTTGCTCACTGGTGAAGCAGGTCAACACCACTTGTCAACATTCCCCTCCATTTGTTTTGAATGTCCCATCGAAGGTGTTGCAAAGCTTCGCAATATGCAACAGCATTAACTGTGGTGTCGGAAGGCATGAAGTTAATCAGAAGAATGCTTTTTATGTCCCAGAAAACAGAAGCCATGATTTTTTCTGCTGAAATTGAAGTTTTTAATTTTGTGGCGATTGAGGAATGCGTACGGCACCATTACAGTGATTGTTGCTTGGATTCAGGTGTATGGTGATAAACCCAAGGCCACAATATGGCCGAGAAACATATCTCATGCATGTGCATAGTATGTGAAGAAGTCGAATGCAAAGTCCATACGTTTCATTTTGTGTTCATCCATTAACATTTATGGATGCCCAGTACATACACAATTTCCTGTACCCTAATGTTACAGTTACAGCTTCATGTATGTCTTAGACACTTCCGTAAGGATTTCATGCAATTCTCTTATTGTGAGATGCCGATTTGAACAAATTACTTCCTCAGTTCTTCAAAAAAGTTCATCAGAGATCAGATGGCCTACTGCTCCTTGTTCATCATGAACATAGGTTCTGACTCCAGAGAATTCACAGCACCACTTTATTACAGTTTGTCGATTCATAATGTTCTCATAAATGGAAACAATTTCTTTGTGAATATCTGCTAGTCGCTCACCCTTTGCATTGAGAAAATGTATGATGGAACGCACTTCACATTTGGTGGGATGTTGAATTGGCGCAGCTATGGTAAACATATGCTAATCGAATCAGACTCAGCATAGCAATTACAAATGACCGTAAGGGGAAAGTGAAAGGATAAAGATCAAAGCCAGTGCTGCCAATGTATACACTAAAACATTACCTTTTCACATATAAATGACGTATCTTTACTTTTCGGACATGCCTCGTTACTATTGAAAATCTTCCAAGATCATAGAAAATATTGCTATGGGCAAGTTTATCGGATATTATATGCCATACTGTTGTAGACAGGTTTCATTATATAATTAATATCTACATAAATATTTAAATAAAAGTAAAATAAACATTAAAAATACCTTTTTAAATCATTCTTGTACACAGCTTCAAAACAAATAGGGCACTTTTGCCAAGTCATATCAGTCAAAGCCAAGTAATGTAAGATACAAGGCCAACAATAAATATGTCCACATCGAGTAATTTTAGCAGCAATGGGACTGTATAAACAGATTGGGCATAATGGCACTTCATGGCTTGGCAAACGCTATATGGATAAAATAAATTGTTACAAAAAATTAAAATAATACATTTAAACTGCACATAAATAAGTAGGCTGCAATAATTCAAAACAGTAAAATGTAATTAAAATGAAAAGAAATTTAAAATTGAAATATCTGGAATTGTGAGTCTCCACTAGTTTTTCTTATATATAAAAATTCCATACTTGTATGTCCATTTGTATTACAATCAGTATCAGAGTGATAAAAAGGAATTTTTTTTTTTTTAAACTAGCTTACATATTTTCTTTGAATATATACACTGTTGGACAAATACTAAGAACGGATGACACTATCACCCATAGCAACCGCAAAATGAAAGGAAGCAAAATGTGGAAAATTAGAATAAGTGTGGGATACAGTAACGAGGTGTGCGTATACAAATTTTTCATTTCCACAACTGTTTGTCACGTGATAGAGCTGATAAGAGATTTAAAGAATTTGACGTGTGTGGACAGTTGTTCCAAGTTGTTGTTGTTGTTGAGACCCAGACAATCCGACCTACCAGAAAGGTGTAAGGTAACCGTTTGGACGGCCGGGAAGTGCCTCCCAAGTTGTTGTTCCAAGTGAAAGTTTTAAGGGAAAGATTTAATCGACGAACTTGAAATTTTTGGTATGTCTTCCTGATATCACTTAGATGATCTTACTCATGGCCGTATTATTGGAAATATCGAAGAAGGGTGAAAAATAACAGATGTTGCCAGGGAGTTCAACATACCCCACAGCATTGTTTCACGGCTGTGGCAAGCATTTAAAACAACTGAAATGTGTAGCAAGCATCACGGGAGAGGTCTTGTTAGAAGTACGACGCCTGCAGGAGACAGGTACATTGTCCTATCGGAAAAATGGGATTGGCGCACCACAGCTCATTAGGTGACAAATCAGTTTCTTGCTACCACAGGATAATGGATCTCCTGAAAAACTGTAGCCAGATATTTGGGAAAAGGAAGACTATAAGCCCACAGACCTGTTGTGTGTGCCCCATTGTCCAGACTGCACCATACCGCCTGTTTGCAATGGTGTCGTGAGCATCGCAATTGGACCGAACAGGACTGGGCTTGCATAGTATTCTCAGCTGAGAGTAAGTTCAGTCTATCATCCGATTGCAGACGCCAACTAATTTCGCATGAGAGTGGTACTGCTTATCGTCCATGAAAATATCCAGGAAAGGGATTGATACCCGACATGCAGTATCATGGTATGGGCCAGCATCATGATCAATGGCCGCACGCCCCTACATGTGGCTGCAACTGGGACTATGACAGTCCAACGATACATTGATGAAGTTCTACTGTCTCATGGTTGCCTTTTCCGTGATACTGTCAGTGATAAATTTGTTTTCATGGTCGACAACGCACCATGTCATCGAACACTTGCTGTTCAGGATTATCTAGTCAGCGAGGGTATTCAATGCCTCATATGGCCAGCATGTTCTCCATATCCAAATCCCATTGAAAATGTTTGGGATACTTTGGGGAGGCGACTTACTGGTTGAATATATCCTCCAACAAAAAACACCCTCATCCATGCACTGATAGAGAAGTGGAATAACTTTTCTCAACAGTTACTGGCAGTGGCGGCCATTGGGGGGGGCCGCGAGTACGCGCGACACCATTGTGTAAACACCCCAAATTATTTTTTTAGTTATACAGATTTATTAAAATTTCTATTGAAAAAATCTGAATTTTTGGTTCAATTAAATCGAGAATTATTAAAAAATAAGTTATGAAAAATGTCACTAGATGGCAGCACTACACCTTTCTTCGGAGAAAGTCGACTCACGAAAGCTGTATTGAACAGAATTTTCAACACATAGGGGAAAATACAGGGATATTTTTAAAGCCGCGTCCCTGCTATCGGCATCTCCTGAGTGAAAGAATGGTATAGGAGCAATATTAGAAATTTGGCGTGAAAAAAAAAACAGACATTGCAGATTTACTAGCAGATTGTGTCGCTAGACTGAGCGCGCCTCCAGCCAAAAAGAAACAGAAGAGTAGAAAAACATGAAGAGGGACTTCTCAAATTGGCTCAGTTTCGCTAATTTGGCTTCAATTTTCTACATTTAAGAATGTGTTTGTTCTCATTCTCGTCTTTGTTATAAATTTGGAAATTTAAATAAACATTTGAACAAATGAGAGAATTAAGTGTACGTGTGTGGTGATGGGAGGGGGGGGGGGGTTTATGATATTTTACGGGTTTCTGGCCATCGTGAATAAAGTGTCTTGTTTAGAACACTCAGTTTGAGGGATTGCTTGATCCACCCAGCTGTCTTAATTATTGAAGTTGTTTCGCATTTCGTCATTTCTGATGTAGTTTGTCTGTTGTTCTGTTTGTTCTTCCGGAAGGTATTTATTTCTATGCTCTGGTTGATCTGCTGGTGACAAATTTCAATGTTTGACTTCAAAATAATTCTTTAAACGTCACGAGTTTCCAATTTTTGGCACACTGACATATAGGCTATTTTTAGTGACACTTTCATAAATGTGTTGTTTCGGTCATTTAGTTTGAGTTGACTCACCCAACTGTCTTACTTTTTCAGCTATTTAACATTAAAAAATGCCTAAAAATTAAAGAAATTCTAAGTATTTGCTAAAAAACTTAAAAATTAAATTTTCAACATGATCCTTTTATCTGACGTCGTTTTTCTGGAAATTTTGGCCCAACCGCTGGCGACTATATTGGTAGCCCCAAAATTGGCTCTAGACTTATAATATTGGCCCTAGGCTTATATTTAAATTGAGGTAGCCCCCAAATTTCTTCTTCTAATTCAGCGAGTTTGATTCTAATCATGGTTATAGTCTCTGCACCATCTGTACGTGTCACCTGAATATATATTTTGTGCCAACCCCCTGGACGTAACTTTTAGCTTAGCTCCCTCAATTTTACATCTCGTTTCCTAACTGAGAGATTTTGGTTCTGCTAGTGGCTATAGCCTCTGCACCATTTGTACATGTCACCTGGATATGCATCTTTGTGAGAAATCCCTGAGATTAACTTTTACTTCAGTTACGCCCCCCCCCCCCCCTCCAATTTCCCATCTCACCTCTTAATTGAGCAATTTTGATTTTACTGATGGCTATAGTCTCTGCACCATTAGCACATGTCACCTGGATCTGCATCTTTATAGTGATAAATCTCTGAGCATAACTTTTACTTCAAATAGCACCCCCCCCCCCCACACACACACTTATCCATCTCGACTCCTAATAAAGCGATTTTGATTCAGATGGTGGCTATAGTCTCTGACCCACATGTAAGTATTAACTTGATATACATATTTGATGGATATAATATACATACATTTTTTGCGTCAACCCCTGGGCTTAACTTTTAGTTTAACTAGTCCCCATAATTTTACATTTCAATTCCTAATTGAGCGATTTTGATTCTGCTGGTGACTATATAGTCTGAGCAACATTTGTACATTTCACATATATATAATATATATATATATATAATATATATATATATAATATATATATATATATATATAATATATATAATATATATATATATATAATATATATATATATATATATAATATATATAATATATATATATATATAATATATATATATATATATATAATATATATAATATATATATATATAATATATATATATATATATATAATATATATAATATATATATATATAATATATATATATATAATATATATATATATATATATATAATATATATATATATAATATATATATATATATATATAATATATATATATATAATATATATATATAATATATATATATATATAATTATATATATATATATATATATAATATATATATATAATATATATATATGTATTACTAACATATATATAGGCATAAATACATAGATGAGCGCCCCCCTCTACATGTCACTCACGAGCCGCCACTGGTTACTGGATAATGTTGTGCAAAGCATGACACAACGTGTGGAAGGTTACATCGCACTCCACAGTGAACATATCCTGTACTGACACCTTTCTCAAAGGTGCCTGCTGTTATTCATATGAATTTTTGCATTTCTCCATACACAGCATCAAATGAACCCTTTTTACCTTTAAGATGTTTCAAAACCTTCTGTATTTTCCAGAACAATAAATGATCTTTATTCTAATGTCCGAACAGTGTGGCAACAATATTTTATCCTGCTTTAATGTTGTGCTACAATTTGTGATCCGTCCTTAGCAGTTGTCCAGCAGTGTATATATATATATATGTATATATATATATATATATATATAATGTATGTATGTGTATATATATATATATATATATATATATATATATTAGTGTTCTTCCCAGAAAATTTTTGATGCTGGGTGGTCGGGTATGACTGCCAGATGGGTAAAATTAGGCGATCCAAAATAATCGTTATGAAAAAAATTTTTATTCGTGAATACATAGCATATATTTATACATATTATATATATACAGTATATATACTTTTGCTTGCCCGTACTTACAATTCACTCGCCCTGGGTGAGCAGGCGACCGATTATTCGCAATATAATAAAACAATATAATAACAAGGTAATAAAAATTGTAGTTTACACAATATTCTTTAAATTTGAAGGAGTCTTTTTTTTTTTTACTGCCCCAGTTATCAGCTGCTCTGTCAAAGTCAAAGTGTTGCAAATCCGGCCCCTAAATTGAAATAAACAAAAGATTGTTCAGAGTTTGCTCTTTAAGTCTATTTCGCAGGGTTGTTTTGATGCGCTTTAAAGCTGAAAATCCTCTTTCACACTCTGCAGTTGAAACAGGTAATATAAGTCCAATTGTGCAAAGTTTCGCTAAATTGGGGAATAAATCTCGCAGATCATTGGAAGTAGCCACTTTAAGCAAACATTGTCTGTTTGTCATACTTTTGTATTTCGGACGATTCAAAATTTGGGAAAATACTTGCCACTCTGAGACAGGTGCATCATGATCTATTAAGGAGGGATTTCCAAATTTTGAATAGTGTTCAAATAGAACATTGCAAGAATGTTTAACGTCACTGTCAAAATGGGAAGGATTAAATACTGTCTGAAATGCAGTCATGACAGGCATATCCGGAAATCTTTCATCAAGGTGTCTTAGTAAAATTTGTAAATATTTTATATAGACGTTTGAGTGGAAATCTGACATCTGTGGCTCACTCACTGTAACGTCTAGTTGTGACCATTCATCAGCCAATTTGTTTTCTAGTGATGAATAATTTGATCCGGGGGTATTAATCAAATTTTCTATGGAAGCTTTAGTTCCGTATAATAAATCAGGCAGTATTGTTAAATCACCATCTCTTGATTGCCAAGCTTTCGAAAGCCTACTCAAAATAGGCAACACGTCACAAAACATCATGAGTGCCGCGAGAAACTTGTAAGACTTTATTATTTTGCAAAGTCCCCCGGCTAATATATCATTTTTCTCAACATTCATGTTTTCGAAAGCAGCGAGAACTGAAGGAAGTGCTGTTTTCAGGGCTTGAGCAGCTTCATTATGTGACAGCCATCTTGTGTCACTGGCCAATTTTAATTTTATTTGTGGATTTTCCAGCACCACTTGAATTTTTATTAATTGTGACATTTTCACTGCTGAATTTTGAAAAAAATAAAATAATTGACGCAAAATATCATTAAACTTAACTAAATATTTTATTTCCCGTGCTGCTTGAGCACTGGCAAGGGCTAGCCGGTGGTTAACGCAATGACAGTTGATTAGCAATCCTTCCATCTTATCTTTCAACAATTTTGCCACTCCGTTTTTTTGCCCTATCATAACAGCAGCACCATCCGAGCCAAGCCCTACAAGGTTTTGTAATTCTAAGTGGAATTCCTCTGCAACCTCCATCAGCTTGTTTGTGATTGTCTCTGCTTTTCCATCATTTAATTCTTGTGTACACAAAAAACTAACCTTTGGTAAATTCATTTCAAAACACATATATTTTACATAAACTATGAGTTGCTTTGTTATAGAAATATCAGTTGTTTCATCACATAAAATACTGAAATATTTGCCAAAATCCATGCTTTTGAAAACATTTGACCTAATTTCGGCAGCCAATAAATCTAATAATTCCTGCATTATCCTTTCTGAAGTATAACTTGCATTGTCTCCAGCTGTCAAATGCTGGAAATAAGAACACCCCATTTCCTTAGTTAACTCAATGAGTTTGGAATATAATGTTGTACAGGGAAGTTCATTTTTTGCCAGCCAGTATATACATTTTAATGCCTCAATGAAAGCATCCCTTTGGAGATTGCCTAAAAGAGAAAGAGATCTCTCTATTTCTCCAACTCCTGTATGTACCAAAACATTGGCGTTTGCAGCTAGTTCACAGGAACTCGTATGGAGTTTGCTCTTTTGATGTTCATCCAAACTTTTTTTCCTCAAACGTTTACAAGGCAAATCGATCCAAGTGACATTTTTTTTTCGAAGATGAAGCATATTTTATACAGGTTGAACAAAGCATTCCATCATCTTTTGCTAGTAGCCATTTATATATTTTGAACCACTTGTTGTTCATTCCACTCTTTCGATGTTTTGCCTCTGCTTTGGCAGGTGTCGAAGGAAGAACTGGTAATTCAGATGTATTTGTGTTACCTTCATCCACAGTCTTTGATGTTGATTGAAAATAATTTAGAATAGACATTTCAATTTGAATAAAAATAAATGTTCCGTTTTACAGTGGACAGACGAATAATGCATGCACGCACGACGCACGTGATATAACATGGAAAACAGACCCAAAGTAATCCCAAGTACAGTATTGTATCTAAATATAGATTTCTCCCTCATTCAACTCAGCCTGTATCTAAAAATAGATTTCCCCTTTTCAGCTCAGTGTTGTTGAAGGGAGGGGAACTGGTTGCAGGGGGCGGCAGTATCTGTCCAGCTCTCATGAGGTCCCTTTCCGGATCATCCCACCGCACATTCTATGCAATCTTCCCACGTTTCTTTCTACGACTTAAACACAAAAATTTTATTTGAAGATTTTCGGCAAATTTCCTCGTAGTTTTTTTTTTGCCAAATTTTGGTCATTACCGCCATTAGGCTTGGGCGATGTGGCAATTTCAACATCGTGATATATCGGCAGTCTAACATTGCGATGACTAAAAACTGAACGGCGCGATGACGCAGGTGAATAAAAAACTGAATTGCACAAACATACAATTTATGCGAGAAATAATTTGGTTTAGTAAAATATTTGCTTATTTTTAGATGCACTATAAAAATAATAATAAAGATATATTGTTCTGATAAGGGACAGTTATAAGATTAAAATAGATGCAAACTGATACTTTTGGACTCTCAGTAATGCATGGAACTAAATTGCGAAATTTGAGCATTTGAAATCCAATAATATACGAATTTATGGGGTAACCTCCATGTTTCAGCAGTTCCTACGCACTGATCGCAACAAAATATGGCAGTTCCCGTAAATTTGCAGATTTTATGGAAATATGTTCTAAATATTTTGAAGGACCGTAAGAACTCTTTCTTAACCAAACAAAGAAGAATAGAAACTGAAATAAAAAAACCCTTATTATTAACTAAAAAATCAATATAAACTTTCCGAAAAAAAATCAATATAAAGCTTACCTTACCGAAAAAAAAATATCTAGATACGACAAGCTAAGAGTGTTTCCCACGAAGCTAACCAAATCTTGTGTTTCTCGTTCATCTACGCATTCATAAATTATATACCATTCCCTGCCCCACCCGCTTATCTGTGCATTCATAAACTTTGTCCCATTCCCTGCAATACCCCCCCTCACTCCTTTTCCTATAAACAACCATTAAAGTTAACTAATGTCATAACTGCGCCGAAGAGCAATCTTCCTGCCGCGCATCTATTAAAAACATTCTAGTCAATAATTTACACCCTATCGCAATCTAAATAAATGTAAAACATGAAAGAGCTTGGAATGCAGACTATTAAAGTTGAAAGCCGCAAAAGAAAGTTTCTTGGGTGATCAAGACGAACTTGATTGTTGCAGTTTTTGCAGATTTTAGAATAAATTGTGAAAACAGAACATTAAGTTATTTTTACATTAAAACATAGTGCATGCGATAAAAATTGGGTGATGATTCGCACTTCGTTAATTACAAAATTTCAAGAGATAATCCATAGATTATATATATTATCCGCATCCAGAGAAAATCAAAAAGCGAAGTGTCTGAAAAGATTCAATGATTATTAATAAGAGTCTTTGGTGTCACGGCATCGAAAAGCATAGTCAGTGCTATGGAAATCAGTACCGGGAAATCATGATCCACTGGTGGTGATAACACCGGGAATTTGTGCATGTGTGCAATGAAAAATCGTGCAGAAATATCAGAATAGTTATAATAGGCGGTGGTAGTGTTTTCACCAGGAAATCGCGCATGCCCTAAGAAAATCTCAAAACCGGAATTATTGATATCAAGATCAGTGCTAGCGATATACTGCCGATGATGACACCGTGAAATCGCGCATGCGCTAAGAAAATCCCAAAACCGGAATTTATCGCTCCCAAGATCGGCGCTTAGGGATGGCTATGAACATTGGGAAATTGTGATGTATTGTCAATCGCAATACATCGACGACTTGAACATTACGAAACCGATATGCCAATGTCGACTTCATACCCATTTTTCACGATATTTCGATACATCGCCCAAGCCTAATCGCCATTCGGCGCACTTTTTTCTTTTCCGACTCTTTATTTATTTTATTTTTTTTGGCAGAAATGACCGCCATTTAGTTGCTGGGCGTACCGCCCGGCTAAAATGGCCTGGGGAGAACGCTGATATATATATATATATATATATATATATATATATACAGGGTTGCTCGGGATTTTTGATTACTTTCACTAACCTATTAGCCAAATAAAATTTTCTTCCACAAAATAAGAGTTTTCATTCGGCAAATTTTATTTTAACATTCCATCTGAAAAATTTGTATTAATTTATAAATTCTGAAATTCCAAAGATCATTGTTTTGGAAAAATTAAATAGTATGGTAGTACACATTACGATTAGTATACCATGATTTTTTAATTTTGCCCATTATTAGTGTAGCCCATTGGTTAGCGCGCTGGAGTTGCACTCGGTAGGCCCGGGTTCGATTCCAGCCACTGCCAAAACTGCCGCCGTGTTCATGCGGAGTACGATCATGTTAAACATGTGGGTCCGAAAGTCCTTCCGAGAGGTTGGTGGTAGGGGAAGGAGGATACGGTCCCTGTGGATGCCTCCCCCACTGGGTTCTGGTCTAAATTGGGTGGCACTTCCCGGCCGTCCAAACAGTTACCTTACACCTTTCTGGTAGGTCGGA
Source organism: Amaurobius ferox (assembly GCA_951213105.1). Classification (NCBI taxonomy): domain Eukaryota; kingdom Metazoa; phylum Arthropoda; class Arachnida; order Araneae; family Amaurobiidae; genus Amaurobius; species Amaurobius ferox. The sequence goes on along the minus strand of OX578145.1, from coordinate 100,391,336 downwards.
CGGTCTGGGTCTCAACAACAACAGAGATACCACTCTTCAGAGAATATGAAATTCTTTGACTTTTCCAGGTTTTTAAAAAACAGCGCGATAAACTATTCAGTTAACCTAGGCTTACACGTATACCTTTTCTCTGTGTTTTAACATAGAGAATATAATATTATAATTGGAGTGTAAATATTAAAATATTTACACTTCAATTAAAAATTTGTTACAAATTGGGACATATAAATAATATTTGACATACATATACAAATAAATAAATCTAATTGCTTTGGTAAATTAGACAAATCATGTACACTTGTAATAATAAACATGGTAAAATAAATTAACACTTACCAAAAATGTTAATATACAAGTTACGTGATAATGAGTGAATATAGTATGTAGAAAAATTATTATTTTCAGAGATTTCTTATTTTGTCTTCAAATAGTGCAGCTTCTTTTTGAGCATCTACCATTATTTTGCTTTTCTTCCATTCTAAACTTTTCAGTTCTAAAGCAACACGTTTTCGACTGTCTTCCAATTGTTTTTTCTTACTTTCTGCTTCTTTCTTTCTTTGCATAGTATCAATGTGTCTGGAATGTGCACATTTTACTGACTGCATCATAGCCTTTGTTATATCAATTGCTTTAACTCCCCCAGCATTATTTATTGCCCCATAAACTTGTCTTAATGCTACAAGGCTTTCTTCTATTTGGTTATCAATAATGCATTCTGCATTAATGGAAAATTCCCTTTCAAGAAATGAATTACTATGTGATAAAATGGAAAGTAATTTTATAAAAAAGGCCAAATCATTAGAAGCTTGTTTTAAATGCAATATACTAATCCAATGCTCGTCAAGCCTAGTATCACTTCTTTTGTAAGATTTCATCATGTTTACTACTGAAGGCTCATTTCATCATGTTTACTACTGAAGGCTCATTGAAAATAATATGTTCGATGACTTTTCTATTTTCTCCGACTAAACACGTGCCCAGCTTAGTACGTGTGAAAAATCCAGTCTTCTGATCTAAGCCCAAATCTGGTGCAATTGAATCACTTATGCCATGCCCCGTTCATGAACGAATGAGAACCAAAACCAATACTCTGATGCCAGCAAAATGCAAGGTACTACGCAGGCTTCACGCCGTGTCAGCACCGTCAAAAGTTGGATAGTTGATATATTGGGATGAAATGCGCGTTCCGCGTAGCCTAGACAGCGGCGGGCGGCCAGAAATGTTTGCGTTCGTCGAGCTAATAACTGGTTTTTCCAATCATTGATCTTTTGAACAATCGTTCTTAGTAAACATAGTGAATTTTATTTGCATTATTTAAAATTTCAGGTTTCCCGCGAAATTCCCTGATTTTCACGGGTTTCCCTGACTGTTTTCAAATTCCTTGACATTTCCCGGTTTCCAGGTTGAGTGGCAACCCTGGTATACCACAATTGCGAATTCTGCCAATGTCAAATTCGTAGAATTCATAATTGACATATATATATATACAGTGTTCGAAATTAGCGGTCGTTAGTCGTCATTTGCGAATAGAAACTTCAATTTGACGACTAGATTCTTCAATCTGGTCGTGAAATTTGACGCCTAACAATGCTATTGTTAAATATTAGTCTTCCCTTCGTTTGACTAAATAACGATCCCTGGTAGAAGATTTGACAGCAGTCAAAAAAAGCGGCATTTTATACACGCCCACAGTGATAAATCTGCAGGTGGTGTACACACAGTAAAATCCCCCCTATTCAGGGAAGGAAACATTGGGATCTTTGTCGTATTTCATCTCACCCCCACCCTTCAAGACCTGAAATTGCACTTCTGAAGAATTTATTTGTTTGTTTTATCATCAGACATTCCGATGTCCGAGACTCCGGATATTTAACGAGTTTCTATTGCTCCCCTCCCCTTTGTCCCCTCGTAGATTTATATATCCCACTCGGAAGAAAAGGGAGTGATCCTGCAGTCTTTACATTCTAATTGCTTACTATTGTAGAACACACTGTATTCCAGATTAAATCGTTCCAGAGTCTTTCAAATTTAGTTAGCTAAAATTTTGTTATCAGACATCGAAAATGAGGTTTTTTATAGCTGTCAAGTGTTCTGATTTTTATGTACTTGTTCCATTTTTTCAATCTTGTTCCGGGAATCCGATTTGGATCCACAGTAGACCGATTTTACTTTTCCATAACATTTATATTTTATTGTATGCAAATCTGCATAAGCGTATCTACAAGTCATGAAATCGGAAGTAGGTCACAAAATGAAAAATAAAGTCAGGAATTTTAAGATCGATGTTTTCCCGTTTTTTCATCTAAAAATTCATTTCCACATGATTGCGTCTGTTTCTAATTAATGTGGGAGAAACACATTTACATCGACTAAACTTTTTATGTTTTTTCGTGTTATATACAAGAAAATTATTTTTGCACGAGTACCGGGTACCGTGATAAACGGCATTTGTCCGCGATCTTCTTTATATTTCGTTTTATTGTGAAAATACTTTTCCATTTCTGCCATCTGTTTGCATTGTCTAAAACGTTTGTAATTATTTCGTATATACTATATTATACAGAAAAACTATTTTCAAGCGTATTTTTAATGGCATAAAAGTCTATTTTGCAGCAACATCACGATAAACGGCATTTGTGCGCGATCCTCTATTTTGTTTTATTTTGTATATTATATAGAAAACTATTTTTCAAACGTATTATTAATAAAATAGACTAGATTCTTCAATCTGGTCGTGAAATTTGACGCCTAACAATGCTATTGTTAAATATTAGTCTTCCCTTCGTTTGAATAAATAACGATCCCTGGTAGAAGATTTGACAGCAGTCGAAAAAAGCGGCATTTTATACACGCCCGCAGTGATAAATCTGCAGGTGGTACACACACAGTAAAATCCCCCCTATTCAGGGAAGGAAACATTGGGATCTTTGTCGTACTTCATCTCACCCCCACCCTTCAAGACCTGAAATTGCACTTCTGAAGAATTTGTTTTATCCTCAGACATTCCGATGTCCGAGACTCCGGATATTTAACGAGTTTCTATTGCTCCCATCCCCTTTATTCCCTCGTAGATCTACGTATCCCACTTGCAAGAAAAGGGAGTGATCCTGTGATCCTGCAGTCTTTACATTCTAATTACTTACCATTATAGAACACACGGAATTCCAGATTAAATCGTTCCAGCATCTTGCAAATTTGGTTAGCTAATATATTTTTATCAGACATTGAAAATGACATTTTTATAGCTGTCAAGTGTTCTGATTTTTATGTACTTGTTCCATTTTTTCAATCTTGTTCCGGGAATCCGATTTGGATCCACAGTAGACCGATTTTACTTTTCCATAACATTTATATTTTATTGCATACCTGCCAACCTGGGAAAATTGGAATGTGTAAAATTTTGCGTGAATGACATTTATAATGATTTCCTTTTTAAACTACACGCGCAAACGACATTTCTAATAAATTCAACTATATACACATACCTGCATTAAAAAATACTGCATTAAATATCAGGTTTACTGGTAGAATATGAAAATTCAGGACACCAATTTTATAAAATTTCAGGTCAATAAATTATAAAGAAAAAAAAATATATAAAGGTTTTATCCGGTGAGAATTACTTTATAATGAAGACAAATATTTATGTTTGGCAAAACACAGGTTTTCACTAACGAGAGTAACAAATATTGATCTTTAATTAAAAAAATATATATATAGCACTGAATTATATTCCTGCCAAAATGGTTTCCCTTTTATTTGCCTAAATCATTGCTTTAATACCACTTTTTGGAAAATATCCCTTCACAGAGTTTATACCCATTTTTTAAATAGAAAAAATTATATTATGCAAATATAATTAAAAAATTGACTTAAAAATTAGCCATAATATGAAAATAAGCTAGTTTAGTCGCTCTAATATGCAACATTTAAATGATGGAGATGGATGAAAAAAGATACTAACGTACTCTCGGCAATTCACGTGAAGTAACTGAATTGCGCAATCGCACTGTTTATGTGAAAATAATTAAGAAATTAACCGTAATAATTAATCAGAATATGAAAATAAGCTAGTTTAGTCGATCCAATATGCAACATTTAAATGATGGACATGGATGGAAAAAGATACTAACGCACGCTCAGTAATTCACACGAAGTAACTGAATTGCGTAATCGCACTGTTTATGCGAAAATAATTAAGAAATTAACAGTAATAATTAATTAGAATATGAAAATAAGCTAGTTTAGTCAATTAAAAATGCAATATTTAGAAGATTGAGATGGATGGAAAAAGATACTATTGTACTCTCGGCGATTCATGAGAACAAACTGAATTGCGCAATCGCAGTATTTATACGAAATTAATGAACAAAATAACATTTTAGCGATTTATGCTGAATTAGATAACCTTTGAAGAAGTATATTTATTACTTTTATGAAATAAGCGATCGAGATCTTAATTTACGTTCCACGCGGCCGTAAATCTCCGTTAATTTGATTGGCATTACCCTGCATTTTATTATAGATTTGCTACGATCCCGGAAATGGTAGATATTAGTGTTAAAAAAGAGGAAATGCGGTGTTTCCGAGGAATTATACTATGTCTGGTTATTTGATAAATTTCAAACATAAAAAACCGGAGAATTTCGCCGGAGATTGATTTCCTATTAATGTTAAAAAATTCAAATAAATGCGGAAATGCGTAAAATACAGCAAGAAATGCGTAAAAGCGTAAAGAGCAGTTAAAATGCGTAAATTTTACGCATAATGCGTAAAAGTTGGCAGGTATGTTATTGTATGCAAATCTGCATAAGCGTATCTACAAGTCATGAAATCGGAAGTAGGTCACGAAATGAGAAATAAAGTCAGGAATTTTAAGATCGATGTTTTCCCGTTTTTTCATCTAAAAATTCATTTCCACATGATTGCGTCTGTTTCTAATTAATGTGGGAGAAACACATTTACATCGACTAAACTTTTTATGTTTTTTCGTGTTATATACAAGAAAATTATTTTTGCACGAGTACCGGGTACCGTGATAAACGGCATTTGTCCGCGATCTTCTTTATATTTCGTTTTATTGTGAAAATACTTTTCCATTTCTGCCATCTGTTTGCATTGTCTAAAACGTTTGTAATTATTTCGTATATACTATATTATACAGAAAAACTATTTTCAAGCGTATTTTTAATGGCATAAAAGTCTATTTTGCAGTAACATCACGATAAACGGCATTTGTGCGAGATCCTCTATTTTGTTTTATTTTGTATATTATATAGAAAACTATTTTTCAAACGTATTATTAATAAAATAGAAGGCTATTTTGCAGCAGTATGGGGATAAACGGTATTAGTGCGCGATTTTCCTTCGAGTAATATGTTCCTATTTTTCTTCCTGGTAGGTTGGCATCTATACATTTTTTATATCAATCCCTGAAATTAATATGATTCATACTTTTTTTTGTTATTACCCAGGCTGTCTAGCTCACTCAAAGGGTGTAGATGAGTTTCAAGGGTATGATTTATATTTTGTCAAAGCGACAAGGAAAAGAGTAGCAACTATAAAACAAAAACTTATTATTGACTTGTAAATACTGAACCCTAGCTGCCAACTCTACATTTCTTCATGAAGCTCCGATATTTGCATTGACTGCCGATCTCCAGACAAATATGCATTTCCCCCCCCCCCTTGTTTTTAAATTTTTAAGATGAATATAGTAAACAGATTTTAAAACGAAATTTAATACTTTGATGAAATTGGCCACAAAAAGTGACCAAATTTCGCTCAAGATTCGCTTATAATATTTTAATTTTAAATGTGTTTAATTCTTATATTTGTAAGTAATATGAGGAAGATTATATGGAAATGTCACTAAAATGTTCATTTATACATGAATACCGGTTTACCCCGTTTTATTATCATGTATTTTCCATTTTTGCAATTTGTTTTCATCAACTAAAACTTTTATATTAATTGCCATTTTAATGCAAAAAAATAAATTGTCAAGCATGAAAGGAAGGGGTATTGGGGCAATGATTGTATAAGATGACCATAATTGAAAATTATTAAACAGAAGTTTTTTTAATTTGTTGTTTTTATGCCCTGTTTACCAAGTAAAAACAAACTCACAAATTTTTCTATTTATTTTCTCTTGGGTTTCTTTATCAGTTCATTTTAAATTTTAAGAAAATTTAAAACAATTTTTAATACAAAAATCTGAATTATTCTTTGTTTATATCTTTAACAAAAATGGACATTTAAAAAACAGTTGTTTTTGTTAGAGATGTAAAAATGGCATCTAGCCGTGTCTATTTGGCACTTAGAGTCAAAACTATAGGCATCAAATGACGTCTAGTTCAAATTTTTAATTTCTAACACTGTATATATATATATACACAAGGGTCACACTGAAAATTTTGAGACAATTTAGCTATCGTAGAATAAATTTTGAAAGAAAAGAAAATGGAGTTGATGCGAGAGCATTATCAAGCTATGATTTTCTATGATTTTAAAGTGGTGCTAAATCAAGAAGAATATTTTCAACGTCTACAATTAGCATATGGAAATTATGCTCCATCTCGTGCCACTGTATTCAGATCGTTTACAGAGTTTAGAAGTCGAAATTTTCTCCTGGATGAAGAACACACAGGAAGACCTTTGTCAGCTGTACTCCCAGAAAATGTATCTGCCATTCGAAAAATGTTAATTGATGATAATCGCTGTACCTACCAAATGATACAGAAGAAACTTAACATTGGATCCGCAGCTGTACATAAAATTATTCATGAAGAACTGCATATGAAAAAATTAGTTTGTCGTTGGGTCCCCCATAATTTAATGGAACACCAAAAAGCAGAGCATTTCAGAACCAGTAATGAAACCCTAAAATTACATAATGATGGTGGACACTGCACTACTTCTAAAATCATAACTGGTGATCAAACGTACATATCGTTTTTTGACGTTCCAACATGTCAAAAAAGTATGGGTCTTTGAAGATGACTCCCAAACCAATAATGGTGAAAAGACGAGTAATGAAAAAAAGTAATGTATGCCATGTTCTTCAGAAATACAGGTCTGATCAAAGCCACAAAGCTAGAGGGACAAAATACAATTATAGCTAACTGGTACACCACCAAGTGTCTTCCAGAAATTCTTCAGAAAGTGAATGTTAGGGGACTCATAACAATGCATCTTCTCATTCAGCAAGAATGATAGTCAAATCTCTTGAACAAAAACACATTAAAGTGATAGAACATCCACTCTATGCTCCTGATCTTGCTATGTGTGACTTTTGGTTATTTTTTAATCTAAAAAAAAATTACGTGGGTGTTGTTTTCATTCCGAAGATGAGATTGATAAGGCTATAAAAGCATATTTTTCATTGACATTGGACAAGAAATGGATTGGCTTGAAGCATTTAATCTATGGAAAATTCGGCTACAAAAATGCATTGATGTTGGAGGGGAGTACTTTGAACACTCCTAAGAGTTGTTAAGTTAAATTTGTACCACTTAGCCGTATCTCAAAAATTTCAGTGTGACCCTCGTATATATACAAAACTTTGGATGCAATTGTGTAAAAATTTAGAATCTTACAATTTCTTCAATCAAAGGCCATTCCACAAGGATATCTGGATTTTCTTCATGTACAGAATAGTTTCCATTACATCTAGCCACAAATTGACAGCTGCAAATAGAAAACAGAAAAATATATGTAAAAACTTAATGTGGCATTAATGTGTAAACTTAATGTGTCTAGTTTTGTCCAAATAAAATAATTTCTTAAAGAAACAAATGTATTTGTCTTTTAAACACTGAGCATTTTTTTTTTTTTATTTAAAGGCCTACAACAAAAAAATTGCTACACAAAAAACAGCAAAATTTTAGCTTTTCAAAATTTTCAGTCAGACACATTTCCAAAAATTTTAGATTGTAGATAGATATTTTATTACCAAACATAGAATATTTCAAATGATAATGTATTTACAAGGTCAAAGGGTTATTATTTTCAAGGTTTCAATGTGATACACGAGACATTTTACAATATTTTATTTTTAATATAAAACACATTTTTTTAATGTATAATTTATATATGAGCAAGGACTGCACTTTTCCCCCAAAACAGGAATTTTGATATGAATAGGAATTTTAATTCTCCCCCCATTATAATTAACACCCCTCCCACCCATAAATATAGTGCTGAAATGTGCAAGTAGCAAAAACCCCAGAGAGCAAAAGAGAGCAAAAGAGTAGCTTTTAGAGAAGCAAAAACGCCATTTTATGGGAGTTAGCAAATTTGGAGCAGAAAAATTAAGAACTCTTTGAGAGTTCCAGTGTAATTATAATCAAAGGTTTGCATCTTAAATTCCAGGCAATACTGAATACATTTTCAAGAACGTTCCCATTATTTAAGATGCAAATCTCTGATAAAAACTATACTAGAACTCGCAGCGAATTTGTTAATATCAAAGAACGATTTAACAATACTCGCTTATAACAATATAAAATAAAATAAAACAACTGTGGTGTTGGTACACACACACAGCTTTCGGTCGCGGTAGCCCGGTGGTTTGCGCGCTGGATTTGCATGCTGCCACAACTGCCGTCGTGTTCATGCGGAGTACGATCACGTTAAACATGTGGGTCCGTAAGTCCTTCCGAGAGGTTGGTGGTAGGGGAAGGACCACACACAGCTGGGTCATAAAAGCTTATCTTAAATCCCAGGTACACTTTGCAGTTAATAATAATAATCCGATAATATGAAATAGTTTTTCATTGCTTAGAATTAAAAGTTCGTATAATTAACATTATTTTTACCATTTCTGTCTAATGTACATAAAACAAAAAAAATCGTTAAACGTGACTGAGTCATCAGTTTTATCTGGCAAATTACACAGGACAACAAATTTCGATGACATTTTTTTCTGAGATTAAATTAGCCATTTGTTACTAATTTTAGATTGCTGAATACAAATATGACAATGAAAATTCGAAATTGGCTGCCATTCCTAAGATAATTGTAACTTAATGTTTTAAATATAAAACAATGTGTCAACAAATGCATGTAACTGTTTACTCTATGTTACGGGGTTGTTTGGATTGTTGCTTATGCATTTTCTCAGCGTTATCATTGAAAATTGTCTAACAGTAGTCTGCCAACATTGTAGTGGACCAGTTCCCGTGCCGTGGTATCTTTTCTCTCTTTTTGCAATGTTCTGGTAAAAATGCTCATCATGCACCTGGCCACAGCTTTTAGGAAAGAAGTCCAAATGATACTGCAGGAAATGCATTTTTAGAGACTTAATGCAACCAAGTTACTTGTATGCAGACAACATGTCAATCACTAATTTCTAATAGTCCTTTGACTTCACATTTCCTAAGAAATTAATTGACACAAGACGAAAAGTATTCCAAGCTTCTTTTTCATCTTGTTGGAGCACGCTATCAAAATTTGCATCCTTAAAGAACTTAAGGATCTGTGGACCAATGAAAATTCCCTCTTTCAGTTTAGCATCGCTGATTGCAGGGAATTTCTTATTTAAGTATTTAAAGGCTGATCCACTCTTGTCCATGGCTTTCACAAAATTTTTCATTAAGCCAAGTTTTATGTGCAAAGGTGGTAGTGGGATTTGCCTCTACTAATGGTGGATTTTGTACATTCTTCTCTCCAATATCATGTGTTTTAGTAGGCCATTATTTTTTTACATAATGCACAGTTTTGGCTCTACTGTCCCACTTACATAAAAAGCAGCTGTACTTTGTATGTTCTAATTGAAGACCTATGAGAAGAGCTACCACTTTCAAATCGTAAAAAAATATGCCAGCTGTACTTGTTGTATTGAAGGCAGTTCAACAAATGTTTCGAATTTTCGTAGGTTTCTTTCATAGAGACAGAGTGTCCGTCTGGAATGGATGGAAGTTGGTTTTCATTATGCAGCAATACTGCTTTGAGACTTGTTTTGGATGAATCTATGAATAGCCGCCATTGCGTAGGGTCATGTTCTATTTTGAGAACAGTCATTAAGCTATTGACACCAGAACAGAAAACAAGATTTTGTTTCTTTATAAAATAAAGCAGAAATTGCTCATGACGACTGTGAAAAGAAGTCACTCGGACATCTTCCTGGAGTAAATTCCATTCTCTAAGTATCGATGTAAGTAATTCTGCCTTAGTCTTGGACAGCTCTAGATCTCTAACAAGGTTATTCAGTTCTTCATCACTAGATGTAGAACACTGTTGATCATCTTGAACTTCCTCTGGATCAATGAAAAATTCATTTGGAGTTTTCAGAATGGGTAACCCTTCACCATGGGGAATTAGTCATGGTATATTCGGGTACTGCACTGTCGACTTTTTTTGCCTTGTGATTCCTCCACGAAGAGGCTGGACCATACTGAAGTAGCAGTCATTTATGTGATTACTTTGTTCACTCCAAATCATAGGAATGACAAACGGCATTGCCATTTTCTTTTTGCCTTGCAGCCAGATGGAAAGTTTCCTTAAACAAGAATTACAGCATATGTGTGGGGCGCAGGGCTTATCCTGATCTCCAATGTTGCATCCGAAATAGAGGTGATATGCCTTTTTCACTAAAGGAATGATGGAACATTTTTGGGCTTCAAATGTCACTTTTCCTCCACGAAGAGGCTGGACCATACTGAAGTAGCAGTCATTTACGTGATTACTTTGTTCCCTCAAAATCATAGGAATGGCAAATGGCATTACCATTTTCTCTTTGCTTCACAGCCACATAGAAAGTTTCCTTGAACAATAATTGCAGCATATGTGTGGGGCCCAGGGCTTGTCCTGATCTCCAATGTTGCATCCGAAATAGAGGTGATATGCCTTTTTCACTAAAGGAGCGATGGAACATTTTTGGGCTTCAAATGTCACTTCTCCACATATATAGCAGAAGTTATTAGCAGAATTAATGCACTTACGAGGCATCACAGGTCTAAAAATTATAATGTGTTTAACTAAAAGCAAAGTCACTGCAATAACTTCTTTCTCACACAAAACACTGCGTACAACTAACAGCTATTATATTTTTATTTTTAGAGCCAAGGCAGGAAACCGTGTTGACAGCCAGACTGGCGTCGTCTCCTGCAGACTAATTGGTGCCAAAAATTTTATTGGATAGTAGCTATAAAGCTTTTATGTCTTGGGAACCAAGTTCCAAAATCTTACTTTTTCAGATATTTCATGTATATGTAATATATATATTAATATTAATGCATTTCATATATATTCATTATAGGAGACATATTTTAATACATTTATTTTAATAAACGTTGCTATATAATTTACAAATTATTATAATCTGTAAGTTATATAAATTAACATATATCCCTATTTCATTTTTCACATATATTTCAAGGAAAGTGAGGGAACCAACTATCTGCGCATCTCCTAAACAAGAGCCAATTGCCAATTTTTAGTATCATTTTCATATTCAGCGCCCCAAAATTTGTAAGAAATGACTTTCTTCATATTTGAAAAAATTTATATGTTGCGCACAGTGTTTGATTTCAATTTTAATAGATTTTATAAATAAACAAAAGCACAAATTTATAAGATACTACGATTGGTAAATAAACATGCTTGAAAACACATGCGGAAGCTTCTCCCCACAGATACCTTTTAGCATCTTTTCTCAAAAATTATAAATTTTTACGTTCTTCGAAAAAAAATTATGAATTTTAATACTCTTTCTCAAAAATTGTGAATTTCTTTTGCTCTTACATAAAAATTGCAAATTTTAGCACTATTTCATAAAAACAAACTTATTAGACCATTTTCTTACCTTTGTTTCATATATCGTATCAAATTCCTTCTACATTTTTCCTGATATACTCAAGATTGGTCACACAAGTAAAATAAGAGCTTCCAACTGGGATAAAGTAGGAAAAGTAGGAAATAAAAGGAAAGTAGGAATCATTTTCAAAAAGTAAGAAAAAGAAGGAACCGAGCAATCCCTGCATAAGTAGTACACCTGCTAATGAAGCAAAATGGCAATAGATGGATATAGATTATACGATAAAATGATAATTATAGCATAGTTATGTACAGAATTTGACTTAATAAAAATTATCTATATCTATCCTGATTTGTTAGCAGGTAGTATGATGTAACACTTATACATAAATATTAAATTTTAATAAAGATGTAAAAAAATATACAGCTGAGTACAAAATGTCCAATGTATCATTTTGAGAATAACCCCAGTGGATTTTAAAATTAAATTTCATAAAAGAAATAAAATTTCAAAACAATATTTCTCAAAAAATGCACTTTTCTTACATTTGTATTTGAATCTTTCTGATTTATTTGTCAACCTCAAAAAATTTAGGTACCACTACAAAAGAATTATGGTTTTTGAAAGACTTCATTTTGTTTTTTGTTCAAAAGTACAGACAGCTCAGTTTTAAAGGCTACACAGCTAGGTTCCTTCATGTCATTTGTTTTTAAAAGATTCAGTTGAACACAAGTAACTACAACAAAATTTTATAATTTTCTACCAAGTAGCAATATTTTCAACCCCTCAAACCAAACTTAAATCAAACATCCAAAGGAGAGCCAAATTAAGTATTTATTGAACTGTCCTAAAATCCTAACATTTCTATAACTCTACTTACTTTGCTTGTAAAAATAGTTCCTTATTGTATTTCGGAGGCTTCATTCGATTAAATGTAGCTCTTCTCGTACCAGTTTTATGATCTATATTTCCCAGAGGAGTTAAAGTGAAATTTAAAAGATGGTTCAGGTTCACTTTCTTAGATCCTTGCTTATTGATAATTTCATCTAAATGGTCATCTAATGTTGCTACCTACGAAGAAAAAGAATAAAGTGATGTTTAAAGTGACAATTGAGCTTACTGGAAGAAAAACTAATTTATGATTTATATATAAAATGTAACATCTGCTAGTAAAAATATTGAATTGAATTCAAATTTTATAATGAATACACTTTTAAAATATCTTCTACATTCACACTTTGGTGAAAAAACTAAAAAGTAAACAAGAATGCAAAGACTTTCTTAATACATTTTAAGCCTACTCCACTTGAGTTTCATACAGAGAAATATTCCTTATTGCATGGTTCATAGTGACGTTCCACACTCTAAAAATAGGAGTTTTCAAGGAAAGAGTACATTTATATGCTGCATGCTTTACAAACAGATAAAAGTGTATGCATGACATATTTTATGCTCCTGATCTATTTCAGATAGATCAATTTTAAACAAATCATTTGTTTAAAGCACAATACACATAAGTTTGTAATGTAACATTTTATAAGAAATAAAATTTATAACATTTCACACATTATTATGCACATACATTTTTATGGCCATAGCATTTTTTGAAAAATTATATTTTGAATATTTATTAATTTTCAAACAATTATTTTAAGATATGAACTTTTAATACTAATATAAATGACACATTTTTTAAGGTGTTGTATGAATACAATTATTATATTGATCTTATAGGGTCATTCCATGTAAAATCACAAAAAAAAAGAATATTTGGTTGCATGACCATATTTAAAAAATTTTATATTTTGTACATATGTTCCTACATATTCCAATGGACAAAAAACAATTTTTAAATTTTTTTTTCTTATTGTTTGTTTTGTAGGTACATCCATTTTTAACACTTTACAACAAAGTTGAAAAGTGTTTATGACTTTGTTCATTCTGTCTGTCTGTCCGTCCGTTAGCACGATAACTGCCGTAAAAATGACTTAATCAAAATGAAATTTTAGTATGTTGTTCAGACGGTCTGTAGAACCTATGGGAATATAAATGAATAATATCACCCAATTAGTTTTGGATTGAACCCGGGTCGAAAAAATGAAATACATTGAGCCCTATGGGACCTAATTTTTCAAACATTTTTTAAGCGGATTTAAAATTCACAAATTGCTTCGAAAATTTTAGGTAATATTCAAATTGTTCCATAAAATATATAAAAAAAAATTCAGCGAAATATATTCAGTAGTTTTTTAAATAATAATTAAAATAATAATTACACCTCTTATATGAAACGATCACGTGACCATGATATGAAACGATCACATGACCCACTTCAAAATGATATATGGCATCCATCTTGTTTCAAAATCGTGATTTTTTTTAAGTTCTTTTTAATTCAAATTGAGTGTTGTATCCGTCCTAAAACTACTTTATTTTTGCTTAAATTCTGTGCATCTACATACTGAAACAACGCAATGACAATATATTTGAGTTTAAATGCTCATCTAAATTTGATTATTTCTATAACTAAGCCTATTTTTCACCTATGTAAAATGTAAACAGCAAAATATATAGAATTAGTTGTATTAGAATTCCTGTATTTTTTTAACACAAAATAATTTAGGCCATGGAGTCTGCATGGCTGATATGAATGAAATATTAATTGATTTCATAAAGAGAAGGACGATTTTTTTTGATGAAGTTTCAAGTTATGAATGAAATCCTGTTTTTATAGAGAGATCCAGGCATGTTATTTTTTCTATGACGTCATTTGAATTAATTTCAGTTGTTTTCGATGAAGTTTTCAAATATAATAAATTATCGTAGTATTATGATAATTCTAAAACTATTACCGAGGAATATATAACATTTTAGAGATGTTTAAACCAGGCAATTTATATTTCAATGCCGTCATTTGAATGAAGTTCATTTTCTTCGATGAAGGTTTAAGTTTTCAAATATAATAAATTAATGCAGTATTGTGATAAGTTTCAAAATATTACTGAGGAATGTATTGCATTTTAGACTTGTTTAAATAAAATTGCATTGAAGTTGGAAAGTGTTTCATAATCAATGCTTTAAGCATGATTGATCTTTCTTGTTCCAACATAGCCGACTATAAATTCGGCCAATTTTGATGCTCATGTAAACTTAAAATATCTTGGGTCTCAAAACAGATACACACTATAAAAGCATATTAACTTATATAACATATTATAAAACATATTCATAAAAACTATTCTACTGGTCTTAAAGTGGACTACATTTCATGTCATTGTAATGTTTGGCTAACTGAAACCTGAGGGGCTGAAATTTAGCAACAATTTTGTAAAAATGCAGTTTTTAGGCCTCTTAAAATAAATGAAAGAAATTAATCTGAATCTTAAAATTTTCACCACATCTTACCCTACTCCCATAGTCCTAGCCTGGAAAAAATTTAGTCTCTACGCTACTCTTTACTTGGATTTTAGGGTTGCCAAACTTCTAAAATTTCAAAAATGATCACTTTAACCACCCCTAAAACTCCATGCGATACATAATTTAAAATTTAAAAACTGGTTCAATAAAACAACAATTCCATACAGATAATCGAAGGTGAAAGGCCCTTTTTTGTATATTTATCCTTTCTATTTTTAAAATTGAAAAGAAAACCGACATTTTCAGCACATGGAAAAATTACAAAAGAGGACATTAGTTATTAATACTTAAATGTCTATGCAAAAATACGTTGATTTGTTTGTGCATTTATTTCTTTATTATCATTAACATTAATTTAAAGGCAATTTCATCTATTTTTTGCTTACGATTGGGCATGGGGAAGGTGAGAGAAGTTGTCTGTGTTAAAAAAGTATATCAAAGTATTATTTCTAGCATGTTACCTCAATCAAAAATATATTTTGCACTATGTTCCTACATATTCCAATAGATAGAAAAGAATTTTTAAATTTTTTTCTTATTGTTTATTTTTTAGGTATGGCCATTTTTCTAACATGGCAGACCAATTTTGAATCAACCATGACATTTGGCCAATTTTGATGCTCACGTAAACTTAAATATTTTGGAACTCAAAAAAGATAGATACTTGGGATAAAAACTATTTTACTGGTCTTAAAGTGGACTACATTTCATGCCATTGTAATGTTTGGCTAACTGCAACCTGAGGGGCTGAAATTCAGCATCAATTTTGCTAAAAATAGTTTTTAGGCCTCTTAAAATAAATAGAAAAAATTAATCTGAATTTTCAAATTTTCACCACATCTTACTCTATTCCCATAGTCTTAGTCTGAAAAAATGTAGCCTCTACTCCACTTTTTATTTGGATTTTAGGTTTGCCAAACTTCTAAAATTTCAAAAATGATCACTTAACACTCCCAAAACCCCATGTGGGAAATAATTTAAAAATTGGTTCAATAAAACAACAACTACATACAGATAATCAGGTGAAAGGTCCATTTTTGTATATTTTATCCTTTCTATTTTTAAAATTGAAAAGAAAAGTGACATTTTCAACACATGGAAAAATTTCAAAACAGGAAGTTACTTATTAATACTTAAATGTTTATTTAAAAATATGTTGTTTTGCTTGTGCATTTCTTTCTTTATTATCATTAACATTAATTTAAAGGTGATTTCATATATTTTTGCTTATGATTGGGCAGGGGAGGGGGGGGAGGTAGAAGTCTGTATTAAAAAAAAGACGTATCAAAATATTATCTGTACTATGTACCATGTTACTGCAAACAAAAAGTTCTTTCAATGTTATAACTTTGCATTATAATCAGCTGATATCAATTTTACCCCCCCCCCCCCCTTAAGAAGAAAGACCAGTTCAAATGTTAAAAATATAAAAACTGTTTCAAAGAAGCTACAAATACATACAGATGGTCATATGAATTATCAAATTTGTATATTTCATCTTTGTATTTGTAAAATTCAAAAGAAAAGTGACATTTTCTGTATGAAAAATGATAGGGAATTAGTTATTGATATTTAATATTTGTACAAAAAGTACCATTTTGCTTGTACATTCGAAGGATATATCATTTAAATTAATAATTTACATTTAATCATTGAAATTAATTCTTCATTAGATTCCATCATATTCTTTATCTTTGGAAAAAAATACAAGAAAATAAAATGAATTAATTTTCATGTTTCCTAACTAATTATATATTATGAAAAAAAATGTAAAACATTTATTATGGTTAAAAAGTGTGAAATTTAAAAAAACAATTACTCTTTCTCCTAACTGTCTTGGAAAATATTTTGTTCCAATATATTTTGATTGTTTCGCAGCCTTCATTCTGAACAAGGCACCCTATTGGGTTGCAAATGAGGGAGGAATAGGTAGAAGATCACATCTGGTTTTGGAATCACTGAACATTGTCTTAGTTTTGTATGAGGTGTGAAAGTTAGATGAGTTTGCTGTGAAATACTGAGCTGAACAGCAGTTTAATTGCTTTTCTATTGGAATTGCTTTTCTATTGGAAATGCTTTTCTATCGGAATTGCTTTTCTATTTTCTATGTCTATCATTGGAAATGCTGCTTCATATTTTATCAAATAAATCTTTAAATTCCGATTCTTAAATAGATCATTCTTGCTGAGATCCATTTTTATTTCATAAAGCTTGAGTAAATAAAGACCTAAGAACAATTACTTTATAGAACAATCAAAAACAACAAATTTGCACGATCTTATACCTAGTAAATCTTTATGCTCGAATAAAGTCAACCACTGAGAATTTTTAAAAGAGTAGTTCGAATGCATATTAGACTAGTGAAACAGTCAATATAGAATGTAATACTAGCCGAATACCCGTTGAAAATCAACGGTCTCGCAATAAGCAACCCCTGAATAATGTAATTTTTTTAATAATTCGCGTTTTACATTTATTCGACAAATCAAATATTTTGGTGTGCAGAACCCCCTAAAGGAGAAAATATTGGGAAACTAAATGTGCACATTTCTTCCATTCGAATTATTTACCCGTACACCACATTAAAGTCTATCTCATCCCGAGACACCCCTATATTATTATTTCTCCTTTGGAATTTTTTTCGGTGAAGCACACCCATAAATGAACATTTTTGAAAAACTCTCTTTGTCTTGGGTTTTTTATCAGATGATTGGCCCATATACCTAATATCAAGCCTCTGTCATATTTAAAAGGAAGTGTGCCTCATTTATTCCGAAAATCGAACATATTAGTGTGCAGCACCCCTTAAAGCTGCAAATATTGGAAATCTGAAATTTTACGCTTTCTTCCTTTCAAACTATCTACCCGTACACCAAATTTGAAGTCTATATCCCATCGAGAAGCATGTTTTTCTATCACTTCACCTTTCGAACGTTTTTCTGTGTAACACCCCGTTAATGAACATTTTTGTCAAACTGTATTCATGTTTGGTTTTTTTTGTCAAATGATTAGCCCATATACTAAATTTCAAGCTTCTATCACATTGTAAAGGAGGCGTTTTTCATTTGTTCGGCAAATCGAAAATTTTAGTGAGCGGCACCCCCCTACAATAGCAAATGTTGGAAAACTGAAATTGCACACTTTCCTCCTTTCCAACTTTTTACTCGTACACCAAATTTGAAGTCTCTATCTCCTCGTGAAGTATGCTTTCCTATCATTTCACTTTTCGAACGTTTTGGTGTGCGCCCCCCCCCCCCCCCCCCTAAGTAGAAAATACCGGAAATCTGAAATTGCACACTTTCTTCCCTTCGAACGATTTACCTATACACCAAATTTGAATTTTCTATCTCATCGCAAATCATGTTTTCCCATCATTTAACTTTTCGAACGTTTTGGCGTGGGGCACTCTCTCTAGAGAACGTTTTCGAAAAATTCGATTTTTCCAGGGTTTTTTATCGAACGACTCAGCCGTGTACCAAATTGCAAGTCTCTATCTATTCGGGAAGTGCCTAAAAAAAGCGTGACAGACAGACGGACACTTGGCAATTAGTATATATAGATATTAGGTGTCTCACCAATTAAAAAAAATCTAAGTCAAAGCAAAAAAAATAAATAAAAATAAAAGCACATGGAAAGACAAAACTCAAAAAGATATTAGCAGATGTTAAACTTAGCTGGCAAAAGGTTTAGATGTTGGTCTACCTTCCGAACAGTCATCAAAACTCTTTACATCTAGCTTACAGTGTGAAGACTGCACTAATTTAATCACAAAACTAAAGGGAAAATATAACAAAAGCAGTTTAACACCAGAGAAATTTTAAATCCTAAGTCTTATGCCTCAAAATTGGGTTACTGAAACAACTATGAAAGAGTTTGGGGCTAGCCAGTATCTAGTTCACAAAATTAAAGATCTCAAAAACATGGTTCTTTGCTCAATTAAAAAAAGGTAGGTCTTTTGATTTGAAAGTGAAGGAAATAGTTTGCACATTCTTTGCATGTAATGAAATCGGCTGTTGTTTTCCAGGAAAGAAAGAGTGTTAGTCTGTACAATCTACTACAGGAATACAAGAATTAAAGCAAAAATATTTGCTTTTAGGAAATCTTAAAGAATTGCATACTGAATTTAAACCATCCAAATTACAAAGCAAAGACCCAAATGGTGTATTTTAGCAGGTGCTAGTGGCACTCACAGTGTATATGTATGCAGCTATCATCCGAATATAAAACTAATGATTTCAGCAATACATATAAAGACTGGGATATTACTTTATTGTTAAAAATGATAGTTTGCTCTACAAAAGATGAAAGTTGTATGCTTGGTGAATATTCTAAATGCCCAGGAACTTTCTTTTTAAATTAAATGCTATCAGATGCAGGAGAGCTTCAAACACTCAGTAATGATATCTACAATGAAAATTGATAAAATCACTTTTAAATTAGTGTTGTAACGAGTGAGCTGCCAGCGCAGCGACACCTGGGAAAAATAAAATGAAGAAAGAGAGAGAGAGAGACGGAGGACTCACGACATCGGCTCGAAGCCCACCAGTTTTGTTGTTGTTGTTGTTACCCAGACCGTCTGACCTACCAGAAAGGTGTAAGGTAACTGACCAGTTTTGTTGTGTTAAACTTCTTAAATTTTGTAATGTTTGTGTTGTATCTGTGAATAGTTTAATACTGTCATTAAACTTCAAAATGTGTACAAGTGTATCCGTGTCAATCCTGTACAACTAGCGGATATAATCTGACGCCGAACGTGCGGCCGGTGTTTGTGTGTTCTCAAAACGACGGACAAAAAGAACTCTTGGGATAACTCCATCTTGATGTGTTCGTGTGAATGCGGTGTTGAAATATCCCTTTCATGCCAAGGATGTTAACAGATTAACGGATAAGTGTTCAACCTGTTTAAACTATTTTAAGTAGTTGTACTTCTGTTTTCGTCATCCCGCAATTGCAGTAGTGAAACCTATCGTACAAAAACATTCTTTTGTAAAACAAAGTGCTTGCCGCTCTCGTCTGAGCGTCGCTTTCATTTTCATTTGACCGGCGCGCGACGGAATGTCTGCGATCGATCTAGTGGATTAACGGATGTGCTGCAACTGTTTTCTTTATCTTTCTCGCTTTTGATCAGAATTATTTATTACGTTTTAGAGAGAAAAAAGACTGTTCAGTGTTAATTTGAAGAATTTAGAGAGTTTACAATAGAAATGGCTTATCTTGGTAAGGGACGGAAAAAAGATCTAAGATTCCTTGTTCAAGAGTTGGGATTAGATGGAACAGACACTCTTAAGGTGGTGGAGTTAAAAGATTTGATCACGAGTTCTGAAGACTATGGTGAAGAGTTGACAAAATATATGTTGGACAATATTATTGAAAATCGAATAGCAAGGGAACAGGAAGTCAAATTGGAAAATGAAAGAATGTTTGAATTGGAACGTTTGAAGTTGCAACTTGAATCTCTGAGGGTCTCGCAATCCGTAACCGCAGCCCCGGTTTTGGAGACGGAGCAACCCAAGTGGGACGTGAGGAGAATTCTCCCTAAATACGACCCGAAGGACGATGCTATGGCATTATTTCTTAATTTATTTGAACGACAACTTAAGTTCTTAAAGATTCCAGTGACTTAAGTGACTTGGGTCCCATATTTAATTGGATCTTTACCATCTGAGATCGGACAACTTATGGCTAGAGAACTAGAGGAGGAATGTCAGGATTACAATAAAGTGAAGGCAATGCTGTTGAAAAGATATAAGCTTACTGCCGATAAATAGACAATTGCTTTCCCTGCATCGTAAGAGCCAAAACAGTAATTGGCGTGATTTTTATTTTGAATTGACCAATTATCTAGACGGCTGGCTTACTGAACTGAATGTCAAGACATTTGAACAATTAAAGAAACTCGTCCTGGCTGACCAAATGAAGAAACGAGTACCTCAGGAAACCAAAGACCATTTCCTTGATATTTGGCCAGAGCTAACCAACCCGTTAGACTTGGCGGAAAGGTTAGATATTTACGACTGTTTAAGGACTAATCAGAAGAAAAGTACGATTCCGTCATTTCTGAGGAGGACTAACATGGTCAGAGATGAGGTTACGAAACCTGTTATGCCCAAGAGGTGCTCTCAGGAAGGCAGAACCAATCGAACAGATGCGGGATCCAACGTTAATCTGTTATGGCTGTGGTAAAGCCGGATGTATAAAATCAAAATGCCCAACTTGTAACCCTCTCACGCAGACAGCAGCTCGTTTTGAGAAGATTCAAATCCATAGTACAGAGGTACTGGAGCGGGCTGCAGTCGTGAGTGTCACAATAAATGGTATCACAGGTACAGCGTGTGCGGATAGCGGAACGACACACTCTATTGCGGGTGACACCCTGTACCATTTGCTGAAAGATGAAGGAGTTGAGTTTGAGAAAACATTTATTACGATGACGCTTGCTGATGGTGATCAAACTGAGAGGGACCCTTTTACCACGTGTGTGACGGTATGTCTGGAGGGACGTTCTTTCCCAGTAACTCTTTTCGTGTTACCAGAAGCCAAAGGAAATCGTATCCTATTGGGAGCAGATTTTCTGAAGAAATCCGGAGTCGTGTTGAATCTTCAAAACCATACCTAGTTCTACAGTGATAACCCAAATTAATACTTTCCATTTGTTGAAAACCCTACTGTCCAGTCCTGTGACATTAAGGAAGGTATGATAGCGGCGAATTCTTGTCTACTCCGATCCAACGAAGGTGAATATCTAACGGAGGACCAACGCCGAAGACTCAATGCGTTGCTTACCCAGTGTGAAGATACCTTTAGTCCGGGGGGAGAGCCGAAGCCGTATATGGAACATCGGATCAATCGACACAGGTGATTCTTCTTCAGTTGCCACTACTCCCCATAGGCTCTCTCCTGCCAGAAAGGAAATTCTGAGAGAACAGATCGACACCCTTCTCAAATCGGGCGTAATCGAAGAATGTGACTCTCCGTATGCTGCCCCGGTGGTGTTAATACCAAAACAGAATGGGGATTCCTGCCCTGCATGTACTACACACAAAGGGCCCACCTGCGACATCTGTACTGTCACCATAGACTTACCGTCGAGGAAAGCGAGTGATATCCGGGATGAGCAATTGAGAGATGATGACTTAGAAAGAAAATTATTGACTGTTTTGAAGGTGACCACAGAACTGAAAATTTCGCAAATTGGACAAGCCATGGTTATCTTATGTCCCAAGGAATCCTGTATCATTACTCCCCAGATACTGGATCCGAAGAGGCCCAGTTAGTGGTACCGATCCAAGAGCGCAAAAGAGTCTTGCAGGAGTACCACGATACTCCGACCAGCGGACATTATGGTGCTGAGGGTACTTACTACAGAATTGCCTCCCGCTATTACTTTCCTGGAATGAGAAAATACATTGTGGACTATGTAAAGAACTGTGTTGATTGTAATAGATATAAGCCCAGTAACCAAAAACCTGCTGGACTTTTAAGGACACCCGTGTACTCCCAATGTTCCGAAACACTTGCGATAGACCTCTTCGGCCCCCTGCCGAAAACACCGGACGGGAAGAAATGGATTTTCATAGTGGAAGACACCTCTACCAAGTGGATGGAGCTCTTTTCCCTCCAACACGCCACTGCGAAAGAATGTGCGGCAATTCTACTGGAGGAGGTGTTTTTGAGATATGGATTGCCTCGCCGGCTTATCAGCGACAATGGTACCCAATTTGTTAGCGCTGTCCTTCAGCAAGTGTGTAATGTGCTCGGAGTCAAACAAGTACTGACTCCTGTCTATTGGCCTCAGGCGAATCCTGTGGAATGGAAAAATAGAGATCTAAAACCAAGACTGGCCATCCTCGTGGGAAACGATCACACCTTGTGGTCCAAAAAACTTCCAGCTATACGTTTCGCCCTCAACACCGCAAGATGTGACACTACTGCTTATACTGCAGCCTTCTTACAGTTCGGAAGAAAACTTTGGACTCTGGACGACGTCCAGCATGACATATGAACCGCGATCCATAATGACAACTTCGTTGCCGAAATTACGCCATATCTGCGAAGATTTGCAGATATGAGCGCCGAGATAAAAGATTTGATAGAACAGAAACAGGATCGGAGGAAGAAATATGCTGATAAAGGTAAAAGAGAAGCTCCGTCGTATGTGCCTGGAGACGAAGTGTTGGTAACCACCCACCCGATAAGCAATAAAGCCAGCCAGAAAACCACGAAGTTTGCACCTTGGCGAGACGGGCCCTTTGTCATACTAACTCAGCGTTCTCCAACGAGTTATGAAATGGCTGATCCAAGTTCCCCAGATATACCAGTTGGGACTTACCACACCTCTGCCCTCCGACCTTGCTCCTTGCCTCTCGACACCGTAGCCACACTAATCACCCTTTTGCGTAAGAGAGGCCGACCCCGAAAGACTAAAATATACCAGAACAGCCCTAGTTCCCCATCTGCCACTTCTGGCTACTCGTCGAGTCGACTTCGTGGCCATGGGGGGAGACTGTAACGAGTGAGCTGCCAGCGCTGCGACACCTGGGCAAAATAAAATAAAGAAGAAAGAGAGAGAGAGAGAGAGACGGAGGACTCACGACATCGGTTCGAAGCCCACTAGTTTTGTTGTGCTAAACTTCTTAAATTTTGTAATGTTTGTGTTGTATCTGTGAATAGTTTAATACTGTCATTAAACTTCAAAATGTGTACAAGTGTATCCGTGTCAATCCTGTACAACTAGAGGATATATTGTTAATAATAAGAAAGGAACAAATACATAGGTAAAACAACATATTTTTAGTTAGACATTTAAATACGAATAAATAACTTCCAGTTTTAAAAAATAATCATATGCTGAAAATGACACTTTTCACTTGATTATCTATATAGATTTGTTGTTTCATTGAACCAGTTTTTAAATTTTTAAATTATGTACCACATGGAGTGGTTTTGTGGTATGTTAAAAGTGATCATTTTAGAAATTTTGGCAACCCTAAAATCAAAGTAAAAAGTGGATTAGAAGCTTAAAAATTTTTGTGCTTATAAAACACTCCCAACTCTTTAAATCAACTATATTTTATTCCTGTTTGAATTTCACTGGCTAACTTAAAAAATTTCTGAAACATAAGAAAAAAAGTTCAAAAATTTCAAAGTACTAAAATAGGGGGGGGGGGGGGGTTCATTAAAAAAAAAAATTACAATTACTTTATATCATATGAAAGCTTTGTGTCTTAGCTTTAAAATGGCATGTGAAATATTTGTTTTTGACAAATACAAGTGATTTTACTTACTTTGGAAAGAATGAACATCCCTTTTAACAGAAATATGACCTTGAACGGATGTTTCAAGAGGCAAAATCTCTCCTACTTTTAAAAAAAAAATTGAAATTCTGGCTTTTGTCTTCTTCCTGGGTATATAAGCTAATTTTAATTTTTGATCAAAATCTATTACTATGATGCAACCCCCATTTGTTGATTTGGCATGGAATAACCCTATATTATTCCAAAATAAATAATAATTTTACATCATCATTTACATGGCGTGTACAACTATGTTTAGGTTATTCAGAATTATGATTATTGAACTTCAGGATCACTTTCATAACCAGCTTTATAGTTAGAAATTTTAGAGTTTAAATTCTACTTCAGTTAACATGGCTGGAAGTTTATTATTATTTTTTTAAGATTAATGCTTTTTCATTAGGAATTATATTATTGTACACTCAAGAAGAAGAGTATTCAACATGATTATCCTTGCATCAATCAAAAGAATATTAATAAATAAAAATCATAAATTGAATGGCCATAATTAAAATTACTTTATAGTGGACAGACAGTGGCATCGAAATTAAAGTTTCTGAAAAAAGTTTTAGTACATTTCAAATCGATGAAATATTAAATCCAGTATCTTTTCTGTTTAGTTATTAAATAAAAATACTGTATATAGAATAATATAATCAGAAATTTTAGGAAATCCGATTTGCAGAGCAAAAGAACTTTACATTCAGGTTTCACACTGCCAAGTAAACGAACGATTGAATTTGCCAAACTGCAAGTGGGCTAATTATAGTTATTTTCTTCAAACACGGCCAGTGGCACGCCCAGAGGGTTTTTTTTAGGGTTAAACCTCCCCTCAGGAGCAAAAAAAAAAAAGGTAATTTAGAGAAAAACTACTGTGGAAGTATAAACAAATAGTGTGGGGTCAGTGTGCTGTCGTCCTTTTCTTTTACGATCATTGTCGATCAGGGTGTCTGGGCTGAGGTAGAACCAGGAAAATATTTAATGTACGCCATGTTTAGTTTTTCGGCACCTTTTGTGATCCCATTGAGCCAGATACCAGGACACAAAGCCTCGTGTAAGATGGGTCTTTGAGGTGGATTCAGAGGCTGCTGAAACTATGTACGTAAGGCCAACTTTGGTGCATACACAGGTTTGGACCGAGGAATCTTCAAGATACTTCGGGACCCAAACGAAAAGCCCAAAGGGAAGATGGAGGAGGAGGTTCAGCCAGAAGATCAGGCAACCCTCTCTCAGGTAAGTATCACAAATGTTGATACTGACTTACCTAAGTTGACAAGTTGGAAATTGTCTCCAGCTCTGAAAGTACGCTGTATTCTATCTAGCCACTATCCGAGGATGAGCTGAAATGACGTATGCAGGACTTCGAGAATGATGTTATGCTTGACACTGACCATTCTCATGATACTGGGAAGACCATTGCTTCCTAGTTTCCACTATCCTTTCTTTGTTTTTTGATTATGGACAATATTAATGTTGTGCAGATTAAACTGCGCCATAGTCGTTCAGACTCTGCTATTCTTGGCAAGAGGATGACGAATGGTAAGGTTGATATTTCTCTAATTCAGGAACCCTGGATCCGAAATAATAAAATTCTGGGTCTAGGGATTAAGGGCTATAATGTCTTTTATGATACATCTTGTATCAGACCTAGAGCCTGTGGCTGTTAACAACAAGCACAATGCCCTGCACTTAGCGGAATTCCTGGACGGTGATAATGTTGCCGTCAGTGTGAATTTTAAATCCAATGAACATAAGGATGAGTTTATCTTTGCATCTGCTTATCTTCCTTATGAAGAAAGGGAAACTCTCACTAAAGTGACTACTAGTCTTATTGAGCACTATAACATGGGAAAAAGACTCATCATTGGTTGCAATGCTAATGCTCACCACACTGTGTGGGGGCAGCAGTGACTGCAACCGACGTGGTGATGATCTTTTAGAACACATTCTTAGCTCTAATCTTTTTATTCTTAACAAGGGCAACAAGTCCACTTTTGTTACAATAAACCGTAGGGAAGTCATAGACTTAACCATATGCAATAATATTGCATATGATAATGTAATTAATTGGAATGTTTCAGATGATATAACTTTGACTGATCATTGCTTAATTACTTTTTCTAATAAAGATCTCAAGACTAAGAACACAAGGTAGGAACGCAAGAAGAACTAATTAGGTTTCCTACAAAGAAGATCTGCATACCAGGTTTGCAAGTCAATCATGTAAGTATCCTTCAACAGCTGAGTTGGATTTGGCTGTTGACCAGGTGCAACAGGCCATTATCCTCTCCTATAATAATTGTAAGACCACCAAGGTGGAATCCCCAAGTCTGGTCCCTTGGTGGACAAAAGAACTTAGATACCTACGTAGCAAGTGTAGAAAGCTCTTTAACAGAGCCAAAAAGAATGACAAATGGCAGACTTATAAAACTGCCCTCACTTCCTAAAACAAGGCGGTAAGAAACTCCAGGAGGAATTCCTGGAGAAACTACAGAGACAGCATTAAGGACATTTCTGCCACTGCAAAGTTGGTAAAGATAATGTCTAAATATAGAAACTGTAGCCTAAATACCATTAGGTTGTCAAATGGTGATTATTCTGGAACTGGGGAAGGGACCCTTGCTGAACTGTTCAGGGTTCATTTTCCGGTTTCAGAGATGAATAACCATAACACTATTCCTGCTGCTAGCTCCACTCCTATCTGTGATAGTAGTAAGTGGGGTATTGCTAGGAGGGTGATTACTCTGGACAGGGTTAATTGGGCAATTAATTCTTTCAAACCCTATAAAACCCCGGGGATTGATGGCATCATTCCGATTCTTCAGGAGGGAATTGAGGTGCTTGCTCCCATTTTCTGTAGAATTTATAGAGCCTGTATTGCTTTTGGACACATGCCGTCTGCTTGAAGGAATACTAAGGTAATCTTTATTCCAAAGATTGGCAAAGATAATTATTATGAGGTCTATTAGCCTTATGTCTTTTCTTCTAAAGACAATTGAAAAGCTTATTGGCAGGTATATTAGGGAAGAGATTCTGGCTTCACTGCAGCTGTCTCTCAACATGCCTATCAACTGGGTAAATCTATGGATACTGCCATTTACAGTCTTTCCTTTATACTGGAGAGAAACTTAAATGCTAAGGAAATTGCTTTAGCTACTTTTCTTGACATTGAAGGCACTTTTGATAAAGTGCCCATTGACACCATCCTACATACTCTTGATAGGAAAGGTGTTGATATGACAATCTCTTATTGGATCAAGAATTTGTTATCTAATAGGTTACATCTGTGCATCTTTACTTGATGATAATATAACGGTGCAGGCTTTGGCAGGCTGTCCGCAGGAAGGTGTTGGGTCATTTCATATGGGGACACCCGATGAGTGTTGCTCTGTAGTCACAGATTTTTTTTTTATTTTTACTATGGATACACATAGTAATAAAACCCCCAAATCTGAATTTGTAAAGTATATATTCCAATAATGACCCAGATACAGGCATTTGAAAAATGGTCATTTTTGCGAAATGGTGGCCATCTTGGATTTTGCATTAATGTTTAAAAATGTAATAGCATGAGAACTAATGGCTCAAATTAAATAATTCTGGTACCAATTTAAGGCTATTTATATCAGAAATATAAGTGCCATATCAAAACAATTAAAAAAATATATTTTAATATCGTCATTACGTGAAAATTGCAAAAATCACCTTCGGATTGATGGACAACTTAAATGGGCTATAAAAAAAATGGGCCCTAATATTTTTTTCTAAAACTTGGTACAAATACTAACTAATATGTGGGCTTTAAGTAAAAAAAAAATTAGAAAGGTAATATTTCTTACTGCAGAGAAAATAGCTTTAAAACATATATACATTTAGTTAACATTTGACATGCAATGCTTTAATCATTTAAAAAAAAAATATTTTAAAAACAAATAATGAGCAAAAATAAAACATAGGCATTTTTTACACACTAACTAGTATGTGTGCTTTAAGTAACAAAAAATAGAATGGTAATATTTAATTTAAATAATGACTAAAAAAATACTGTTATATGTATGGGAAATCAGTGTAAAATTTTTGCACGTTTATGATGGAAAATTATTGAATAAGTTTTCTTTAGATGCATCATTTAAAGAAAACGTGCAGATTTTAAAATTAGTCCAAGATTCATGGATAGTCCAACAAACAAAAACATGTTATATTACTACAGAGAATTTAGTTTAAAAAAAAAAAAAAGAAAAATTAAAAGAAACAGAAGGGATGTTATCAATGCCTAGTGAGATATAAGTGTTAAATTAAATTTGATACTATATAAAAGTTACTAGTTTTTATTATAACAGTCGTATGTGTTCAGGAAGAAAATATTGCATATCGACTATACCAAGTGAAAATGGAAAAATATTAAAACAAAAGAGATTACTTTTGCATAACTTAAAAGAATTATATGCTGCATTTAAAGAAAATCATAATGAAATAAAAATACTATGTAAATTTTGCATACTACATCCAACAGAATATGTAACTGTTGGAAACAAAGTTATTCATTCTGTACATGTTTGTATATACCATCAAAATATTAAACTCATGCTCCATGCCATCCATATCAGTGAATATATTACATCATTGTTAAAAGAAACAAGTTTATTGCACTGAATCAGAAAAGTATGGTGAGCTGGTGTGATAACTGTCCATCTCAAGAAATTCTTAGAGTACCAATGCATCCCAATGAATTAGAAATTAGTGTGTGTTTTGTTTGTATATGTTATGCTTATGTATTCTTATGGCCCAAATGCATTATATATATGGCCAAGACCTTTAGATGTGTGCCAAAGATTATGATACTTGCTATTAGATGAAATTGGTTTCGGAGTCAGTGGCCATTAGGAAAAACTGGGTATCTTCAGCTCTACTGAATATAGAAAATACCTTTTCATAATTTGAAATAAGAAAATAAAATATAAAATGGATAACTGTATGGTTTTTAAGAAGATTTTTATTAGAATGTTTCAGCACCCCAGAAATTTTACATTGATTTCCTATACATATAACAGTATTTCTTTAGTCATTAAATTAAATATTACCATCCTAATTTTTTTTGTGCTTAAAGCACACATACTAGTTAGTGTGTAGAAAAATTCCTATGTTTTGTTTTTACTCATTACTTATTTTTAAAAAATATATATTTTTAAATGATTAAAGCATCACATGTAAAATGTATATATGTTTTATAGCTATTTTTCTCTGTAATAAGAAATATTACCTTTCTAATTTTTTTTGTACTTAAAGCACACATATTAGTTAATATTTGTACCAAGTTTCAGAAAAAAATATTAGGGGCCATTTTTTTTATAGCCCATTAAACTTGACTATCCATCCGAAGGTGATTTTTGCAATTTTCATGTAATAACGATATTAAAATATATATATTTTTATTTTTTGATATAGCACTTATATTTCTGATATTAATAGCTTCAAATGAGTATCAGAATTATTTAATTTGAACCATTAGTCCTCAAGCTATTACATTTATAAACATTGGTGCAAAATCCAAGATGGCTGCCCTTCGGCAAAAATGGCCATTTTTCAAATGCCTGTATCTTGGCAATTATTGCGATATATACATTATAAATTCAGATTTGGGGGGTTTATTACCATGTGTATCCATGGTAAAAATTTTAAAAAAATTACTTGACTATGGAGCAACAAGTTTTTCTTAAAATGGGTGTTTTCATGTGGAATGACCCTGACCCTGTTCTTTCACCAATTCTTTGGTGTTTAGTTGTAGACTCTCTTTTGGAGAACATAACTAGTTCTGATGTATCCTGTGTCGGATATGTTGATGTTGTAATCATTGCTAGAGGCAAATTTGGTAATACTGTCTCTGACATGATGTCCACTGCTCTTAGGAGTGTTGAGTCATGGTGCAAAAATACAGGCCTCTCTGTTAATCCGCAAAAGACTGCTATGGCTGCGTTTACAAGAAAACATATTCTTAATCTTTAAGGTGTTGAGACATTTACTTCTTTGGTCAGAAGCTTATTTGCTCCAAGGAGGTAAAATTCCTAGGAATTTATTTTGATATGGGTCCCAATTGGAAGAGACACTTTGAATACTGCATAACTAAAGCCAGAAGAATTTTCTGGTCATGTAGAAATGCTATTGAAAAAACCTGGGGATTAAGTCCCAAGGATATCCGTTGGATTTACTCTATGGTAATCTGTCCCATCATTACCTATGGCTCCATTATATGGTGGTCTAGAATTAGATATGAAACTGCTAAATTAGATTTAATTAGGCTTCAACTTGATAGGAGGGGTGTTGACATGACGATCTCTTGTTGGATCAAGAACCTATTATCTAATAGGTATATCTGTGCATCTTTGCTTGGTGACAACAAGACGGTGCATGCTCTGGCAGGCTGTCTGCAGGGAGGTGTACTTTCACCAATTCTCTGGTGTTTAGTTGTAGACTCTCTTCTGGACAACTTAACTAGTTCCGGTGTATCCTGTGTTGGATATACTGACAATGTTGTCATTGCCAGAGGCAAATTTGGTAACACTGTCTCTCTGATATGATGTCCATCGCCCTTAGGGGTGTTGAGACATGGTGCAAAAATCCTGGACTTTCTGTAAATCCGCAGAATACAACCATGGTTGCATTCACAAAAAAAACTCATTCTTAACCTTAGAGACATTCGCTTCTTTGGTCAGAAGCTCATGTGCTCCAAGGAGGTAAAATTCTTAGGAATCTTCTTTGACATGGGTCTCAACTGGAAGAGACACCTGGAATACTGCATAACTAAAGCCAAAAGAATCTTCTGGTCTTGTAGAAATGCTATTGGGAGAACCTGGGGTCTGAATCCCAAGGCTATCCATTGGATTTACTCTATGGTAATTTGTCCCATCATCTCCTATGGCTCCATTATTTGGTGGTCTAGAGTCAGATGTGAAACTGCTAAATTAGATTTAATTAAGCTTCAAAAGATGGTATGTACTGCGATCTCTGGTTGCATGAAAACCACTCCCACTGCAACTCTTGAACTTTTGCCCGGATTGCACCCTCTCTATCTACATGCACATTGACACTGAGGCTCTCATCTGCATGAACAGACTTAAATATCTGAAACACTGGAAGGACTATTCTAAGTATTTAACTTGGAGTGGTCTCAACAGTAATGTTATAAATCATCCTTATTTCCATATGCCATCTGATGGTATACAGGTCCGATATACATTTGACAAGCCCTATGTAATTTAGGTCCCTTCACGGGATGACTGGAAGAGGACACCCACCTACAATAAACAAAATTGTATTGTATGGCACACAGATGGCTCGAAGATTGGCACCAGTACTGGTGCTGGTGTTTGCTGTCTGGATGATGGCACTAAAATGTCTTACCCTCTAGGCAGTCATGCTGTCTTTCAGGCTGAGGTCTATGCTATTCTAATGTGTTGTAGAATTTGCTATGACAGAAATTATAGGAGCAACCAGATTCTTCTCTGTTCTGATAGTCAAGCTGCTCTCATGGCCTTAGGAAAGTCTACTATGACGTCTTCCCTTGTCTGGGAGTGCTATAATGCACTGTGTAATATTGCTAGCAATAATAAAGTCACACTCTATTGGGTGCCTGGACATTCGGGCATTCCAGGAAATGAGCTGGCTAATGAATTGGCTAGGAAAGGCTCAAGTATTCCTTTTGTTGGTCCAGAGCCGGCTTTGGGTGTTCCCAATGAACTAACTAGAAGAACTGTCTATGACATCTTCAGAAAGCTTCAGTGCAAAAATTGGCGTAATACTATGGGCCAAAGGCAGGCGAAAATTCTCAACTGCAATTGCCCTAGCATACATCAGAAGGAATTATTCAGGCTCAGTAGAACTGGCATAAGAAGGGCTGTCGGGCTCCTTACTGGACACTGCACCCTTAAAAGACACCTTAATATTATGGGTGTCACGAAAGATTCGCTTTGCAGAGGCTGCAAATACAGTGAAGAAACTACCATACACATTCTCTGTGAATGTGAGGTGTTCTCCGCCCATAGGTTCGAACACTTATGGTCGACATGTGATCGAGCCCTGGGAGTTGTATGACATTCCTGTCAAGTGCATGCTGATTTTTGCTTCGGCTACTGGTCTCTTTTCTTAAGGACCTTCGCTTGTTGCGGCAGTACAATAGACCTCTGGTCGATGTGTTGGGCTCTTCTGCAGCCACCCACCTTCATGTCATGTCATTCATTCATTCATTCAATTAGGCTTCAAAGGATGGTGTGTATTGCGATCTCTGGATGCATGAAAACCACTCCTACTGCAACTCTTGAACTTTTGCTTGGATTGCACCCACTCTACATGCACATTGAAGCTAAGGCTCTCATATGCATGAACAGACTTAAATATCTGAAACACTGGAAAAATTACTCAAAGTATTTATCTTGGAGTAATCTGAACAGTAATGTTATAAATCATCCTTATTTCCATATGCCATCTGATGGCATTCTTGTCAGATATATGTTTGACAAGCCTTGTGAAATTCAGATTCCTTCACAGGATAACTGAAAAAGGACTCCTACCTACAATAAGAAATGTATTGTATGGTATACTGATGGCTCTAAGCTAGGCACTAGTACTGGTGCATGCTGTCTGGATGATGGTACAAAATTATTTTACCCTCTTGGCAGCTACACTACTGTCTTTCAGGCTGAGGTCTTTGCTATTCTAATGTGTTGTAGAATTTGCTCTGACAGAAATTAGAGGAGCAACCAAATCCTTATCTGCTCCGATAGTCAGGCTGCTCTTATGGCTTTAGGGAAGTCTACTATGACATCATCCCTTGTCTGGGAGTGATATACAGCACTTTGTAAGATTGCTAGCAACAATCAAGTCATACTTTACTGGGTGCCTGGACATTCAGGCATTCCAGGTAATGAAATGGCTGATGAATTAGCTAGAAAAGGTTCAAGTACACCTTTTGTTGGTCCAGAGCCAGCTTTGGGTGTTCCTAATGAACTGATTAGAAGAACTGTCTATGACATCTTCAGAAAGCTTCAGTGCAAGAACTGGCGTAATACTAAGGGCCAAACGCAGACGAAAGAACTAAACTGTAAGTGCTCTAGTATGTGTCAAAAGAAATTATTCAAGCTCAGTAGAACTGGCATCAGAAGGGCTGTTGGGCTCTTTACTGGGTACTGCACACTTAAAAGACACCTAAATATTACCTGTCATTAAGGATTCACTATGTAGAGGCTGCAATTACAGTGAAGAAACTACTGCACACATACTCTGTGAGTGTGAGGTGTTCTCCGCCCATAGGTTCAAACACTTGGTTCGACATGTGATCAAGCTCTGGGAGTTGCAAGACATTCCTGTCAAGTGCCTGCTGATTTTTGCTTTGGCTACTGTTCTCTTTTTTAGGAACTTTTTTTTTTTAATTTTTGGGGATAGTACAATAGACCTCTGGTCGCTGTGCTGGGCTCTCTTGGAGCCACCCACCTTCATGTCATTCATTCAACTCGGCCTGAAGACAATTGCATCTTGGCTTGCCCGAAATGATTTGTATTCAAATGTGTTAAAACACGAATTTGTGAAAATTTTGTGCAAAGAATTGAGATAAAGTTTGTTTTCTTAAACATTTATCTTCACATAGTTGAAATAAACCCAATAGGATCATGTATTCAATTAAAATTCATTGAAATTTTTTTCAAAATAAATATGTTCGGCCTGGTCGTAAAAGACTTTTTAAAAATAAAGACTCAGCCTAGCCTGAAACAGTGTTAGGAAACGCAGCCAGCTCGGGCCTAAGTCCATGGGGCAAGCCAAAAACCATGCAGAGCGCTATCCCCAGCTTTTAACTCTTTAAAACCCAAACTATAAAATTTCCATTTGCTGTAATAGATGGGGGCGTGCGTAACAAGTCTCGTTTTTTTAAATGGATTCTTCCAGTTTCAGCCAAAAGTGTTCTCTTTTCCTCTCCACTTTGGTTTCAACTTTAAAACTAATATGTTTACAAACAGATTCATTCATGAAATTTGTTCCAGTTGTCTGACAACTAAAGTTAAGCTATGAAATGTCTTATTCAGTTCAAGAAGATATAAATCTTGATTCAGTCACATTCCCTAGAAATTACAGTGTCAATGAGGTTTCAAACTGCTTAGGGACAAAAAGATTTATAGGATTATTTATTTACCACTCCTTGAAGTTACCAAATATTGGAAAGAGGGAAGATTTCTTTAATGTCTCACCCCTTTACACTCTCCCACAGATCGGAATTCTGCGGTGTCTGTTACTTTATCAAAGACTCGCCTTCGGCAAGTTTGATCTTTAAAAGGCTATGGGCTGTGAGAGTGGCAGATAAATATACAGTTATCACCAGTAGTCTAGAATGAAATTCTTGACTGAGGAGGCTAAGCAATTGTCATTTTAACTTGGAAGAGGGTTCTGTGGATTTTTTGAGGGATGTGAATTTATATTGGAATTCGCACTTTCAATTATGTTTTATTTCCTTGGTGAATAAAATAAAATAATTTAGCATAAAAATGCTAAGAGTGAATGAAATGCTCAATATTTTAAAATATATTACCCCTGTAAGATACATACAAAGTACAGGCTGTTTCAAAATGGTTGACCCGATTCCAAATGGCTGTAATTTTGTAACAATTAATCCTGTATTTAATTAATATATATCAAGTGAAAGAAGAAATTTCCAAGTTTTGTAATGTCACGTTCTGTTACATTTGTGGCTTCGCAATAGACAGTAGTGGATATTCAAGATAACAAAGGTGAGCATCAATCTAGACGATGCTATACATTTTATTCTTAAGTTTACAACCCCCTTTCTGCAAAATGTTCTACATGTGCCCATGTATGAAAAGGTGCACTGAAAATTTGTGAGAAATCTGGAACATAAGTTTAGTTCAAAATCACTGTAGTCAACAATGTCGCTAAACAATATTGCTTACAAATACTGTACTATGAAAACTTAAAAATATCTTATAATTACAATATGCTAAAAATCCGCTTAGAAATTATCAACCACTTTTATTTAACCCAGATTCTTGTCTAACAGGGGATTTTAAAGGGAAATGAAACTTATTCTTTCTAAAACTCCCAAATATGCAAACGGATGCTTCACCATATTGATGCCTATATAAAGAGATAAGTCTACTTTGCAAACTACTTAAGTTTAATGGTAGTCATTTATTAATATATTTCATCGTCTTGATATTGTTTAAAGTTATTTTCTACAAATAGTAATTAATAGAATCATTTTTAACCCAAAATGGAGGACCCATTAGGCTTGAACTACTATGTATACGATATGTCTGGGATTTCCCCGGACAGTCTGGGTTTTGAAGGTGTGTCCAGGTGTCCGGTCCGGGGTAAGCAATTAAGCAACAACAACAAAAAAAGAAAATCAATATTTAAAAAAAAGAATCAACTAAAAATATTTATATCACTGAACTACATTTATATTACTGAAATATTTATATCACTGAACTACATTTATATTACTGAAATATTTATATCACTGTCAAAATGCAATTTGCCAAAACTTCCAAATTTAGTATGTAGATAATGAGGTTGATGATAAACAGTCAGGACCCAGTTCAAAATGAAATAAATGAATTATAGAACAACTTTGATTTGTGTAGCTTCCTATTTCAATAAAAAGTGATATTGTATTATGGAAAGTTTTTTGCAAAGTATTTTAATTTTACCTTGTGACTAGTAGCCTATTCTGTATTCTAAATATTATTTATGCATTCTTTAGGTGAGGCTAGCAGGATCGAATCAATGGGTGGGGGATAGAGGAAATTTTTTCCAAAATCAGTCAACTATCATTATCATTGCCATTGTTGATTTGACAACACAAGTTCCCACCCAAAATCCCTCTCTGGATCCACCCCTGAGATTAGGGTTTCACCTGATGTATCCAATACATATGTGCTAAGCTCTTAATTCATTTAAAACCGGAAGAGTGGTCTCCATGGAGACAGGGAAAAATGGCGGTAGCGGATTGCCGAGAAATTTAAAATCCTTAGTTCATTAAAATCGCGATCCTGTGGATATTTATAATAATTTCTTGACCAGATTGGGCTTGTAAGAAAGCC
The DNA here is from genome assembly GCA_951213105.1 of Amaurobius ferox. Lineage (NCBI taxonomy): Eukaryota > Metazoa > Arthropoda > Arachnida > Araneae > Amaurobiidae > Amaurobius > Amaurobius ferox. The sequence continues at coordinate 100,354,767 of OX578145.1, read as the reverse complement.
AGATGTTTGAGCTTTCTAAAAATGTAAATTATTAGTCGATATTATGAGTATTTTTTACTTTGCAAGAATTTAAAAACCAAAAATCATCTTTTTGAGCCAAAAGTGACTTTTTTTTTAAATCTTTAAAAAATATTAGAAATCAAAATTGAGATTTGAAATTGATATATTTTTACTCGCTTCGGTCTGCTCTTTCTGGTGGTATGATTTGTTTTTCTTTCTACGACGTCTGGATCGTGGAGAAAAAAGGGCAAAAAACGGTCGAAATCGCATAAAACATTAAATAACAAAAAAAGAAATTAAAATTTTAAAAATCAGTTTTCGCGTGTCTCTTTCCCACCCACCCCACGGGTCTCCGATAGCCAAATTTCGTAGCTCTCCGACACAGGATCGCTGAACGTATAGTGTATAAGACAGACATTGCCTTTTATTATATAGATATAATGTGAAAAAAAAAATTCTTAGGAGGACAAGTAAAAAATCTCAATAGCCATCCTAGTGGAGGAGCTAGATATTATCAATTTCCCAAAGTCTGGTGAGAATCCTTCTTACATTTATGAAAAGCTATATAAAAATCTGATGACACTATATGGCATATAAACATAAAATTTATTTAGTTCAGAAAATTAGCAGTAAGGGTATATTAAAGGTGACAATCAGAAGCCAGCTTCAAATCAAATTTTATAGGTTGATGATAATTCTATTTTCAACTTATGGAAGCGAAATTTCAAACTAAATTTATATTCAGTAGATGCAAAAAACAAAACGTTTTCAGTTGTCTTATGAAAAATGTTGCTTTAAATCTAGGTTAGATATTAATCATGAACTGTGAATAACAATTAAGATATATGCACAGGGGGGAAAATGCCAGTACTGGAAATTGATGCAAACTTTTGCAAAAATGTTTTGAAGCAATCTTATAAATTGCAAAACAAAAGCAGAATTTTGGGGATTTAAGGGGAAAAAGCAAAAAGTATTTAGAAAAAAAAAAATTTAATAAATTTAGAAAAGTAATTTTTGTTTCAAAGTGAATTTCAGGAAACCGTTTTGATCTTTCAGACTTGATAAAAGCTATACATCTGACTAACAGTTGTTTACACAGTATACATATATTTTGGAACATTTTCTTATTATATGAACTGCTACACAAGCAATTTATATAACAAATTTTTTTTAATAGCTTTTAAGAGAGAAATCTATAAAAATTTTAAATTTTGATACAGACCTCACCCCTGTATCTCTCACGAACAGGTTCAGCCTTAGGTCTTGGCCTTTTATCAAAGTGTTCTCTATTCTTTTGAGGCTTGCGTCTAGCTTCAGGACGAGGAGAAACACTCTCCTTAACTCTTGGTAACCGAAGATGCTTATTTGTAACATCTAAAAATGAAAAATAAAACTAATGTTCTTGAGAAATTTTATCATATAACTAAATCTTACAATGTATCAAAAAGTTTTGATGACTGCATGGTTAGTTAGTCATAATTAATAAAACTAAAATAACTTAAAAATGCTAAAAGCAGCAAACAACACAAAAATAAGTGTTGACCGGTTTCCGAAGCAAGAAACAGACTTCTTCCAAAACTAGTCAATACTATTATTTTTGTGTTGTATGCTGCTTTTAACAAAGTTATTTTAGTTTTATTAATTTAGCAACAATTTGAGCCATAATAGTTTGGGAATTACGGGGAATACAAACCTTAAAGTGGGCAAGAAATTCTTGTATTCAATTCAGGTTTCACGCTGAATAAAAATGATTGCAGATTTTTCTCTTGTGAAAATTTTAAGAGAAATTATAATATACAAAGAGATAATTACTTAGCATATATGCTTATGAATTTATTAAAATTTAAAAAGATTTAAAAATAAACTATAAATTGCATAAAATTGTTTCTACATTCTGTAATTGGTAATTCTGCTTGAATTTGGAACCCCAAAATTACTTTATCAGTATTCTGTCACAAATAAAGGTTGGTCTTAACCATATCTATAATGGCTGATTAAATCTAAATAAAAGAGCCTCTGTCCATTTTATGTAAAAAAAAATTTTTGTAGATACACTGAAAAAATAGAATTATCTACAAATAATCATGTCGGAGAGACATTTTTAGTTTATTAAATTTATTATTCCATTTTTATTTTCCTTATATACATATTATAATGTATAGGTCGAAAATTCGAATTCGAGTTTTCGATGGAAGAGCACATTTCAAGCATCCCTGAACAGAATCAAACACTTTTGAGGTGATGTCTGTATGTGTCAGTGAGTCTGTGAAGGCAATATCTCACAAACGAATGGAGCGATTCGAATGAAATTTGGTACAAAAATTGCTATCTGTGAATACTGGAAGCCTATTGTTTTTAAAAGCAATCGAATGCTCAGAACCCCCAAAAGTTTTCAAGTGAAATTTTGAAAAAATCATCAAAAAATAAAAACCTTTAATAAAGTTAAGCAAATCATTATTCCTCATGTAATTTTTTATTAGAAAACAATTGACGCAAACTTTAGAATGCTAGCACAAACCATTTTCAAGATATTGCAAATTTTCCAAATAAATAAAAAATAAATAAATAAATAAAAAAAATTCTTAACTATTGTGAAATATGTTCACTTTTCATATGTAAGATAATGCGATAAATTTGTTGATATCATTCTCATGGATCTAGCGCGTTCCATTCATGAGAAAAGATACTTTGAGTAATAGTTCTGTATTTGGATGCCAATAGTCATGTATTGACTACATTGAATAACTTATTTCTCCATCCATGACGATTGGCGATATTTTGGCAACAAATTTAGAGGAATGTCGCCAACTTGGCGAGAATGAAAAAATAGAAATCATAAATACATGATAATAAACAAATATAAATATTTCTGTAAATTTTTGCCTGTATTATACAAATTATATACCTACCGTGCCTCGAATTAAATTCGAGCTACATTTTACCCCATTTTATAGGGCGTTTAATGATTACAAAGGAAATTCAAGCCTATAAGACAACTAAAAATCTAATTTGAAATTAAAAAAAAAATAATGCCGAGGTGCATCTATTCAGATCCTCAAGTACATGTGTGCTAAATTTCATGGCCATACAATGTTTAGATTTTCCGCTACAGACATCTTTTATTATGTAAAAAGATCAATAAAATTAATTGTTACTGTTTTACACACAGTATAAATATTTTATTGATAAATACATTAATACAGTTAACTATTTAGATATAAAATATATCTGTATTTGTGAATAAAAATAACCATTAGGAAAATACCATAAAACAAAACATAAAAATACCAACTAGTTTCAAACAGTGTATCTTTCAGGCCTCAAAAAAAAAAAAAAAAAAGCTGTTATTGGCATTAACATGAAGGGAACAATCGCACATACCTCTAAAAATTTGCATCTTAAATTTTATATTTTAACATAGTTTCTATTTATGGGACAGCATTTAGATAATTTTTATTTTATGATAGTAATTACTATATATATATATATATATATATATATATATATATATATATATATATATATATATAGTAATTATTTCTATATATGTAAATGCAGTAGTTAAATAGAACCCCCCCCCCCTCCTCCAGCAAAAAGTCCTGAAAGAAACACTGGTTTCAAACACAAAACAAGGATTCTTTGGAGTAAGAGAAACAGAGAAGTCACTCCATTACAGCAGGAAAACATCTGTAGACACATTCTAATAAGTATTGTTGCTTTTAGAAAAATATAAAACAAAATTTATACTATTGTTCATTAACTTTCTTTTTCGAATACTTCCCACTTTAGAATATTACTCCTCAAATTTTAGGAAAGAAGTAATAAAAATACCCCTTAAAAAATTCATTGTGGTGATCTTTGTATATGACATAACATTAAATCAATTGTAACACACAATTTTATAGAGGGCGCGGTAGCCCATTGGTTAGCGCGCTGGAGTTGCACTCGGTAGGCCCGGGTTCGATTCCAGCCACTGCCAAAACTGCCGCCGTGTTCATGTGGAGTACGATCACGTTAAACATGTGGGTCCGAAAGTCCTTCAGAGAGGTTGGTGGTAGGGGAAGGAGGGTACGGTCCCTGTGGATGCCTCCCCCACTGGGTTCCGGTCTAAATTGGGTGGCACTTCCCGACCGTCCAAACAGTTACCTTACACCTTTCTGGTAGGTCGGACGGTCTGGGTTTCAACAATCAACAACACAATTTTATAGAAAAAAAGAAAACAGTTCATTAATCTATGCTTGGCTTTTTGTTTTAAAAAAAACCTTGTTATTACAGCAGCCTTTCACTTTTCAAGAGAATTAACAATTTTTTTTGTTTGCATTTAATTTTTCTTTTTATTTCATAACACCTTCTATCATAGTCTGTGCTATCTTAGCTTAAGCAAGAAATGATTTTGCTTTTATCATAACCACACTCCTTACAAAATTAAGATGTTTCTTTTTTTCTTCTTTTTCTTAACTGCTTTTCTTATACTCTAGGAAATTGTAACTTTATATTAGGTAAATTAAGTGGCTTTTGGGCTATTGCATTATAACTTGTTATTGTACTGTTTTAGGGCTTTACTTACTATTAGCATATAGTTTAACAAGAAAGATCAATCATGCTTAAAGCATTGATTATGAAACACTTTCCAACTTCAATGCAATTTTATTTTAAAAAGTCGAAAATGCAATACATTCCTCGGTAATATTTTAAAACTTATCACAATACTACATTGATTTATTATATTTGAAAACTTAAACCTTCATTGAAAAAAATGAACTTCATTCAAATGACGGCATTGAAATATAAATTGCCTGGTTTAAATATCTCTAAAATGCAATACATTCCACGGTAATATTTTTAAAACTATCATAATACTATGATAATTTATTATATTTGAAAACTTCATCGAAAACAACTGAAATAAATTCAAATGACGTCATAGAAAAAATAACACACCTGGATCTCTCTATAAAAGCAGGATTTCATTCATAACTTTCTCCATTTCATTCATCACAATACTATAATAATTTATTTTATTTAAAAATTAAGACCATGGAGCTACAATTCATAAACTTTATGCTTAAAACTTCATCGAAAAAAATCGTCCTTCTGTTTATAAAATCAATTAATATTTCATTCATATCAGCCATGCAGACAGACTCCATGGACTGAATTATTTTCTGTTAAAGAAATACAGTAATTCTAATACAACTCATTCTACATATTTTGCTGTTTACATTTTACATAGGTGAAAAATAGGCTTAGTTGTAGAAATAATCAAATTTGAATGAGAATTTAAACTCAAATATATTGTCATTGTGTTGTTTTAGTATGTAGATGCACAGAATTTAAGCAAAAATAAAGTAGTTTTAGGACGGATACAACACTCAATATGAATTAAAAAGAACTTAAAAAAAATCACGATTTTGAAACAAGATGGATGCCATATATCATTTTGAAGTGGGTCATGTGATCGTTTCATATCATGGTCACGTGATCGTTTCATATAAGAGGTGCAATTATTATTTTAATTTTTATTTAAAAAACTACTGAATATATTTCGCTGAATTTTTTTTATATATTTTATGGAACAATTTGAATATTACCTAAAATTTTCGAAGCAATTTGTGAATTTTAAATCCGCTTAAAAAATGTTTGAAAAATTAGGTCCCATAGGGCTCAATGTATTTCATTTTTTCAACCCAGGTTCAATCCAAAACTAATTGGGTGATATTATTCATTTATATTCCCATAGGTCCTACAGACCGTCTGAACAACATACTAAAATTTCATTTTGATTAAGTCATTTTTACGGCAGTTATCGTGCTAACAGACAGACAGACAGACAGACAGACAGACAGAATGAACAAAGTCATAAACACTTTTCAACTTTGTTATAAAGTGTTAACAATCATATTCATATAGATGCTATGTCCTGTCATAATTCTGGCTGATTTAAAAAAGCAACCTTAACATTTATTTAGATCAGTATATTTTAAGTTATCAGGCATTTTATTTTTTTAAATATTCTAAATATAATCAATCCTATTGACTATTATTTTTAAACAGCAATCAATAGCTTCAATACATCAATTAAATGGCCAATATTGAATTTGCTACCTTCCCTTTTTATTTTACTGGGATATAGACACCTGAAAGCTTTAGATGAACCGATCAAATTGTTGATCCAATAATCTTTGACAAAAAAAAATAATAAAAAATATAAAATAGTAAACTGAATAGCAAAAAATGACCAAATTCTATTTTTCAAACTGCAACAACATCCATTTATCAATTAAATAGTCAATATTGACATGTATTGGGAAAGAATCTGCCATTTTCACTATACACCTCATACTTTCACCTGCCTTTATTTTACTAGGATCTCGACAACTAAAAGCTTTCATCAAATTGTTGATTCAATAATCCTTATGACAAAAAATAGTAAAATAGATATTGAAAAACAATATAGAGTAAAAACTGTTAGTTTTTTTTTTAAATGACTACATTTTATATCATTTTAATTTGCTACTAAAAATTCATAAATTATCAATTCAAAAATATTAGAATAAATTATAAATAAAATGCAATAAGCATAAATTAAATGCAAAGTTATTGAAAAATCTGATTTATTTTTTAATTGAGAAAAATATATTTAGATTTACAGCGTTGCATGAAAATATTAACTATAATATATTATTTTCATATAATGAACGATTAATTTGGTTAATTATATGAAATATTTCTTAATTAAAAAATGTTTAAAAACATAATAATTTAGTCTGTCTAATGTTTAATAATTAGACAAAGACGGATTGAAAAATATATTTGCCGATTCTTGACAATGTAATAACTCATTTCGCAATCACAAAATTTATAAGAAAAATAATTTGTTTTACTAAAATATTTATTCATTTTTATTCCTAATATAAAAATATGATAGTCTAACAGCTCTGATATGAGAAAATTAGAAGATGAAAATAGATGCAAAAGGATTTGTTTGAGCTTTCTGCAATGCGTGGAATAGAACTGAATTACGCAATCAAGCATCAGCATTTCGGGAAATTCAATAAAAGATTTACTCATTTAAACCCCTTCCCTCCACATGATATTTGAAACAATTTGATTCATGTAAGGAAACATTCCATCGTCTTTGGTCAAATTTTGACGAAATTTTACGCAGATGTAAGCCATGTTTCCAAAAAAAATAAAAAAAGGAAGAAGTTGAAAATATAAGAAGTGTAGCAGTTTGCTGCAAGATCTGGGAAATTCATTAGACACAGTCGAAAACTGACAAGTAAATTCTACCCTTTTACGGCCAACTGGAAAAAAAATGTACGTGTGCGGGCTTATTCACATATCAACCATAACTTTTCTCTTTTAATAACATAAGATAATCTGAAAATTACCTTTATTTTAAATATCTAAGCTTGTGAATATAACTTTTTTAATCTAGGTTGATTCAAAATGGATGACGAAATCTGAAGCGTGGTAGCCCATTGGTTAGCGCGCTGGAGTTGCACTCGGTAGGCCCGGGTTCGATTCCAGCCACTGCCAAAACTGCCGCCGTGTTCATGCGGAGTACGATCACGTTAAACATGTGGGTCCGAAAGTCCTTCCGAGAGGTTGGTGGTAGGGGAAGGAGGGTACGGTCCCTGTGGATGCCTCCCCCACTGGGTTCCGGTCTAAATTGGGTGGCACTTCCCGACCGTCCAAACTGTTACCGTACACCTTTCTGGTAGGTCGGACGGTCTGGGTTTCAACAACAACCTAAAATCGGGAATCCAGCACGTGATTGAAAGAGTTGTTCACCCTTATTATATTTTGTATTTAACATAATAAAGCAGAAGTACACAATTATTTAGCAAATTTCAATATTTAGACGAAACATAAAAATTACTTGTGTTTCCTGGAATGGCCTCGGGCAGGGGAAAAGGTTTTGAAAACAAAGGATACTTCATTCTAATTGGCTAATCGCTTTCGGATGGCTTGTTTAGAAGTTTTACCCCCCATGGTCTGTGGTCCTGCAAATTGAGACGTCAACTTCCGCTTTATGCTAATTTCTACTTCAACCGATTAGAGATTAGCATACTCTGGAAGGAAAACATTAACTACAACTTCAATGATACTGGGCTATTTAAGCTAGAGCTTGTATCAGTTGATTATCTTGATGTATATCTTGATCCAGCTTTGTCATCGTGATATGTATTCATAATCACGTATGATCGTTATCTTCATGTACGCCGGTTATGGCGATATTTTTGGCCGATGCTGTTAGGCCTAACTGAAGTCTTATGATTAAATTGACAAGACTTAGTTTGACTAAAACTTTACGATGTTACGGAAATGGATATGTTTTTGTTCGTTATGATGTTTTAAGTTCACAGAAACCGAGTGAGGATGCAACAAGAAAAGGAATATTAGATTATCAAAGGAGTAAAGAGAAAACCTTGTCAATCTATTATAGCCTGGAAACTGAATACCAGGATTTGATTTCTGCAATCAACGAACCAGTGACAACATGGAAAGTATTGACAGAACAATTTGAGCCAAAGTCAAGAGCAGGTCTCATGATGCTGTTTGACGACTTTTTCAGTGAAAAGTCAGCACCACGTGAACCAGTGGGACTTTTCATATCACGGATTAAAAGGTTAGTGGCAAAGTTGAAGGATGCCGGACAACCAATGGCTGAGGTCCTGGTTGCATTTCAGACAATCCGACATCATGATGACGATTTTAGAGGGATAGTGCAGACGTTATATAGACTACCAGATGACCAGTTTACCCTGAAGTACATCGAAGGGGAGTTGCTCACTGAGGACAGGATAGCTCAGCAAAAGCGTGACGAGCAACAAAATGGAAGTAACACTTTTGCTTTCAATGTACTTAAATCTAAAAATGTAGTTACTATAAATCTAAATAAACAGATAGGACCTTACCATGTATTCAAGGCTTATGGTCATCTTAAGGCAAACTGTAATCTAAACCATGCAAAATTAAGTGAAATATAGTCTAGTATTTTAAATTGTAATACTGAATCGACCGACAAATTCGGTTGGGTTGTTGATACAGCAGCAACTAAGTATTTTTGTAATAATTTGGAATTGTTCAACAAATTTAAAGAGCTTAAAGGAACTACAATGTCCTTAGCTGCCGGTGATCAAGAAAGCCCAATCGAAGGTGTCGGATCGATCAGTATGCATGTTAAAACAAGAAAGATCAATCATGCTTAAAGCATTGATTATGAAACACTTTCCAACTTTAATGCAATTTTATTTAAACAAGTCTAAAATGCAATACATTCCTCAGTAATATTTTAAAACTTATCACAATACTACATTAATTTATTATATTTGAAAACTTAAACCTTCATCGAAAAAAAATGAACTACATTCAAATGACGGCATTGAAATATAAATTGCCTGGTTTAAACATCTCTAAAATGTTACATTCCTCGGTAATAATTTTAGAATTATCATAATACTACGATAATTTATTATATTTGAAAACTTCATCGAAAACAACTGAAATTCATTCAAATGACGTCATAGAAAAAATAACACGCCTGGCTCTCTCAATTAAAAGCAGCATTTCATTCATAAATAATTTCCCATTTATGTCATTCATCACAATACTATAATATTTTATACTTCATATTTATACAAGTCTAAAATGCAATACATTGCTCGGTAATATTTTAAAACTTATCACAATACTACATTAATTTATTATATTTGAAAACTTAAACCTTCATAGGAAAAAAATGAACTTCATTCAAATGACGGCATTGAAATATAAATTGTCTGGTTTAAACATCTCTAAAATGTTATACATTCATCGGTAATAATTTTAGAATTATCATAATACTACGATAATTTATTATATTTGAAAACTTCATCGAAAACAACTGAAATTCATTCAAATGACGTCATTATCATAGAAAAAATAACACGCCTGGCTCTCTCTATAAAAGCAGCATTTCATTCATAAATAATTTCCCATTCATGTCATTCATCACAATACTATAATATTTTATTTTATTTAAAATTTAAGACCATGGAGCTGCAAGTAATTAAACTCTATGCGTAAAACTTCATCAAAAAAAATCGTCCTTCTCTTTGTAAAATCAATGAATATTTCATTCATATCAGCTATGCAGACTCCATGAACTAAATCATTTTGTGTTAAAGAAATACAGCAATTTTAATACAACTCATTCTACATATTTTGCTGTTTACATTTTACATAGGTGAAAAGTAGGCTTCGTTGTAGAAATAATCAAATTTGGATGAGCATTTAAACTCAAATATATTGTAATTGAGTTGTTTCAGTATGTAGATGCACAGAATTTATGCAAAAATAAAGTGGTTTTAGGACGGATACAACACTCAATATGAATTTAAAAGAACTTTAAAAATCACGATTTTGAGACAAGATGGATGCCATATATCATTTTGAAGTGGGTCACGTGATCTTTTCATATCATGGTCACGTGATCGCTTCATATACGAGATGTTATTATTATTTTAATTTTTATGTAAAAAACTACTGAATATATTTCGCTGAATTTTTTTTTATGTTTTATGGAACAATTTGAATATTACCTAAAACTTTCGAAACAATTTGCGAATTTTAAATCCGCTTAAAAAATGTTTGAAAAATTAGGTCCCATAGGGCTCAACGTATTTCATTTTTTCAACCCGGGTTCAATCCAAAACTAATTGGGTGATATTATTCATTTATATTCCCATAGGTCCTATAGACCGTCTGAACAACATACTAAAATTTAAGTCATTTTTACGGCAGTTATCGTGCTAACGGACAGACAGACAGACAGACAGAATAAACAAAGTCATAAACACTTTTCAACTTTGTTGTAAAGTATTAATAAATAATGTGAAAAATTTCATTTGACAGATGTAATGTATTCACCTAGATTGAGGAGAAACTTAATTGCTGCTTCAATTCTAGAAGAGCAACAATGTAATTTCACCGGAAAAAAATGGTTTCCTTACTTTTAACAAGCCTGACGGCAGTAAATGGTTTTATGCCAAAAGACGTAACGGCTTGTATTTCCTTCGACCTCAATACAAGACAAAATCTAAAAATTTTAATGTTGAGAAGTCTAAAAGAAATGTAAATGCTAAACCTAAGCCTAAAAATGAAAATTTTAAAAGGTCTAGTGATTTTAAAATGAGTCATCTGTTTGTAAAACTGAAAATAATGATAATGCTTTTAAAAATCAAAGTAACAAAAGTAAGTTTAAAACTTCTAAAGTTGAAAATTGTGATAATGTAAATAGAAATGCCAGTAAAGTTTTTAAACATAAAATTGTAAACTATAATACTAGTATTTTTAAACCTAGCAAGCCTTGTAAGTTTGATGTTTTTAAAAGTTCAAGCAATGTAAAATCACCCATTGAAGTTGGGGGGGGGGGGGGGGGGGGGGGGAATACAAGGTTATGGCATAAAAGGTTTTGTCACATCAATTTTGAATATTTACATCACACATGTAAAGTGTCAGCTGTTAAAGGATTACCTAAAATCAGTGTTCGGAAAATCAACTGTAAATGTTGTAAATTGGCAAAAACAAAAAGAATTTCGTTCAAACCCATAGGCAGAATAAGATCGGAAAAACCATTGGAACTAATCCATATGGACATATGCGAGCCAATGCCAAAACCATCACGTGGAGGTGCTAAATATTTTCTTAGCATAACGGATGATTTTTAACGCAAAGTAACTGTGTATTCTATGAAACGAAAATCTGAAGTTTTTGATAAGTTTAAACAATTTCAACATCGAGCAGATTTCTAAATACAGGTGAACCTTGATATGTCGAACCTCGGTATCTCGAAATTTTCGATATCTCGAAATATTTTCATCTCCCTTCACGCACGGTATAAAACTAATGCAAAACAAACGCTTTATCTCGAAATTGTTTTAATCAAACTCTCGATAACTCGAATTTTTTCATCTTACCATTTGGATCACCTTACCATTTTCATCTTTTCATTTGGAAAAATACGATCCAAAAAATGTGTTTAATGCAGATGAAACAGGACTATTTTTTAAGTGCATGCCTGATAAAACTATGGCCATTGAAGGTGAAGTATGTCACGGCGGGAAAAGGAGCAAAGAAAGATTAACTGTGCTATTTTGCACTAATATGGATGGTTCAGAAAGGCTCAAACCTTTTATGATAGGTAAATCTGCTAAATCTCTGTTTTTCAGGAACGAAATCTGTTCCAATGACTTATTTTGCGAACAATAAGGCTTGGATGAGTGCCGAAATTTTCACTAATTGGTTGAAGGAATTAGACAGAAAAATGTCCTGTGAAAATCGCAATATTGTTCTCTTCTTGGACAACTGTACAGCACATAATAGTGTTCCAAAATTAAAATCCGTGAAAGTTCATTTCATGCCACCAAACACAACTTCCAAGTTACAGCCTTTGGACCAAGGTATTATTCCGAGTTTTAAAGTAAACTATCGCCACAAAATTAAGCTCATTTGGAAAATGTGATAGATATTGAAGGATTCAGCACCTGTAACCAAACTGTCATACATGACTAGTTTGCAAGTAAAGTAATGCAAGATTAAATTTTAATAATGTATGTACGTACATAGTATTACATTAAATGTGTGTCCAATCATTACAAGCTTCGCTTTATTTGTTACCAGCATTTTTTTGGGTAATACCCAATTCCCTGTCGGTAAGATAAAGTAAGTGATTTTTTTTAAAATGTGTAAAGTATAGGACTAGTATGTATATATTCTTTTATGAATTCCTTAAAATTTTTCAAATTTTCGATATCTCGAATTTTTTTTCTACTCCCTTCAAATTCGACATATCGAGGTTCGACTGTACTAAAATTTTAAGTGTCAGGACTGACAACGGTATGGAGTTTTGTAATACCGAGTTTGAAAAGTTTTTAGAAACACAGGGAATCAAAGCGGAAAGAACGAACACGTACACACCCAAACAAAATGGGGTTTCTGAGAGGTTTAACTTAACTGCTTTGGATTGTGTTAGGACAATGTAAATCGATAGCAATCTAAAGGACGACTTTTGGGCAGAAGCTTTACTCTGTTTTGCATACGTTAAAAATCGGATATGCCACAAGTTTAAGAATCTGACACCGATCGAGTTGTACAGCGGCAAAAAGCCATCAATTGCTCCCCTCAGAGCGTTTGGATGCCAAGTTTTTGTAGGCAAGCCTAAACAACTTAGGGGGAAACTTGATATGAGGGCACAAGAGGGCATTATGGTGGGATACGCACTGAAAACTCGGGGGTATAGGATATAGCTCTTGAATGAGGGGAAAATAGTGGAAACTAAAAATGTTAGATTTAATAAAGAGTACAATGCAGAGGAAGGCGGTCTGGGACCCAGTGTAAATAAGAAACCTAAAGAAAATTTTACTTTTTCATCTCACGAACCCGCCTATTCAGACTCATCTGACGAGGAGCATGTGGAGAGGGAAAAAGACGATTCATCAGAGGAAGATCAAGACATTACTGAAAGTAATGAGGAAACGGGGTCCTCTGGTGATGATCGCCAAGTTCCCGATCCAGATACTACTTGCATTAGAAAAGTCATTCCGAGAATGACGGGAACAAGAAAGGATGTTTATTACTATTACAAAGGAAAGGGACCTAGGTTGAGATCACTAAAAGATATAGAACATTTACAAGAAAAATAAAATAAAATTTGATAAAAAGTTTTTCAATTTTAAGGGGGATCAAGGGAGATCATGGGATCGGCCAGAAGCCAACACTGTAGAGGTCCAAATTCCTAGGAACTACAAGGAAGCGGCTAACTCGCCCCAATCCAAAGAATGGAATACAGCCATGGCAGACGAATTAGGTGTCATGAAGGAAAGAGGTGTCTGGGACTTAATGCCTGCACCTGTTTTCGACAAAGTAATCGGTTGCCGTTGGGTGAATACAGTCAAAAGAGACGAAAGGGGTGAAGTTAGCAGGTATAAAGCTAGACTTGTAGCTCAGGGATTTAACCAGAAAAAGGGGCAAACTTACGAAGAAGTGTTTAGCCCGGTAATTAACTTTACAATCGTTAGGATGTTTTTTACTATTTTTGTGTGTTTATTAGGGTAGTTCCATACTCAGCTTGACATCAAATGTGCATATTTATATGCCAATCTCAGTGAGAAAATATTCATGAAACAGCCTCCAGGATTTTTTAACAAAAACAAAAGTGGATATGTATGCCAGCTAAATAAAGCGATTTATGGCTTGCACCAAAGCGGAAGAGAATGGTACTTTGAATTAGACCAGGTTCTCAGAAAACTCAATTTCATAAAGTTTAAATGGTGCAATTGTGCATATAATTTTAATAATAAGGCTTTATTAATTGTTTACGTTGATGACATAATATTATTTGCCAAAAATCAAACGGATCTAAATTACGTAACTTCATTACTAAAAACTAAATTTGACATTAAAATGTTAGGAAAAACAAAAATGTTATTAGGTATTGAATTTGAGAAAAAACAAGATAGACATTTCATCCATCAAAATCAATACATCGCAAAAATTTGTGACAAATTCTCAAAGTTTAAATATCCTATTTCTAGTTTACCCATAGCTAAAGGTATAGTTTTAAGCAAAACAGATTGTCTAGCAAATCCTGCAGAAATCGAACAAATGAAGAATATACCTTACAGAAACTTATTAGGTTGTTTATAATTTCTTGCCAGCAGAACTAGACCTGATATTAGCTATACCGTAAACATCTTATTCCAATTTCAGGAAAACCCAGGCATTAAACACTGGGATGTTTTACTTAAACTTCTAGGGTATGTAGATAAAACAAGGGATCTAAACTTATCAAACATTCAATCTGTAAATTTAAGTTGTTTTACTGATTCTGACTTTGCAGCTAATCGGGATGATAGAGTATCAATGGGAGGCATGATATCTTTTGTAGATAGGGTACCTATTTCATGGAGGACATTTAAACACAAATGTGTACGTTTATCTACAATGGAGGCTAATATATCTCATTAACCGAATCCGCAAAGGAAATGGTATGGGTACAGAACATATTACTTGAATGTACTAAACTTAGCATTAAGTTAGGAAATAGTGTAATATTCTGTGATAACCAAGCAGCCATAAACTTTTCCAATTCGTCCATTGAGAATCATAGAACCAAACACATTGATGTTAAATATCATTTCTTAAGAAATCTAATGGAAAAGAAGCTCTTTGAGATTAAATTTGTAAATAGCAAAAATAGCAAAGCTGACGGTTTTATGAAACCTATCACCAAAGAAGCAATCTGTAAATTCTGTGAAATCTTTAAAACTTCCTAAGATGTTTAAATTCCAATGTGAAATCTAATGTAAACAAGTTAAATTCATTCTAAATTGTATAGTTGTATTTCTCAAAAATTAACTTCAACATGTTTTCAAAACCAGCATTGCGTAGTTTAGTTACCAATGTGTTTATACTGTGTGGCGAAGATTTTTAAAGTTTTTGATACATACTAAAAATAACTTATACATTTTTTCAATCTCTCATGTAGTAGCTTAGATACTTATGAGTTTAAACTGTGTGGTGAAGTATTTAAAAGTTTAAGATATTCGATGTAATATACAAACTTTCTTTACATTCCCTCAATATGTAGTTTAGATACTGTTGAGTTTATACTGCGTGGCGAAGTATATAAGATTTGAAAATTTGTATCTCCTGTATTTGACAGAGATATTTTTAAATTTGTTTTCTCATGTAAATTGTATCATGATGTATTTTATACTTTTTAAACTTTGTCTTGAAAATATAATTATACACTGAAATTTTTACATGATATTTTGAAACTCTATAAAGTAGTATATGTTCAACTGAAATTTAAATTTGATTACAACTTGTATTTATGTGATTAGACAACTCAATCTGCAAGAGGGGGCTGCTCAGCACGCTTCCACATCAGTTGATTATCTTGATGTATCTTGATGTATATCTCGATCCAGCTTTGCCGTCTTGATATGTATTCATGATCACATATGATCGTTTTCTCTCATGTACGCCGACGTATGCCACGATGTATTGGACGATGCTGTTAGGCCTCACTGAAGTCTTATGATTAAATTGAGAAGACTTAGTTTGACTAAAACTTTACAATGTTATTTTCTGAAGTTACGGAAATGGATATGTTTTTGTTCGCTATGATGTTTTAAGTTCACAGAAATAAAGTGAGTTTTTGTTTACGCTGGCTACTTTCATTTTCTCCACTGTGACACTCTGCTATTCAACTGTTTTTTTAATTTTTCACCAATGCTAAAAGAATAAAATTCCAACAGTTCTTAACTATGAATAATCTGGAGTTAGGCACCCCCTTCTCTAGCACACTTGATACTAAACAAAAATCGCAATCAATATTTTAAAATTTTTAAAATAAAAATGTCCTAAACTCTATACTGCCAAAATGCTAGGTAACCTACCCTCAGATCTGCATCAACTGCCACACTAGGAGCCAGGTCAAAATAATTAAAAAAAAAATCTGATGTGGGCAACATATGACTTTCCTTATATAATGTAATAATTTACTACTTTTACAGTAAAAAAATAGGTTTTTCTTATAGTAGATACTAATATTCTTTCCAAGATATTGAATTTTCGACAATTAGTCGTCATTTTCATTGATTTAGCGTCATTTTTATCCATTTGGCAAGATTTTCGTTAATTTGGCAACATATTAAAAAAAATCGCCAAGTTGGCGACATTCCGCCAAATTCGTCGCCAAAATCTCACCAAGCGTTATGCACTAAGAAATAAGTTATTCTTACAGCAGATAAATGACTATTGGCGTTCAAATACAAAAGTATTATTCAAAGTATCTTTTTTCATGAATGGAACGAGCTAGATCCATGAGAATGATGTCACTCAATTTATTGCATGGTATTACATATGAAAAGTGAACATATTTCTCAATAGGAAATATTGTTTTTTATTTTATATGACTTTTTGATAATTTTTTTTTTTAAATGTGCAATATCTCGAGAACGGTTCATGTTAGCGTTCTAAAATTTATGTCAATCATTTTCTAATGAAAAATTACATAAGAAATGTCTATTTGCGTAACTTTATTATTGGTTTTGATTTTTTGACAATTTTTTTCAAAATTTCATTCCAAAATTTAGGGGGGGTTCTGAACATTCGATTGCATAGAAAAACAATAGACTTCTAGTGTTTACGGATCGTGATTTTTGTACCAAATTTGGTTCGAATCGATCCATTCGTTCGTCAGTTATCGTCTCCACAGACTCACTGACACACACACACAGAAAATGTTTGATTCATGATCAGGGATACTTGAAACGTGCTCTCCCGTCGAAAACTCGAATTCGAATTTTCGATCCCGTCACAATACTTTCCTTATACATTATGTATATAAGGAAAGTAAAAAAAATAGTAAATAAAAACCTCGAACCTCCATATCATGGGTCAACAGAATTGATGTCACAGTTTGAAGATACGAAACACACATTGAGATTGGAGATTAAAGGTGCTTCGCACCTGGTGCTCTGTCCTGCCCGAAAACCCGTTCAAAGCATGATCCCAAGCCGCCAGATGTGCCAACTCTCCGGATTACTAACGAAATTCTCCGGCTTCTTTTGTTTGAAATTTATCAATTAACCAGACATGGTATAATTCCACGGAAGCACTGATTTTCCGCTTTTTTAGCACTGATTTCTACCATTCCCGGGATCGTAGTAAATCCATAATAAAATACAAGGTAATGCCAAGCACATTAAAGGTACTTTCCCACTCACCGCATCGTAACAGTAGATGGTTCACGGCAACTCTCGAGGTACACGCAAGTCTTTGCAGAATGGTAAACCCCTTCACACTGTCAGTAGACGCCGAAGAAATGTAGCCCACAGAATACTATATTAGTCTGTGATGTACCCAATCAGATCACAGAATACAATATTAGTCTGTGAATCAGATGAAAGCGTAGAAATTTTCTCCTAGTTCAGCGGCCATGTTTACAAACCATCTCTTCCAAAGCGATTTTATATACATGAAATATTATATAATAAAAATTAAGACATTAATCTCTTTGGTCTCTTCTGTTTCAAATTTATATTTACCAGTGGCTCACTAGTTTACAGTATTGACGCAGGATTGCAGGAGGGAGTCAACCTTGATTCAAAGAAATAGGATTAAAGGCCGCTAAAAAATCTTTTTGCGCTCCCCTACGGGCGCCCATGGCAAAGTGCAAATAGAATTTTTCTAGGCGTGTAAACTCTATGGTGATACCTACAATATTGAGTAGCTTAAAATCTACATTTGTGATCTTGAATGTCCAAGGGGATGATTAGCACATAAACCAGTTGCTGGAACATAAACCAATTTGATGGTCTAATAACCACTAGGGTCCTTGACGACTTGTTAGCATTACACAATGATATAAAAATTTAAAAGCAGTTTAAAAAGTGATATTGCACATCGCCATGAAGATTCAGCAGAAGTATGCAGTAGTTTCTATCCAGTCATATAATTTCGAATTGAAGAGACCATTCGTGAAAAAAATAACTAATTTTATTTTCATGAAAGCAATAAACAGGAAAACAAACATTACAAGTATCATTGACTTTGATACGGTATTTGCACAATTAGTAGCATCAATGTCTTGAAATTATAGTAGATATATAATTAGGCCTAACAGAACTGGCCACATACTTTGCCAATTTACCGGCAATCACGTTTGGAAATGTACACAACATCGTTCATACGAACATTCCAGAAAACAGGAAATGTTTGAACAGTAACATCACTAGATCAGCCAATATGATCAGACAACATCATGAAGGAATGAATGCATGAAAGCAATACTCAACTGACACATTCACAAGTTTAAATAGTGCTGTGTCATCGAAGTAGAAGTAAATGTTTTTCCGGAGTATGCTAATCTCTCATCGGTTGAAGTAGAAATTTGCATAATCCAGATGTTGATGTCTCAATATGCAGGAATACGGAACATGGGGTTAAAATTTAGTGATAAGCTGTTCTGATGTGATTAGCCAATCAGCACACAGTAACTTTTGGATTTTGACTGTACTTTAAATGATGTACATGTTGCTTGTTTACACTGAAGTTTTTTAACAGGGGAGAGCAAGTGCACCTCTTGCCCTCTCCTATGGGCACCCATAGAGCTTTCTTCATGGTGACAAACGAAAGGGTGAGGTGTTCAATATCGATTAGCTAACATGTCTAAACTTGAACGTCTCTGGGAGGGAAAGTGTCCTCCTTGCCCACCACTATGGGCACCCATGTAACATTTACCATTAGGGCAAACTCAAAGATAAAGAGTTCAATATCTACTGGCTTGAAGACTACAATTGTAACTTTAAACGTCCATGGAAGGGCAAGTTTTCCTTGTGTTTTATTATGGGAGCTCATGGTAAGGACGCCCATAGAACTAATTCCAGTGGTGACGAACTTAAGGATGAGGCGTTCCATATCGACGTGCTTGTAATCTACATTTGTAACCTTAAATGTACACGGTAGGGCAAGTTTCACCTTGCTTTCCCTTAAGGGTGCCCATGCAATGACACCCGTAGTGAACTAATTCCATCGCGATAAACTAAAGGATCAACTAGATCGAGACTTACATGTCTATGGAACAGCAAGTGACATCCTTTCCCATCACTATGGGCACCCATGTAACATTTTCCAGGGGGGAAACTCAAAGATGAGACATTCAATATCGACTAGCTTATAACCTACATATGTAACCTTGAATATGAGCTTAAGAGCTCCCTTGATGTTCCCCGGGTTGAGTTGTAGCTTGTTTTATAACAACAAAAGACAAGATATGCTTAATTTCAGCTTTTTAGCTGCTTCGGTTTAATCAAAAATTTGGTGTTAGACAGGGCACTTGCTTGTCTACTTTTCAACCTAGCACTGGAGAAAGTGATTGAATTCTAATATCAATACAAAAGGAAATATCTACCATAAATCAATTCAAATTCTTGTATATTCTGATGACATCAATATTGTAGCAAGAACCACTAATTACCTAAAGCAGTGTTCGAAATTAGCGGTCGTTAGTCATAATTTGCGACTAGAAATTTCAATTTGATGACTAGATTCTTCAATCTGGTCGTCAAAGTTGACGCCTAACAATGCTATTGTTAAATATCAGTCTTCCCTTTCCCTTTGACTAAATTACGATCCCTGGTAGAGGACTGGACAGCGGTCGGGAAAAAAAAGCGGCATTTTATACACGCCCACAGTGATAAATTTGCAGGGGGTAGACATACAGTAAAATCCCCCTCTGTCTATTCAAGGAAGGAAACATTGGGATCTTTATTGTACTTCAACTCACCTCCACCCTTCAAGACCAGAAATTGCACTTCTGAAGATTTTATTTGTTTGCTTTATCCTCAGACATTCCGATGTCCGAGATTCCGGGTATTTAACGAGTTTCTATTGCTCCCCTCCCCTTTATTCCCTCGTAGATCTACGTATCCCACTTGCAAGAAAAGGGAGTGATCCTGTGATCCTGCAGTCTTTACATTCTAATTACTTACCATTATAGAACACACGGAATTCCAGATTAAATCGTTCCAGCATCTTGCAAATTTGGTTAGCTAATATTTTGTTATTAGACATTGAAAATGATGTTTTTATAGCTGCCAAGTATTCAGATTTTTATGTACTTGTTCCGTTTTTTCAGTCTTGTTCCGGGAATCCGATTTGGATCCACAGTAGTCCGATTTTTCTTTTCCATAACATTTATATTTTATTGTATGCAAATCTGCATAAGAGTATCTACAAGTCATGAAATCGGAAGTAGGTCACGAAATGAGAAACAAACTAAGTCAGGAATTTTAAGATGGAGGTTTTCCGGCATTTTCATCTAAAAATCCGTTTCCACGTGATTGCGTCTGTTTCTAATTAACGTGGGAGAAACACATTTGCATAGACTAAAATTTTTATGATTATTCCTTGTTATATACAAAAAAACTATTTTTCAGATGTATTAAAGAAATAAAGAGCTATATTGGACGAGTACTGGGTACCGCGATAAACTGCATTTGTCTGTGATTTTCTTTATATTTCATTTTATTCTGAAAATATTTTTCCACTTCTGCAATCTGTTTGCATCGTATACAACGTTTGTAATTATTTCGTATATACTATATTATACAGAAAAACTATTTTTCAAGCATATTTTTAATGACATGAAAGGCTATATTGCAGCAGTATCGCGATAAACGGCATTTGTGCGCGATCCTCTATATTTCGTTTTATTTTGAAAGTATTTTTTCACTGTTACAATTTGTTTGCATCGTTTAAAATGTTTGTAATTATTTCGTATATTATATAGAAAAACTATTTTTCAAATGTATTATTAATGAAATAGAAGGCTATTTTGCAACAGTATGGGGAAAAACGGTATTAGTTCATGATTTTTCCTCATTCAATATGTTCCTATCTTTCTTTCTGGTAGGTTGGCATCTATGCATTTTTTATATCAATCCCTGAAATTAATGTGATTCATATTTTCTTTATTATTACCCAGGCTGTCTAGCAAAACTTATTATTGACTTGCAAATACAGAACCCTAGCTGTCAACTCTGCATTTCTTCGTGAAGCTCCGATATTTGCATTGACTGCCGATCTCCGGACAAATATGCAACCCCCCCCCCCCCCTTTTTTTTAAACTTTTAAGATGAATATAGTAAACAGATTTTAAAAATGAAATTCCATACTTTGAACAAATTGGCCACAAAAAGTGACAAAATTTCGCTCAAGATTCCCTTATAATATTTTAATTTTAAATGTGTTTAATTCTTATATAAGTAATATGAGAAATATTATATGGAAATGTCACTAAAATGTGCATTTATATGTGATTATCGGTTTATCCTGTTTTATTATGTATTTTCCATTCTCGCTATTTGTTTTCATCAACTAAAGCTTTTATATTATTTGCTGTTTTAACTCAGGAAAATTAATTTTCAAGCATGAAATGAAGGGGTATTGGGGCAATGACTGTACAAGATGACCATAATTGAAAATTGTTAAATAGAAGTTTTTTTTTTAAATTTGTTGTTTTTTTATGCCCTTTTTGCCAAGTAAAAACAAATTAGCAATTTTTTCTATTTATTTTTTCTTGAGTTTCTTTTTCAGTTTATTTTAAATTTTAAGAAAATTTAAAACAATTTTTAATACAAAAATCTGAATTATTCTTTTTTTATATTTTTAATAAAAATGGGCATTTAAAAAATAGTTATTGTTAGAGATGTAAAAATGGCAACTAGCCGTGTCTATTTGGCACCTAGAGTCAGAACCTATAGGCGTCAAATGATGCCTAGTTCAAATTTTTAATTTCTAACACTGATCTAAAGCAAGCCGTTTTTGCTTTGGAAAGCACTGGTGATGAAATACATCTAAACATTAACCAATACAAAACAAAATACATGGCTTTTACAAAAGTGGCTCTGTCCCCTCTTATATGAGGCTGGTTTGTACAAATTTTAAGCTATCGAGCATTTCAACTACCTACGATCACAAATAAACTGTAAAAATAATATTTATTTAGAAATCAAAAAATGAATTATAGCTGCAAATCAATGTTTTCATGGATTAAGAATGCTTTAGAAACCTGAACTCTCATAGGACATGATAAGAAAGCTCTCTTCATCTTTAAGTGAAAATTTGTATGCAATATTTTTGATTGAATTCAGGAAAATGGTATATTTGTAGAAGATACAATTTTGAACTATACAAATTATATGATGATTCTGACATAATTAAATAAAGTTAACAGAATGCAATGGGCAATACATTTGCTAGGAATGTATAACCAAAGAATCACAAAGAAAATTTTTATATCCACACCAATCGGTATAAGATCTAGAGAACAAACGAAGTTAAGATGGATTGATTGTGTGGGGACAAGGACTTTCAAGATGTTATTAAAACTTGGCAAAGCACTGCTCTAAGGGGAGGGGGGGGGGGGTACAGCTTGGAAGAATCTTCTGAGGAAAGACAAGGTCCTCAGTGTGCTGCCGAGTCATTGATGATGATAATGAGCTGCTCCGGTTTTCAGGTCATTCCTAAAAACCATGCACCTTACTATTGAGGGCTCAAGACTGGGCTGAACAATAAGGATTAAAATACAAAGATTTATAATATTACCATGAAAGGCAATGACATGCCTAATTTAATCTTTCTATCTGATTAGATTCTCGAGTTACTCCCTAAAACATATAACTTCCTATAACAGATCCAGAACAGGCTGGACTAGTAAAATTCCACACTCCCTCACTCCCTCTTAATGCAATCAGAGAAAAGAGGAATAGGTTCCAAGCACAGCAAAAATTTATTGATATATTTCCTGCATTTATTCACACAGAAAGCATTTTATATGCTTATTTCGAATTATATATAATTAAACTCGAATTATAATTAAACTTGAATTATATATAATATTACTTGGCTGTAAATTATTTGAGTAGATACTGACCACTTTGTCTCCCCTGAGGTATCGTCACTATCTGCATGTCAAATTTCATAACTGAACATGATCTGGTTATTGCTCTAGAGCAGTGTTCTTCAACCTGTGTTCCGCGGAACCCTAGGGTTCCACTCAAAAGCTTTAGGGGTTCCGCGAATCGTTACTACAATTCGTTGTTTTTATTTTGTTTTTCTTTGTTTTCAATATCATGACATATGTATGTATAATACAAATACTTTATATGGAATATTTATCTTCTTGTTTGAATTGATGCAAATTTATATCTTATAAAAAGTTTTCATGACAAAGGCAGGGACGCACTTTGTTCATAACATGTAATACGTAATATGACACATCACCTCTAAACTCAAATCTGGGTGTGCTACTGAACGAAGGGTTCCATAAAAAAAACATTTCAAAAAAGGGTTCCGCGGGATGACAAAGGTTGAAGAACACTGCTCTAGAGTAAAGGAGTAACAAACACACAGACAGACATTGCGTTTTATTATAATAGAGTAAGATATATTATTTTATAACTTTCCCTACAAAATCAGGGGATTTTGATGAGGTTTTTATTATTTTTATTCCCATAACACCCTTCACCACTGAATTAGGGCTGCTACTTTACAATAGCTTAGATCCAATGGCCGTACCATGCTGAAAACACCGGTTCTCGTTAGATCACCGAAGTCAGGCAGCATCGGGCGCGGTTAATACTTGGGTGGGTGAGCACCTGGTAACACCGCGTGCTGTTGGCACATTTCGTGTGCGGTAGCCCGGTGGTTGCGTACTGGATTTGCACGCTGCCACAACTGCCGCCGTGTTCATGCGGAGTACGATCACAT
Source organism: Amaurobius ferox (assembly GCA_951213105.1). NCBI lineage: Eukaryota > Metazoa > Arthropoda > Arachnida > Araneae > Amaurobiidae > Amaurobius > Amaurobius ferox. The sequence continues at coordinate 100,330,437 of OX578145.1, read as the reverse complement.
TAAACATGTGTGTCTGTAAGTCCTTCCGAGAGGTTGGTGGTAGGGGAAGGAGGGTACGGTCCCTGTGGGTGCCTCTCCCACTGGGTTCCGGTCTAAATTGGGTGGCACTTCCCGGCCGTCCAAACTGTTACCTTACACCTTTCTGGTAGGTCGGACGGTCTGGGTCTCAACAACAACAACAATAGCCTAGATGAAAAACACTCCTAGTTTAACACTGGCAATTAGAATGCTTTGCGAGCTTAGAGGTGTAGAGGATTGTTCACCGGTTAACAGTAATTCCATTGAAAATAAGACCAAAAGGAAAATATGTGCATTTTTTACCTAACCTACATACAGTTCTTTAATCTTCTAAGCTAAAAAAGGGAAGGAGTTGGGTTGTCATATTGTCACTTTTTATGCCAAATTCTACAAATCTGGCACTTTTTCAAACACTTTGGGATATTTATTTTCGATTATGGATACAGCACATATTTGTCATGTTTGAAAATGTCAACTATTACTCGATTTATAGGCATTATAAAACTTTTTCTGTAAAAATGCACAACAAATTCCTTCCACACCCTCTAAATTTTGGCAAAAACTGAGGCTAATCCGGAGACCAACCCACCGCGATTTCAGCTCACTCGCCAAGTCGCCGCTAAGCGTTCAGATTGCGAGAGCTTTATGTTGTAGACAACTCTTGTATGTGTTTTTTAGTGGTAATTGTGTAACATCCAATAAGAATATTCACAAAGGTGACGTAAGAATACGTCTCTGTGGTTGCTACAGTTTTCTGATGTAGAAGCACATTTCTTTTGCCATAGTTGCATGTATTTATTTTTATTATTTAATTTTTTGTATAAAATTCTACTACAATTTGGAAAATAAAGGTTTGAAAGAAGTGATTAATTGGTATGTTATGAAAGGGATTATGAGTGATAAGTATATTTGTCCTAAATGTAGATATGAAATTAAGTTGAGTGTTGAAAACCCAGACCGTTCGACTCATCCAGTGGACTTGAGCAACTAATTGGACGGCCGGGAAATTAAGTTGAGTGAAAGACCGAACGACTGATTAATTTAAATGGAGCGTTTCTAGCATTTCAGCCAGAAGAGGAGTCAGAGTCCTGAAGGTTAGTGTTTTTTGTTTAATTTATCCAGCGTTTTGAAACTTGGTTTATATTTTTCTGTGTTTAGAAAACTGCTTCCTCCTTTAAAAGTTTTTAATCTTTTCAGTTACAGTACAAATTTTTTTTATAAGTATCAATTTTTTGAAATTTTGTTAGGGTACAAATTTTTTTCTAACATGGACCACTGGTACATTCGTTCCACAGATTTCGACTTTTTGGTCGAACCCCTGACCCTGCACGGACCACTGGTACATTCGTTCCACAGATTTTGACCTTTTGGTCAAATCCCTGACTCTACACGGACCACTGGTATATTCGTTTCACAGATTTCAACCTTCAAGTCGAACACCTGACCCTGTACGGATCTTCGGTTGCATGGAGTAAGTGATCTTGCTATGTGAGACATGCACAGATAAAATTGTAGAGTACTCTGTGTCTGGGCGCCGCAGTCGACCATTCCTAATAAACCGGAGATCACTGGAGGCCCCATTCCAGTGTAGAACGACCTTTAGGTCGAAGCCCTGCCCCTACATGGACTACTGGTACATACAGACCACTGGTACATTTGTTCCACAGATTTCGACCTTTTAGGTCGAACCCCTGACCCTACACGGACCACTGGTACATTTGTTCCACAGATTTCGACCTTCAGGCCGAACCCCTGACCCTGTACGGATCTTCGGTCGCATGAAGAAAGTGATCTTGCTATGTGAGACATGCACAGATAAAATTGTAGTGTATTCTGTCTGGGCACCACAGTCGACCGTTCCTAATAAACCGGAGATCACTGGGGGGCCCTGTTCCAGTGTAGAACGACCTTTAGGTCGAACCCCTGCCCCTACATGGACCGCTGGTGCATTCGTTCCACAGATTTCGACCTTTAGATTGAACCCTTGACTCTACAGACCACTGGTACATTCGTTCCACAGATTTCGACCTTTAGGTTGAACCCCTGACCCTACACGGACTACTGGTACATTCGTTCCACAAATATCGACATTTAGGTTGAACCCCGGACCCTACTCGGTCCACTGGTACATATGGATCACTGGTACATTTGTTCCACAGATTTCGACCTTTAGGTCGAACCCTTGCCCATGTATGGATCTTCGATTGCATGGAGAAAGTGATTTACTAAGTCGACACGCACAGATAAAATTGTAGTATAAAAATTTTAAATTTCACAAAAATCTTATTTTGTGAGGTTTTTATGAGTACCTGTTGCTGTATGCACTATTGCTTAAATTAAATTACACTGTTATTTACATGAAAAACTCTTGTTCAGAACATAGTAGCAAACGTCATTTTGGTGGGAGGAGCATATTTTTAAACAAGGAAGATACGTCACATAGGATGGGTGGGGTCAATTTCAAAACACAGGAGAATGCGCCAACTTGGCGTGATTTGTACTTGGAAAAAATATGTGGGGTCGGCTGGTCTCTGGATTTACCAAAACTGAAATTATCAACATTTGAGTTATCACTCTGACAGTGTTTTCTGAAATTTTGAAGTACTGTTGGAAGGCGTATGATTGTCTTGAACATAAAGGCTTCATGCACCTCCAGGTAAATCACAGTTACCATTTTAAAGACCCTGAGACAGGAGCACATACCAATTCCATTGAAGGAACTTGGTCTGCAATCAAAAGAAAAGTGAAAGGGAGGAAGGTTAAAAAGTATTTTAATTCTTACTTCTATGAATACATGTGGAAGCAACAGCAGGAGCATTCTATTGGGGGGTCATTCCACAGTATTTGGCTTCACAAGTTTGAAAAAAAAAATTTTATAAAAAATTAAGTGTAATACATCATTTTAAAGCTTGAAATCCCTTCTATTAAAGTTTATCAACAGAAAATCTATATTTTTAACCAGACAAAAATTAGAGGGTTTTGTTTGCAGCCATATAGAAAAATTTGTTACGTACGGGACATTATATTTTTAACTATAACTCAAAAAATATTTTATTTTATTTCAAAGTTCCTATGTTTCATTAAACCCTTTTAATAGTAGCATTATATGAAATAAAAAGAAAAAAATTAAAAAAATATTTTATCATAAACTTTCAATGATTACTTTCTTTTTGTCCCGTACGAAACAATCTTGAGCTTATTTTTAATTTTTTAACTAATAATACTGATGACAACTGAACAGTTTTTTTTTTCCTCTTCAATTGATGAACTAGCTTCCTAAATTATTCAATTAAAATATTGTATCTTTTCATTTAGAAGCTGGGTATGATAAATAAAAATATGTTACGTACAGGACAAATCTGTTACGTACGGGACAAAATGCAGAATTTTGATTTAAAACTTATCAAAAATTTAATTTTTAGACTATAACTTTTATCAATGGAAATGAATTGAAGGAAAAATGAAGAAAGAACCAATTGTTTACTATTTACTTCAGGCAAAGGAAGAATTAATCAGCCTTTTGAACCCTTTTGCTTTGCATGTTTATACTGCACAAAAACAACTTGCAGAGTTTAAATACCTCAAAAAAACCTTACAGGTTGGGCATATAATTATTTATGAAGACTTTGCGGAAAATTTTATGCTAAAACAGCAAGGGGAAATTATGGCAGCTCACTGGAACTCAACCCAAGTAACATTATTTACCTGTATTGTATATTATAGAAATAATGAAACTCTCGAACTAGAACATAAAAACTATGTTATCGTTTCTGACGACCTTAATCATACAAAAGATGCAGTATTTTCGGATGTATGTGGTGCCCAGTTTAAGAATTGGTACAACGTGCAAAATTTAATGCTTCACATGCATTACCATGGGGTTAGTGCAGTGGATGGTTTAGGAGCTGTAGTTAAGAGAAACTTTTGGTTAAGTATATTGCGCAAGCAGTACGTACTAATACAGCAATGGAGTTTTCTAAAGTCGTGGAAAAAGAGGTACCCTGTATAAATGTTAAATACATAAGTGGAGCGGACATTCAGATATGCATAACTAAGTTTGCATTCATTGAAAAATGGGAAAGTGCTACTTCGATATCAGGTATACATAGCATGCATTTGGCCCAACCAATAGACTTGGACAGTCTGGGCCTTTGGAAGCATTCTTGTTTTTCTGATAAAAAGGATCCTGATGAAAAGATAAAGATTTTATGCCCTGTAGAAGATAAAGAGCCTAGCTCAGATGCATGTACTGAGTTACTGAAAAACTCAGACTGGGTATCGGTGATGTACGATGATTATTGGTGGCCAGGAGTTAATATCTCTATCTATCCTTTATGAAACCTTTAGGTAAAAACAAGTTTTCCTGGCCACACATCCCAGAAAAGGATAAAACCTCAAAAAAAAAAATATTTTTACTAAGCTCGAAAAAGCACCATAAAGACATTATTGATGTTCTGGGACTTGTATAAAACATGTATTTTATTTTTAAATGTTTACCATTTTTTCATATGGAGCTATGCATGGAAAATCCTAATTTATATAATAGCAATTAAAATATTTCAGAAATCATTAATTATTTTTATTTCCATAATTAAACATAAGTTTGAATACATTAATAGAGCTAGTAAATTCATTAAATTAACATTTGTATACATTTTAGTTCACAATTCCTTATAGTACTGTTACTTCAAATCATAGGTCCCGTACGTAACAAACAGGCTTGTCCCGTACGTAACAGAAGTAATTAGCTTTCATTAATTAATGACACAATTTTAAAAAATAATTTTAAAGTTAATTAATAAAATGTATATTTCTGCTTCTACTCATTATATTTATTTGTGAAAATATTTAATAAATTCAGAGCAAAATCCAAATTGCTGGAGGTACTTTTAAAACAATTTTTTGTGATGTCCCGTACGTAACAAAACTTTATTAATTAAAAAAAAAAAATCTATTGGCTTCAACAAAAAGAAACTTCACAGGAATCTAGATGAAGTGGTATATAATACATTAAAAATAATTGAAAACTTTCTCATTTATATTTTGACATTAAAAAATGTACAAATATCTCAAAATTTTGCTGTGAAATGTCCCGTACGTAACACATGAATACTATGGAATGACCCTGGGGAGGAAGCGTGGAACAAATATTTGAAAGCTGTAGCTTCCATCTTCCCTCCCCATAGACGTGACAAAGATGCAGAAAAAGAAAATAGTTTTTTACATCACTCGGATACTGAGGAAGAGGATGACAAGGAATGAGGTTAGTTTTTTTCTAAGTTCCGTTTTTTCTTAAATTTAGTTAAAGTACTAACTTTTTTCGGTTCAATTCTAGAAACCGGTACGGTCGTTTTCTTTTCTTTTCTTTTTTGTAGTGCTAAATTGGCGATAAGCGAAATGCTATATTGCACCTTGGCGACTCTTTAGTAACTCTGGCAACCCTCTTTTGAGAAACTTGTACAGAATAGCAGCGCATTTCTTGTGATTCTCGGTCATTTCGGATTTTTTTTTATTAATCAGCTACGTTAATTTTGAATTTTTGGATACAACCACATGTTGATTTTGAAATTTGATAGATTGGAGCTAAGTTTGGAGATCTTTTTTCATCGTTTCTTAAGTTTCCTTGATTTGTGTTGTGTGTGCAAAATAGCTGGGAAGAGTGAAATATTTAGAATTGTTTTTTTTTTGTTTGATTGATAGTGGTAAAATGAATGTGATTGAATGGTGTATGAATTAGTGGTTGATTGCAAGTAGGTACGAATGTTCTAAGTTCCATTTTTTTATCACATTTTTGCTAAGTGTCGTTTTTTATCAAATATCTTTTAAGTATCATTATTTATCACATTTCGGTACTTTTTGGTTAACTGGGCGACAGTCGGATTTAGTTACAATGTGGCAACAGTTAGTCCGTAGCAATTCGAGCATGGACCTACTACCGCTTTGCGGTCTTACCCGCGGTCGAGCCTCGCTGGCTGTTGGAGCTCGCACATAGCAAAAGCTGTTTGTGCAACAGGTGTTCTATGGCTCATAGAGCACAGGCTTACGTTCGCGCAGAGGACGTAAGCCTGTGCTCTATGAGCCACTAAATACCTGTTGCTGGATTTTGTGATGTTTTTTAGCGGGCGTAGATTCATGTTCGATTTGCTACATCACTCTGAGCCACGGAACATCTGTTGCTACGTGCGACCTCCGACAGCCAGCGGGGTCAGATTCTGTGATGTTTTTTTAGTGGGTGAGCGTAGCAAGGTAATCCCGCAAAGCAGGCGTAGATCCATACTCAAATTGCTACATCACTCTATGAGCCACGGAACATCTGTTGCTACGTGCGACCTCCGCCAGCCAGCGGGGCCAGATTCTGTGATGCTTTTTTAGCGGGCGTAGATCCATGTTCGAATTGCTACATCACTCTATGAACCACGGAACATCTGTTGCTACGTACGACCTCAGACAGCCAGCAGAACTGGATTCTGTGATGTTTTTAGCAGGCATAGATCGGAAGATCTGTTGCTATGTGTGACCTCCGACAGCCAGCGGGGCTGGATTCTGTGATGTTTCTTTAGCCAGCGAGCGTAGCAAGGTAAGTCCGCATAGCGGGCATAGATCCATGTTCGAATTGCTACATCACTCTATGAGCCACAGAACATCTCATGCTATGTGCGACCTCTGACAGCCAGCAGAACCGGATTCTGTGATGTTTTCTTAGCAAGCGAAGTAAGCAGGCTTAGAACCATGTTTGAATTACTACGGATCAGCTGTTGCATAAACGGTTGTTTTCACATAGCGATCTTCGACAGAGAACGAACGACTGGCTGAAAAGTTCCTAAATTTCTTTTTAATCTTTATAAATTTCTTCTAAGTTTCGTTTTTATCAAATTTCTTCTACGTATCGTTTTTTCTCAAATTTCTAGTATCAACGTTCAAATTATTGTCTTTTTTTTTGTGATTTTCAATGTTTCGAGTTATAAGTTTTTGATATTGATTTAAATTCAAAAAATATTTTAAGTAGTGTTTCAATATGGTTTCTAAAATTTTATTATTCTGCCGTTACGCAATATTTTTATAATTCTGCCATTACGCAATACGTTTATAATGCACAAAAATCTTATTTTGTAATCTGTTTATGAGTATTATTCACATTTATTTATATTCAATTGCAATATCATTTAACAAAATTCCAGTTCATAAAACTGTAGAATACGCCACTTTGGTAGGAGCCTATTTTTAAACACGGGAATATATGTCACTTGAGTGGGAAGGAGTCAATTTCAAAACACGAAGAAACGCGCCAACTTGGCGCAATTTTGTACTTAAAATGAGTGGGGGTCTCTTCTCCCGATTTACCTCCGTTGTTAATAAAGCTTATGATTTTAACATTTTCTAACAGTTTGATTTAAAAAAAAAATAAATTTGTGTAAATAATGAATTATTTAATTTCTCTCGTACAAAATAATTTTTTCTGCTTTGAATTTGTTTATAAATTTAAAAAAGTGTTTTCTTAAAGAATTAGCTTTATTTATAAATCCACTCACACAAAATAGCATGTATATTCCTTTGAAATAAAAACATTCCTCTTAAATTTACTGTGGAAATTTTACAAGATGAAAATTAAACAGGCGATATATACTCAATTTTACAGTATTTTTAATGTTTATAAAATGCCCAGCGCAAAAAAAAGTAATTTTATAAACATAAAACTTTCACATTGTTAAGTCTATTAAAACTACAACATAATAGAAACTATTTACTATTCAGAATGATTGTAAATACACAAATCATTTTATATAAGGAATTTTACCTTGTTTGACTTTGGGATCCGAACTATTTGATTTAGCAGAACTGCGGGGATTTGATTTCTCCATTTCGTCGACTACCGCAAAGTTTCTTTCCAGTTTTAAGGAAAAATAAGTTGAAAGTGGAAAAAACTCCTTTTGGAGCAATACAGCTGACTTTGGTATTCATTGTTAATCTATTTAAAAAGCCATTATGAATTTAAATTCCTCTAAAAACTTTTTTTGCGTCAGCAACCAATTGCAAGAGGCTTAAAAGAGAAGAAAATAAATATCAAACTATTAATGAAGAAAGAGATAATTAAATGTATAACAATTTCAACGATAATTTTGTATAGATATTTAAAATTAGACAAGCTTTGAAAACGAAATTAAAATTCTAAAATGCAGTCGCACTAAGCGACGAAGAGACCAAAATTGCTATCTTCTCGTCGCAATATGGCGACGATTCGACGAGTGATCTCTGCTGATTACTTTTCAAAAATTATTTTTTTAAAGGATATTAAAACATTTTCAACACCAGTAAAACTTCTGAAATAATATCGAAATACTTCGAAATAGCAAATTTTTTTTATTGCAAAAATTAAAAAAAAATTAATGGTATTTTTTTTAAAATCTAATTTATAAAATCAGGATTCAGCATATAAAATCGGCGCAAAGAGGGAAGAGGGGGAAATCTTTTTAGTATATAATAGAGGTATAATATTAATCTGTGGTGACAATCTTTTCAGAAAAATCTGACAATCTTAAATAAATAATTTTCCCTTTTTAGGGACATTTATGACAATTAGACAAAGTTTGATATCCTTGTAGAAGTAGAAGTTTGAAGTAAACTGGTTTGAAGTAAACCTGGTTTGAAGCAAACTAACTTCAAACCAGGTTTCCTGCAGCTTTGACATGCTGCGTGCCTTGCCATGAAAGTTTATCGCAAAGATTTATTAATTATTTTATTTCCACATGGCTGTCAACGATGCATATATTGAAATAACCATAACAATATTATAGCATAAAGTAAAGAAAGAAAAAGGATACAGTGTAAAAGAAGTGACGTATGGGTTTTACATTTCATATTGGCACCGCCCATGTCTATACTTACTACTAGAACCTTGTTTCAATATATACAGCGTTGATGGCAGACTATAATATGATGTAGAATAGATATTTGAAGATCTCGGTCTGATCAAAGTTGTTTGATCCTGTATGTAATGAAAAAAAGGGACAATATCTCTTTAGGGAAATATTTATATATAATTCTCCCCTCCCCATAAATTTATTTTATTAATTTTTGAAGCACACGTGTTTGATACTTGATTTTGTTTACATTTACCGGCCCGAATTCATCGGATTTTGTTTACATTCAACTTTTTGCTCAACGATCGTTTTTTTAGTGTAGTCATATGTCTTTTTTTGTTTATTTTCTTTGAAGATTAAATAGCATTTTGCGCCTTATTTTTTTTCATTCATTTACATTTTAACCAATTGCTAACTAAAAATGCAAAACATGTTCAGCTTTGAAGAATTTATGGAATTGCGTAAGTATTTATTTAGTTTTTACTCGTGAAAAACATTCACGTTTTTTCACCTTTCCAAATATTGAAATAATAATTTTTCTAAAGATATGCAATTTTTTTTCTTTTGTATTTTAGGTATAGAAAATAAGGTCTTTATCGTCGGATTCCCACTCTTCTTCATAACACTCGCTTTTGCCGGAGGAGTGTATTTTGCGATCACCATAATTAATTACTTTCAAGATATTAGGAATAAGGTAGGGTTTTCAATAGTGTACACTTATGATTTAGTGCTGGAGGAGTGTACGGTACTGAATATGTTATTTAATCAGAACTAATAATATTGCTAGGGGCTGAGACAGGGCCATCCACAAAAATTATTGACAGTGAATTAAAAATAAATAACAGTTATGACTTTAACCAATGCAAAAATGTTTAAAAAGCTCATGGGTTTTATATATTCTACAATAGTTTGTTTATATGTAAAAACAACTTTAATCAAACATTTTTATCTTATTTAAAAACGCGAATATATGAAAATACTTTATTTATTTTTTAAGAAGGTAGGTTGATTCATTCCCCAAGGAGAGACAGATAAGAGATGACTTTGTGAAATCTTGTTCAACTATGTTAGAGAGGAGAAACAGATTGGCAATTTGGCTGATTTTATTTTCTTGTGTGTTTGTTACTTATAGTAATGAAAAATTTGCCTAAAATAAAATATTGTTGCAAAACATGAATATTGTCAGAGTATAACATCAAATTTATTGAACATGGAAAATATAGTTTGAACTATACTGTGTATGTAAAAAGTTTAAAAATTGTATGTATTAACTTTTAGGGATCAACCCCCCCTCCCCCCTTATGGGCATCGATGGAATTTCTTTTGGGGGAGGGGCAAACTCAAGGATAAGACATACAATATCGACTAGCTTGATACATGTCTTTGTGACTTTGTCCAGGAAGGAGCATGTCCCCCTTGTCCTCCCTTATGGGTGTCCATCCTGAGACTGTCTGTACAGTAGAGGATCAACTCACCAGGATTAGAGTGGGTACAATGCAGTGATGCATGAAAGAATCTCTCTTATTTCAACAAACCTTTTAGATGAGGTTTGTTCAAGGAAGTGTAATAAACCTTTTTTGTCCCTAAATAGTTTAAATCATCCATATGGCAGCGTCAGTGGTAGGGCTGCCTCAAGGCTCCTCATCACACAAAAAATATCCTGATTCCTTTCCGTCTGAGATTGGACCAACTAGTTTGCTTTCCCCCACAGCAGGACCGACAGCTTCCAGGAGCTGTGACAGAAAGTTATTAGGGTCAAATTCCCGCCCCTTTTTTTAATCCCAATATCTCACAGAATTAGTAATTTAATATTACTTTTAAAATAAACCCTAATTTATGTTCTTATGTTTCAATTTTCACATAAAAGACAAAGTTTTAGGCCATTTCACGTAAAAAATTAACATCAATAAACCTAACATTAGTCCTAGGATTCAGAATATAGCAGACTTCAAACAAGAGGAATTTAAATTGTGGATGGAAGTACAAATGTGTTAAATTCCCCCATACTATTGTACGTTTGAAAATTTGTTACAAACAATGATCACATTTGTGAAAATGTGCCAAACAAATCAAATATTTCTTTACATTCCAACATAGTTGTAACGTGTTTATGACTTTGGTCATTGTGTTTGTCCGTTTGCACAATAACTGTGTAAAAATGACTTTATCAAAATGAAATTTTAGTATGTTGTTGAGACGGTCCGTGGAACATTTAGGAATTAAAATTAATAATATCACCCAATTAGTTTCAGATTTAACCCGAATTGAAAAAATGGAATACATTGAACCCTGTGGATTTTTCAAACATTTTTTAAGCAAAGTTAAAATTCAAAAATTGCTTCGAAAATTTTAGGAAATATTCTAATTATCACATAAAATATGTAAAAAATATCTGAACAAAATATGTTCGGCAGTTTTTAAATAAAAATTGAAACACTAATTACAACAGAGGGAATAGTTATTTTTTATTACAAATATCTTATATTTATAGTTATAATCCATTTTGAACATGGAAAGGATAGCATTTTATATAATAAATAATAATAATAATAAATATAATATTTATAATAACTTCTTATTTATGCTATGTGCCAAACAAATCAAATATTTCTTCACTTTCCAACATAGTTGTAACGTGTTTATAAAATCTTGTAACAGAACATGGTTACAAAATATGGAACAATTAATTCACCATAATCTGAACAGATGCGATTTTCTGAAGTAATGATTGCTACAATCAGTTTAGGTTTTAGGTTTGTTAGACTATCAAGTAAGTCCATGATTTTATTTATTATCTGACAAATGGAATAAATACTGGATTTACCATTCATGACTAAAAATATTTTACGATAGCAGTGCAATTTTACAGTTGAGATTTCAGTATGATTTGTATATCAAATAATATTATAATGAAAAATCCGTTAATTAGTAATAGTAATCATAAATTTCTGTTTGGAAAAAACATCCTGTATTTTTTTCCCTTGGATATAAATAAAATATTCCAAACTGGCACGTAGCTAAAGAAAATATTAAAATAATAAAATAGATATGTATAAAGCTGAGGATTTTTATACCTTGATTGCCTAATCTACTTATATCCCTATAATCATCATTCTCTTTATAATCATCTAAATATCATTGATTGATAGTGATATACAATAATTTGGGCAATAATGACATATATATACTGAAAAATGTAACTGGTTGATTTTAAACAAATTGCGTATAAAATTTATAAATAAAAAAGCATCTTTAGTTAATAAATGCATATACTGTAAACTATATTATAACTTGATGACTGCCATAGGACGGACACATAAAAATAGTTGCTTTAATTGCTTCATAAGCTGAAAATAGTTGCCGAAAAGACCTTCTACATGCTGAAGTAATATACAAAAAATAAGGCAATAATGTATATGGAAAAAATATAGTAATGTAACATTAAATGCACATGCATATTTTTATATATATACTGACAAATGTAATTGGTTGATTTGAGCAAATTGTATATAAAATGTATATATAAAAAGCATCATAATTTAAAACATGTACAGGCTATACTATAACCTCAAAGCTGTTGAAAGATGGGCATATAAAAGGCAGTTGGAGTAGCCTCATAGGCAGGGGCGGCATTTCAGCATTTCATTTGGGGGTGCGAGATTTGTATGTATGAAAATTCACAATATGGAATAAATAAAATGTTTGTTAACGGAGGGGGGGGGGATCAAAAAATTGAATTGATGTTGAGAAACATAATTAGTGTTAATATAATTTTTGTACATAATTATGTTAACATAGTTGTTGTTAACATAATTTTTAGAAATACAAATATCTATATTTATTTACTTTTTATTGAAGTTTTAAACACCGGTTCTTAGAGTCTGGAAGAAGTGAAAATTTTGTTACAATATCATCATAATCCAGTGCTACATCTTGTTCTATAGCTAAAATAACTAAAGATGAAAGTCTTTCTTGTCCCATTGTACTGCGAAAATAATTTTTCAGTCTCGTGAGACACGAAAAAGATCTTTCACAACTGGCTAAGCTGATTGGCACAGTCAAAAACAATTTAACTAATAATGTTATAACAGGAAACACATTTTTTAAATTCCGTTCTTTAAAATAATCCAGGCGACTTTTAAAATTGGGATGGTCTATGTTTTCATTTTTCACCATTGAATAAAACAGTCGCAATTCACATAGCAATTCCTCTTTCTGGAAGTTATATACTTTGCATATGGTTGAAACATTTTCTTTTTCTTTTTCGACATCTGATACGGATAATACTAAACTAAGGGCAAACAAAACAGATATATTGTTCTCATTAAATTTTGTCTCAATTTCATTAGATACTGAATCTATAATTTCATATTGAATATTGATTCTGTGATATGATTTAACATCATCATGGGAATTTTTTTCACCGCCTCCGAATTCACTTGGAATTTTTTTACGCCTTTTCAGTTTAGGTCCAGAATAAGAATTTTTTTTCGCAAAGTTCTGTCACAAAACTCCACACTTGATTGAAATATGCATCAGTGCGAAAAGAACTAACATTTTCAATAGTAGCTTTAACCAAAGCTTGCACAGTCTGAAAATTAAGATCAGATGACTGAAGATGCTTTGAGAGAGTATTGCATTGATCAAAAACACTGCGCAATACAAAGTGAACAAAAATTCGAAAGATGTCATGCATGTTAAAAGGGCTTCGGCTCTTCCACCATTGAGAGAATCGTTTTCAGATAATTCTTCCAATGTTAAAATCACCGTTTCAAAATTATCAAATAGTGCTTTTATGGCTTTGACTCTTGAAGACCACCTCGTATAACTTAATGATTGTAGAGTTGAAGAGCCTCCAGAAAAAGTATTTGTTGATGAGCGAATCTTCGAAAATAGCATGTCTTTTATCTGATGTTTCTATGAAAGAATATTGAGCTGCTGGAATACATGACTAACAGAAGGAATGGATGAGCATGCGCTAACTACACATAAATTTAATATATGCGCATAACAATGGATATAAATTGCCAATGAATTTTCCTGTAAAAATCGTGCAGCCACACCACTGTACGGATCTCTCATATTGCTTGCACCATCATAACATTGAGTTCGTAAGTCTGAAATATTTAGCCCAAATGAGGAAATTACTTCTTTAATTAAATTGAACAATGACTCTCCATAAGTTTTTTCTGTTCTGAAAAGGCCGGCAAATGATTCGTGTATTTCTAGGTCATCATCCACATATCGAAAAACTACATCCACTTGTTCATACCTGGAAATGTCTTGAGTTTCATCTACTATTACAGAATAATAGCATGCTTCTTTGATTTTATTTTGAATATGGTTTCTGATTTGCGATTTGCATAAATTAAGAATATGATTCTGGTGGTCTTTGTGAACATAAGTAAAATATTTTTCTTTATTTTTAAATATTCTTTCAATTAAAGAACAATCTTTAGCTCTTAGTTTCATCAATTCTAAAAAATTTCCTCTATTATTTGAAGTTAATTTTTCATCATGTCCTCTCAAACCAATACTTTGTCGTGCACAAAAAACAACAGTTTCACACACCTTTTCCATATAACGGCGATTTTTTTCAACTTCTTTTGAATACTGTTTATCAAGTTTGGCACAAACTGAACCTGAAGACAGAGTTTCAGTAAAATTTAAAAGACAGCTTTCTGCTTTTTTGTAAGAAGAACATGAATCATGGGCATTGAATTTTTGAACTGCTTTTGACCAGTTACTAAAGCCATCAAGAATAAAAGATGATTCAGTGTATCGTTTATTAGCTTCTGAAAATGCTACACATGAAAAACAAAACGCTGTATTCGTAGAAGGACTGTATTCTAGCCATTTATATAAATTATACCACTCTTTTCTAAACTTGCGACCTCTTTTATCAGTTGGGAAGAGAGAAAGTTCAGGCTGATATGGACCTAAAGTTATGTTTTCTTTGGCACTTTGAGGACCGTTAGCAGGATCTCTTTCATGAAGCAAGTTTGTCGCACTTCCCTTTACTTTACTTTCTGTTTCAATCGGACTTTCTGATAGCACAATTCCAAATGCATCTATACTTCCAATTTCTGCTTCATAAACAGCATTATCTTCCTCAAGATTTTCATCGGGAGGCGCATTTTCATCGAATTTTAGACATTTTATGAAAAATTCACTAATGTTTCTATTCAAGCGATGCTTTTTCGAACTCATAACTGCCCTAAAATATGTACTACTGCCCCAATCGCGTTTTTTTCCTTCAGCGCAAATACAAAGTCACCATCAGTCTTGAGGAGCAAGTAGCCAATGAGAATGCTTCGCTGGCGCCAACAATGAACAAAACATTCGAGCCAAAGAGAATCTATTGTGTGAGTGAGCAATAAAAACTCGTTATATGACTGATTTAGAACCTCCAGGAGATACAGTCCATAGTGGCTAGAGGCTCCATCAAACGAGTTCACACACAACGAGAGAGATTTAGAATGTATCCTCAGTTCGTCAATGCTAAATAATGTTGTAGCGCCTCCTCGTCTAAGACCCCCAAATTGCTTATCTCTTTCCTTCACAGCGTGGGAACCGAAGGGCTTCAAAGAATTCGGGCACTTGAAATTTTCAAGTGAAAAAGATAACATTACCCCAATCATTTCAAGTTGAAAAAGATTCGTTCCAGCCGGAAGTGGAAAGCTTCACTGTGAAGATCAGCTCTTTTGAAGCTTCATAGCGTGAGAAAACTGACCAGTGGACAGTTAATAAAAAAAGAGAGAAGCCGATAGACGACGAGGAAAAATTTGGGGGCGCGGCCGCGCCCCCTCGCGCCCCCTATTTGCCGCCCCTGCTCATAGGCAAAAATGGACTCCTACAAAGGCTATTTTAAGTGCATTGAAATAACAAAATTTGGACAGTTTTCGACATAGAATATATCAACATACTGATATTACTTAAGAAATACATTATATAAATAGCTGTACGATTTATATGTGAAATAACATTATAATGAAAAATCTGTTAATTAGTAATAGAAATCATAAACACTTTTTTGGACAAACATCCTGTATTTTTTTTTTCTAATTTGCCTGTAACAAACTTCCAGTAAAAGAACCTTCAGATATAATGGACATTTGTATGAAATATGGAATAACTTTCGGTACTTATTCACATGTACAATAAACCCTGGATTTACTAAAAATCATTGAACGATAGTGAACTGAAGTACTATACAAAAAATAAGGCAATAATGTGTATGGAAAAAATATAGTAATGTAACATTAAATGCATATGCATATTTTGATATATATACTGACAAATGTAACTAGTTGATTTGAGCAAATTGTATATAAAATGTATAAATAACTGCTTTTCCCTCCATTCTGCTAAATTTTTTCCTTTACTTTTTTTGTGGTGAGCTGATAACTTGAGCTTTCCTGATTTGTTAAAACGTTGATCCCTTTTCATGTTTTGTAATTATGTTGAGAAAATAATTACAACAAAACTATAATTATGAATTTTAAATATTTACGAAAGAAAAATGGAAAAAGAAAATAAAGTATATGATATACTTATATATCCAACGGTTAAAGTAAAAATTGATATTACAGCAAAATATTATTAAATAGTGATTGGTAAGACTAGCTAACTCGAGAATGAACAAAGAGACTGTCTATATCGAGTAAGCATACTGAAATAAAAAGGTTCAGTATCTAAACCGTTCTTCACTCCCAACTCAAAATGCCTTTCCACGTAACGTGAGAACAATTTTCACACTCTTTACCCTTCTTCCTTTCATGACCACCATAAACGTGCCTGTACACCATAAATAACATCTCCCCAGGGGAGTCCTGTCAACCCCTGAAGGAAATAAGAAAGAGGGGGAAAGCAAAATACAATTTTTTTTAGATCAATATTTGCTTTAGTTAAAAATTGTTGGAAATCTATTTATGATAGCGCAAAAATTTAGGCATCTATCGAAAGCTAGAATTCTATTCATGTGCCATGTCTTTTTTAAATTCGAGTATTATGAAATGCAAATTGATAAAAGACGGTTAAAATTTTAGTTTTGACTTTTCTTAGTGACTCTCAACTTCAATAAATTGTTAAAAATACTTAACAATAATTTAAACGAAAAGTAAAAACTAAAGGCAAACTTAAATTTCTTTAGCTTTGAGATCCTGAAAACAAAATTGAAATGGGTTGATCTTTGAAGGAGCTATGCTATCTAGCAACAGCACTAAAACGACCACACATTAACATGGAAGGTGAAGATTGAAACTTGCGAGTGATGAAGCCCCTTAACCTTTGCTAGAGCTCTTAAATGAAAGTAGGTTCTAAGCCCCCTCCTAATGCTTTTATAATGAAAAAAAGTGTACATTGAGGATTGGAAGATGAGCCCCCAGCATTTGCCTATGGTAAAAAACGGCCCGACTCATTAACATTGTATTTCTAGAGTAGATAACTATAAATGTTTTATTGTTCTATCTCAGTAGTTATTGATATGAATGGCCCTAATTTTAAGAGCTTCATTTCATTTTGGAATGTAGATGAAATCAAAATGCTTGGTGAAACTAGAAGAGCGAGTGCAAAATCTAAACAGGTTATCTACCCCAGTTTTTTTGTCCAGCAATTTTTTTTTTCCTTTCTCTTTTTTCTTTTTTTTTTTTCAAAAATATGTAAACAAACATTTCATAATAATATACAATTGTTTTCAATGTAATCTGACTATGTGGATGTTTAGGAAAGTTCACTTTTCATACTCCAAATACTTTTTGTAATTTTCTAATATGTATATTTCTAAATCTCATCATTTTATTGATAGAATAATTATGTGATTAAAGTAAATTTTGTTTTATTAGAGCTAAGTATCATACTTTTTCAGATTAATTGTTTTTATTAAATAAATAATTGTTCCATATAAACCTTTATTTAGCTAGAAGCAACTGAATATATATATATATATATATATATATATATATATTAACCAATATTTGTATAGTACCTACCCCATTTGACAGCTTTGCTTTATTGTAAATTAATTAAAAAGCTCAAGGCCAGTATGAATTCAAAATTACCATGCTGGTTTGATAATGTCAGTTCCCCTCTGGTTTTTGGCTGTAGTGCCCATTTTTATTTTCACTGCTAGCTTTGCATATATCTGCTGGATAATTTCTTCTGATGGTATTATAAATTAGAAAGCAGCATATGCTACTTTAGATTTGAGGAACTTGTCAACATCAAGTAAAAATTATTCATGTAAATAAGGTGACCAATCGTCCTCCTTTAGGGAGGACAGTCCTTCTTTTGTAGGTTCTGTCCTTCCTCGAAAAGTGTCCTCCTACCTGTCCTCCTTTTCGATATTTTAAAACTAATCTGTTAATCTCTGTATTCAGAGATGCCGCGCCGAACTGTTATGCGTCATATGACGGTACAGTTCGGAATAAGGCTCCTCTATATTCGGAATAAGGCTCCTCTATATGTAGTAGAGGAGCTCTAGTTCTGAAAGACGTGATTATGAAATGCATGCGCAGTGCATAGGAGAACTTCACGTGTCTTGCATTTGTCTCGCACCATTGCACACTTCACTTTGTTTACTTTATATTATACTTCGTGTTTACTTCTAACGGAAATACGAAATTATTTCAATTCTTTTTCAATTGGTAACGATTTTTGGACAAGTGAGAAATCAAGATTGAATGTTGATAGTCTAGCTGCAGCACTTACGGTAACATTCAATATGAAGGATATTTCTTGCTCCGAAATTTCCAATATATTGTTACTGTTAGAAAATGATATATTGACAAAAAATATTCATTCAATGGAAAAATACTCGTTTAAGTAAATAATTAAAAGGGACGTAACCATAATTAGTGTATTTTTGTTTGAATTAATAAAATGTTTCATTTATTTACGTTGTACTTTTTTCTTAAATTTTTTCGTCCTCCTTTTCATTGTAAAAAAATTGGTCACCTTAATGTAAATCATAAATTGTATCTGATGCAACAAAATTTAGTTGTTCTTAATTTCCTGTACCTTAAATTGACTTGAAAGAAAGTATAAATAAAGTACTTTTAAGCTTTCCTCCTGGAATTTTCAACTTAACTAATTCACAATTTTATTTTATATGAAAATATTTCGTATGAAAATTAGGTAACTACAATTATTTCAAGGACATTTTATAGCCTTTTCTGTCAGGTCAAAAGAAGTGCCTTCTATTAACAACTGCTAATGGAGAACTGCTAAAGTGCGCAAAAATGAAGCTTCAGACAACAGTGAAATTCAGTACAGAGGTACTTCAGGTCCCCGAATAATACGTCTTGACAACTTGACAATATTTTTTATATATAGATAGTCCAGGTTAAGCCTTTTCGTTAAATTTATTCATCTGTAGTATCTGCAGAAGATATTCTGTGCAGGCGTTCCAGATGAACGCATACTTTCTGTCTAGCCATGGACTGTATAATGAATGTTGCGATTTTCTGAATTTGCAAATTTAAAAGATGCAATTAAAATTTTTGGAACATAGAATTATTTCAATATTATAAGTGTGCTCTAAAAATTTGACTTCACTCGGATAAAAACTCGCTGAGATAGCAATTAATTTTGCAAATTTTACTTCCGGGATAAAGTATTTTTTTTTCATTTTTATGATGTCCAAGTATTTTTATTTACATGTTGGTGAATTGCAGCATGTTTTTTGGGGGCACAAAAATAGGTTATTTAGGACATATCAAAAGCTTATTTTATTAAGAAGCGGGTTTCCATTTTGGACCCAGATATCACCAAGTATGTTTTCTAGTACTAAATAAAAACAACAGCATACAAAATTTGGACATTTTTAGTAAAGATATGTCAAATTTGAGCTTTCTAGTTGCTTTGTGTTGCCCAAGGTTAAAAATGTAAAGAATTAAAATATACTCTAAAAGAAAATGATAGGTATACTAAATTTAGATTTTCTAGTTGCTTTAAATTTCAAGTTATTCTAAGAAGTACATTCACATCACAGTTCAAGAACTTGTTAGTCCAATAAGGTTTCTATGTCTGATAAGGTTGAAATTTAAAATATACCGATAACTAATATAAAGACGACATACTGAACTTGAAATTTTTAGCTACTACTTTTCTCAAGTCTTTTCTAAAAAAACAAATGGCATGCCCAAGATTAGCAAATTTGATAAGATTCAAAATCCAAAGAATTAAAATATACCTCAAAATACAATGACATATAATGTATTTAGATATTCTAGCTGCTCCGCTTTTCAATTTATTTTCAAAAACAAGTTCATTCTTATGACTAGCCCAATAGGGTTTTACATCAAAAGCAGTGGCATAGCATCCATAGAGGCTAAAAAGCTAAGCCTCCCCATTTAAAATTTTATATATTATATTTTTTAAAATAACTTTGAATATATATGGCTGAATTTCTGATAATTTTCAGGTTCCAAAAAAAATTTTTTTTGACTTCATAGTTTCTAAAAACTTTTGCTTGGAATAAGTTCTTGGTAATGTGTTTTAAAATTTCTAATAGATGACTGAGCTGTTTAGCATGATTTAATGGAATTTTAATGCATAATTTGAATCTTAAATGTAAACTTAATAAAAACATCATTTCGGTGACACATGCTCTTTTGTGTCTAAAATGTGCAAAATAATCAAAACACTAGACTTTTTTCCACACCAACTCAAGTAAGCAATATAATGTTTAATGCATAATGTGTAAATATTATGTAATTATTTTGCAAAAATTTAATTTTTTTTTTAATGAAATTCCTCTTTAGTTGTAAAATTTTAGAGATAACTTAATCATAGCTTTACTGCAAACAAATTTTGCTGACCTCATTTTTGCAAATAGATAACATCATTCAAGGTTGACCTTTTCAAAGTTTCTTAGAATTTGTCCCAAGGCAAATTGGGACATTGCGAATTATGGAGGGAGTGCAACCTACAAAGATGGTCCCTGCACTTCTCCTTCAATTCATATACAGTTCCCTAAGAGAACACCTGCAAAAGGATGAGTAAGCCATGTTTCTGGGAAATATGGACAACGATGGCCCAGTTACAGAGGGGCGCACAGCAGGGCGCACTTGGGGAGAGCTGACCCTTGTCCGGTTCGGCTGCACGTGCAATCAAGGTCGTGAGAACCCGCGGTCCACCTGCCAGATATTAATTCTGGGATGATCACCATCCTCCTGTCATCACAGCACCCAATAGCTGGACATATTTGGAAATATCCAATGAAAATACCAGGGACTTCAATTGGGGGAACCAGTAACAAGCCTGGGTCTTAATTGTGTAGGAGGAGACATTTTTCGGATGTTCGAGAGAGTGTTAGATTTTTCAGAAAGAAACGGAGAATTGGTTTTGTGCTTCGGAGAGAAAAGTTCTCCCAAAATAGGCCTGCAGCGATGACCGGTTTTTCCGCGGTCGAAGGGCTCCGCATTCAGTGACGATCCTACAATGTTTTTTGAAGGTACGAAATGCTTGATCCTTATACTCAGTCTGATGACGATTTGTTAATTAAATTTCACTCTCTCGACATTCTATTTCACTTTCCACTTGAGTAAAATAATTAGAATGAATTTACTAGGAAACTTAAATGAAGGGGATTTAAATATATATATTTTAAATATTTATGATTTAGGAAATGTCAAACACATATGTCAGTAGAGAATAATTATGATTTAGTAAGAGTGTTAATTGAATTAATTAAATATGTTCTTTTATTATTATTTTAATTTCCTTTTGTCAATAAATATATTTTTGTTAATATTTTATATCATGTCCGTTGTCCTCATTTTCCAATAATTTGATTTTTATGTATTTTTATTCGACACGGCCAATGTCGGAGATTGTTTTAATGAACAATACCACTGAATTATGCGTTCTAATCGGACGTGTGGTTAAAACCCACATAACAGAATTCTACTAATTTAATATATTTTTTTATGATGGAAAATATTCATGTCACTTGAATAGCACAGTGTCGCTGAAATGACTGTTTATATTAGAGGGTTAATTAAACAGTATTATTATAATAATGCAACATACATTGAATCATTGAAAAACAGCTTTTATTTTATTATACCATAAATTAATTACATATTTTAATGATAAAAAGTGAAAATTCTTTAACACAACATTACAACCTAAACACTAGAACATACAAAAATTAAACATTGCTACTATTACCCCTGCAGAGTTTTACTCAGGTAGAACCGCTCATAAGAGAGTGGGGTGTGGTAGGGGACAGATCTCCAATATATTTTTTTGTGAGAGAAGACATGAAAAAATCACATAAAGGTGAAAATCAAATATAAAGGAAGGATCCCATGATAAATGTTTGTAGGGGGCACTTAATTTGTATGGGCAACACTGCCCCAGGCTATTTTATAAGACCACAGTGCCCTAGCTGCCTTTTTGTTATCAAAGCAGTGCCCTGGCTACCTTTTTGTTATCAGAGCAGTGCCCCTGCCCTTTAGTGATGAGAAAAGCGCCCTGCTTAGCCCTTTGTTAAGAGAGCAACATTTTCCACTGCCTGTTATCTCCCAACAATAAATAAATAAAAAATAATAAGATTAAGACCTGATCTAGAGTCAAAGAAAACATCCCCCACCATACTTTTCTCCATCAGAAGAAACAAAATAGAAATAGCAGAAAGGGGAAGATTGTTATGCCAATACATTCCTCTTTCCACGTGATTAAAACTCAAATTTTGTTAAATTATTCCATGATTGGTATGCATTTGGGGTAAAAAGTTCTAAAAATTAGAACTCTATAAACATTTTTGCCCTAAAACCAATATTTAAAAATATAACTTTCTGGACTAGGGGTCTTTTGTACCATTTACAGGAGCTCCTGTTTGTTTATGTTGAGACAGTCAAAGTCAAAACACAAAGAAGATAGGAAGGAAATAATAAATTGCGTTTAGATGAGCATGTTGCATTAACTTCAGACTTTAGCCTGCTGTAATGAAATAAGAGAAAACATTTTTTCTGATATTATTTACTAACTGCTTTCAGTGACCAGCACAGTTGTTTCTTTAACAAGCTTCTTCTCTCACAAAAGCTGTCATGCTGCCATCTAGTGACATATTCCATCACTATTCTCGATTCATTTGAACTAAAAATTCAGATTTTTTCAGTAGAAATTGTAATAAATCTGTATAACAAAAAAAGTCATTTGGGGTGCTTTCTCAATGGTGCCGCACGTCTCCCAATGACCGCTCCTGAAAGAAAGTATAATTTAGCCTTTATAATTGATCAATAATTATATATTTTAAATACGTATATATCTCACAATACATTTAAAAATATATTAAATGGCAAAAGTATGTTATTTTAAAACATGACCTAAAACATGGACCTAAATTTTAGAACCCCTTCTGACTATGTCCATGGCGCAGTGTTTTAGGGATTTAATTAACATCACGTAAATTTTCATTAGGTGCATCTGGCAACTTATTAGTTCAAATAGAATGACTTATACATACTCACATGCAAAATTGTCATCAAATTAATTCTCTCAATTTAATGCATCATAAAATAAAAAATGAATTTGAATTTATAGGGACAGTCATGTGCTGCCCACATCAAATTTTTTATTTTGTTCAAATGTATTGAATGTATTTATTTATTGCCTGCATTTAATTTTAGAAGCCAAGTACTACAAATATAGAGCAGTTAACAGAGAAATGTTGTGATATTGTTTATGGAACTCAAACAGGACATGCTAAAGTATGTATTCTTACGATATTTGTATTGTTAAACATTTTAGTATGCTATGCATTATAGTTCAGTATGTGCACCTTACACACAGTAGAAGGAATTATGCTTGTGCCTAATGTTTATGGCTAAGTCCCAGTCACTTTAGACAAAATCTAGGCTAAATACAATTAATTAACATGATGTTTTAAAAATCTTCACTGTAATGAGTAGGTAATGTAATTTTTTTTTTTTTTTTTTTTTTTTTTTTTTTTTTTACATTGTATGGCGCAGTAATGAAGTCTTAAATGCGCTGTGGATTACTGTTGATTATGTTTCAAAACTCTAGTGAACTCTAGTCCTAGGTTACGGGACAGCTGTGGCATTAAAATTAACTAGGTTATGATCATACAACTATTTTTTTTAAATAAAATGCAACACAGTTCCATACAGCATTTCCAACAAAAACTAAAAAAAAAGTCTGCTGTAAAATAAATGATCAGATAATACTTGTTACTCTGGTTGTAACTAGACCATGAGCAACAATCAAAGAAGTTATGTTTTAAAATGGGAGCAGTTCATAACCAAGTTAATAAAACCAGTTTTTAGATGCTGCAATTATGATCAATGACACTGGTTTTAATCATAGAGAGCTTTTAAAATATTTTTACTTGGAATTTTGTTGAATTAACATCAATTAAAAATTTGGCAAGTCACCAAATGGAAATAAAATTGCAGATTTGATGTAATTTCAAATAAATATGTATTTCTTATATTATTTTGCATAGTAAGAATTATTTAAATGAATCTAAATAATAAAAGAAAAACTTAAATTTGTAAGCAAAGTTACACATGTTTATGTGACATTCATATCAGAAATTTTGGTTAATTTTTGTACATGATAATGGCCATCATGAATTTAATAACTGATATATTCGCTTGGCTTTACAAAATGTACCATTACTTACTGAACACTTGCTATATCTCCTTTATAAAATTTCCCAATAACTTACACCTTTGGGTTGGTCAGATGGTCTTGGTCGAAAAAAAGAAAAATTGCTCAAAATATGGTATGCAATGGCAGTGAAATTTGTGTAAATTTGAAGTTGCTGAACACATAATAATTCTTTAAAAAAAATTGGGAACCAAAACTCTTCCCGTTTCCATCTGTTTCACTGTATGGCCTTTTTAAGTCAGAAAAATTCACAGTTGTCCTGTATTACTGTTTATTTTAGGTAAATGGTTATATCACTGTTAATAAGAAGTAAGCAAAATACTTCTGCCCAAATGGCAGTATTGACTGACAGCAAAAAAGCTAAATCATTCTACCACAATGTTGACTTATTTCAAATTGCAAGATGACACTATCACATACAAGAAAAATTAGCTGATTTTTTATCTTATTTGTAATGTGTAATTTTGTATGTAGTGATCTAAGCATAAGTTGGCTAGAATATTGAATGTACTTCTTTATTTTTTATATTATTGTTCTCTAATGTGATATAAATATTATTTAACAGAATTTTGCGGAAGACTTAGCTAAAGCCCTGAATGAAGCACTGTGGAGTGTAGAAATTTTTGATATGAAAACAGTTGATCCAGAAGAATATTTAACGTATCAGGTTTGTTAGCATTTGTTTTCTTATAATGCCTGCATATTATCTCCTATTCAGCTTGTGCTTGCAGAACATCTCTTTACTCATCTTATTGCAGCCCTGCCAATTTTTTATATTCAATTAGCCTCATATTACTTTTTGGACTTTGTTAACACGTGTTCCATTGCATCTATCTAATAACAGTTAGATTGCCAGTATTTATAATAATCTTTCAAATTGTCTAAAATTCGAGACTATGTTTCTTGCTGTTCCTGATGCTACAGATATGTGACAGATATCTGGATTCTCACAAACACTTAAAAACCTGTAAACACTGCATTTTATTGTCTTTCCTTTCTAATTCCAAAGTTCAAAACCTTCTTGGTATCAAAAGAAAGCATTCTATGAAATATTCATTTTTATGCTGTGCTAAAGAGATGTTCTACTTTTACATTTTTCCTTTCAAAGTTTTTTCTATCGTGAAAGTGTAGTTGTCAGCATAAATGAAATTTAGTTCTTATAATACAGCATTTACAATCTGTGTAACAAATATAATAAAAAGTCTTATATAGTCTGCAGATTTTGCAAAACCTTGCAATAAAATAAAAGGATTTAGAACTAAAGAAATTTTTGGGTAGACCTGAAAGGTCACTCGACACAGGAGACACACCCTAGACACCCATTACAGGTTAATTAAACAATGCAGTGTAGCGATTAAATGAAACAACCAACTGGCCACCATTCTCACCTTCCATTCTGTTTTAATCATAAAATTGCTCAGAAATTTACTGTGTATTTTCTTCTTACCATTTGTCATCCCTCATATGTATATATGTATAACATCATTTTAAACCAGCTATTTTGAATACATCAACTTTCTGATCCTCAGTTTCAACTTTCTGATCCTCCGTTTCAAAGCGTTCAACATAAAAACGTGTGTACGTGGCACCCGTCTTTTAGGGTAGAGTTTTCTCCGCCACGAATGCTTGGCGGCCATCCTTGAATGCAAGTTCGCAGCTGACTCGCGGGCGTGGCAGCCATCGCGAAAGGATTAAAGATGTGCAGCTCTTTAACCCTTTCCCGAACCCTTTGTGCAGCAGAAAAAGCCCATTTTAGAGCTACATTTATTTTTATAATAAATTTTTCAAAAATGTTTTTCTAAAATTTTTATATACTAATTTCCAGATTCAGATCCATTTCAAGTCTGATGATCTGTACCTAGATCTGCTCATCACTGTCTACCTAAGTAAAACCTTAAAATTAAAAGTTTAATAGATAGTACAGTTTAAGCTAAAAGAAATATGTGTTAAAAAATAAACAAAGTTATCAAAACTAAACTTGTAACACCTCAGATAAATCATACTGTCAAGAAGGTATTTTGGCCATATTCTTCTGACACATGATAAGGAGTGTAAAGACCAAAAAGAACTTTAAATGACTTACTTTTTAAAATCCTACTTAAATTTTTCATAATTTCTATTCGCATTAAAATTCATGCCCTTGATGAATTATCCTCTGTGAAGGATAAATGTAATGCACAAATGCACTCAAGATCAGAATTTCCATCTCTTGCACAAA
This sequence comes from Amaurobius ferox, assembly GCA_951213105.1. Lineage (NCBI taxonomy): Eukaryota > Metazoa > Arthropoda > Arachnida > Araneae > Amaurobiidae > Amaurobius > Amaurobius ferox. The sequence goes on along the minus strand of OX578145.1, from coordinate 100,303,704 downwards.
TCTTGACATTGACACCAAGGTGTATAAAGAGGAAGATTTTGGAGGGGACTCACTTGTCTAAACTTTGACTAAACTTCTGTATTTAACCTAATTTAGCCAAATTTGGTATTTATAAGGGAATGTCTTTTAAGGGAAATTCTGTGCCTTGGAGGGAAATCCTGTAGTGGCCAATACCAGTTTTAAGCTACCTCTTGCATATTTTATTGGTTGACATAATTTGTTATATTCCCAGTTAAAATATTTTGTATAAAAATTAGTATGAAATTGCACTTTAAAAGAATCTCATTCTTTAAAATTATGCTTCAGGTGTCCAAGAAGAAGACTTGCATTTTCATTGTCTCCACGTACATTGATGGCCAACCACCTGAAAAATGTGAATGGTTTTTCAAGTGGCTTAAAGAAGCTGCCTGTGACTTCAGGGTTTCTAGCACTATGCTGGAAGGAATGAAATATGCTGTTTTAGGACTGGGAAATTCTATCTATGAAGAAAATTTCAATAAAGTAAAGATATTCATTATTTATTTACTATTTTTAGGAATGTGAAAATGTACTTTTATGTGTCTTCTGTGAAACGCATTAATATCCAAACCTCTCATGTAATAATAGTGGAAATATATTTTTTTTTTCAAAATATTTTTCTGCTGGACAGAAATATTTTATTTGTAATTATAAAGTAATTTCTATAAACTATTTTTACACCATTAAATGATGATTCTGGTATCTACTAAATCAGGAGGTCCTATTGCCATTATATACCATGTGTTCCTCATTCTCATTTAGTGCTGATACATGGACAAAACATGATATTTATGTTAATAATAAAGGAAGATGTCTGTCTGTGTGTGTGCAGTCTGTAGCATGAAATCTAAATATCGTACGTTCATGAAATTTGGTACACAGGTATTCCTCGACATACTCAGGTTCACTTTGTCATTTAAGAAATATTTTGAATTAGTTTTTTAGTTATTTTATGTTTTAGACTGATTTAGGTTGATGTTTAATCAAATCGATTCTAATGGTAGAAATTATAGCTATTTTTCATTAGCAGTGCAAACCTATAATGTTAAATTTTATAAGCTACTAATTTTTAGCAAATATTATGTTTTTGATTTTTCAATACTCGCCAGTTTCAATAATCAAGATATTTAAGATCAGTGAGCTATATATTATACCAGAATAAATTACCCTGCATTGCCTGGATTCTAAATAAGCATCCACTATATATAAACAATTAAAAATGCACCTGCTGCTTAAATAATACATTTAAAATGTTAAAATAATCAATTTAAAGTGGCTTTAATCCAAAAAATGCACAGATAAAATCACACACACTCTCCACAAAAACAAAAAAAATATGAGAATCAGAATTGACTGTATATTTAGCATACCACTCATGAAACAGGCGATTTTGCAGAATTCCTCATGCACCCTCCTCTCAGCCAATCTCAAGATATCCACACCCCTATGACAAAATGAGTGGTTTTCCGATAGCTTGCGAGAGCCTGTGAGATTCGTTCAAAAAAAAAAAAAATCAGACACATGCTTCAGGCAGGTCGGCCATCCAAATGGTTGCTCGAGTCCTTAGGATGAGTCGGACAGTATAGGCCTTCAACATGCTTCAGGCAAAAAATTTAAAATTAATCAATGGATGTTTTTATGAAATTTTTTTTTTTCTGGAGTGCCCTGTCATATTTTAAGCAGGTGCTGAAAAAAAGAAGTAAACAATAGATGGCAAGACAATTTCTGTATATCGTAACATAAAAATTGGAGAAGTTTAAAATGAACGAAAAGTATGTATTTTTTATAAATTCATGAAAAATCATTAAATAATTGTATGGATTCTATTCACAGTTTGTTTCTTAGAATTTTTTTTTTCCTTACGATGATGTCAAAGTGTAAACTATATGATAATATATTAGGTTGCTAAGGAATCAGTTTGCATAAATATCAGCCAAAATCTTTATAAATCAGGCTAAAACATAAATAACTAAAATACTAATTCAAAATTTAAAAAAGAATGCCGAGGTGCATTTATTCGGGTCTTTAAGTGCTTGTGTACCAAATTTCATAATCATACAATCCTTAGATTTATCGCTACAGACTGCACACATATCTTCTTTTGTTATGTAAAATGGAATGATTACTCCCTATTCCTTAACATTAATACAAAGTTTATACCTGTAAGAAGCAAATCTCTTATTTGTGCATAAGCCAATAAATGTGAGATATCAGTCAGCTTTGGAAATAAGTTCTTGAGATTATCTCTGCATTATTGGCTGTCCCCGCCTTATAAACACTGCAAGTTATTTTGATAAAAAGAATTAGAAACATACAACTTTCATATGTTGCATGCCGCATTTTTCTTATTTCCACTATTATCTAAAAATAAATTCCAAATATATGCCTTCTTACTCAAGATTTTTGAAAGAAACGAAGCATTCTATAGTAATCCTTAAAAACAATATGGAATGCAAAATAATGCCAACTTTGCCAAGTAGACTAAATAAAATTTGCCCGAATGCATAATATTAATGCCACCCTGTATGATAAGCGAACTTCAGCGAACCTTGCTCTTCCCAGTAACAAAACACTGCATCTGCTTTTTACGTGGGAGAAAACCTAATAATGCAATATTAATGCCAATAAGTATGATAAACATCCCATCTGCTATTTCGCACCAACTTCTTCCTCAGAGCAAAAGAAGCCTGAAAAAGAAAAATAGTAACAGAAGCCATACCCCCTTTCCCAAAAAGTAACGCTTTTTAAATTTTAACACCAATATTAACAACCAATCTGTGAATATGCCATGCTAATATGAGACCCCTTAATATACTAATTTGTGCCAAGCTTTTCGTTAGCAGGAGCAAATTGCAGCAACCCTATTCCGAAAGCTACCCCAAAGCAAGCAAAGCAGAGCAGATTACAAAATTAAATCATATTGAACTCCCAGGGAAGTGAGTACTTCTACTAACACCATAAGCTATGATGGTCGAAAAGAAGTTTTAAAATTTAGGAGAGCAGTGGCAAAGCAGAGCAGAATGAGTCAGAGATGAGCAGAATGATTTAGCTGAGATTCCCGTCATAGGAATGTACTTGTTTTTTGGAAATAACTCGAAAGCCGAAGCAGCTAGAAAGTCTAAATTTTGTATGTTGCTGTCTTTTGTGATATATTTTAATTATTTAAAATTTGAACTTTAGTGGACTAGCTCATCTTAGGCCCAAGTTAGAATTTTGTTGTCTTTTGTGGTATATTTGAAATCAGAGCGGCTAGAGAAATCCAAATTTAGTATTATGTTACCTTTTGCAGTATATTTTAATTCTTTGTACTTTGAATCTTATCAGGTAAACCATCTTGGGATCACACCACCCCCAGCCTCCTTTTCAATAGGAATGTACTCATTTTTAGAGAATAACTTGATAACAGAAGCAGCTAGAAAATCAGAATGTGATATCTATGTGTCTTTTGTGGGATAACTTAATTCATTGGACTTTCAACCTGATCAGGTTAGCCCGTTCTGGGCTCTTCATAGGAATGTACTTGTTTTTGTGACTAACTCAAGATCTGAAGCAGCTAGAAGTCCAAATTTAGTATGTTGTCTTTTGTGATACACTTTAATTCTTTGAATTTTTAACTTTATTACACTAACTCATTCTCCGGCTGTCCAAATGGTTGCTCGAGTCCTTAGGATGAGTTGGACGGTCTGGGCCTTCAACACTAACTCATTCTGGATCTGACATAGTAATGCATTTATTTTGGTGAAATAGCTTAAGAACTAGAGCAGCTAGATAATCCAAAATATTTTATTAAAATTTGAATTAGCTTTTTTTATGTTATTTTATGTTTTAGCCTGATTTTGAGAAATGTTCACATAAATCGTTTCCTTGGTAACTTTAAATATTTTTGCAGAGTTTCCATTTTAATGTCATTGGAAAGATTGAAAAAATCTCTTTCAAAGAAACTTTGAATGGAATTCATACATAATTGACGAATTTTTGTGATCATATACTTTTGTGTACATATACTTTTCATGTGTTGAAGACATAATCTATCTTCTACAATAATAAAGGAAGATGTCTGTTCATGTGTGTGTGTCATCCATAGCGGTCAATCTAAGGTTCATATGACAATGAAATTTGATACACTTATTTCAAAACCCAGGTCAATGTATCTCGAGATTTTTTTTTAAATTTCAATTAGATATGTAGTTATTTTGTTTCAACATAATTTTGAGTGTTTTTAACACAAATTGGTCCCTTAGCGATTGAAAATATTATCGCAGAGTTTTCATTTAAACACTATCGGAAAGATTGAAAATTCTCTTTTAAACAAACTTTAACCGAAATCCATAATATGATTAATATAGACAAATTTTCATGAAATTAAAAAAATATATATACTTTTCATGTGTTGATGTAATCTTTCAAAACAAACAAAATTGTTTTGCAAAATCTCCATCTTAACACCATCAGTATATATATATATACACAGAATTGCAAACACCATGCAGGAATGCACATAGCCATATGCAAACCACAGTGCTGGTATAAGAAAGCGTCATATGCAAATAATTCAAAGAACTAACAAAGATATGCAAAAAAAATCTGTTTATTCAGCAAAGAATGTGGCCCCCATGGGCAGCTATACAGGCCGTTAAACGGAGAGGCATGTTATCGATAAGTCTATAAATAGTTGCTTGAGGTAATCTTTGCCAAACAGTGTCCACTGCAGCATGCAGTTCATCCACCGGTGGTCCCCAGTGCACCTGACGTCCAATGAAGGTCCACAAATGTTCAGTGGGAGAGAGATCTGGCGAGGCTACCGGCCAGAGGAAAGGGTGTGAATTCTGTTCAGGCTGTTGAGAGTTCACTGTGTGATATGCAGTGTGGCATTGTCTTGCTGGAACACTGTCCTGGGAATGGCCTGCACCATTAGCTGAACTGCAGGTATCACAACTTATGTGACATACCTGTCAGCTGTCAGATTGCCTGCAATGTGCACCAGAGCTGTCTGCTGATTGAACATGATACCGCCCCAAATCAATATGCCTGGTGTGATGCACGGTGATATGGGCTGGCAAGTGACTGTTCCCCAGAAAACCACCACATTCATCCATGGCTGTCATTTCTCCATGGGGAGAAGCGTGATTTATCCGTAAACAATATCTGATATAATTCATTGGTCCAGTTGTGATGACAATACCATGCCAGATATGCATCCCTGTGTCGAGTGCTTAATGGCACCCCAGTGGCTGGCTACTGTGTGCACAGCTGTACGTCATGCAACCTGTTATGAATGGTTTGGGTGCAACATGGTACAACTGTTGATGGTGGCAAGTTGTTTCAGATGACACTTGCTGTTGTGAATGGGGCTCAACAAGCCATTTGGAAATCTGCCAGTCTGTGCACTCTGTCATGCTCCTGTTCGATCCACTCCCTCTTAGGTGTGTTCTCTGATGTTCATGTGTCCATTGTATCACATATCACTGGATGGTACTCATGTCTTACCCATCATGCGTGGTAATTGCACGCATCCATAAACCCACATCATACATCTCCGGGATACTGTCTCATTTCTCAGCCGTTAACTGCTGGTATACAGCTTGCTGACATCTTTGAGGCATTGCTTCTTCACTTTTTCAAAAGTTCTGCTGTTGCAAATCGTTACTGATAGCATTTACAGGACGAGCCGTCTTCTGCTCTTTATCACCCGAAAATGGGTGTCACGTGACCCGATGCGTACAAAAACTTCATCATTTTCATATGACTCTCTCTTCTACCAGTACTGTGATTTGCATAATGCTACTTTCATTCCTTCATGGTGTTACAATTTTACTTTTGACGAGTGTATAAGTGAGTGTACTGTTAAAGCATGTATTAATTGAGTTTGATGTAACTTCCGATGTGATTTTAATCAAAGATTTTCATCTTAAAGCCTGGGCAATGTCAGGTACATTTTCTAGTAAGCAATAAAATATTCATATAATACATTAAAACTCTTATTTTCTCTTGGACAATAAAGAAATTTAAATCTACCTTATATTATATTTAATCAAACTCTATAACTTTTATGTGGATAAATATTATTTTAGGTTGCTATTGAAATTGATGAATCTCTTGGAAAATTAGCTGCATCACCAATCTTACCTGTAGTAAAGGCTGATGAGAGTAAAGGTAATTAAATTTATTTTTAAAAAAATTCTTTGTTCTGCTTATTGAATTTTACCATTTTAAATTTATATTGCATTTGTTTATAATAGTGTTACATATGATTAGGTTAGTATTTTTATCACAGGAAATAAAAGGTGAAATTCATGGGACAGTCACTAGGTAAATTTCAGAATTTTTCAAAAATTTCACAGTCGACAATTTACACTAACATTTCTAAAAAAAGTGCCAGTTAGTAAGCAGTAATATAAGTGACTACAACAAAAATCAATAACCATTATATTACAAATCTTTTTAATTAATACTTTACTTGCATTTATAAACCATTCAAATTCTGCAATGTTATCAATGAGATTAAGATTTTCATTTAAGTGAACAGTATTTTGATACTGTATATTGTAGTACATGCATCGATTTTCTTCTTTAATAAAGAACCTGTTATTCTATAACATATTTTTAAATTTAGGAAAGGATCATTCGACATGACACTTTGTGGGTATTGACAGAAAATGCATGGTGACTTATGTAGCTAGGAAAATGAATTTTTTCATATCACAAAAATCTATCAAACTTTTACTAACACAAAGTTCTTTTATATTTACTTTATATGAATGAAAAAGCAAACAATTCTTAGACCATTTAAACTGTCCAAGGACCCAAGGACTTTATATATTTGATAATCGTAAAATTTCTGAAAAAAAAAAAAAAATTATGAACATTTCCAATGAAAACAATAATCTAAAAGTTATGATAGAAATTAGGCAACAATATGGAGAAAATCTGAAATTCGTGAATATATTTGATATTTGTGAAATTTCAGAAAATCTCCTAAAATTCAGGGAAATAATAACTTCCCTACATCTGAAAATAGTAAATTGTATTCCAAAAATTTAATGTATCTAAACTTGTTAAATAAGACATAAATTGCTTAAAAATAAAAGTATACTGAAGTCTGCATTACAGACTTCCTAGATTACTAATTATAGAATAATTTTAATAGCAGGCTAGTGATGGTGATTTGAGCTTTTAGAAAATAATACTCAAAATATTTGCCTTTAGCATTAATACACTTTTTCATTCGAATAAACCAGTTTTCAAAACAGTTATGTCATTCAGAAGTTAGTAAAAGCAGAAACATATGAACTGCTTCTAGACTGTTAAACTGTTGTCCGCACATTTTATTTTTGATTGTTGAGAACAAGAAAAAATCATTGAGTACTAAATCAATGATTCATTTTTTCATACTTCAAATTATTGATAGTTTGAAATGCAGTGTATGAGCTTGCATTGTCACAATGAAGAATGATACAATGTTTGGCAATTTTTTTTCTAATTTGAGCAACAATTTCTGGCAAACAAATTGTTGTATACCAATCAGCATTTACTGTTTTATGATCTTCCAAAGCAACGGTTGCAACATGGCCGGATTTGCCAAAAAATGAAGCAATCATTTTCTTTGAAACATTTTGTGCATGAACAACTTTTGTAGGATTTAGTTCATTTTGAAATACCCAATCAGTAGATTGTTGTTTTGTTTCAGATTTATAGAAATAAATTTATGTTTCATCACCTGTTACAATGTCAAAGACATATTTTGAAGCACCAGAGTTGAATCTTTTAAGATTTTCCTTGCACCATTTGACATGAGCATTCTTTTGAGCTTGAGTTAAATTGTGTGGAATCCAACACGTGCATACTTTTTTGACTTTTAAATGATCACGTAAACTTGAATTCATTTGTGTCCTTCAAATGTTCAAAGATGCCTCAATTTCATCATATGTAACATGACGCTCTAAAGTAATCATTTATTGCATAGCATCAATGTTTTCTGGCATCACAGCAGTTCTTGGTCGACCATCACGAAACTCATCACTTAGATTTCTACGGCCAAGATGGAATTCTTTAAACCAGTTATAAATTGTTGTTTTGGATGGTGCTTCATCACCAAAAGTCGAATTAATTCAATCGACACACTGTTGCTATGTCAACCCTTGTCGAAAGTCATAATAAATCATAGCTCAGAAGTCCCTTCAGCATAAATCCATGTTTTATCACTCCCTTATTATTAACTTCAAAATGATATCAAAAAATAATTTTATAGCATTTCTCATTTTTTAATGGCCTATGTTCATGTGAAAGTTCAAAATTTAAAAAACTGTCTGCACTAAAAGCTGTTATTTTTGGTATTGCCACATTCTAAAATCTACTAGCCCTCGTAATTAGCATAGAATAACTTTATATTGTGTATAGTGTTAAATATATCTGTTTTCAATGATCACCTGCTATTATAATAGCAATCACATATTAGGTTAATTTGGGCTAGCAACTCATTGTTAAAATCTTATAATCAATGCCCTGAGCTATAGAATGCAGGTGTACACTGCATGAAGTAACTTTCTAAATTTGAGCTAAATTTACAGATGCTTTTCAGACAAAATATGAATTGTCTTTTTATTGCTACGCATACAATCATAATAAGTTTATTTTGTCATAGTTAACTATGGTATCCTGTGTACAATACCAAACTTAGTATCAATCAAGAATTTTTTCAAGCCCTTTAAAATGAAAGATAACATGCTATAATAGTGATCATATGGAATAACGATACAGATTTTTCAAATTATTTCTTGTAAAATTTGCAATAAAAGAAAAATCACAAGCTGCTTATAAATGAATTCTGGTATGAAAGTTGAGCCAGTTAATTTTTGTAAATATTCCTACTTTCAAAAATTATATTTGAAGATTTAGGAAAGAATTAAAAATACCCTTTAAAAATCACCTGTAGCAATTTCTGTCTGCTACCCGTCTTTAGGGTTACGATTTTTGTTCTGGTTAAGCTCATCAGCTGCATGCAAACACTGAATGCCTGGAAAGATAGACGATATGAAGTTTATATTCTTCATTATGTATATTTTATATACAGTGTGTAGGGATTTTATCTTTAAAAATTCTTAACAATGATTCAATTTCCAATTATTTTTTCAAAATCTTAAAACTGCTTGAATTAACAGTGTTGTAAAAATAAATTTTTGATAATTTTGTTGACTTCCCAGTATTGCAATAGTTGAACTGAATCCAATGGTATGTATAGGTTATAGATGCTTGTGCATAGAAATTTACTGCTCAAGGTAGTAAGAGGCTGCTGTTCTGGCGAATTATCTCTGTGAAAGTTTATTTTATTTCATTTTTTTTTTTTTTATGCTATTGCAAAAAAAAAAAACTATTTTGTAAATTCAAAATCTGTTGTTACAAAAAATGTCGAGTTAAACTCAGAAATACAAAATAAATTCAGAACATGACTTTGTGAGTAATAAATACCAAGAAAATGATGTGAAATACTGCACAAATAAATATAGAATGCAGACAATCATTTTGGAAATACCTGGATTTCCTTCTTCAGTGTAAACAGAGTTAAATGTTAAGTGAGTGCTAAACTATGCTACTTTAGCAAAATGGCTAAATCAATGGACCCAGTATGGTAGTGTGATGAAAGAGAAGCAAAATAATAAAAAAAAGCCAATAAAATAAAGAAATATGAATTAAAGTGCTATGCAAGAATAAAATGAAACAGAACAAAAAATATAATAATTGAACATTGTTATGTCATAACTTTGATAAAATATGGTGTCACTCATAAACAAATCAGATTGTTGGAATTTTTATTCATATGAAAAGCTTTTAAAAAATTCAATTTGAAAACTAGAGAACACTTTTAAATAATAGAAGCTGAAGAAAGGTTAAGCTAATGGCTAGCAATACAGTGATGATTAGTAATTGAAGATTTATCAAGACTTTAGATACTCTACTAAGCAGTATTTTAAAGCCCGTTTAGTTTGCCCAACATATGGTCGTTTGCAGTAACAAGAAATTTGATAAATGTCCCATTTTTGAGTTTCTCAGTAGTATCTTTAAGAAAAGCAAAAAAAATGATAGGGGAGAAAATGACAATTGTGATTTTCTTCCCTATCATTAAAATCAATTTCTCATTTATCTCTAGCTTTGTTTACACTGAAAAAGGAAAGCCAATTATTTTCAAAATGATTGTCTGCATTCTACATTTATTTGCTTATATACACTGCTAGTGTGTTTTATTTATTTATGCTCAGCAACATTAAAGTTACTAAAATTAGGACAAAACTATCTGTCATATTTTACTAAACTTTTATTTTTTTTAAATATTTTAATTATTAATTATTCTTTTAAGTAAATATATATATATATATTTTCTAATTTTTGTTCATGCAGATATAATTTATCTAATTTTACAGATTTGGATAAATATTTTAAAAATTGGAAAAAAGAATTACTGGGTGCCATGTGCAATGAAGAAGAGATTAAGAAAGTTTTCCAAATAAAAAAGAAGGTAGTTTAAAGCTTATAAACTCTATGTACAGCTCTATGTGCAAGGTGGTTATTTTATGTATTTAATTATTCTTTTTATATTTTATGTAGGAAAAAGTGTATGAAAGCAGTGACGAGGAAGATGAAAATATTATGGATGTTGAGGATCTTGGAACTGTTATTGGCAAATCAAAAAATAAGGTTACTGCTTTTTTCGTTATTTTCTTAATTTCTGGATTAAATAAAATGACTGAGTATGTATATATGTTAAAATATAATTTATGACATGAGTTTTATGTAAAAAGTATTATGTTTAGTTTCTCTTTAGTTATTTTATGTTTCATATTGTTAAAGCATTCTTAAGTTTTTGAGAATTCGCTGGGAGTTCTGATGTCATTGTAATCAAAGGTTTGCATATTAAATCCCTGGCAATGCCAAGTACATTTTCTAGAATGTTCCAGCATTGCCTAGAATTTAAGATGCACTCTGATAAAAACTACACTGGAACGCATGACAAATTCCCAAAATTCAAAGAGTGTTTTAACAATATTCTTGTTTATAACAAAAAAAAACTGTTACATGGGTAAACACATGGCTACACCACAATTGCATATCTTAAATCCTTGTCAATGCTGGATATATTTTCTAGTAAATTATAAATGTATTGATGTATTGCTGAGTTTTAGAATTCCGTAAAGGCAGTCAAAAATGAGGTCCCTTATCAGGTCCATTCACACATGCTCATAATGGATATGTTCTTTGAATTAGTCAGGAAACATCCTGAGAATATCTACGTGTGTGATTACGAGAGGATCGGAGCCATTTTGTTCCTTTTGCGGTTTTATGAGTGGTCAAAATGGATTATCGGAAATATAAATATTGCTTTATTTGAGGAAAATATGGTCAATATACAGGGTGTCCCAGAAACATTGACCTCGGCTTTTATTCCTTAAATATTGATCTTAGACATATATAATAAATTACAAAGTTGTGTAAAAAAAGGTACAGAATTTTATGAAATCAATTAAAATTTTCAAGATAATTAAATTTTAAGAAATACAAAATTTAAATTTTTATGCGGGCCCCGTACAAAAACATTTCCAATTAGTAAAATGTGCCCCATACACTAATAAGGTGATGTACAAAATTTCATTATTTTATCATAAAAAGTCCCAGAGATATGAACAAAGTTGGTGAGGGATTAATCGCAAATTAAAATATAAATGTTTACAGCAAGAGTGCAAATAACACAACACAGAAATGCATCATAGGCAAATAATATCTGCCTCTTACTTTAATGGATCTTTGGCATGAATGGAAAACATTTTGAACAAGCTTTGTAATCTTTGTGCAAAGTTATTATTTCTACACAGTGTAGATACTTTTGTACCAATAAATAGCAAAATTATTATTTATTTATGTAATCATTGTTTTCTTTTGTAATTTGTGTATGACCCCTGAAACGCGATCTGCCGACATGATTTTTCCCTCTGAGAACCCATGTCGATGCATCGAAAAGTGGCTTAAGTCAGCATTTTTGTCTTTTCCATGACTCTGGGACTTTTTATGATAATATGCTAAAATTTTGTACATCACCGTATTAGTGTATAGGGCACATTTTACTCATTGGAAATGTTTTGTACATAGGCCATATAAAAATTTAAATTTTGTATTTCTTGAAATTTAATTCCCTTGGAAATTTTAATCGATTTCATAAAATTCTGTACCTTTTTTCATGCATCTTCGTAATTTATTATATATATCTAAGATCAATATTTAAGGAATAAAAGTCGAGGTCAATGTTTTTGAGATACCCTGTATATGTTGTTCTAATCGTGCTGAGATTGTTGAAATTAAGATTTAAATAGTGTCCATCAGTAGATTTCAACATAGAACATGGAGTTTCCACAAGTGACAAGGTTGATTTGGGGTGGGGTTATTGCTTCCCTCTAAAGTTCCTTGATTTCTATCATAAAGCAGTGCATTATCACTTGCAAGGCACAATAATATTTAAAGCAGGATTGTTAAGCACCATTGCCACACAGATCTAGAAAAACTTTCAGATAGTCAGCAGTGATGTTTTATGAACTCCTTATAAACATTCTTACACAAACAATATAATTCATGAGTTGCTTTTGAAAATTAGTTTGCAGATGAGTTCATTTACCAGAGGAGGTTCAGGAGGGGGAATTTCAGTGCATCTCTGTGATGATGGTTTATTTAGCGCAATTTGCAGGGGATTATAATGTGGGATGCCTATGGAGTATTGAAAATGTTTGATTAGTTCCTATTGATTGTAAAGTGATATTCATTTTGTGTCATTTCATTTTAATTATCTGAGTGTCACCCATATTTACAGAAAAGTATCTATTTTTTAACTTACTAACTTTAACAAAAGTAATTTTAAAATTTAAAATAATTTAATTAAAATAATTTTATACTTTAGTACACTGAGTGTGAGCAAATTTCAGTTCCAGTTGCCAAATCAAAATGGAATTTATCATCATTAGAAAATACCATATATTGTTTGAGTATAAAATTTACTAGAATAGTTTCCAAGAATTTAAAAGTATTTTAATTAAAAATGTTAATTATTTTACAATAGATATTATTAATAAGTATTGATTATATAAGCAATTAATATATTTGAAAATTAATAGTGGGAGAATTCAACCAACTCTGAACTGCCATAGGTATTTTTCCCTTTTCAAATTTAAAATAGAAACATGCAGGAAGTGCCAGTGGTGAAGGTAAATGAGGTAGGTTATGTAAAGAAGTTGCCAAATTTCATTCAATTCCCTCAATTTGTTCATTGTGTCTATAGCCTCACAGACAGACAAAACACATATACATCATTGAAAAAGTTGTTGATTCGTATTCAGGGATGCTCAAAATGCATAGGTTCATTAATATTCAATGGTCGGTTTCTTTTTATTCCAATACATAGGGAAAAATATACGAACAGAACATATATTTTTATATAATATTTTATTCTAAAACAAATGACCCCATTTTATATGAAAATGGTAATTATATATATATATATATATATATATATAAGAATGGTAATTTTTGAATCGCAGCCAAAAATATTATTTTATGATCCTGAGATTTATCTTAGTTATCTGAATTTATGAAATAATGTTTTCTCAGTACTGAAATTATATCAAAAGTGTTATAGTCAGCAATATCATCAATTTAATGAATTGAGACTCCATCAGAATCTATATAAATAAAATTGAAAATCTGTCTGTCTGTTTGTCCCATCATCACGGGAGAACAGCTGAACCGAATTTAATGAAATTTTGTGGGTAGCCTGGAAATAGTCCCACATAAAATTTAGTCCATGTTTGGAGTTTCTACGATCAGTGGTTCTCGAGATATTAGTAAAAAGCGAAATTTTCGTTTGTCGCATCATCACGGAAGAACGGCTTAACAGAATTTGATGAAATTTTGTGGATAGCCTTGAAATAGCTCCCCATAAATTTAGCCCAAGTTTCAAGTATCTAAGACCAGGGGTTGTCGAGATATTAATGAAAAACGAAACTTTTTCCTAGGAGTTCTACTCTAACTCCGTGGTTTATCCAAACGAAAAGCTTGAAAATCGTTTGAAAGTGAATTAAAACTTTATCTCCGAGTTTGATGGGAGACTTTTTGTACTAATTAGTCACTTTCTGAAAACATGAATTGTTTGAAACATGATTTAAATGGGAAATCTATCTCCATGGTTTCTTTTGCACAAGCTTTTACTGAACAATAAAAAGTATAAAGAAATTAAAGTGGTTATTGAATTTCGCAGTTTATGAGGAAGATTCTATCTTATATCATGTTGCTCAGAAACGCAATTAAATTAAATCTGTCTGTCAATTTTAATTATTATTTTTTTGATTTAAATAATAAATAAATGGATATAAAAATATATTTTAGAAAAGAACGATTTGATTTTTCTTATAGCATTTTTGACTGGATAATATCAATTACGGTCTTCGGATATAAACGTTATTATTGATATTTTCGGGGATTATTGATTCAGGGATTATTGATATTTTCAAGTTATTATGCAATTGTTTTATTATGACAAAACTTGTTTAAACTCATATATTTTACGTTGTACGAGTAATCTTCTACAAATACACTTCTAATCTACGAGAATATAAGTAGTACAGGTATATTGGCATATGTTTTGATATATATTAGCATATGTATTGGAATCAATTGCGACCTTCTGGTATAAAGAGTACTGGGATTATTGTGATATTTTGAAATTATTAGGCCATCTCTTTTATTTATTTTGGCAGAGATTTTTGAGACTCATTGTAATATGGGTAATCTTCTACTAACACACCAGCATATTTTCTATTCTGCGACAATATAAGTAGTACGGGATTGCATATATTGATTCAATTCCTTTTTTTTTTTGTAAATTTGCTTACAAAAGGGACCAGGATATTTTATTCTTCAGATCTGCCTGTGAAGATAATTTTGCATAGTGAGAACAGATATTCTTAAACTTCTTTTTAGGAGCAATAAATTTAATATTTTAACAGAGTTTGCACATGTTTGCGAATTATAAGTTTCTTTATATTATATACTCCGTACAAAGAACGGGTATGCTGCTAGTAGTAGTATATAATTTTTGGAAAAATGGTTAATATATAGTATACACTATTACAAAAAGTTCTAATTCTAATCAGATATGCTTTTGCAAAATTAAAGTAAAAAAATTTTTAAATTCTGTATAATATTTTCTTTCTAACTATTTAACCTGACTTATCAAAAGAATTAAACAATCAAAAGATGTTTAATGCTGAATATTATTTTATTTGATTATGTTGTAATTTAAAGATTGACTGTTAAAACTGATGAAATAGCAGGGTAATACTACAGAAACATACAAATATTTTTTTTTGTGTGTGTGTGTTATTTTATATAACTACCCTGCTTTAACTCTTAGACAACACCAGATACATGTTTTAATAAATGTATATATTGGCAAACTTTGTCATTTCTGTTAAATATTATTTACAAATACATAAATGTTTTATACATTAATTACTTGGAAATGATGCAAAGTCAGTAGTTAGTGCTATTTCCCCATTTTATTTATCTTGTTTCTTTTGAATTCAGTTATAAATTTTAATGAATGTATAATGACAAATTATTTTCCTAATATATCAAGGTCATTGAAAATACAGAACTCAAAGAGATGATCAACCCTTTGCTTCGAAAAGCTCTGACAAAACAAGGCTATAAGCTTCTTGGGAGTCATTCAGGTGTCAAAATGTGCCGATGGACAAAGTCAATGCTGCGAGGAAGAGGTGGCTGCTATAAGCACACTTTTTATGGTATTGAGAGTCACAGATGCATGGAAGCTACTCCAAGTTTAGCTTGTGCCAATAAATGTGTATTTTGTTGGAGGTGTGTATAATTTTTTTTTTTTATCATACTATGAAATATTGGTTTATTTTATTATTTCATCACTAAAATTATAAAATCAAGTATTGTAATTCAATGTAAGTTGGAGGCTTTAAATCCAATTTATTGACAGACATTTTAATGAACATAACTAAAAATTTCTGAGTTTTAGGGAATAAAGAACATTGAATGGAATGTTACACAAGTCAAGCTTTGTTACTGGCAAAGATTTATCCTGTTCCCCCCAGTCACCAAATAGCGTTCTAAGCCAGGACTAGACAAATTATATTTGTATGTAGGAGCCAGACCAAAAATTTAGGAGCTTTCTTTATATCAATAAGTACAATACATTTTCTGCAAAGGATAAGAAAAACTTGAGCAAGGTACAAAAGCACAAATAAAGCAAAATAATGCAGCATACAGTTGTTTCGAGGATACACTGGATTCTCTTCTTCAATGTAAGATAACCAACATACCCGAAGTCCAAAAGAGAAATGGGTACAAGAGGAAAAAGCAGGGGGATTATATACCCAAGACCGGGTGTAAGAGATAGCCAATCAAAAAGCAGCATTAAGAACAGTTTAGCCAATCTGAAACGACAAGTAACACACAAGATTAGCGTGCGACAAAACACAATGGGAATACCCCAACAAGGCGAGTCAAATCAGAAAAAGAATAAATGAGATCTAACAAGACAAAAAAAAGTTAATACGACACAAAAGAATTCCAAAGGAATATAACGAAGAAGGGGGGGGGGGAGGTGTTACAGGGCATTCTGTCAGACTGTGGACAAAAATGGAGTCCTGGATAAGTTATTAACTAAATTACTGGAATTTTTATGGATATTGACAGCTTCAAAGAAGTGAAGGTCATAAATCGACATGCATTTTCTTTATTTTTATTTCCTTATATGTCATATTCTTATTACATGATTTTTGTAGCTAGTTTGTATCCATTTATAGATAACAGAGGAAAATACTAGAAACTGTGTATGGTGCCACTTCCATAATTTAACAAATCACAAAATAAAATCTAAACCATCAAACAAAGAAGTGTATTAAAAGTGTATTGTTTGGTTCCAGTAATTGGAAGTTGGGTCACGTGATTTTTAATGAGTCCATTACTTAAATTCAATGGCAGGTAAAAACATACTAGGAAAAACGGGCTTCCTCAATTGTTGTCTTTAGTGCAAATTTTGATTCTCTGCATGTTATTTAGCATTTAGGTCCAGTGGTGATGTTGATCTCAATTCAATCAGCTGAATTTTAATTTCTATTTGGTTTGTTAATTGACGTCTCAATCGAGCTACTAAATGGAAAATTTACCTGGGTCGTAGTCAGGGATCTGAGTCTAAGTACTCCCAAGTAAAATCTAGCCCAGGTTTTTCTTTCTTTTCAACGTATAGTAGTGCACAATTTGTGCAGTATGAAAAAACAGCTTTATATACATATATTCAGTGTTGCTGTTGGGATTTAGCAGAAATATTTTTCTCATAATGATTAAATTTATTTATTCACAAAATTACTGAAATAGCCATGTTTGAGAGTTCCACTAGTTTCTGGCTGAGCCCCCTCCCCAATTTGTAGGTTGCTAATTGGTTACTGACCTGTGCAGTAAGAAAATTTCTTTAGAAAAGACACAGGAATTAATGACCCATCTTCAAATAGGATGGAAACAAATACAATGATGTCATTGTCACCTCAAGTGTGAGGGAAAATTGTAAAGTATGTTGCGGGAAGGAAGCTTACTTGGAATTTTCAGCTAAAAGGCGCAAGTATATTTTTATCAATAAATTTATTTTATTCAACGATAAAAAAAATGTTTCCCAATGTTTAGGGACGGTTGTTTTATGGAATTTTTCAGAATTTAAATTAACACAAATGGGGGTAAAGAGGTTTCTCGGGAAGGGTGCATTGATAGATTTCTACATTATGTTTCTGCAATAGAGTAATGTAACAAATTGAATTTTAGTTATTCTTGTATAATTATCGCACAGCATTTCATTTTATTGTCTTTTTTTTAGAACACAGATTTGTCTGAAAGGTATTGCTTATCATTCAGGACTGTTATAAAAAATGTTTGAATGTTAAATTACTTTGTGTTAATGCAATAAAATATTTCATATATTTAAATATTGGTTGTGTTCCTATTTTTTATGTATTTCATCAATTACAATTTTATACTATTTAATATAATTTTATGATTTTGTACTATTTTTCCTCATAATTTTAAGATTTTATCCACTAGGTTGGCAGATATGGGTTAGAGGGTTAGCAGAATTATGTATATTAGTATATACACATATACATAAGTATTTACACATGCTGTGTTGTAACTTAATTTGTGCTTAAATACATCATTTATTTGTTACTGAGGGAGCTAAAAATCACTTGAAATAAATTAACATTAGTAGATCAAACTGCTAATGTTGATTTTTTTCAGATTAAAGAAGTTTCTGTTGAAAAAAAAACACAACTTTTATTCTAAAGTTTTTAATGGAACAAATTGATTGGTGCATAAAACACACAATGTTTAATCATAGCTTCTTTTATTTTTACCCCTATAATGGTGATTGGACAGAATGGTACAAGTGAAATAAATCCAACAAAGTCAATCTTTTTGTGTCCAAAATAAAAGCAAATTTAATCCTGTGGATTGGACATTTAGAATGTGAAATATTCAAGTTCTCCCTCTTTTCCTTGATTGTACACTGTTTCCTCATAAATGATCTTAATTTTTGTTTAAAATATAGGTACTATATAGTTTTGATAATCCACTTTCTCTCTCTTTTTGTTCAGTGAAAAAACGGAAAATACAGCAAGATGGTAGAATTAGATTTTTGTATAAAAAGAACACAGGGGATCACGAAGGGGAACTTCAATTTAATTTTTGTTTTAATTTTAACTTTTATATAACATTTTTCTTTTTATATTAAAAAATAAACTAGCTACAACTGTAATCACTGACAACCGCTTTTAAAATTTTCTATCAAGATTTCAACACTGGTCCTACGGCATCAAATGATTTGTAGTTTTGTATGATGCTTTAGAATAGGGGTCCTACAGCTAAGCACAATTGTTTCATCCAGCCCTCAGACATTTTGACAAAAATTTGTGGGAAATATGCTATTAGTTTTTTGTGTGTGTGTGTGTGTTAATAATTCTGACAAATAAAACTGGTATAAAATGCACTAAATGAGCACTTTATTGATTTTTATGAAAATGAAAAACCCCTCATTTTGTTTCAAAATTCATTTGATGATGTTGATGCAAATATGCAATTAATTAATAGGTTTGCAATCAGATAATATGTTGAAATTATTATTTAGAAATGTAAACTTAGTTAAGTTTCTTCTTGTATTTACAGAAAGTAACTATAGCAATACCAAGTAATTTGTAAGGAAAATTATTTCTATATTTGGAAGCTGTTACATTTGCGAGTAATCAGTCTGTAGAAGAAAACATAATAAATAAAAAATAAATCACTCAAGATTAATGGATGAGCACTTCAAAGAATTTTAGAAAAATTGTGTTTTAAATCTTGTGTACTTTCAGAGCGGTGAAAGACAATTAAGCTGAGCAAGCTATTGAAAAACTAAAACTTTATTGAATTACTCCTGATTTTTCTGGATTTTGTAACCAGAAGGAACTTTGTACCAAAAGTTAAATATAGTAGAAAAGAAAAAAGTTTTCGGAGCTTAATAAATGAAAACGGAAATTACTGTGCACATAGACTGAAACTGAAACCTATAGATTACAGACAACTGAAACTTACATACATAGTAAATTCTAATCTTCCAAGTGTGAAGATGAAATAAGAATTTCTATTGTTTATCTTGTAATATTTGCAATTGTGCAAATTCAGCCCTCTTAATGGAAAACAGTTTGTGGTTGTTGATACCAAATAGTCATGATTCTAGAATTATCTCAATCAATAATTATTCAAACGTGTGAACTCAAGACAGGGTAGCATAAGTAAGGTCAAGGGAAAATGTGGTTTTGTCAGTGTCAACAATGCACTCACTGGTCGAGGGTTATGTCTTGATTTCAGTGGGAGATAATTGCATATATGTAGTTGTAATAGTGCACAAGTTGTAATAGTGGTTTTCTTACACAGGAAAATCTGTCTTTTTTGAAACTCACCAAAACTGTTGTTATTGGAACAACATAATTATAAATTGCCGGTCGTGTCAAAATAAATCAAAACACTGATTGGCATATATTGCAAGTATTCTATCTTTTTATATACAATTTCGATTTCAGTACACAAGCTTCCATTGTGGAGTCCTTTTGTAGTCCACATGTTGTTTCGCAGAATAACCCTGCAACTAACAGATAATTTTAACGTCTTCTGTAGATCATGGTATTCATCAGACTCAGCCTTACATGAGGTACAGTTGTTATCAATCGCAGTGACAATTGTAATTAGAAATTAGATTACCTGTTTTTCCAAGTCGGTGTTCATTGTATATCGCAATCTCTTTATTGGTTGTCATTATTCGCAAATCATTTTCAATGTTATGTAGATTGGCTTGATTATACATGTAAAGCCTGTTATTTGTCTCCAACTTGTTGCATAATAGTTTTCAATTGGAATACCTTGTCAAAAGTTATGGGCATTGCTCTACAAGCTTGTATGTATAATGCACTTTTATGTATAAATCACCGGCTTGTATGTATAATGCACAATCTTTCACTGGCTGCAATTTGTTCGGATCACCAAACAAATGCAGAATGTAATCATCAAACAGCTCACTTGCTTTCTAGTGGTTTCCTTGTCATAGTCATTTATCTATTCTTTGGCCTAACATGCTGAACTTATTGCATATCCAAAAGTTTACAGTTACTATTTTTTCTTCTAATTATTTTTTGGACTCTTTTGTCAAATCTTGTACTTCACCAGAACTGTGAAGTACTAAAACCTAGGTTTGGAAAGCTAAGTATGAGAAAGATTGTATGCACACCCAGCTGTGCAACCATCGATTCTAATTCTGGTCTTTGCCTGTACCAGTATGATGTTGACCTATACAAAATAAAAGTTTATTTAGCAAGTTTGGACAGTGCTGTAATTATTCCATGTTTTTCTTTCAGCTGTGCCATTAAATTCAGATTTCTTTTCAACAATTCTGCTCATATTGATTGCATCATGTTGTGTCGTTGGTCTTGGTTAAGAACAAAGAAATAGAATCATGCATCCTTTTCAAGGTATCTGTCTTTATAAGGCATTAGAAAATAGCCCCACTGCTGGAATGCCGGATGATCAGCTGGATTTCAGCAATGGTTAATAAATGTTGTGACCACTGTGCAAAATTTCAAGGTTTTAGCACCAGCCGTTCTTAAGAAGAGCTGTGACAAAGATGACATTGGAGTAGATCCTAAAGAGTTTCACTATGCTTAGCTCATCCAAATATTAAAATGTCCATTCCAACATCAAAGCAGGCATATTGTTCCCATTAGTTGTTTTTTCAATATTTAGTGCCATCAGCTAATATTCAACTATTTTGTGCTCCAGTGTTTTTTAACAAAAAAAATAAATAAATAAAATAATTAACTGATGTTGTGTATATTTATCTAACTTGTGTATTTTTCATTATTCTCTTGAGAAAATAAACCTGCATTTATTTATGTTCAATTATTTTACTGTGTGTATATTTAATCTTTTTGATCCAGCCATCCTAGCACTTTTAGTATCTTATTGTGGCTCTCCACTCAATAAGTTTGAGGACTCCTGGTTTAGAATAATGTGTGTCTCCTCCCCTAAGTTTACTAGGTGAGTTTTGGGGGTTGGCAAGTATCGGTAAGCAAGGGACGTAGCATGAGTCCCCTAGTTAGCTAAAATTTTCATTTTTTGGCATGCTTGAAGAGGTTTTAGATACCTATCCATTTGCATTTAAGCTGTTCTTTTAGATTCAAAATCAAACCTTATAAATTGTATTACGCTTTTTATGGTGTTGGGCAATTGAAAAAAAAAATTATTCCACCTAATATAAGTTTTCAAATTTACGTGATGAAACTTGTAAAGGCAGATGTTATAACAGAAAATTTTGTGGATAGGAAAAGTTTTGTTTCTCAAAAAGGATCTCATTTGTGTTAGTAAAATTGTGAGATCTCTATCGCATATTTTCAGAAAGAAAATGTGTATGTTTATGTATGTTTTAGGCTTATATGAGTTCAGATAAGAAATTTTATAATTAACTTTGAAACTTTGGTACATGAGTACCATACCTACTTCTACAATGTTTATAGTCAAAATTGATGCTTACTCACAAATTTTGTTGTATGATTCTTTTAAAATGTTTATTGTACTCTAATATATAGTTACATTTTGTTGATTATTAATTATTGTTTCAGACATCATACAAACCCAGTTGGAACTGAATGGAAATGGAAAATGGATGAAGCTCCTGAAATTGTTGAGCTTGCTTTGAAGAATCATTACAATATGATAAAGGAATTTAAAGGTATGTATATATATATATATATGTGTGTGTGTGTGTGTGTGTGTGTGTATGGCTATTAGTAGCAAATCCTGGTCTAGAAAGCAGAAAGCAGGTCATGCGGAAATGCATATTACATACCACTAGAGATATGTAGATTTTCCCAAAAATTTTCAAATGGAAAATTTTCTGGGCAATTTTTCTGCAGTGGAAAATTTTGAACTTATTCTTGCATATTATATTTAAGCTAGAATTACACTCCCAGTGACTTTTAAAAGTATTTATTCTTACATTACAGCTACAGTCATATATACAGTATATTATTAAATAATATGGTTAAAAAAGTTTAAATTTAGAAATATATAAAAATATTCCAGTAACAGAAATTTCTAGTACCTATGTATTGCTCTCAGCAGCTGCAATTTAATATTTTTATTGAGTACCTGTTCTTTGAAAAGTTATAAAATAATTCTATTTTATATATAACAGAAAAAATATTTTTCTAAATCACAATTTTAAAACAATGCACAAAAGAACCAATAAATGAAATATAAATTATAATATAAATAATTCACAGTTTATTATAGATGTAAAAATTAAATTATTAAATATATAATTTTCATATGCTTACTTTATTTTAGAAAGGGTTAAAAAGTTTTATTCTCACAAGCAGCAGTTTGATTTATTGTGATATAAAAATATTATAACTCCTGTTTATGCCCTATAGCATGTAAATTACCCTTTCATTTTTATACCAGATATTCATTTTAAAGCATTATCATTATGTCCCTGGAACCCTAAAAATTTTCATGACAAAAATAGATATTTTTATGCGATTGACATTTTAATTATGCTAACAGAGATGGAAAACTGAAAAATGAGTTTTGTAGCACCTTTGTAGCAGGGAAAATTGCTGTTTTGTTACAGTGCAGAACAGTTTTGTAGCAATTAGGAAGTGTTGTGCACACTCTAGTTATTTTATGCATATAAAATCTTATATCAATTAAATAAAGAAGAATATCAAATGTCGAAAATTAAGTGTAAAAAGTCATAATATGAGAAAAACAGTAAACGATACTATCTTGTTTAAAGAACAAAAATTGATAGTTCAATACATACTAACATTAAAAATTTTTATTCAAAATACATACCATTTATGTTCGAGATAATTGCTTTTTAACAGTTTAGGCAGTCTGCATTAATCTGAGTTATTTGTGCTCATTGCTGCTGGATCTTTTATAAATATTAGACTTTGCCTCTTATACAAAAAATTGCCTATTCTTAATCTCTAGTGAATGTTTTGTTAATGCCTTATTCAATCCTTATCTCTGCTTTAGAAAGCATTTTTTGTAATGAATCTAACATTTTTCTTAACTCATCAGAATCAATTTTCAAGCTCTTTAACTCATCTTTCTCTTATTCAGCTTTTCTTTACTTTATGCTTGCTAATAGACAGAAGAAAAAAAAACTAGATTTAGACAACAAAATAAAATCCCCAAGAATTCCATAAATTTTAGTAGAATTGTGGAAAAACAATGTAGAGTCTCAAGAGTTAGCTGTCATTATATGGCATACAGTTATAAATAATATGTAATGTATGGAGATTACATGCCTCTGTGCAACAGGCGTATCTCTAACCATGTACCTCATAAACAGCTAACCATGACATGCAGTCGTGAGAATTTATATTGAATAGAGTTTAGTTTTTGTAACTGCATGTACCATACTTGTAGTGCATGTGCTCACTTAGGGGCTAAAGATGAGTCCTCTACCTAAAAGCTATTTTGGGAACTCATTGCATGGAATGCATGCTCCAGTGTAACAGGCTGATCCATCAATCATGAGCCCGTGTAGTGACTAGGTGAACCACTGTCAGTTATTGTAAATGCAATACACGGATTGCATGCACCCAAGTAGCATATGTACCATTATTACATGTATCATATGCAAATTGCAAGCACCCATTAGAAAATGACAATTTATTTTGAAAATTTGCTACACGAGTTGCATAAGCCCATGCAGCGGATGTATCATTATTGTATATAACTTATAACTCCGTGTAGGTGTGGTAAATATGGCATGAAATGCTGTTGGCATATCGTTGGCCATGACTTGTCTGCGTAGCAAGGAAGTACATGGCCTCTTGTTGGTCGAAGAAATAGTCCATCCGTAATGGAGTTGTATTTCAAAATTCTATTTCAATAATTTTTCAACACATATGCATAATTTTCTACTGTTTACAGTTTATACCTCCATTTATGCATTTATTCAGACATTTATCCAGTTACTTTCATTTAAAAAAAATGTGATAAGGTATAGCCTTTAAAAATAAATTTTGAAGATATACCCACAGCCTAAAATATAAAAGAAACCTGACCCACAAAGCAAATAACCCCAGGATACATGACCCAATGCAGTCAGCAGCTACTGTTAAAAGCTTTGCAAGTTAAAAGCTTTTCGAAAAGCGATTGGTCGGGCTAGTCGCTGAAGGATTTATTTCCTTCTTTACCATCACTACTAGGTAGAGATGGTAAAGTAGGAAATAAGTTCTTTCATATATCACTAAAGCTGCTGAAATTGAAGTTACAGCACCAAATGAGACACAGCTTTTTCATTCCCTTCCCATTATCCTATGTTTTGATTAACACAACATAAATAAACGCCCACTCTTGTAAAAGGTGCAAAAGATCTATCGCTATTCCAAAAAACTATATTTTTAAATATTGGCTTTAAAGAAAAACTGCTTTCAAAATTAAAAATTTCAGAACTGTTTACCGTAATTGCATACTAAACATAACATAATTTAATACAATTTTAAGCTTTAGCGGAATAAAAATAGTTTTTAAACTATTTATCTAGTGGAATGGAGAATATATTACTCAATAACTCAACAATCTTCCGCTTTCAGCTTCAAACAAAATGTGGGGGATGTTGATTCTTTTTTCTTTGCTCTAAATTCACATCTTGATCTTATTTTATTTATTTGAAGTGAAGAGTGACATGCCGGTCAATGGGAGGTCAAGAACTATAGTAATGAAGGCAGGCGGTGAACGCTTGGATTTTTTATTATATATTTGAAATTATACATGGGTTGGATGGTTTTCGTTTAGGGTGCAGAGCCTTTCTAAAACTGCCCAGAGGAAATGTTTTGTTATAGATATAAGAACTATTTTATTAAATGTTTAAAAATACTTAATTTAAACCCTTTTTTTTAATAATTTCTATAAGTATTCAAAATCAATAAGTAATAAAAATTGTTTAAAAAATACTTGTTTATAATTGAATAGGTAAGTACCATGAGATAAAAGAGACAATTTGGTGGACATTTGAGTTAAGCATAGTATTTAGTACTGTAAACAGGATTTCCCTCCAGCTGAATGAATCACTTGCAAAAACAATTATTTATTATATTTTAAAATATTTTACAGAATTTAATGCCGAAAAAATAGGCTTCTAAAAATTGCACTTGCTGTTTTATCAAAATGAGTAAAATGTCACTTGTATCCCTTTTAGTTCTTGTCTATCCCCTTATCTTCAAAATAAAGCATTATCCCCCTCATCTTCCTTAAAATTAGAAAACTGAATAATCAAAAAATTTTTGTAAAGTTGCCTGTATTTAAAAAGCAGTATGGGAAGAGTATTGCATTTCATTTTCAAATGAATTAAAAAAAAAAGCCAAAAATTTTCTGGCCCACTTCTTTACATACCACCCCCCATGTTAGCAATCACACCACAATACTCAAGGGATTTAATGCTCATAATTTAATGATAATTATGTTACTGCTATTGTGTTATATATTGTATCTAGGTAAAGGTTTTTGTTGACAAATTGGGTATGGTGGTGTCATATCAAATCCTATGGTAGCATTCCCCACTGCTATATATATATATATATATATATATATAATTGAAGATATTGATTTTTACTTGTAATATATACCCGAGAATTACCATTAGAAAAATGCTGTATATAAAAAAGTGAAATGAAATAAGACGGATGTGCTTACAAAAAGACTATACAACAAGCTGTTGTATCATGTATGAGAGCATATAAGAAAGAAATTTAACTCATATCTAATGCAGTTACCTAAGGTACTATTCCCCGGGTACCCTACATAAGCATACAAGGTGTAAATACAGAAGTTAAAAGATGAAAAAGTGCAAATCAGAAACATAGTGCAGCATGATGAGCTAGGCTTTTTCTAGCTCCTAAAACATATGGAAATTGAATAAAAGGATTAAAATGAATATGATAAGGAATAAAATGAATATGAAAAGCATTTCTGAAACCATGTACGTTATCAAGGACCATACATGTTTCATTAATGCTGATTCTACGTTTCTGTGTACACAACTGTAAAATGTATTACAGAAATAATGTACATATATATATATATATATATATATATATATATATATATATTAATGATTATCCAATGAACTAAAAGAGATATTGTAAAACACCTAGAGAAGACTGATAATTGAACCTTCCTTATTAGAATAAATTAAACCTAGTAATTTGCAATCATTTAAGTGGAGAAAAACTGGGGCAAAACATACTATGGATTCCATTCAGTCAAAATACAAATTAATATTGAAAAATGCAACAATCAATAGTGATACTCATAAAGTGGAGTTAAATCAGTAGTAAATATATGTATTAAAAAATGATAACTAATAGCATACGATCAATGAAGAAACACATGAACAAAGAGTTCATACTAAAATAGATAAAACATGGCTATCATGCTGAAAAAAGTAGAACAGTGCTAGGATTAAATTAATTCAGAATAGATTCTTTATTAAAGTTGAGCATCCATTCCAAATCAACCAACATAAATGCTTGTGTTTCAGAATATGGTAATAGTTAGTTACTATGAACACCATGTGATCAATCTACAAGCATAATTATGTAATCAAAATTAAAAGACTATTAAAAAATCAAATAATTACCAAAATATCCAATACATGTGAGAGATGGCTCACTATGTGATTTGTGCTGATGTAAAAAATGCAAATCATTCTTGTTGTCACTCATAAGATAAAAATTAGTATTACCAGTAAGGAGTAAAAGTAGGAAAAACAAGGTAAAATGCAACTAGTGTAAGGTTAGGAAATGTTGATTTAATAACTGAAAGTAACAGTGACATAAAAATATGACAAGAATTGATTTTTAATGGTACTATGATAATGTGATTTTCCATTGATAGCTTGCTGGTAGTAATTAACTCATTTTTAATATGTGTGTGTGTGTGTGTGTGTGTATGTATATAGCGCTACCCATTGTTTTTCTATTATGTACCCAATTAGTATTATTTATTTTATGGATTGTTGTTCTTGATCCCCCCAACAATAATTTTTTCTCTCAATAACCATTGATTTCATAATACAATATTCTAATTGTGTTTTAGTTTTTAGTCTTCTCTGAATTTTTTACAATATCTCTTTCAGTTCATTGGATATTCTTTAATTTTTATTATATAATATAAAAAGTATATGATGTGTGCCATCTGTAGCGGGAAATCTAAGCATTGTACTCTCTGATCATGAAATTTGGTACACAAGTACTTCAGGATCTGGGAAGATATGCCTCACTGAGATTTTTTAAAATTCAAATTAGTTCTTTAGTTATTTTGTGTTTTAGCACCATTTTGAGCGATTTTCACACAGTTTCCATATTGACACTATAAAAAAATCCAAAAACATTCCGTTCAACAATGTTTGAACCAATTCCTTCATATTTATTTATATCTTTTTTTTTAAATACATCAAAATTTGCATTTTTTAGATTATCTAATACTTATTTTACTGCATCCCAAAAGGTAAGATTAGCACCATTCTATAGTTTGGCAAAAAGTTGTGTGTATATTATAAATTTTACATTCTAACAAAGAAAAAAAATTAAATTAATATGTTATTTTAATTTGGGTGATTTTTTAAGCGAATGCATGAAAATTCAGAGTTTTGATTCCGTAAATGATGTCAGGTGGATTTTGTGACCTGCTGACTGTGCAGGCCCAACTAATGTAGGTTTAAGCCATACCTGCAGAAATTGTATCTTCCCTTTTTTAATGCACTTTGCATTTAAACTAAGAAATGTACATTTCATAAAGATTTGGATTGAAACTGATTTGGTGATTTGGAAAGTAGGTGGTGTTATCTACAAATGTATTATTTAAGTAGCAGATGCTTAGCTAGGAACTGGGTAATGCTGGGTAATTCGTTTTAGCACATGTATATACAGAGTAGGAAATTTCAGCCGAGTTTACTTGTCCACATTTTTTCACTTGTCAATACAATATAAACAGCATTGCATAAAGCATAACATCATATTTTATATAAAAAAATAATTGCATTCACATTTATCTACAATTATGTATATACAAATGATAATACCTACAACACATACACTGATAATGATTTGTAAAAAAATAAAAGAAGCACGAAACCCAAAAGTGGATAGCTATTTATTGTTGGCTATTGACATATCTATCTCAGTTGAAAAATATCATTCATAATTTGCTAATTCTAAATTAAAATTATTCAAATATGGATCATTAATAGATATAACTAAAAGGTTATTCATTATGCTGGTTTTAATCTATTTCTGTAAGATTTTGTGATACAATTAAAACAGATGAAACTGCTCACAAGAAATAGTACATGAGAATTAAAAAAAGCAATATCTTTAAAAACCTATCTTCTTTTTAATAGACTCCTCATAATGCTTCATTGAAATTTACCAAAGACAAAGTGAGCTTATATTCTCTCCATACCACTAAAATAACATATATTCGGTCACTCCAGTCTTTTGAATAAATATACTTGCACAACACTTTTATTTCTTTAATGCTGAAACTTCAAATTTCTGCCTTGCATTATAAATTATCAAAAATATGTACAACAGTTACTATGTAATTGGAGACAGATTCTAATCTTTCTTATATGTGCAGTTTGGCAGAAGTAATCAATTTTTCTCTTATATAATGCCATAGTACATAGATGTTCTCTTATATAGGTTTTTTTATATAGATGCAACGGTAACCAGTCACTGTTGGTTACCATGGCATCTACATAAGAAATTATTTTTCAAACATACTAATAATGAAATGAAGGGATGTTGATTTAACTTCTAATTGTGATCAAATAAAATATACTTCACGAAGTATCAAAATTGACCATAAAAGATTTTTATTTTCAAATTCTATATGCATATAAATAAATAGTACTTTATTGTGCACCAAAGAAAGATCTTATAATACAAAACTATGTTATCTGATTTCTTAGAACAAATCTTGTCCTAAGTTGTCTTAATTTATTTGTTTTTTCTTTAGTGAAAAAAACTTGTCTTCTCATAAATAGCAATACTTTGTCTAGTGCTCTTAACTAATTACTATTTATATATACAATAATACGAAGAAAAAAATAGCATAATGGTCACAGGGTCACCATCAGCCCTCTGGATAAATATTTGGCCTCTCAGTGATATTGTTAGTGTTTAGTAAGATAAATGGGATATAAAATTTTCTGTGTTTATAAAGCAGTTTATTTAAGAGTATTTTTAAAATCAAACTATTTTTCAGGTGTTCCTGGAGTGCAACCTGAGAAGTATGCTGAAGGTTTGAAAGCTAAACACTGTGCCTTATCCTTAGTTGGGGAACCCATAATGTATCCACAAATCAACCACCTGATAGATTTGCTGCACAACAAAGAAATATCAACATTTCTTGTAACCAATGCTCAATTTCCTGATGCCATTCAAAACCTCCAGCCTGTGACACAGCTGTATGTTTCGGTTGATGCCAGTAATGAAGCGAGTCTGAAGAAGATTGACCGCCCTCTTTTCAAAGATTTTTGGCAACGTTTTATTGATAGTTTAAAAGCACTCTCAAGTAAGGTAAGATTTATGAAAGTCGGCTCTGTGGTATTTATTCTTCAGCTGTTTGATTTCTTTTTAATGTTTAGACCATCTTTCTCTTTTTTTGAATTATTAATTCAGATTTTCCCTGTAATTAAACCATTATTGTTCAAGTCAATATTTTCTTTTTTTTTTGCTGCTAGAAACAAAATACTTTTTTTTTTTTTATAATTGATGTTTAAAATTAATGACTTTAATCCTGTGTGCTTAGATTTTTGTTTTTGGGGAGGGGGAGATAAGAAAAAAGTTGTGTCATATATGCCACAACAACACTATAAATTATACATACAGCAGTACTTAACTTTTAAACTAAAAACTGTGGTAAAATATCATATACAGTAGAACCCACTTATAGCAAGCTTACATTTAGAGAAATTCTGAATTAAAAAGAAATTATGAATTTTTAATTGGTGTATTAACCCCTTGCCTGTGTCACCCGAATCCAGTTCGAGCAACCCCTCTGCGCCAAATTTGGAATGCCCGAACTGACTTCGGGCAAACGAAAAATCAGTGTTTCTATTCTGTTGATCCCGAATTGAGTTTGTTTTGCTTTATCAAATGCTTTACAATATAATTCACTGTTTTTCCAATAGATGGCGATACTTGTACACATTTTTTTATGGAAGTAGGCGGGATCAGCTATCTTGATTAGGCGGGATATAAACCGAGTTTATTGTAAAGAGTGTGATGTAGGCTTGTGTGCCGTGCCATGTTTTCGTATATATCATACTATAAAAGATTTGTGAAATTCTGAAAAATGATTTGTGAAATTCAAAAGATTATTTGATTTATTTTGCTGTAATTAAACAATTTTGAGTAAAATATGAATATAATCCATTAATTTTCCACATGTATGTCAAAATATTAAATATAGTAGTTATTTCATATAAAAATTTATATTTTTACAAAATAAAATTTTTCTAACCTTTTTAAATGTCATAATGCACAAAACTGAAGCATAAAAAAAAAAAAAAAAAAAAAAAATTAGCGGCTCTATTGGATCTCACTAAGGCTTTCGACAGAGTGTGGAAGCATAAACTTATTAAATTACACGATACCTTTAACATCCGAGGTAATGCTTTGGCTTGGTTGTCTGACTATCTCAATCAAAGATTTATTAGGGTTAAGTTCAATAAAACCCTCTCGGACAACTTTCACCTTAGCCAGGGTGTTCCCCAGGGAACAGTTCTCAGTCCAACTCTTTTTACTCTATACATGGCCGTATTCGAGAAAACTGTCTCCTCCGGGGTTAACATTGGAATTTTTGCGGACGATATCGCACTTTGGAGTAGTGGTGAGGTGGTTAAAGAGGTCGAGCTGGAGCTCAACAAGTCACTGGCAGCCATGTCCAGGTTTGCAGAAGAGCTCAGTTTTAACCCTGCCAAGTCTATTACCACTTTCTTTACAACCAATAAACACATCTATAACTATCAACCATCCTTAATGCTCAACCACCATAGACTTCCCTACAAGAAACATCCTAGATATGTGGGTTTTGTTCTCGACCCCGAATTTACATGTAACAAACATATAGAATATATAACCTTGAAAGCCAGGAAACGTTTAAATATCATTAAACATATAGCTGGTAGAGATTGGGGCACTGATGCTTCTACTCTCAGGACTTCCTATCAAGCTCTCATCAGACCCATTCTTGACTATGGCTTTCCTATTTACTGCTGTGCCTCAAAGACAAACTTGAAAAAACTGGAGGGAGTTCAGCTAAGCGCCGCTCGCATCATCATTACCGGAATAAAACGAAGCTGTCCATCAGAGATTGTACTTTATGAGGCGGATTTGCAGCCTCTTATTGACAGAAGATTGGCAGGATTGGTCAAACACTTCAATAGACTTTACAGTCTAAACCAAGATAATAAAACTGCCGGTTATTTAAAAAATTGGACTTGTAACCAGAGACTCAAGAAAAATAGTCCATTCAGTCAAATTAAATCTCAACAACTAATCGCAGAGAATGTTGAACCACATTTTCTGCATAGTAATCTAAATCCTTGTGTAGAATTTTCCAATGTTCATTTCCATGAAGGCCTTGAAACTACTCAAAATAAGAAAGATTGTTTACCCGTTTTTCTTAAACAATTGGCCCTGGAGATTATTGCCAAAATCCCTCCAAATGATATTACTATCTACTCAGATGGTAGTCGAATGGACGAAAAGGCAGGAAGTGGAGTTTTTATTAAAACACCTACAGATGAATACTCGATAAAACAATGAAACCCCGACTACTGCTCGGTTTTCCGAAGCGAATTATTAGCAATCAATATGGGACTTGAGATTATAATGAGTGCGGGCAACTATGGAGGTATCTGGATACTATCTGATTGCCGTAGCTCTATTCAACACCTTAAAAACTGGACCCACATTGGAGATAAAACCAGCTTATCTATCCTTCAGAAAGTAAAAATCATCTCCCACCAGCATGAAATACACTTTCAGTGGATCCCGTCCCATGTGGATATTCACGGAAACGAACTGGCGGATTCCCTTGCTAGGGAGGGACTGGATCTTCCTGTTCCTGCTGCCGAGGAGCTTACTTACCTGGAACTATTCTCGAGGCAAAAGGCCCAAAACAAGGAAAAATGGCTTCTGCCTCCCTCTCACTGCTGGTATAGGGAAAATAGACCAGGACTTTCTCTGTCTCTTCCTTGTGACAGGCAACTCAACACTTGTCTAACCCGGCTAGCCAGTGGACACTTGAAAGGCCTGTTGTATTCTGGAGGCCAAAAAACTTTTCCCATTTGCATTAAGTGCCGGCAAATCCAGGCTTCGCCAGAACATATTTTGGACTGTCTCGGGCTGGACAGGGAGGACATTTATGGTTCTCCCCTTTTGGTATCGGATTTTATTAAAGTCAACGGTTTTACTTATCTGATCTGACTCCGTCAGACCAGATGGGAGATTAGCAACAACAACATAAAAAAAATTTCCATTTTTGACACATTTTCCTGAAATATACTCCACAGGTAAAGGGTTAATTTAAGGCTGATTTGCTTGCATATAAAAAGTAAAATTCTCTGTTTCTTGGATTTAACGAACATTTGAAATAGTAAAACTGAATAAAATAAAATAAAAGATGCCTGAATCCTCAATAACTAGTATTCCTTTAAAAGCATTAATTTTCTAAATTAAACCTTGTCATTGTCCCATACTACTTTTGTTGTTATTAAATATATTAGCTTTGTATTAAAATATAAAATTTTGAAAATGTACATAAGTTTAAAAAATATTAAGTAATACTGATTGGTTGTTGTATCTTGGACTACATTTTATTCATTCTTGTCAATAGGGTCAGCGAACTGTATATCGACTTACTCTAGTAAAGGCTTGGAATACTGATGAAATTGAAGAATATGCTAAGCTCGTCAGCTTAGGCTTGCCAGATTTTATTGAAATTAAGGTAAAAAAAAAAAATTAAATGATATATTTGTGCGTTTCAGTATTTTTTTTCCCCCCAAGTTCTGCAACTGTGAATTTTTTTTATCCTTTATAGGGCGTTACATATTGTGGCACTTCTAATGCCAGTACATTGACTATGGAAAATGTCCCATGGCATGAAGAAGTCAGATCATTTGGTCAAAAGTTTGCAGATTTCCTTCCTGACTATGAGCTTGCTTCTGAGCATGAACATTCTAATTGCATTCTTATTGCTCACAAAAAGGTACTAATTAAATTATCGTCTTTATAAAATGCATTGTTATGTATATAACTGTATTCAATACTTAATTGTTCTTACAGAAGTGTGCACATAGACATTTCATTAACAAAAATGTACATACGGAGTAAAGGGAAGTCTGACTGAAACAGTTTTTATTGTAATACTTTTCTATTTTACTATCATACCTAGTATTGAGAAAGTAGTTGTTTTCACAAATATTTTCGATTTCAAGATTTTGATGCCAATATATGTTTTAAGACCTCTTGAACACGTTTTAACTATTTTTGGAGTGATATCAATCTGTCTGTGGTCGATTTCTTGTGTACACAATAGCGGCCACAAATATTAATTAATAGATTTTCATGAAACTTTATATCCGACTTTGTTATCAAAAAAATCTAGACCTAGATAGAATTTTTTTTTAATTTGATGAAAACTTCAAAATTTATTTTAAATTTTTATTTTTTTTTAACATGACAGCATAGGACAAGATTTTACATAATCATGCATAAAAGGGTTTATTTATAGCTCAATGATCATGAGGCTATAGTTTCCAATCACTGTTATGAAAAATAGCTGTGATACAATTTTTTGTTCGTGACTTCATTTTGACGTGACCCCCCCCCCCCCCCCCCCCCCATTGGGAAACAAGTTACTCTGCCCTCCAGGGTACAATGTCAAGTATGGTATCAAGCAAAATATTTTTTTAAGCTCTTCAAAGTGAATGGTAACACTCTATAATTGTAATCATTTGGACCCATAATACCGATTTTTCAAAATTTTTCTTGTAAAATTTGAAAAATAAAAAACTACTAAAAATGGATTCTGGTGTGAAAATCGAGTTGAGCCACATTCCAGTTAATTTTACATGGCCTCACTTGTTAGTTTTTTTTAGCATATAGTTTGAGCAATTTTCTATCAAATAAGTTATATTGAACTTGAACACAGATTTTACTAACTATTAAAAAAAGAAAAATGTCCCAAACCATGTTCTTTATAGGGTACTTTAGGTCTTAAATATTTAAATTCTGAATCAATTTCGTGGGTAAAAATTCATTTTGTATAAATGCTAATAGGTTTTCGATGTCCATTAAAGAAAATATATTTTACACAAAGTAGCTGTTCATTAAATATCTAGTTTAATTAAGTCAATACATTATTTTAACTACTTATGCTATCTCTTAATATATTATATTTAATATGAACTAAATATTACTCAATGTCAGATGTGACAGGGTACCCCATACCACCAGTGACTTATTGGCACAACCACACTCTTAGGTTTAGTTATTTTTACGTAATAACTATATTTATGTAATTGCAGAATTATAGGTACTTACGTATTATCGCAACCATATTGGCGGCATTATATAAGACCGACGGAATACGCTGACGGAAGAAAAATAATAAGTAATTTTTATCTGTATAATTCTTACCTTTATTTGACGATAAATCAATTACGTTTTGGTGGAAAATATTGCGAAATGGTTTTTAGAATAGAATCAAAACAATTTTTTTTATCCTTTTCTTGGTCTTGTCGCCATATGAATTCTGCCAAGTAAGACTCAAGATGGTGTCTTGCTGTACCCCGTTGTCTCTTGTTCCTCCATTTCGCGGAACCCCACATTCTTTCGATTGTTTGGGTATGCACACCCGTTTCGGGGTCGACAAAATTATATTTGTGATTTACTTTTAAATGATTAAATCCAGCGATTGCCAATTGATCAGTCTGATACGCTCTCCAACTGTCAGAATAAAGTGTACTCCCTTCCTCAATGTTTTCGACAATTTTCTGGAAAAGCGTGGCTGCAGTTCTATCAGGAACGGTTGTTAAAAATGCTTGTTTGGTCTCTCGACAGACGCCACAAAAAATCCATTGCTGTGGCAAAATTCGACCCGAATTATTTTTCCTTTTCCTGAACAAGCTTTCATCTATTTCCACAATGCGGCCAGTTCCACCTATTTTCGTTCTTTCTTTGCTTTCTATGTGGAGAACACAAATCTCTCTCATATAATTATTCCAGTCTATGACTGTTTTGTCAGCTAAATTAAGTTCTTCGTCACAAAATTTGATTGTTGTTAATTCTTTGCACCAGCAATACATGAATCTTACTGCTGTTAATAACGGGATACGGCTTCCCTCAAACCAATTACCACTTCTTATTCCCGCGTGTTGATTACAGGTTGCAACGTTGCACTTCCAAAAAATCTGTTTTCCAAAATAAAGCTTCATCGGGTGAGAGTTGGTACATTTCCTAACGTCTGGTAAAATGTTATATTTCTGTAAAAGTGTAACGGCATCTTTTTCAGAATTCAGTAAATCCCAGATTCGCATTTTAGTATTCGAGCTTGCCATCTTCAACAAACGGTTAGGCTGACAAAAGTGGCAAGCGGGGAAATTTGAAAAGAAGCACATGGTTGCCAATTCAGCGCCTTAGATGCGTGCGACATTGGGGTTGCCGAGGTTTCCAATTTGGCAAGTTATCCCGGGGGTTGGCATGGTTGCGATAATACGTAAGTACCGAATTATATCTATAGCTTTTACCTTTATACTTAAAAATAACTAATGTAGGCTTTTAAAGTTTTTAGGAGACTATTAAAAACAAATGTTCGAATTGATGAATGAAAGAAAGTTCATGGGAAATCACTTTACACCTCCTCAGTAATCTGTTTGAGATGTGTTTTGTAAGCTGGTGGAAAATGTTTAGAGACAGTTTTTTTTTTCTTTTGCAAAAAGATATATTTGAAAATATATACATTATAAACTCAACATTAGTTATACATTATTTTCTATTGCTAAATGTACACAATTCTAAACAGCAATCAAAATTGTCAGGTATTTGAAATTTTAGCTAATCACTGGATGTCAATTATTTATGTTTGACTTAATAAAAACCTGCTGAAATTACAAAGCTTAGAATCTATATTAAAATCATTATCAGTTAAAGTAAAAGCATTGTTAACGCTAAGAACATAAGTAATTTCAATGCTCATTGAGGTTGAAAATCATGATTGATGTTCACTTTCCATTTATATTTTCAGTTTCACATCGATGGAAAATGGTGCACATGGATTGACTATGAAAAATTTCATCAACTCATGAAAGAGTATAATGAATCTGGAAAAACCCAAGCCTTTTCGAGCCTTGACTATGTTTGTGAAACACCATTGTGGGCTGTCATAGGATCTAAAGAACAAGGATTTGATCCTAAGGAAACCAGGTTTTTCCGAAAGAATAAGAAAGACATAAGCGGCTGCTGATACTACTTGCTTTTTATTTGTGGACTCATAATTAGATGCATCAATAGATAAAATCAAGGACAAAGCGTCCTTAAAACGAAAGGTCTTTTATTTAAAACATCCTAAAAGACGTACAAAAGATATATGAAGAACTGCCAGAGTGCTTTCAGACGTATATACACCCTTCATCAGTGGCTATATGAATAGTAAAAACATGGAATGTTTATATATATAGTGACCAGTTTAAAGAAAATTTGCATAAAAATATAAAATGGTAAATGAGCTTACTACAGAATAATACAAGAAATACACACAGAAATTACAAAATTTAGTTTAAATGCTTTCGAATTTTTAAAAAATATTACAAGAAAAGAACTAATACAAATTTTGGAAAAACATCAAGCTTGATTTTCCTGTAGTTATAAGTTCATTTACCATTTTATATTTTAATGCAAATTTGCTTTAAACTGGTCGCTATATATATAAACATTCCATGTTTTTACTATTTATGTAGCCACTGATGAAGAGCGTATATACATCCAAAAGCGCTCTGGCAGTTTTTAATATATGTTTTGTACGTCTTTTAGGATGTTTTAAATAAAAGACCCTTCGTTTTAAAGACTATTTGTCCTTGATTTTACCTATTGAATGCAGACGTGATACCAATTTTGATTAGATACATCGACATTATTTTGTGTATATTTGCATATTCATTAATAAATCATCAGTACTGCCATTGATATTTATTTGTGTATAGTCTTATTTTTATCATAGTTTGAATATAATGCAATGCTTTTGATTAATTATTTTTCATATAAAAACACACATTATATTTGAGGACTAATAGGAAAGCAATACTTGGAGACAATGGAATGTTGTTTAGGTATATAGAAAATTCTTTACATTTTGCTTCATAGCCATTCCTCCACACCAATCCTCTGTAATGTCATGGATAATTATTATAGAAATTCTTATTTTTTACTAATATACATATATTTTTTTATAAGATGCACCAACATTTTGTGTATATTTACATGTTCATTAATAAATTATCAGTAGCCAACGTGGTGGTCAAGGCGAGCATTTCCACAGCAATCACTCGACCACTGCATTGTGGGTTTGAATCCCACTAAGGCATGGATGTTTGTGTTGTGGGTGCAGTATGTTCTGCCCCCCTCTGGTGTGCCTGAGGCAATGTCCTAGGATGGCTAAATGGTTCACGTTTTGGCCGCTGACAAATGCGAATGATGAAAGTCAAGTGCCTAGCCATTTGAAAAAAAATAAAAAATAAATTATCAGTACCTTCATTAATATTTATGTATCTACTTCTATATTATTTATCATATTAACAGTTTGAATATTAGTGTTTTTTTATTTTTCTTATATAGAGTATTTAAGTATAATATAAAAAGCATTGCATTAGTAATGTGTATTATATTTGAGGATTAATAAGAAAACAATACTTTGAGACAATGGAATGTCGTTTAGGGATTGTAAGATGTAAAGACCCAAAAAGGTAGAATATCAACTACCAGGCTAAAGATAATTCAATTTAACTCTATAGGCATTAACATTTTTATTAAAACCCTAAATAAATAATATACAATTATTTTCAGAACGTTTCTTTTTACAAGGCTCCAGATTGAGATTAAAATCTGTTCACAATAATCTTCCTTTGCTTCAAGGCTGGTGACATATATCTTTCTATCACTTACAGCTACCTTGCAGCACTACAAATTTTTACACTTGTCTGTTGGAATTATGTGCTCACAGTATATAGAGATCTGCTCTTTCTGTATCTTGACTATCCCCCCCACACGCACACACACACACACATTACCCCCAATTCTCAATGTCAAGGATAACTATAGAAATATTTTTTTACTAATGTAATATTTTTTTTAAATATTGATGTTCAAGAGTTTCAATTTTCTCAATTCCTTGATAAAAAAATTAAACAAATTTCATAATATTTTGGCTAATACAGTATGTATTATAAAAACTAAACTGCAGTAGGTAATTATTGAAGACTTGTTTTACAATTTATAAATTTAGAATCATGTTCTTAAAGTTGTTCATAATACATGCAGTTAGCATACATTTCGCGGAAGATTAAGCTTGAATTATAAAGCTAAAAAGTAATATTTATAATCCAAAAAAATCTTGCCCTGCAGTCTCAATTTAATCATCTAAAAATTCAATGCCAGTTGTTTGGTATGGCTATTCGGTGTTGAAGATCTCTAATGAAACCAAAATCAGTTTATTGGATGCTGCAGTGAAAGAATGTTTCCAGGTTATTATAAATATACTCTTTTCAGATGTTATCTATATGATTTATTTAAGTTGTAAGATCATGTTATGAGCAGTTTAAAGGATTAACAAATATAACTCAGTTTCTGAGCAAAGTACTTTTATGTTGGCAGAATATTTTGAGGTTGCCTGAAAACTTAACTTTGCACAAAGATATAATATTCTTATCGGAGTTTACTTCTCATTTGCATATAGTTAATAGTGTAAAGATTGTCTTATTTTCCTAATTTGTACACATCTGAATCTAACACATTGTCTATTCTGATTTTTTTTTTCAAATCTATTACATAATAGAAACAGATTGCTGACAATGTAAATCTAATAGTTCTGGGGTGTCTGTAGCAGGTTAAATATGAGAAGAGAACTGAAGACTAAGAAATTTTTTATTTATAATATATATATATATATCTTCTGCCAGCTGTCATAAGTACAGACAGTAACGGATGAGTACAATGGTGTGATGAAATTAATACTCTTATTTACCCTTCTTCCCCTTCCTTTTATTAGAAAAGTTTTTCTTAGAGAAGTTCTTAGAGGAGTTTTTCTTAGAAGAGTTTTTCTTGTTAGGACCTTTTTTGTTGGATTTCATCATGATTTTTTCTTTTCGGCCATCTTTCTTCATTCTCTTATCAACAACTTTGAAACGGCCTTTTACACCTGCTGGCCGTCCAACTCTGCGCCCAACACCTCTCTTCGCCACAATATATTTCACATTGTGATCTTCTTTTGGAATTGCCTTTTTATATATACTATAGTGTAAAAGAAATCAAGAATTAATAAATAAAGTTTTAAACAGTTACATATGTCAGGATACATTTTCAGAAAATTGTATTTATTGAAAATTTTTGCATTGTTGACAACTTGTGACAAAATTGATCTTGCTCAAGTTTCTACTAATTTTTAAAATCCATTTTTTTTTGTGATTTTTCTTTAAACTCACAAACAATGTCAGTTCAAATACCAAAGTGATAAAGTGATAAGTTGATAATCAGCAAGGATGCAATTGATAATCTTTCAATGAATTTGACTGCTCCTGGAAGGAATCTTGAAGAAAAATCTGTTTATAATAACTATTAGGTAAAAAAATCCCAAAACGTTCAATTGTACACCAATATCAGTGACTGCATATTAATAATACAACAGTTTTTATTATACAACCAATGTAATAAAAAATTTAACTTTTTATCACACATAATTGAAAACCAAGTATAGTTATAACTACATTTTCTAAAATCAAATAATATTATCATATGGAACATGCGAGATTTATTTTTTATTGATCAAAAAGGGAAAAAAAAAGTAGTTATTTCGTGTAATTACATTAATGTCTCTTTGCAAATTCCTTGGTGTTACAAAGTAGTGTCTGAATATTTTAGCTTAACATATTTTGTAACTGCTGAATTTTTTGTAAGCAAAGTTTACAAAAAATGTGGACAAAGTACAGCAATTTGACAGAATTTATTTCTCTATTTAAGCTATTGAAACAAAATATTTTTAAACTTAATCTGTACACAATTGCGCAAAGAAACAGTCAGACATACTTTTGAGGATTAGAGAATTTGAATAAGTGTTGCCAAATTGTTGTTCAGAACCATCAAAGTTGTATTAGCTGTTTAAACATACTTTTCGAACAATATATTTTTATTTTCAAAAATTAAAATACATTTTTTGCATAAATCATTGTATGATCATATTAAAAAAAAATATTGTATACTTCTGAAAAAGTAAAAGTAAAAAAAAAAAAAATGCAAGTATACAGGAATACTGTGAATTAAGTACTTACGTTTTAAGTTGTTCAGCTTTTTCTTTGTCAGTCATATCAGGATGCTCTGTGATTTTTTCAGCACGTTTTCTGGCTTTTTCCATTCGTCTCATTGCCTAATTGACAAAATTGTTTTGAAAAGTTAAAACTCACAGAAAAGGAAAAGTGTAAAATTCACAAATCAAACAAAGATAAATTTGAAGGGTTTTTTTCCATGACATTATTATGCAATGCAGCATTTTCCTTGGGACTCAAAACCTTCTCTTATACCCCAAAACTTGGAAAAATAAAAAACTAATTACAAGGAAGGTGTTTGCCTGTCTTTTTTGTCTGTAGCGGAAAATCTAAATGTCGTAAGGACATGAATTTTTGTACACAGATACTTAAGGACCCAGAACGATACTCTTCTGCAAAATTTTTAAAAATTTGAATTAGTTTTTTAATTATTTTATGCTTTAGCACGATTTTTATACAAATGAGTTCCTTATTGAATGAAAATATTATCACACAGTTTCCATCCTAACACCAATGGACAAATCAAGAAATTCTCTTTCAAACAAACTTTGAACGGAATCCATACAATTAAGACACATTTTCATTAATTTTTAAAAGATATACGTTTTAAGGTGACATCTTTGAATTCTATACTGAGATATAAAAAAAATGACTGACCCATCTTCACAATTTACCAGATTTTTTTTTAATATCATACACTGCTCCAATCAAAAAATTATGTTCTAACAGTGTACGGGACAAGTGGTAAAACAGGTTTAACACCCGTTCTTCAACATGCCTTGGGACAGAGTCAAGAGTTGGTATTTTGATGCAACGTCGTCAGCTAGACTGACATCATACATTTAGAGATTTATTTGGATTGCGAGTTGGTAGTAGATAAAAAATATTATCAAAATTTGTTTCCACGTTTACGCACCTATGCCCGCGCGCCTGGGAATACTCCAAATCCTCTTTTGAGATGGCCAGCTACACCAGCATGTCATTATTGGTTCAAGATCCTCCATGCTCTAAGGGCCAACCCAGCAGAGTTGCCGATGCTGACAGTAACCTGACGCCATACCCGGTTCCAGCTCCCTGCGAGACGGCACCTGTAGCCCGGCTGCCGATGTCCTGACCACCAGCAGCACATCCGATTAGTTTAAGATCCTCCATGCTCTAAGGGCCGACCTAGCTGACGCCTGCCCACCTCCAGATAAGTGCAATAAAAACCTTCATACAAAAATAAAATAGTCCTTCATCCAAACCTCACCTTTGCATTTCGCCGCCTACGGAGTCACCTGGACATTTTACGTCTCACCTCATAAGGGAGATTAAACTTCAACCAGTCCATTGGTTTTTTTTTTTTTTTCAGTTTTAACT
Organism: Amaurobius ferox; assembly: GCA_951213105.1. Taxonomy (NCBI): domain Eukaryota; kingdom Metazoa; phylum Arthropoda; class Arachnida; order Araneae; family Amaurobiidae; genus Amaurobius; species Amaurobius ferox. The sequence goes on along the minus strand of OX578145.1, from coordinate 100,261,070 downwards.
TTTGTTGTTTTGTTGTATGTCTCACCTCGTAAAGGGAGAAACCTTAATTTAAAATTCTGAAATTTCATGCAGGGAGTAATTCCCACTTAATTATATTTTTTTTTCTTCACCTCCTAAAGGTAGTCTTAGATTGAAATTAGTTTTTTTATTTTTACATTTTTAATTCACACCTTTTGTCTTCAATGACTATTTACATATTTTACTGCTACCAAACTTTGTTCTCCAATAATTTTGTAACCTGGATGTAATCACCTGTACCCTTTTCCAATTTTTTTCAAGTTTAATAAACATTTATTTTTATATTTAAAAATTATCTCTTTATTTTGTGAAGTAATTTTAATGACTTCTTATGATCACAGCCTAATCTCATTAAATATTAAGTAAGTTATTCATTTAATTTTCACAATGTGCTGATGTCGAAAAGGGCACAGCATAAGTTTCAGTCTCTGTTTTTTTCTTGTCTTTATAACTTAATTTACAAATTTCTATTTAACGAATTTTTTTTATAACGATGTTTTTAAATGGAACAATGAGACTTCGTTAAATAGAGACTTGACTGTATATACTTAACAAAGGTTAAAATATTTAAATAATGTAAAAACACAAATGAAGCACACCTTTTCTATTGAATGGACGCGGAGATAAATTAAATAATGTAATGATAAATTCCTTTGTACAACCCAGAAATCATACGTTAAAGTCTACTAATTGGTAGATAAATATTATTTTAAAATAAACTTTATATGTTAGACCTTATACAACACATAATTTTTAAGCTGAAAGAGGTTATTTGATAGGGCAGGCATTAAAATGTGTTTAAAGCAAAACACATCACAGATGTTCTTTTAATACAAAGAAAATAGTATAACAGGAAAAATTACATACCAGCTGAAGACAAATCTTGCACAACTAATAAGCCTGCAGCTATTAATAGCAAGTACATCACAGAAGAAAATCAACAAAGAAATCAATTAAAAAGTCAATGGCTAATTCAAAATCTATTGGACTTCATCATTTATGGAGCATTTGCTTAAGAAAGCATTTGCATAAGAATTATTAGCTTAAATTTCTGGGAGATACACATAAGTATTTCAGAACTGCCAACCTCTCAGAGCCAAAAAGCGTAACACAACGCACGCGATAATGTACGTGCGGTATATTTCAGCTATGTAAATGCTTGATAATCAGGCTGTAGGAATTTATTTTCCCTACATCAAAATTCTATTGAGAAACCAATTAAATTATTACAATCCACAGCAAACATTTTTATGTTGTTAATTTTTAAATTAAACATTTTAAATTTAAATAAAAATATTAATTCTTTAGTAAAATGCATCAATATAAAACAATTAGAAAACTATAATGCACATCATGGATTTTTGCTTTCTATTAAAAAGAAAAGTAAGGACACAATTTTCACACATTACAACAACATTAATAAATCTAACTTTTATTTAAACCAACATTTGTGGCTAACTTTGATTTTTTTTTAAAAACCAGAAGCATATTTTTGCTGTAAACAAGGTCCAGACATACAGGATTTTGCAATCAAAAGTGATTCAAGTGTTGAAGTGCTCAAAGAGCCTCTTACATCGGCTTTATTTCTCCTTACTAAACTAAAAACTCTTTCGCAAGAGGCATTGCTATGAGGCAAGGTTAAAATGCCTAACATGACTTTAGAAAGTTTGCTACAAAGAAATTTGCCATCAGAGTTCTTTTCTTTTGATAATAAATGCCATTGTTCACTAATACTTTTACTATTTAAAACATTATCTGGTAAAGCTGCAATTTGAAAATTTAGAAATTCACTTTCTACAACTTCAACAGCTTCAGAAAATGTTTCATTCTCACATCTTACAAGGAGACATGGGAACATATCTACTAAATACTGAATTGATGAAAAATTAAACTGCTCTCTTCTACAAATATCAGCAACTTGGACATGATTTAAAATTTCCAGATTCCATGGAAATTTAGAAACTATATAGTCACAGCCAGTAATAAAATAATTTCTAACTTTAGAGAAAATTTCTTTCTGCTTCTCAGTGCTAATTGTTTTAACCAATTGTCTGGTTTCAAAACCAATTGATAACTCTTCGTTTTCTTTCTGGTTTTCTATTTCATTATATTTAACATAAAATGTTGATTTTGCTTGCTTAATAACAATTACCTTTACAAATTTAATTAAGAGTTCAATAAAAAGACATTCGATATCGGATTTGAGCATCGGGAGAAATCAACAAAACATCACGTGCTCCCTCCGCACATGGGTTTTTGCACATATCAGTGTTGCCAGGTCTTCGCCAAAACTCACGCACAAAAATTGACAAAAACTAGTCCAATGTTAAATGTTGCAGAAACCAGCTCAATTGGGCGAAAATATCATTGAACTAAGCAAAAGCTGAAAGTAGCCCAAAAATTGCAACCTGCACGGCATCGAGAAAAATTTTCCTCCAACACTTTGCCAAAACTAGCTCAATTGAGCGGGAAAATCGCGAAACTGGCAATACTGCAAATATGCGCCTGCATTCCAGCGCCGACCAATCAGTAGCTTTAAATATGATGAGAAAGAATGGAAAAGCCGAATGAGTCCCGAACAGAAAAGGAAAAGAGACTGGATTGGTCTATTAGTTGCCGGTGTATTTTTGTTTGTTTCCATTGGAATACCAAAGGCAGGGCAATTTGCTAGAAATCAAAAGCCTCTCGAAATTCCCTACTTCGGTCTGAAAAAGGGAAAAACAATTTTTTTTTTTAAATTGTACTTTTGGTGTCAAAATCGTACTATCGTACTGCTCGTGATTTATTGTACTAAATACGATTAAATCATAACAGTTGGCAGGTCTGGTATTTATATAAACAAAATTGTGCAATCAACTTTAAAGTATGAAAAAATACCTTTCTCTTCTTTCTTGCTTTAGCTTCAACAACTTTTTTAATGGGTCTGGCATTTATTTCCTTCAACCTTTCTCGGTATTCTCTAATCATTTCCTACAAAATACAAAAAATTTTCTTAAAAAAACTGTTGGAAACATTTAAGAAATAAAACACAAACAAATATATTTCATTAATACCATGTCATTTATAATAATAATAATAAAGAAAGATGTGGGTTTGTTTGTTTATTGGTTACATAGTTAAGAATATGGTAACATAGTATTTTTTTAAAATTCAAAGTAGTTTTTATAGTTATTAAATGTTGAGACTCCATTTTGAGCAATTTTTAATATAAACCAGTTCCTTAACAAATGAAAATATTAGCACAGAGTTTCTATCTTAACAAACTTCGCCAATCAAGACGATTTTCATAGAAGAGAAGCTGTACTATTAATAGACGAATTTTCCTTAATTTTTTTAAAATGTGCACTTTTCGTGTTTTGAATATGTAATCGATTTTAACATTCCAATACAAAAAAACTGACAGGTAAACTGACCCAACACAGCAACTCCTTTGAATATTACACACTGATCAGGTATTCCAAGGTCAGTAGTGAATTTGCTAACAGTCAGTTTGTGATGTCACAAGATACCTTTTAGTCCTGGACATTTCTGTAACATCAATTTTGAACCATGGCGTATTTAGTGATTGGTTGCTATGCAGGGTGGGGAGCACTTACAAGCATCAAAAAAAGTGAGAAGGGTGATTAATTTTCCAAAAAGGTGACTAAAAAGTGACTTTTTTTCTATGATCATTTGATGCATATTATTGTAATATAACTTTAATTTAAGCACAGTATATTTGTTAATTGAAATAGCTACATACTAATTTTAATTGTAATTTGATTTTCAAGGTCTTATTAAGTAGATACAACAATAGAATGTAGAGCTAGAGGTTTACGGTGAAAAAATGAAAATTATATTTAAAAATATGTATATACAGTACGTTACCTCTTATCCGGCGTTCCAATATTTGGACTCTCCCAAAACCGGAATACGGCAAAATAATGCCAAATTCTGAGCCAACAAGCGATTATTTGCTAAATATTGCGCCAAACAGCGATTTTTTGTTTAAAATCCCGCCAAACTCTTTTTTTCTTTAATTAGCAATATCAATAAAAAAAAATGCATTGAAACCTACTATTTTAGAGGCATACCTGCCAACCTGGGAAAATTGGAATGTGTAAAATTTTGCGTGAATAACATTTACAATGATTTTTTTTTTAACTACGCACAAACGACATTTCTAATGAATTCAACTAGGTACAAGTACCTGCATTAAAAAATATTGCATTAAATATAAGGCTTACTGGTAGAATATGAAAATTCAGGACACCAATTTTATAAAATTTCAGGACAATAAATTATAAAGCAAAAAATATATAAAGGTTTTATCCGGTGAGAATTACTTTATAATGAAGACAAATATTTATGTTTGGCAAAACACAGGTTTTCACTTAAGAGAGTAACAAATATTGATCTTTAATAATAAAAAAAAATATATAGCACTGAATTATATTCCTGCCAAAATAGTTTCCCTTTTATTTGCCTAAATCATTGCTTTAATACCACTTTTTGGAAAATATCCCTTCACAGAGTTCATACCCATTTTTTAAATAGGAAAATTTACATTATGCAAATATAATTAAAAAATTAACCTTAATAATTAGCCATAATATGAAAATAAGCTAGTTTAGTCAATCTAATATGCAACATTTAAATGATGGAGATGGATGGGAAAAGATACTAACCTACTCTTGGCAATTCACGTGAAGTAACTAAATTACGCAATCACACTGTTTATGTGAAAATAATTAAGAAATTAACCGTAATAATTAATCAGAATATGAAAATAAGCTAGTTTAGTCAATCTAATATGCAACATTTAAATGATGAAGATGGATGGAAAAAGATACTAACGTACGCTCAGTAATTCACACGAAGTAATTGAATTGCGTAATCACACTGTTTATGCGAAAATAATTAAGAAATTAACAGTAATAATTAATTAGGATATGAAAATAAGCTAGTTTAGTCAATCAAAAATGCAATATTTAGAAGATTGAGACGATCTCATGATCAAGGAATTCAGTTTTGGGCTTCCCTGGGTTAAGAAAAATCCCTACTTTTCCCTCCTGCGGAAAATAGGCAGGGATAGAAAAGAGATTTTTGAAAGTAGAATTTTTATGAAAGATAGATATCAAGCGAGCTCTGTAAGTGTAGTGAGCAGGAGGCAAAGCCTCCTGAAGGGGGTTGCGTGAGCGGAGCGAGCAAGGGGCAGAGCCCCCTAGTTAGGGGGAAAAAAAGCAATGACTGCTGATTTTCATTTTTCAAATACAGACTTTTCCTTTTAAGACTCTTCTATATTTTCAACATATAACTTTAATTTTTTCTTCTGATTTAATAGTCTTGACACCCAACAGCATACTGTGAGTTTCTTTCTTTTATGTTATTTTTTCTAGAGCCTATCTTAGATGATTAGTCTAGTGGCTTCTACAAACAAATTTTTGGCTGCTGCTTTGATCTCATTATGTATCTTTTTCTTCAGTTCGAAACATTCAGCCTCTATAGGTTTCCTCCATTTTTTGCAATTCCTCTTCCATGGCCTTCCCTTGTTTTTCTTTTCTTTTCTCCTTTCCCCCTTCAATTATCTTCTTTTGGATTCTTCCATGTAGGTTACATGTTATTGATGAGCTTGTAACCTGTATTTAATTAAAGTATCAATTATTGGCACAAGATAAGGGGAATTTAAGTACTTTTTCAAAGCCTCTTTTGTGGTCAAAATTGCATTTAAATATATTTTTGTCATTGTTATCTTATCTCTCACTCAAAGCCCAATTTGACACTCAAAATATTTGCTTTGCATCAGAATTGCCATGGAACAGGGTGAGGGGCTGCTTTGACAACTTCCCCAACATTTGAAAATTTGTAATCCCCAGAAGTGTCTTTCTCGGACATATGGTGATGTCAATAGGTATCAATCTTCATATTTTCACCAACATCTTTCTCCAATTGAAGTGATTTTTACTTATCATGCAGAACATCTTCAGGAACATAAAAAAGGCATTATTTTAGCAAGTTAATTAAATCTCCATAACTTTGTTTCTAACTCTCACCTGGATTTAAAAAATCTGAACGTTTCACTGACAAATTTGGCAAACAGGATTTTTCAACAACATATTTACCAGCACCAATATAATGCTTTCAAGCCTTGAACAAAAATAGTTTGTCTACATCTGATAGTTTGATGGTTTATTCTTGGAACTTCTCCACTATATTAAATGGGAGAAGATTTACTGATAAAAAGACTGCTTTGCTACTTAAGACTGGAAAAATATTTTAATCCCTTTAAAGCAAAATCAAAATACGTCCCATTATAATCTGGAGCACACAAAACGTTTCATTATATAGCTTATGTATTACGGGTTCTTCTCTTTGAAATGGTTTTGTGAATTTATTGAACAGCTTAAGCTGATGAGACTACGAAATTGAGTTCTTTCATGGTTTGTTGTTTCTAGCATCTGAAAACTGACTATTAAAATTTTTATGAATCTGCAAAAAGGTGACAAAAAGTGACTAGCCCTCAAAAAAGGTGACAAAAGGTGAGAAAGGTGACTCACTCCCCACCCTGACTATGTCGTGTGAAATATTTAGAGATATGGGATTTTCATTTCTACAGAAAACATATCTGATATTGCATTTAATTTCTGAAAATTTTCCATGAGTCCTGGTTTAACCAGAGGTTTGCATCTCAAATCCCAGGCAGCAGTTAGTACATTTTCTAGTAATTTTGCAAATTAGATCAATATGAATTGGCTAAAAAAACTCTTAACCTGAAAAATAAAATGTAATCATATTCATTATTCTTTACTAAGCTAACTGAATATACTCACTGCTGTAACAGGCAACTCTTTTTTGTAATGTTTCTTTTCATCATCAACAAACCAGTCAGGAAGGTTTTCATCATTGGATGCATAACTAAAATATGCAAAAGGATAAAACATTAATACCAAACATTACTAAAAATAAAATTTGTATCTGTAACATTATTTCTACTGATGAAAAAATGCAACTGCAACTCAGCACATACTGTGAATCACTCTTACAACTTGGAACACAGCTAAAAGTTCTTTTTTTTTTTTCAGAAGTGGGAGTATCTCATATACAGTTTAACCAAAGATCTTTGTAACTCTAAACAAGGAAGCTGAATTAGTGGCTGAGTGATTTAAGCAAAATGATTCAGCCACTAATCAATAAGAATTGTACATTTTTGTTGTACAACAACTTTTCTATTATGATTTGGGAATGTTTTTCCAGTAGGGGACTACTGGAAACTGGTTTCATCTAACTTTTGTGATTTTTTTCTTCTTCTTGGGATTTTTAAATACTACCTATTTCATAAGCTCCAAATTTGAACTGATAATATCTAATACAAATTAGCCATTATCTTCGTAATTTCTCTGAATTTTTTTTCTGTGAGAAAGCATGTTGGGATTTTTCTGCAAGCATTTATTTTGGCTACAGTGTTTATGAGCCACTTAATATGTTAGGGGGGAGGGGATGCAGTAGACTAATGTCAAGTGTAGTGGCCATCAAACCTAATATTTCCAAGAAAATTTGCCCACTAGATGCTGATGAGTGCCTAAATAGGATAAATTCAATGGATGCTGTTATCTGCAATAGCAGCATTATCCTATTCTATATACATATAAAAAGTTCAAGAACAAAGTTTTTATTTTATAGCCAAGACATCCTATTTTGGCAGTGTTCTAGGAGTTTAGATACTTCACCATTGTCGCAACTCTGAAGCAATTAAAAGCACAGACCTTAACAGATGGTTTAAACTAATTTTGGCATCCCTCGTACATACTATTGGCAGCTGATGGGGGAGGGGGTATAAAAATTTTAGTATTTACACACCAATGTTCAGTAGGGCCAACGGCCGTACCGTGCTGAAAACACCGGTTCTCGTTAGATCACCGAAGTCAAGCAGCATCGGGCGCGGTTAGTACTTGGTGGGTGACCACCTCGGAACACCGCGTGCTGTTGGCCATCTCGGGTGCGGTATCCCCGTGGTTTGCGCGCTAGATTTGCACGCTACCACAAATGCCGCCGTGTTCATGCGGAGTACGATCACGTTAAACATGTGGGTCCGTAAGTCCTTCCGAGTGGTTGGTGGTAGGGGACGGAGGGTACGGTCCCTGTTGATGCCTCCCCCACTGGGTTCCGGTCTAAATTGGGTGGCACTTCCCGGCCGTCCATACAGTTACCTTACACCTTTCTGGTAGGTCGGACGGTCTGGGTCTCAACAACAACACCAATGTTCAGTAGGCAGGACCCGACAAAAATAGGGGGCAGGACCAAACCGAATTAGTCACACAGTTGTCTAAACTCATAAAAAAAAAAACTTATGAACAGCATTATCTCTCATCCAAAATAGCACCTTTATTTGGCTATATTTCTATAATAAATGGAAAAATAATTGTAAATATAAGGGTTTCTTTGGAAAGGTAGTACAAGTAGGCTTGTTTCTCAAAGTAGTTTTCATACTTAAGTAGCATAAAAAGAGAAATGTGAGGCCTGTATATACAAACATAACTGAGCCAGGAAGCTTAGGAGTTATATTACTCCATTATCTGAAGAGGATCATTGGCTCTCCATACTGGGTCTACATAACATTTACTAAACATCTATCCCTGTAAACCTCCCATTTGATCATTACCCTCATTTTCAAGATCTGGACTATGATTATGCACTAAGATAAGTGGCGTGTACAGCCAAGTGACTAACATTAACAGAAGTTTTTTAAAAAAAAATTACACCTGAACTACTGCAAGAAAATCCTAGAAAGATAAATAAAATTTTATTAAGTAAACACTTAATTGTTAAAAGGATCAACCAGATTTGAAGGCAAAAAGTTCCTTCTTCAGGAAAGGCAAAACAAGTATCTCAGTCAAAGAAAGGGTAAGACAAAGAAACTACACCAGTCTAAGAAAGAGAGCTCTTTCTTAGACTGGTGTATTTTCTTTGTCTTACTATTCTGAAGGAGGCTTTTGCTTCTGAAATCCATTGATAATTTTCGTCAATTAAGTGATGCATTTAACAAAGTTTTATTTTTTTAGACCATATGTATACCCCACTTCTTTTGGAATGGGAAATATCATACGTCAGTGATAATGCATTAAAAGATCATAACTGGAAGTAGCAAAACTTCTATTATATGGATCGGAAAATGTAAAATTTTTAATGAACTGAAATCTTAAAAAATGCTTATAACCAGATTGAAAGTGCTTAGACTATATGCCTAAACTCCATGTCTACTTGATGCCCATGATTTGTCCAGCCCTGTATTAGGCTATGAGATATTTAGTATTGTGGAATATAGTATATGATAGTAACAGTGTTAAACAGTAATTATGTTATAAAGCTTGATTTCAGCAACAAATTAGGCTATAAGCATCAATTTTGTGACAAATATGCCAGTCACTCTTATAAAATTTTTTGGAATTTATTTTTAAATCACTTTCAAAAAATTATTTTCATAGTACAGCTTTTAAATAAAAACGGTGCAGGAAAAAGCACTTTACAAGAAAAATCTTACTCTAAAAGCATTTTTCAATTAAAATACAAATAACTTTATTAAGAATTAGACTACCACAGAAAAGCCATACCGATTATAAGCACTTTCTACAATATCTCTTTTCATTTTCTTTGATTGCACAATCATTGATCCCAATGCCAAACCTTCGGGATCTAGTCGGACCCTTTTTTTCCTCTTCTTGGATTCTAAAATTTAAAAATAAATAGATTCTTAAAAATATATAAAAGGTTATGCACATGCACAAGAAAAAATTACTGTTTTAACTTCAACTGTAATACTAACTAGAGAAAGAAAGGAAGCTGCCATGTTTACATTGCATGCCAGGCAACTATGAAAACCTAGCATATGCTGCTTATCTATAGTATACCATCTGTGTAAATGATTAAATCTGTATTCTACAATTACTCACGTCCTATAATTCAGCCTCAAAATCACTAGGCATGACAATACTAACTGCAACTTCTAGAAATAGTAATCCATGAACAAGGCTTTTTATACAAAATTTACCAAATAAGATATCTAATAAAACATGTGATTATGGGAATGTTTGAAAACTTGTTTTGGTCATGGTCTAGTTATAACCAAGAGGACCAAGAATTTTCTCCGGCCATCAAGGTTATATGGTCATGTGATGCGCAGAAGACTTGTTTCGCTGTTTTTATTGGAAATGCTGTCTAGAACAGTACAGTGTTTTTATCTCTGCTGAGTACCCAAATAATGAAAGGTCATAACTGGGATGACCAGTCAGTTAAGTTTTCAAATGCACCCTATGTATGCACCCTATATCCAGCAGTTTTTTCTACTAATTCTTTCTCCTGAAAATTGTGGATATTTTCAAATGAAAGTTCTACCTCTATAGAAAATTCTTAGCTCTCACTCTCTTATATAAAAAAAAAAAAAAAAAAAAAAAAAAAAAAAATTAGTAATTAGATTTTTCAATTATTTAGAAAACTTCTGAAAATTGGGCAAAAAAAGTCTTATGCTTCCATTTCACAATAATTTTCAGATAAGTTTCATTGTTGAGATAAGTTTCAGCATGGCAGACATACAGCCAGAACCAGAGATAAGATAGGACTGACTTTTTAATTGTCACAATCATTTTTTATGTAATTTATTAACTAGAAAACACATAACACTCATTTTGTATTACTGGTATGCATAGCTTTTGAAATACTGTATATTTTTCAAATAAATTTATAAAAAGCTTTATGAGCCTGATTTGAGTACACTTAGTCTATATTAGCCATAGTGGGTAAGAACTAGGCTTGGGCGATATATTGATACATCGTGAAAACTGGTGTGAAGTCGACATCACCATACCGATTTTGAGATTTTCAAGTCAGCGATACATCGGGATCGACAATATATCGTGACATCGCAATTTCCTGATGTCCATAGCCAGTGCTAAACACCTATCTTGAGAACAATGCTTCCAGTTTTGAGATTTTCTTAGTGCATGTGCACACTCCCAGTATCGTCACTGCCAGTACATTGTAATTTTCTGGTATCACACACTGACTTTGCTTTTCAATGCCATGGCACCAAAGAATCTTATACTAATTAATAATCATTAAAATCTTTGAAGATACTTCACTCTGATTTTCACGCAGATATAGATAATACATATAATCTGTGGATTATCTATCTCATCTTGAAATTTCATAATGAAATGCGAATCATCTCACGATTTTATTGCAATTACTATATTTTAATATAAAAATAACTTAATGTTCTATTTTTACAATTTAATTTTAACCCAACAAAAACTGCAACAATCAAGTTCGTCTTGATCATGCAAGAAACTTTCTTTTGCGGTTTTCAACTTTTACTAGTCTGCATTCCAAGCTCCTTCATGTTTTACTTTTATTTTGATTACGAAATAGGTGTAAATTATTGATTGGAATGTTTTTAATAGACGCGGCAGGGCGATTGCATGGTATTGACATTAGTTAACTTTAAGGAATACATAGGAAATTTCGACATAGGAAAAGGAGTGACAGGGTGGGGCTGGGAATGGGACATAGTTTATGAATGCATAGATATCCTAGTAAACCATTTTTAGTATATCCATGGATGAATGGTCGAGGGGGGGATAGTTCATCACCATCACAGTAAGGACTTGTTGGGCAGGAAATGTGAAATTATGGTGGCTAAGTGGAAAATAGCTTGTCGTATCTAGATTCTTTTTTTGGTAAGGCAAGTTTTGTATTTTTTTTAGTTAATAATAAATACCATAACGTATCGTGACATTAGACTGCCAATGTATCATGATGTAGAAATTGCCATATCGCCCAAGCCTAGTAAAAACTGGGAATTTTTAATCAACTTAAAAACCAGAAGTATGTATTAACATAAAGAACTCGGTGCTGATTTGTTTACATAGAATTGAATGAAACTATAAATATTCCATATAACATTCTCCGGAAAATAACCAACCTGGTTTTTTTATTGGAGTTTTCTTCTCAGAATCTTCTTTCTTCTCAGAAACTTCACCAGTCTTTCCATTTTCTTTAACATGTTCTAAAAATTAAAATTGCTCACAATGTATATTTCAGATTATACATACAGTTATATCCAAATAAAATATTTTTAAAAAGTGTTTATCTCATAACATTCTACTATTTAAGTTAAATTATTATTTTTGCTAGATATACAATCTTATAGAGGAAGCTCAATTAACCTTGAAACCAAAATATGAAAATAAGTAAGTTTTGCCAATGTGCAATAATTACAGTATGGAAAAAGAAAGAAAGATGGAAAAAGATAGGCATTTTCTATAATTTTGCAGGTCTTTTCCGTAGTCTGTAATTTTGTTCAGAAATCCGTATGAATTATGGAAAATCCGAAATGGTTGGCATCTCTATAATTGGATCAATGTAAGGTAAAATTTGTTATATCAACCAATTATTATTGAATCTGATTTGGTTAGATTCACAGTCATTATAACAAGACTCTTATAACTGTATTGCAAAAATATAAAAGTAAAATATTTTTAAAGTTATGCAATTTTTCTTTTAATCAGTAAATTTTTAGCAATTTGAAAGATATAAATAACTACACTTGAGCCTATCAGTCAAATGGACTCGAGAAAAAAAAAAATAATAATTATACATTTAGTTATAAAAATGTCTATACAATGCAAAATATTTAACAAAAATAACAGAAATTTTCACAATTCCTTTTAAGAAATATACCATTTATCCATTTTTTACCAATTGAGAGATATCAAATGAATAATATTTCTTTTCATTGCACATTAAAATCACTAAATTAAGAATTCATTTCAAACCAAATTTTATTTTGAAAGAACTTTTAGCTTAGAGCTTCAGTGGTTATTTTATTTCAGGAAAGCTATCATCAAAATATTACATTAATTGAATTTGTTTGATGTGACTTCAACATCATAAAGAATGTGTCTTACAAATCATGCACTCATTAATCGAAATCTGTCTCCTATTTAACACAAGGTACAAGTTACATAAAAAAATAGACCATTCTTAAAATTAGACCAAATTAAAATCACACAATTTCCCTTGACCAACTGACTTTATCAATTTGCCTTTTATTCTTAACATTCAACTGGAAACAGTTCTATTTGATGCAATGAAATAACAACAAAAAAAAAATAATCACTACAGTAGTAATAGCTATTAAAATGCTTTATTACAAAAAGTAAATTTAATGTTTAATTTGTTATTAAATTTAAGGGAATTTGAATTTCTTTGTTATAACCATAATTCTGTGAAGTTATAAATGGTTTATATATTGTATACTAGCAGCATACCCGTTCTTTGTACGGAGTATATAGTATAAAGAAGCTTAAAATTCACAATCATGCAAATTCCTATAGTATACTAAATGACATTTTTAATCAAAATATTCTGTTACAATATTTAATTTAATTCCCCTAAAAAAAAGTTTAAGAATCTCTATTCTCGCTATACAAAATTATCTTCACTGGCAGATCTGAAGAATAAAACATCCTGGCCCCTTTTGTAAGCAAATTTACAAAAAATATGGAATGGAATAAATATATGCAAAATAAAAGCGTTAAAATTGTATGGGACCCGTACTACCTATATACGTGAATATTAGGAAATATATCTTGTATTAGTAGATTACATGTATAAATTAAAAATATCAATAAACCCGTAATCTTTAAACCTGAAGGCAGTAATTGATCCCAATACATGCCAAAATGAAAGTGCTAAAATTATATGGGTATACCCGTACTACTTATACTAAGATATACCCGTACTACTTATAATGTCGTAGATTAGAAGATATGTCCGAGTGTTAGTAGAAGATTGCCTGTATTACAATATGAGTCTCAAAAATCTTAGCCAAAATAAAACAGATGATGTAATAATTTGAAAATATCAATAATCCCCATAATCTTCATACCAGAAAGCCATACTTGATTCTAATATATGTTAAAAATATGTCAATATACCTGTGCAACTTATATTCTTATAGATTAGAAGATATACTCGTGCATTTGTAGAAGATTGCTCGTACATTGTACAATATATGAGTTTCAATGAATTTTGCCGCAATAAAACAATGGCATAATAACTTGAAAATATCAATAATCTCTGAATCAATAATCCCCGAAAATATCACAGACAAATGCAAACTAAACATCATTTCAGTACTCTCTTCTAACAAAACAAAATAATTTCATTGATTTTCGTTATTTTTAAAAAATTTGACAAAGTTTAAGAAAAGTTACCAAGTTAGCGATATCCGGCCAAATTCGCAGCTCTGAATTTGCAGATCTGAATAAAACAACCTGATCCCGTTTGTATACTATACTAAATGGAAACACTAAAATTGTATTAGAAGATATACCCGTTCTACTCTTTTTCTGTTTCAACAATCGACTAAACAAAATATATGAGTTTATTAGCTAAATACAATATATAAGCTTAAACTATTTGCAAAAATAATTAAACTGATGTACGCAGTCCAGAATAAGTATAATTAAAAGAAAAGAAAAATCAAACCGTTCATTTATAAGATATATTTTTATATCCATTTATTTAATATTCAAATCGAAAAAATAATAATAAACATTAATAAATGTATTTAAATTAAATAACCATTTTGATTTCTTAATACTTTTCATTGTTGACTAAAAACTTGTGAAAAGTAAACCATGGTAATAGATTTTTCATTTAAATTCATGTTTCAAACATTCATGGTTTGTCTATCCTTTTAGGAGTGGATTGTCCTGGAAGCATTCCCGAGTGGATCGCCCTGGAAGCGTTCCCCATCCAACACACACTCTGTTTTATTATAAGTAGAGATAACCTGACTATAGTATATACTTTGAAACTTTAAGTTTATACGTTAAATGGAATCTTCTTGCTTACCATCAGTTTTCTGAGTCTTCTTTTCATACTTTTCAGCCAACAAATCCAGCTCTAAATCATCATTCTGTGTGGTAGAAAACTCTTCTTTATCAAACCATCTGTCAATAGTATCTTTAACTCTATCAGGTCGATCTACTAAGTCGACAACAAGAGGATTTTGCTTTCCTTCCAAAATAGCTTCTGTTGTTTCACCGGCCTCACTTTTGTTATCATCATCACTAAATTACAGAAAAAAATATTGCAAATTTATAATGCAAGAACTACCTTAATGAAAACCAAAAAGTTTATTTATTTCTTGTCTAATGTACTTAAAAAATTTGAAGTTTGGAGTAGAACTATAATAGTGAGGATTATTGAACTGATTACTATATAGAATAAAAATTCATGTATTTTATTTTCAACCCGGGGGGGGGGGGGGGGGGGGCTTTGCTCTCTGTTCACTTCACTTACCAACTCCCAATTTTGGTGTGTACACATCAGTATTTCTAAATGCATGAATTATAACATATTAGCATCAGTGGTGAATCTTTGTCTGAAAAACAAGCCATGCAGAAATGCAGCTTACAACCCCCCCCCCCCCCCATGTTATCAATTGTGATACAATACTCAAGGATTTAATGGTGATAATAGTAATGATAATTAATAATGTTACTGCAATTGTGTTATATATTATAAGTAGAGCAGGGTTCTTGTATTGTTAAATTTGGTGTAACGGCACCTTATCAAATTTTACCGCAGCATTCGCCACTGATTGGTATAAATATATATATATATATTTAAAATCTAATAATAATAAAAGTCTCTACAATAACTACTAGTTTTAGTATTACAGTTCTGAATAATAAATTTATTTTTAATTGTTTAAATCATTTAACTATTACTTCTTTTAAAATGACTACTATAAAAACACAATTGAGATGGGCTTTGAAGATAAATGAAAGAAAAATGGCATTTTTTTTCATGTCAAAATTACATAAAAAATACAATATGAATAACCACTAAACTAAATCAAAATTAAAAAAAGGTTTCTATCACACAAAAATTCTACAATGTAGGTACATGCCAGCAAAAATTCATGGTTTTGCTATTGTTAGTCTGTTCAGGATACAAACTCACAGCTCAAGTATTTTTTCTTTGACTTTTATATTAAATCTCTTAAGCTGAAGTCTAAATCGAAAAACGATTCCTTACAGAGTGTTTCCTTAACATTTCTCTACAAATGTACCCAAATATATATCTTTGAATGCTATAGTTTCTGTGGTATGAGACAAAGAAAAAATGCGAGGGACGTGAAATTCGTCAAGCATTGTTTGCAACTATTTTTCAATACAGAGATATTGAATAAGCAATAAAGAAATTACAAAATTTTATATTTACATTATTGCACAGCTAAAATCTTAATTAGTCTGCAATGTAAAGACACAAATCATATATGAAATTAAAAGATACATCCTGTACATCAGTTGCTTGTAAACATTGATAACTTTTTCTATAACAGTGCAAAAACTCTCCATAATCTACCTGTGGCATATGGTTTTAAATACAATAAATTATCCGTTAGAAAATACTCTAAAACTAACAATGATTTAGTTGAAGCTGCTTAGAATGGACCTGCATTTAGCAATATTCCAAATTTAATGAGGAAAATAGAAACTTGGACAATGCTTATATTTAGTTAACCTGTTCAATATTTAGTACAATGGCAATTGAAGTATTGTATTAGCATAGGTCTGTTTTTCTTGTTTTAACAAGCAAAACTGATATGTCCATGGATTTAGCATACAAAATAGAGCAGAATAAAATACTACATTAGAGTGAAAGAATTTTTTTTTACTTTATTCAAAAATTGTTGTAAGCAGTGTTTCTTTCAGGACTTTTTGGCTGGGGGGGAGGGTGAATGAAATTTTAGGGAGAGCAAGTTTTCTATTTGCCCTACATAAATATAAAAAAATGCTGTGTCACATAAATAGAAACTAGGTTAACATAAAATGTCTCCCGGGGGGGGGGGGTCACCCCCCCCCCCAAGGTATGCCTGAGAGAAACACTGGTGTAAGGGAAGATGACATGAGTTGGGGAATCACATCAGAAGATTAAAGCATCAGACAGCCCTGCGAAATGTCTTCCACCCACAACCCAGAAAGTACATAACACAAATTTATGGCAGCTATAGAATTAAAAATGAAAGTATTGATTAGAGTTCCTGTTAATGATTTTGGTAAAAAGAAATGGACACTATGTTCTCAAAAAAAGGAATATACCCAAAGTAAGAAATAATATGAGTTCTTAGAATGTGGTACTTGAATCTACATTGCTTCTTAAGTAAGGAGTAAATTAACTTCTACATTATTTGGGATGTTAGCAAATATAGATATAGGCAATCCATCAGTAGGCTGTAACTCCTATTACAGAATTTTTTTTTTTTTTAAATTGCTGACAACATAAAAAGTATTTTTATTCTTTTCTTTTTCCTCTAATTTTTTTAACATATCATATACTGGTGACATGAATAGATCTCTTTGGCTTTTGAAGCATTAAGAACCAAAGATTTATACCGATTCATGTCTTTCATTCATGAGCAACATTGCTGCCAGACAAACATTTATCAGACCTGCCAACCTCTCAGAGCCAAAAAGCGTAACGACGCACGCGATAATGTACGCGCGGTATATTTCAACTATGTAAATTCTTGATAATCAGGCTGTAGGGATTTTTTTTCCCTACATCAAAATTCTATTGAGAAACCAAATAAATTATTACAATCCACAGCAAACATTTTTATGTTGTTAATTTTTAAATTAAACATTTAAAATTAAATAAAAATATTAATTCTTTAGTAAAATGCATCAATATAAAACAATTAGAAAACTATAATGCACATCATGGATTTTTGCTTTCTATTAAAAAGAAAGGTAAGGACACAATTTTTGCACATTACAACAGCATTAATAAATCTAACTTTTATTTAAACCAACATATGTGGCTGACTTTGCCTTTTTTAAAAACCCAGAAGAATATTTTTGCTGGAAACAAGGTCCAGACATACAGGATTTTGCAATCAAAAGTGATTCAAGTGTTGAAGTGCTCAAAGAGCCTCTTACATCGGCTTTATTTCTCCTTACTAAACTAAAAACTCTTTCACAAGAGGCATTGCTATGAGGCAAGGTTAAAATGCCTAACATGACTTTAGAAAGTTTGCTACAAATAAATTTGCCATCAGAGTTCTTTTCTTTTGATAATAAATGCCATTGTTCACTAATACTTTTACTATTTAAAACATTATCTGGTAAAGCTGCAATTTGAAAATTTAGAAATTCACTTTCTACAACATCAACAGCTTCAGAAAATGTTTCATTCTCACATCTTACAAGGAGACATGGGAACATATCTACTAAATACTGAATTGATGAAAAATTAAACTGCTCTCTTCTACAAATATCAGCAACTTGGACATGATTTAAAATTTCCAGATTCCATGGAAATTTAGAAACTATATAGTCACAGCCAGTAATAAAATAATTTCTAACTTTAGAAAAAAATTCTTTCTGCTCCTCAGTGCTAACTCTTTTAACCAATTTTCTGGTTTCAAAACCAATTGATAACTCTTCATTTTCTTTCTGGTTTTCTATTTCATTATATTTAACATAAAATGTTGATTTTGCTTGCTTAATAGCAATTACCTTTACAAATTTAATTAAGAGTTCATTAAAAAGACATTCGATATCGGATTTGAGTGTATGCACACGAGGTTCCTCCTGCTGAAACATTATATTGTATTTTTCAAAAACTTTTGTAACATGACAAACAAATAATGCATAAGCATGATTCACAGTAGAACTTAATGTAAAGAAAATTCTCTCTTGCTTATTTAAAGCATCTCTTGAGAGACTTTTTTCAGACTGTTCTTGTTGCTTCTTTTTAATTAGATGTGTTGAAGATTTTTTATCATGTTCAGTGTTAACTGCATTCATTTTAAATTTCTTATTAACAGAAGTCAAATTCACAATTTTCCTCTTTGTTTCGTTGGGTTTACAACTTTCTGATTTTGAATTATCAAGTTTTTGGGATGGTATACAAAGAAATTCTTGGGGAGAAATAAATTTTTTTTTCATTTATATTAGAACACTCTTATTTAAAAAATAAAGTTAAGCAATGCCACTGCTGTAATAATCTCTCAAGGCATCTACCAAGAGAAAGCCACCGAGTGCAGCCATGTCTTAAAATCTTTTGTGTTTCAACATCACACAACTCTTGAATTTCTTTTAAAGCCTGTTTCCTTTAAAAAAAATTTCTAGATAATAATAAATGTCAATTAAAAGTTCATGAATTAGTATAGGTAAGCTTTCAGCAGATTTTTGTGCTGCCAAATTAATCAAATGGCATAAACATCCAAACGCAAATAAATTTGGTTGCTTACTTTTTAAAAATGCTGAAACTCCTTTTTTTTTGCCGATCATAACAGGTGCGTTATCACATGATAGAGCAAGACAGTTTTCCCACGGAATTCCGTAGCGTTGAAATTCCTCATTTATTAATTTGGCAATGTTTTCCCCAGTAGGGGATTCCATTAATTTTGGCAAAGACAAGAGCTCAGTTTTTACTCCATTTGATGATTCTTTAAAATACGTTAAAACGATTGAATACAATTGATCATCGCCACAATGACTCCCATCAGTAGACACCGTAAATGGATTTTTAGTAGCTGCAATTATTTGTTTTTAATTTTCACTGGCTAATTCTTTAATAATAAAAGCTGTTTTTGTTCGCCCACAGGAATAATGCTTTGCCTCTTTCGAATCCGGGAACAACGCTTGAAATAAAGGGCGAGCATGGTCTGCAGTAGCTAACGGAAGATTATGTTCTAAAATGAATGAGGTGAACATAACTTCTGCTTTAGTAGTCTGCAATTCTTTATTCACAGTTAAAAATTCATTTATAGACTTCGTAGATTTGGAAGTCTTGAATTTATCAACGTGTTTGGCCGTTTTCGAATGTTTAACTATGTCCGCACGTCTGCCATGAGAAATGGAGATATCGCAGTTACATACAACACAAAAGGCAAGAGATGCACTTATTCTTGATTCTTTGATAAATTCAAACTCTCTGCAATACTTTTCGGAAAACGTTTGAGATCGGGCATTCGTCTTTGTAGACATCATTCAATTGATTAACTATATAAACTAAACTGATCTCAGCAAAAACAGCATCGGGAGAAATCAACAAAACATCACGTGCTCCCGCCGTACATGGGTCACGTGGTCTCTCCGCGCATGATGCTCCTTCCCGCAGATAACGGCAATAGCTACCAGTATTGCCAGGTCTTCGCCAAAACTCCCGCATCTCCTCCAACTCTTCGCTTCGCCAAAACTAGCTCAATTGGGCGGGAAAATCGCGAAACTGGCAATACTGCAAATACGCATCTACATTAGAAAACAAAGCCTCTCGAAATTCCCTACTTCGGTCTGAAAAAGGGAAAAACGTAATTTTTTTTTAAAATCGTACTTTTGGTGGCAAAATCGTATTATCGTACTGCTCGTGATTTATCGTACTAAATACGATTAAATCGTAACAGTTGGCAGGTCTGATTTATATATAGCACGCATAAGGAATAAACCTAATAAAGTAATTAACACTTACTTCTTTTTAGGAAAGAACTTTGCTAATATCAAGTAAGCATTGTAAATTAAGTGCATTCTTAGAACTTGATAAGAAAATTTTTTCAATTTTTAAGTGGATTATACTGAACTTTTTATTTAAGAATGCAGTGCCAGTATCAGCGTTTGATATGCTCTAGAAATATAAAAGAACTGGGCTTTCATAAAGTTTACCTTATAAGGTCAAAACGGTCCTCATAAGATAAGTGTTTAACCCGGCTGAGTTCGAATTAACAATATTCTACCTAGATTGAGTACTTAAGTTTTATTTTAATATACCAAATGAAAAATAAATATTACACTTTATAAAATTACACATGGTTTTATACTTCCTAAGATCATTTAGAAATACCTTTCAAATTCAATTTCATCACTTAAGTCATCATCACTTGAATAAAGACTTTCTTCTTTCACATTTTCCTCAACCAGATCTAAATTATCTTTAGATTCTCGTTTATAAGGAGCATAAGAACTGCGATAGCCACTGTTTAACAAATCATCAATATCTGTCTTAGGTGCCTCTAAACCAAATTCTAAATCATCTTCATCTTCAACTTTACTTAAATCCTATAATAAAGATATACAGCATGCTTTTAAAAGAAACATAAAAGCATTGGCAGCCCATGACATTTTTATATGGTGGCATAAAAATGTCATGGGCTGCCAGTAAAAAATTAATATTCAAAATAAGCAATATTACGCGCGATATAAAACTAAAATTGTTGTAATTATCAGTTTAAAATAAAAAGTACCTTTAGATATTTTAATAAAAATGTGAAACATTTTTAATGCTTCATTTTATTAGAGACAATTGCATCGATTAATTAAAAGTATTTTTATATATTACTCTAGTTTTGGCTGTTTGGAACGTTCAAGGTTTTACCCAACCTTTCAATTTCTATTTTCATTATATGCTTTTGTTACATGTCCTGATATGCAATAATCACCCAAATGACATTGCATCATCCTTAAAGTATAGCTTTTAAGAAATCTTAATAAATAAAAAAAAAAATAAAAAAAATAAAAATGTATCTTAGTATAACATATATGAAAAAAAAATATATGTCTTGGGTTCAATTTGAGGTTGAAAAAAAATATAGGTAAATATTTGAGAATTTTGAATTTCCACATTTTTATATAGCTCTAAAGATTTTTTTTGTTATACACCCAACTCTTTTTTTTATGCGGTAGATACGTTCCTCAGAAATTCATGTAAAAAAAAACCGTGTAAAAAAGAATAAGTTTCCTATAGTAAAATTGGGGATATGTTCCATGTTATCTGAAAACCATGTAAGATGAAATAAAGAACAATATTTAGTTTAAAAACCATGTAAAAAAAATGCTGAAAACTGCAAAAGTTCTGATATGCATACAAATGATATATACATACATATGCAATTTTATTGAGCAATAAAACTTAAAATACATAATTCATGGGCAAAAATAAGTAGCGCAAGCAAAAAAGAACAAGAGAGATCAATCATGCATAAAGCATAGATTATGAAACACTTTCCAACTTCTCTCCCGGCCATTCATCTTGTTGCTCTAAGTCCTTGGACGAGCCGAATGGTCTGGGCTTTTGACACTTTCCAACTTCAATGCAATTTCATTTAAACATCTCTAAAATGCGATACATTCCTCGGTAATATTTTAAAAATTATCACAATACTACATTAATTTATTATATTTGAAAACTTAAAAGTTCATCGAAAAAAATGAACTTTGTTCAAATGATGTCAATTAAATATAAATCGCCTGGCTCCTCGGTAATGTTTTTAACATTATCATAATACTACAATAATTTATTATATTTGAAAACTTCATCAAAAACAACTGAAATTTATTCAAATGATGCTATTGAAATATAAAACGCCTGCCTCTCTCTATAACAGAAGCATTTCATTCATAAACATTTTCCCATTCATCACAATACTATAATAATTTATTTTATTTAAAAACTTTATCTTATTTAAAAGACCATAGAGGTACAAGTAATTAAACTCTATGATTAAAACTTCATCGAAAAATAACGTGCTTCTCTCTGTAAAATCAATTAATTTTTCATTCATATCAGCTATGCAGACTCCATGAGCTAAATAATTTTGCGTTAAGGAAGTGCAGCAATTCTTATACAACTCATTCTACATATTTTGCTGTTTACATTTTACATAAGTGAAAAATAGGCTTCGATGTAGAAATAATCAAATTTGGATGATCATTTAAACTGAAATATATTATAATTGCATTGTTTCAGTATGTAGATGCACAGAATTTAGGCAAAAATAAAACGGTTTTAGGAGGGATACAACACTCAATATGAATTAAAAAGAACTTTAAAAATCACAATTTTGAGACAAGATGGATGCCATATTTCATTTTGAAGTGGGTCACGTGATCTCTTCATATAATGGTCACGTGATCGCTTCATATAAGAGGAGTAATTATTATTTTAATTTTTATTTTAAAAACTACTGAATATATTTTGCTGAAATTTTTTTTATATATTTTATGGGATAATTTGAATATTACCTAAAATTTTTGAAGCAATTTGTGAATTTTAAATCCGCTTAAAAATTGTTTGAAAATTGCTTAAAAATTATTTATACCTTTGGATTCAAATTTATGAAAATTAATATCAAATGGAATACAAGAAGTTACAAAAATATTTTGGAAGTAAAAAGGTAACCTTTTCTTACTTTTGGATTTATGATGGACACACACACATACATCCAAAAATATTTGAAATGTCTCCAAGATGTCTTAAAATCTCGAATTGTTCCATTAAAATTCTCTGAATTAAAAAATTTTCAGGAAAACAATACTTTCTGTACAATAATATAAGAAAATATGCTTTTAAGTTAAAAAAATTTACTGTCCTTTTGTAAATAATGTTTCAAATTTATAAAAATTAATAGTATCAAAAATAGAGCACATGAGGTTTAAGAAATATTTTGAAAGTAAAAATGCATCTTTTTTTACCTTTGGATTTTTAATTTGTGATAATCTAAATAATTCCCTATCTTCATCAATTATGGGCTCATCATCTTTTATTATCATTTTCAAATTAAGTCTGTCATTATGTTTTCGTCTCTCTTTTAGAATCTTTTTTTTCTTCTTTTTTGCCTCTTGTAATTTAGATAATTCCAGATCCTCTGCTTCTTTAACTGCATCATCAATCTCTTTTTCTTCATTTTCTTCTACCACAACTTTCCTAATAAAAATAAGTAGTATATTTTACACAATACTGTCATTCAGAAAACTATCAAAATAAAATAAATTGCTAAATAATAAATATAAATATTAATAATTTAGACTGCGTAAATATATTTGACTAAGATGACTGAACACTTTCTAAACTCCTGAGTCATCAAAAAATTGTTTTGTGAAATTTCGAAAAGCTTATTCAATTTAAAGGAGTGAGCAGGGAGATTTTGTAGTATGCCAAGTGTAATAAGTAGCAAATTGCATGTGCAATGCAGCATGATAATGAAACAGTGATTGGTTACATCAAGGTTTAAGTGTGAAGCAAATAGCTTTGGTGATAGTTGTAAAATGTAATATATTTTTTTCCCTCGTCCAACATTCACTAGCACCTAGTAGCAGAATGTTTCTAGCTGATCTATGATGAAGATTGAGGGTTTGAAAATTCATCTGCAGCTTGCAAGTTGTCTTATCTTTTGTGTTCTTCATTAGTCCAAAATTAGTCATTTATTGTGTATTTTTTATATATTTCAAGTTTTACATACTTTTATTTATTATTTTAATGACTATTTAAATTACATTTATTAAAGTGAAAAGTAAATAATTATTTAATTAAAATTATGAACATGTAAGTACAGATGCACATATATCAAATTTTAGTTTATGCTCCTGAAATGACTATATTTATAAGTACCTCTCATTATTTTAGTTACAGGGTGCATACACTTTTTTGAAAGTGAAAAAGGACTTTCAAGGCCTTTTTCAAAGACATTACAAAAATAATCAAGGACCTATTTTACCATTGCAAAAAATTAAGTCGGTACAAAAATCGCAATTTTAAGTTTTTTTTTTTTAAATTAATGAATTTGTAAGAAGTTTTAAATATAAAAATATATTGCTAAACAGAAAATATGTAACCATATTTAATTATTGACATAATGCATGAATTATCTGTTATCACCGAAATTCTTAGAAAAATCTGAATGTTTTAACGATCCAAAAAAACCATCATTATTATACCTCTTACAGTTTAAAAAGATGTATATATATATTAATGGGGTAATAAATATAAAAAATTATCTTAAGTTTGTATTTATAGTACAATTTAAAAACCCTAATTTTGGAATTCTTCGAAACTATTATTTTAACACAAAATATTTGAAAAAATTTCAAAACACAAGCAAAATAGATTCTAGTGAGGACAGTGTAATATATTTTTAACCTAAAGTTAGAAATTATTGTAACAGTTGAGATTCAAATCAAAGATATAATTATCAAATTTTATTATTGAACACAAATCATTTTGAACAGCTGCAACAAAATTTGATATCAAGATTTTCAAAAATTTATGAAAACAAAAAACATTAAATTAAATATTTATGTCACTCTTATCTCATACCTCACCTCTAAATTAGATACAAAAATGAATCAATAATAAACCATAATAAATGTTATTATATTACTTAGTATTGTTAGCTACATCTAATTTTTTACTCAATTCTTTTTCTAAATCATGTAATGTGCAACAATATGGAGATGGAGATCGATGGAAAAGGATAATTGCATACTCTCGGAAATGCCCACAAAAAAAAAACGAATTTCACAATCATACTATTTATGTGAAAATAATTGAAAAAATAACCTTTATAATCAACCAAAATATGAAAACAACCTTGTTTATTCGGGTTAATGTACAAACAATAGGGAGATAGATGGAAAAGGATAATTACGTACAATGTACTCTTGGCAACGCCTGTGAAAAAAAACTAAATTTCAGGATCGTACTATTTATGTGAAAATAATTAAAAAATTAACCTTCATCATCAACCAAAATATGAAAATAACCTTGTTTATTCAACTTAATGTGCAACAATAGGGAGATGGATGGAAAAGGATAATTACATACTCTCGGCAACGACCGCAAAAAAAAAACTGAATTTCATGATCGTACTTTTTATGTGAAAATTAAAAAATTAACCTTTACAATAAACCAAAATATTAAATTAATTATATTTAGTCAAGTTAATGTGCAACAGTAGGGAGATGGAGATCGATGGAAAAGGATAATTGCGTACTCTCGGGGGGAAAAAAACAACTAAATTTCCCGATCGTACTAGTTATATGAAAATAATTAAAAAATTAGCCCTTATAATCAACCAAAATATGAAAATAAGTTAGTTTAGTTAAGTTAATATGCAACAATAGGGAGATGAAGATCGATGGAAAAGGATGATTGCGTACTCTCGGCAACGTCCGCAAAGAAAACAAAAAAACTTAATTTCACGATCATACTATTTATATGAAAATAATTAAAAAGTTAACCTTTATAATCAACCAAAATATGAAAATAAGCTAGTTTAGTCAAGTTAATGTACAATAATAAGGGGATGGAGATAGATGAAAAAAGTATGTGATGGAAAAAGGCAATTGTGTACTTAAAGCAAAGCCCGGAAAAAAAAAAAAAGACTGAATTGGGCAATCTTATAATTTAAGAGAAATATAATTTAGTAAAATATTTCTTTATTTTTACTCGTACTATAAAAATTAATTAGGTCTATTGTTCTGATATGAAATCATTAGAAGAAGAAAATAGGTGCAAACTGATAATTTTGGACTCTCAGCAAAGCAGGGAATATGAATTGAATGGTGGGATGCATGGATTTCATGGGATTTTCCGTAGTTTTGGGAGTAATGTCCGTAAAACCATAACATGAAGTAAAAATCCGTACAAACTATGGAAAAGCCATAAAAGTTGGCATCTCTGAGAATGGCAAGAGCCGTAGAGCAAGCGTAAAACAAAACAGGATATCGGAAACGCGACACGCCGGTGCTGTTCAAAATGCAAACCATGTGGTAATGACGAAACAAACAGCCACTATTCGCTGGAAACAAGTAATGGGAGGAACAGATTCAACTGGGATTAATAGCGCAGGGGAAAAGAGAACTGGTTTGAGAATGTGATGAAATGCGTGACTAGTAATTACTAATTCTAGTGACTAACTAATTCTAGTAAAACCGAAATTTTGTGGTTTTTGAATTGGAAATGAAAAATTCAACGACTTTTCAGACCTTTTTGGAAATAATCCCAATTTTCCAGGCTATTCAAGGCCTTGGAAAAAATTAATGAAATTCATGGACTTTCCAGGTTTTCCAGGCCGTGTACGCAACTTGTAATTATGTTAAGAGAATAACCCTTTATTTCATTAATTATATGTTTGAGAAATAGTTTGAAATATAAGGTGAGATTTAAAAGATTTGCAATGCAATATAAAATATATTACGTTTATTTGAGAATAATGAAAGCAAACATTCACAGAAATATTTATATTTTTAACAATATTAATTATTAACATGCATTTATAATTGCTATCATCTCACTTTTGGTATTTATTAAATTTTAAAAAATTATTTCTGGTCTTTTTCTTAACCATTTCTAATTTAAAGTTTATCTTTAAGCCATTGTCACCCTCCCCCCTTCCAGTTTCATCCATTTTTTCCACTTTTTAAAAGTCTTCCAAATTTAGATTTATTTCTAAACATTATGTATAATCATCAATTTTTTTACAACCTTGTTTAAAATTCTACAAATGTTTTTCATTATAAGACATTCAGGTGTTTCACATGCAACAATTTGCCTTACACCTTTCTGGTAGGTCAGACGGTCTGGGTCTCAACAACAACAACATGCAACAATTTAATCATTCACGATTTTACAGATTTTATTTTTTAACAATATTACCGATTATTTCCAATATTGCTTCCCCCCCCCTCCTTTGTTTTTAAGTTTTCTTGTATCAATCTTTTTATTCTTTACTTCCCCAACTGAAGTACCATTTGCAATAACTTATTGCTTTCCTTCTTTATAGTTAGGGAGACCAGACACACATTTCTGTTTAAATCAATATTTATTGTTAATAATTTTCAATTTTTATTAATTTATATTCCTGTTTTTATATTTGAATTCCTTATTCTGTAATTTTTTCAATTAGCGCGATCGCGATATTCTGATAATTTTTGTCATCATTTTATCAGACACAGCCTTTCAAGCAGCAGCAGTTTATTTATTATAATTATAGATAACGTCATTCTATTTTACATATGATTGTTTATACACTGTACACATGTAGGTCAAAGTGGAACTACAATACATAATATAATGATATTTTCTCGTCATCTCAGAAAAATTCAGTTTTTGAATCTTCCTCTCCTTCGCAGCAAGTGCGGTACTTCCCAAATACACTGCGGACTCATATCATAATCACAACGTACTCGAGAAATTTTTTCTTGCATATCGATTATTATTATTATTATTAATTTATTATGAATATTTAAGGAATTAAAAACTAATTTGGCAAACCAAAAATTTTCATGCTCAATATGAATTTCGCACACAAACAGTAACCCCAGCCTATAACTAAACAAAACGGCTGTAATGAGATTTTATTCCTATTTCTTTACAGATCATGCAAGATATTTGTTTTTTGTTTATGCGGCTATGTCATTTGCAATCAATGTGCATCTACACATTTATCAATCTGAGGACTTGTATAGCTTCTAGTGAAATTTAATTAAAGCTCATGAATTTTCAATGAAATCAAAGTTAGTAGGTGCTGAGATTTCATTGTGAAGGAGAGGAGAACATTGAGAAGCAATTAGAAACTGATAAGTGATTTTTTTTACAGGAGGGGGGGGGGGAGGGATACAATAGTGAAGTGTTTATTTTTCAGATTATCTGGGAATGGGATAGGTGATGGGCATTTGTTCTGCATATATAGTTTGACATTTTTTTTTTTTTTACATTCTCAACTCAAAATGTGTCTGTAGAGGTTACAAAACGATCTGCGATGTACATCACACTACTTTCTGCTATGGGGCACTAGCATAAGCATCAAAAGCACTTGACCGATGTACAATTTGTGTTATGAAAACATATTCCATCTTTTATTGAGTTTAAATAAACATGCCACAGTATCTCTTAAGATTATCTTATAAATAAATTGTAACAGACAAATGAATCTGAAATGCAAGCAAATATATATTTTTATTTAATTTGAAATAAAAATTTTAATCTTTTTGATACCTAGTATGTGTCATGTGACAGTAAGGACACCAGGCTTCCGGAAATCGCCTGTCCTTCCCGGGTTAAAATTCAGTGAGGAAGGCCAATTTTCGGAAATTTCCGTCCTCTCGGACGGCCTTGAGATTAGAGATTCCGTTAAAAAAAAGAAATAAAATAAATACATTGTTGTCATCGTAAAATTGTGGCGAAAGCCGCCCTTTCCCGTGGCATGAATGAAAATTAAAATGTCGTCACCTGCAAATCCCCCTAGTGTGCATTATCAATGCCTTCTTTCTAGACGAGCCGTCAGATCTGAATTGTAACCACAGGTGCTAGTTATTTTTTCTCCCCTCATCCTCCACCCAGCAAATCCGATGATCACACGAAAATGCGATAGCGCACTCACGATCGAAGTGACATGTTCTCTTCTCCTTTTCAAGGTCTACATGTGCGGAATTTTCGGATTTTCACAAGACCGACAATACCAATGCTTAAATACAGACCAGGCCCGAAGAAATTTATAAATGTAGAATGAACTCGGCCTGAAGATAACTGCGTCTCAGCAGGCCCAAAATGATTTGTATTCAAATATGTTAAAAATAAATTTGTCAAAATTTTGTACGGAGAATTTAGTTTGTTATCTTAAACATTTATCTTTACATAGCTGAAATAAAAGCAATAAGTTCATGCATTCAATTTAAATCCATTTTAAAATTTTTCAAAAGAAATATGTTCGGCCCGGTCGTAACGGACGTTTAAAAAAAAAAAAAAAAAAAGACTCAAACCTGCCCGAAACAATAGAAAACTCAAGTCCAGCCCGGGCTTAAGCCCAAATCCCCATTTAACTCTTTAAAACCCAAACTATAAAATTTTCATTTACTGTAATAGACGGGAGTAAGTAACAAGTTTGAATTTTTGGAATGGATTCTTCTAGTTTCAGCCAGAAGTTTTTTATTTTCTTCCCCACTTTGGTTTCAACTTTAAAACTAAAACATTTAAAATTCATTCATGGCATTTGTTCCAGTTGTTTGACAACTGAAGTTAAAGTATGAAACATCTATTCAGTCCAAGAAGATTTTAATCTTGATTGACTACATTTCACAGAAATTAAGAGTACCGATGAGGTTTAAACTGTTTAGAGACAAGAGGATTTATATGATTATTTATTTACCACGCCTTCAAGTTACCAAACTTTGAAAAAAGGAGCGATTCCTTACATATCTTACCCCTTTGCCCCCACCCATAGATCAGAATTCTGCAGGTCCGATCCACAGGGATCATAGCAGATTTTCTAAAAATTTTAGGTAGGAATTTAAGGATTTTTTTTCAAAATTTTAGGAGCTAATTTTTATTATTTCTATTATTAGTACTGTTTAATTACCATTCTTTTCATTAATTAAAGAAGAATTGATACAAAAAACAAACATCATTGAAAGAAAAAGGTAATCTTTTGAATATTTTTCCTATTTCATTTTAACGCTCTGTAGACTTAAAAATTCAAATTATCACTTAGTATCCAGTGGCCACTTTATCACAGGTATTTTTGGTGTAAATATATACATACATACACACTATATATATGTATGTTACAAAAATGTTAGTTTAGTTTTCAAACAACTTTATATAAACAAAAAAAGAAAATCTTAATATAATTAACAAAAAAAAAAAAAAATCCAAAAAGCTCAAAATCACATTTAATTGAAGAATTGTAAAATAAAATACGGCCATAAGAGCAAAAATCTAGCTGGTAAGTTAGTAGTTATTGCATGTAATGTACAAGGATTGCATGCACCCGCGCAGCGGGTGGGCTTAAAGTAAATAATGCTAATAAAAGCCAATTTATTTTGGGAAAAGTGTTTATCTGTTAGCCTTGAACCCTCGTAGTGGGCTGGAACGCGATTGACAGCTATTTTAAATCTATGCAGATTGCATGTGCCCGCGCAGCGTGTATATCGTTATTACATGCAGTAGAATTAGCCGTTAGCCGTAACTTGCGCGCGTAGCTGAGGTACAAGATCAACACTTCATAAGCTGCACACTTAGCCGTGACTTGCGCACGTAACGTAGGTGTGCGATCGACAGTTACTGCAAGAAAGGTATTGCAAGTTTAAAAACTTTTTTAAAAACAATAGGGCTGGTCGCCGAAGGCAGTAATTAAATAATATGAGGGAAATAAGTTATCCTATATTTCATCAAAGCTACTGCAACGTGTTAATCTAGACACAGCTATTTCCCTTCAATCATCCTCTGTTTTGATAGAATCAACAAAAACACATACACAAGTTCCTGCAGCTCAAAAAAACTCTAGTCCAGAAAACTATATTTTTAAATATTGGTTTTTGAACAAAAATTCTTACAAAGTTAAAATCTTTGGTATTTTTCATCCCAGATGCATACTAAACATGGAATAATTTGACAAAATTTTAAGTTTAAAAAGAAATGAAAATTGTTTAAAAGTTTTATCCGTTGGAAGCGGGAATGTGTTTATTTAACATTCTTCACATTTCTGCTCTTTCATTATTTTTAATTTATTTTTTATGGGGAGCGTGGCGATCCAATTGCGGGACCTCCCTACTATGCCGTATTTTATTTTATCTATTGCTTTTCTTCATAAACTGCTATGTGGTCCGGGCCCCTGCGCAATGCATCCTTTTGAAGAGATATCCTTTAATATCATCAATACCTAGAGAGGTTGCTAACAGCAGATAAAAATTCCTTCTCTACCCTCCTGTTTTGACATGATGTTGATCAAATATTACGTAATGAGGGGCGTAAGAGAATCATAATCCGACAAACTATATTTGTATTATTGAATTTAGACCTAAAATTCTTCAAAATTTTTACACACAATTGATTCCCAACAAGGAATAGTTGAGCAAAATTTTAACTTTGCAAAGAAAGAGAAACTGCGTGATGTATCTAGTAAATATGAGGAAGCAAATTATTCAACAATCGAACCCGTCTTTTTCTATTTTATTTCTTTGAGAGGTTAAAGGCTTCTAGGTTTGTTAGCTTGCGCTGGAGATTCCCACTCTCACATATAAAAGAATCTCCCCCAAACTCCGCTCTGTAAATGATCACGTGGGTCGCCATTCGTCTTGCGATCGTATTTCACTAAAACCGCCCGCGGACGGAGAGGATTTAACCATTGAGAATCGGCGATTTGGCGTGATTGACACTTTTGTCGTCGTTGTAAAAGATGAGTACTATTTTGAACAACGTTTTAATTTCTGAAGTCTTTTTTAACATCGATTG
The DNA here is from genome assembly GCA_951213105.1 of Amaurobius ferox. Lineage (NCBI taxonomy): Eukaryota > Metazoa > Arthropoda > Arachnida > Araneae > Amaurobiidae > Amaurobius > Amaurobius ferox. The sequence continues at coordinate 100,228,994 of OX578145.1, read as the reverse complement.
CTGTATGAATGGAATGTATTCGGGCGATAGTAGAGTAAATTTGACGCCGCAGCAAAAACATTACAAAATTTTAGGTTAATTTTAGGAATTCAAGGGAAGCTTCAAACTTTTAGGAATTTTAGGTATTTTAGGACGAATGTGATCCCTGGATCCATTATCGGAGACTCCGCGTCGGCGACTTTCATGGCGGCGGTTAAGCGCTGTGGGAGTGGTGTATGAATATGCAGTTATCGCACTTCATCGTGAGGCAGTTGGTTCTAATTTATTATTGTTCAGTGATGTATTTAAGCACATATATTAAGGAATATAAAATGAAAAAAAAATTCTTAGGAGGACGGGTAAAAAATTTCAAAGCCGTCCTTGAGGACGGACTAGATTTTGCCGATTTCCCGAAGCCTGAAGGGCACACTTTGAGAATGCATGTACACTGTATGCCATACACTGCACCATGTATACTGCTCAAATTTCTGTAAGATGCACCTAAATATCACATATTGCCAAAAATGTCTTTTACGATTGCCAAAGAACACAAATTGCAAACATAGTAAAAGAAAAAGCAAGTTATCTGATGATAGATTTCTGTAGTATTACTTCACTACAGAACAAACTGGCACACATACTAAGCTTTAGACAAATGAGTGTTTGTGCATCTGCAGTAATGCATCTCCTTTTGAGTTGTCATTGTGTGATGATATCTGACTAGTACAGTTGAAACCGAACTTTGTATGCAGTGTGTTGCCTGACTAAGGTAGAATTACAGTGAAAAATATTTCAATGTGAGTGCATTAATTATTCAAATTCATTGATAAAAAGTTCAGATGTTTGGATTTTCCACATGTGGTAGTTACTTTTCTTCAGAAAGCAATTAAAAAAAAAACCTAATGAACAATAAATATCAAAACTAAATTATTTTAGGCAAGTTGCTCTGTACAATGTAGGGAAAGTAATAACAAGCTGAACACATTTACATATATATATAAACAAAAAAAAAATTCAATAAAAATAATCTTACTTTTTGTCGTCATCAACAAGGCCCTTGATAGCAAACCTTAATTGCTTCCTCCAAGTTAACAGAGCCCTAACAAGTGAAAATATAGAGAACTTAGTAAACAATTTCATTTAAATTTCCAAATCACATCATTATACAAAATATTAATCACAAGATATTACAACACTTTAAATATGTTTAAAATAACTGATCGGAATCAGATAGCACAATTCTCCCCAATGTTTCCCAGAAGTTGGTACAATATGGGATTAATCTCTACTCTTTTGACCCTTATTATTGTTATTTATGCATTTTACTTTTTGTAAAACAGTAGAGAGGCATTAAGAAAGATGACCAAACATATAAGAAGACATACTGGCCAATCAGGTACAGCAAACATGTCAAACTTGGTTTAGAAATGAAGCAGCAAACACTACCTTTAAAAATTAAAGTTAAAAAGTATTTGAAAGTTAAAGGTATTTCAACTGACATGCTTACTCTTCAGATGAAGTAAATGTAAAAGGTTAATTTTAATAGTACTGTCTGTTTTTGTCTTCAAAGCCGGCTGACAATGTTTTTTTTTTTTTTTAAGCTGTTTAATACGAAGTGTTAATTTTCTATCTTTGAGCAACAGTTTGAAATTTTCGTATAAAGTAAATGTAGATGAGCAATTTATGGTACCCAGAAAGGAATGTGTATGCAATTGAATTGGCAAACTTTACATATTTTGCTTTTCTTGTAGGTGCCGAGTTAGAGGTTTCAATATACTTATGTTCTTAAACATCCAAGACAATTAGAAAGATGTATGAAATACTAAAAACTACATGATCATTATCTTTGAGAAAATAACCAACTAATATATGTTGAAATAAACAAGAGAAAAGAATTGTATATAATATTATTTTAATACAAAAAAATATGCATGAAAATTAAAAATATTAAAAATGTACAAACCTCAAATCTGCTTTACCCAAAACTTTAATATCTTTACAACACTGTTTGATCTCTTCAGTGGTAAATTTGTGGTCCTTTATGTCTTCATCATCAAGTACAACCTGCAAGATATTTTACAAAATATATAATCCACTTGATTATCCACTTGCATCTATCTGTTTTTAACTTTCTAGGTAAGTACAGTAATCTGACAATTTCCAGCTCAAACTTGGAAATTAAATTACCTCAGATTTCCAGATTTTTAAATTCTCTTTCTGAATCACAACATTTTGTCATATATATTTTTATATGGAGAAATACATTTAAATCAATTTAAATGGTAACTATCAAGTAAACCAACAGGAAAAGTGGAAAATTAGTCAATTTGTTGATGAAGCTGCTACCAAATCATATTTTTAAAATAAAAATTTTCATTTCAAGCACAATAAGGAAAAGAATCCTTTTGAAGCAATAGAATTCTTTAAGACAACAAAGCAAAAGCTTTTTCCAGGTTTATAAATAAGCAATATGAATTTTCCATGAGTTTTTCACCTGAGAGTTTAATAAGGTGAATATCTAACATAATAATAATTCTTATATGAGAGATTTAATCATTCATATCGACAAATATCAGCAAACTGCACATAAAATTTTAAATGGACCCACAATTTTTTAAGAACTTACAGATGTAAAAAAAAAAAGTTAATACATCTGAAGAATAAAATGAGGAATTACTCTATTCATTTATGACGTAGAGTTTGAAGATATTTAATACAAATTTGTTTTATTAAATGTCTGTTTTGAAGTAATTAAAGAACATTTTCCCACTTTTTTCATAAAATTCCAAATTTGGAGCCTTCATAAAAAAAAAAAAAAAAATTCATAAGAATAACTTTCTAAAAAATGACTGCATATAAGTTTGATTAATTTAACATTAATTTTAAGGAAAATGTCTTATTTATATGTGTCTAATTAAAGATCTTAAAGCAATTTTTAAAATAAATGCAAACATTTATTTAACCCATGCTGATACACTCAATCATTTTACACAGATGGACACAAACCATATGCTACATGCACAGATTTAATGATTCTTCTAGATTTTTTCAATGTTAGAATAAAATTGTGCAATATTTTGAGCATGGCACATGTTTCTGTTAATGAGATATGGTCTCATCAATCCGAAATAAAATTATATATAAAATGGCAAATTTCTTCAAAAAAATATTAACATGATTACTTTTTATAATTTTCAAACATAAAAATTTGAAAAACTTAAGGCCTTCCCCTGGTTCTACTATTCTGAAAATCAATAGATCTCCGATATTTACCAATTGAAATAGTCATGCAAAATTTTATTCTATTATCTCAATTTATCAGAGATATTGTCTTCACAAACAGACACATACACATAGATATTAAATAAAATGATTAATTCTCATTCAAGGATGCTGAAAACATGTAGATACATCAAAATTGGCCAGAGTTGAAATTTTAACTCTATCACAATACTTTCCTTGTGCGTATACTATGATTACTATGTATTGTACGAAAAAAAAAAAATCTAAAAACTGGACCTTGCAAAAAAGACAGATTTATGTTTATAAGAATAATGAAATGATAATTTCAATTTAGAAAGAAAATATCTTTACCTCATTACATTTACCAAGCTTCTCTAAATGGTTATCAGTAAAGATAAATTCTGAAGCTTTCAGTTTGCTGTACGAATCAGCATCTTCGTAACCTTCTGCTTTTTTTTTCTGCCTTATTATAAGATCGATGGTTGACTTTGTCTCACCCTTATGTTCGACATCTTTGAACAAGTGTCCGGGATCCAGGAACCTGGGATCAAGAATATCTGGAGCAAGATACCCTTCACATACGATGAAAATCTCAGCTGATTCATTTCTAGAAGCTTGAGGCTTGGTGACATGCACCTGGAAAGAATTGTTTTATAATACAGCATAAAGGGTATATGAAATGAGAAGATACAATAAATACAGAGTTCTGTATTGAGGTAGGCAGATACTTTTACTCATAACATGTCGACAATCCAACTGAACGATCACAAGCTTATATACATGCCCTATGTGGAAAGTTCTGGAAAAAGATTAACAAAACATAACTCATGACCATTGGTCAATCAACAAAATTCGAGAAATTTCCAGAACATACCAAAAGTTGCCAATCTCAAATTTGTCACCAAGGTCAAATGACTCAGGCGATTTAATAATTGATCCATGCACCAAATTACAAGTCTCTCTTTGGGAAGTGCATAAAAATAGAGGGACAGACAGGCACTTAGGTAGTATAAATAGATTTTCAATTTTCATTTAAATAATTGATTCAATTAATTTTCTATTCATTCATTTTACTGTAATTTTTCGTGGTAAGACCAACTTAAACCTTCAGCAAAAAAGTTTTCAATTTTTCAGTCCATATATCACTTGATTCTAAAATATACCTATTCGGCACATACCTTGCATCAATTTCAGTATGGTAGAATAAAAAGAATTGATCTTCAAACTCATTGTGTATTTACGAAGGAATTAATTATAAAATACAAAAATCAATCTGAAAAGAGGGTTATGGAAAATCATTTGGATGGCAAGATCAATTGGATGCTCTACAGTTTTATGCACATTATGTTTAACCAAAGTTAAACTATGTTTAACTATTTTATGCATATTATGTTTAACCTTTACATTATGGCTCCAAGCATCCATTGTTTCAACTCCATAATGGCAAAATAGCTGAAAATTCCACCCCTCTAAATAAACACCTTCAATGACCTTGTCTTTTGTTCATAACTTGTTCCCCCTTCAGTCAGGAGAAATTTGAAAGAAGGGTTGCAGGCATTCTTCAAATTTTCAGAAGAAGATTGAGAGTTTCAAAAGAATTTCAGTGGTACAACTGTTGTACCAACATAAGGAAAAGGTTAACCAAAAGAAATTAATCTTTAGAAGCATTTTTTAAAGAATGTGTTTTATGATTGTTATATGATTTATACCAATGGTTAATAGTAAATTATTAATTAATACGTACAGCTCAAACTGCTGCTAAAGAATAAAATTAAGATAACTTCGTTAAAAGCTATATTAATTTCCCTCCTTCCGCCATAGTTGCTGTATTTGCACCAGTCATTGATCTTTTTCTGATGATTAAAGGTTGTGGTTGTGTGCCGTGACAAAGAAGGCTGTTTTTTACCTTTGAAACTGGTTGATGGTATTAATTTTTCTATTATATGCTGCTTTTAATGGTTATTTCACTTTTATTAATTAATGCCCTTTTGTGTACATTAATTATTACAAAATGAATTAATTTATCACTTCTATTATACTTCAATTAATATGAATAATCAATGATTTTTAATGACATTTAATGAAATATTTTACACCTTTTAAAAAAGTTTTGCGTAGGTCACTGTAAAATATATACACAATTTTGAATTATATTTATAATCACAAGCCAATTACATTAAACAACAAGTAAAATTTTATAATACTTACACGTTTAAACAACTTTTTGCAAGCCCATACTAAAGACAAATAATCTTTGGAGCGAAAGACTTTTGTGATGAAAAATCCTCCTTTAACAAGTATTCCTGTGGCCAGTTTTAGAGCACTCAAAGTTAGCTGATCTATTTAAAAAAAAATTAAACATTGAGGTATAACAGAAAACTTATGCATGTTAAAAGCATTTTATTCAAAGAAAATAATGAATTTGAAAAATCTATATTATATAAAACAAGTTATTTTTTTAGGATACATATGACTTCGAAAATATTTCATTTTTATGCAATAAACAGGAGTCTACACTGAAATACCAGTAAAGAAATTATGATTGGTAGGTGTTTTCAGGGAGAAGGTAAGCAAGCTGCTTATAACAAATGGTGCAAAAAAAATTTTTGGAGGGTATTTTCAAACATTTTGTATCATTACAGGCCAAACAATGTAAGTATTGCTTTTAGTACTTAAATTTCATATTTAAATGAGTGATTTTTTTTGCTGCTTATAACCAACATAAATCCGACTATGTTAAGAAGATAAGAAAATATTAATAAAAAGAATCAACGGCATCCCTCTATTTATTCCATATACAATTCTATGTAGTTCAAGATTTTTTTTAATACAAAAATGATATAATACATCACTTTATTGTGTTAATCGTATCCACATTTTAAATTTACATGCTTAGAGGCTGCTAGGATGTTAAAAGAGCCCTCATAGAAGTAACATTAAGCAGACTATATATATATATATATATATATAAATAAAAAATGAAAGATTTTAATCGTAAATTATGCATAAACTACTGTATGAACAAAAAAACCCATCTCTAGCATATCTGTTACAAATGAGTAACTATAGACCAAGACTAAGTATAAAAATAGAAGGTAACATATCACTACAATGGAAAGGGGGATGAGAAGAATATTAGGATACAAAATTCACAATTAAAAGTATATAAATAAAAATAAAACACGGCAAAAATGAGAAAAGGCAATAATAATTAGCTCAAGATAAAAGATTAAGACATAAGAGAACAATCAATTGAAACTACACAAAAAATGGCGGTTAGTTCGAAATTGCATTCTCATCAGGACAGCCATACAATTCGAATTAAAACCGATAGAATAGCCAGTTTCTGACAATGGCGATAGTATTTATTTAACTATAGACACCATTGGAACTGTCTACTGGCAAGTGGAAGGGGAAAAATAAATCAATTGAATTACAAATCAGAAAATTAATACCTCCTCGAACAGAAATATGAACTCAGAAGCATAGTTATATATATATATATATATATATATATATATATATATATATAAAACCATATTTATACCTACATTAACACAACCAAAAAACTGAAAACATACCTATAGGCGCTAAGCAGCTCAACCAAGTATATTTATATAAATGAAAATAATGAAAGAGAAGAACAGCAATGTATCAAAAGTAGCCGGGGGAATTGTGACCCCCACTTCCCGGTTAAGCCAGCTTTATGTCATGACGACACTCCCGGAAGCTGATACACTGCCGAAAACCAAGTACTCAATACTTAAAACACAAAATATATAGCAAAAAAGTATAGAAATTACAAAATTCCCATTACAACAAAAATTGCAACTCATATAGTAGTATATCAAACATCTAACAGATAATAACACAAACGAAACCCGTACATACATTATAACCCAAACGTAAGCATCAACTAAGTGTCTTCTCTTACCATTTCATATAAAAACACCCGGCCAACTCGTTTCCATGTCGTCCATGACAGTGCCATATTTCTATCTGCTCAAACTTCATGTGTGCTTTTATTTAAATACAAACTGTAACATTCCATTACGGTTATATTGTAAAACTTGCTTATGACGTCAGAAAGAAAATGCTTAGGGTAGCCTTCTACAATTGCCTCATTCAGGAAATGACTGCTATATGAGTTGGAATTTTTGTTGTAATGGGAATTTTGTAATTTCTATATTTTTTTTGCTATATATTTTGTGTTTTAAGTATTGAGTACATGGTTTTCGGGAGTATTCCAGCTTCCGGGAGTGTCGTCATGACATAAAGCTAGCTTAACCGGGAAGTGGGGGTCACAATCCCCCCCCCCCCCCCCCGGCTACTTTTGTTACATTGTTGTTCTTTTTCATTATTTTTCATATATATATATGTATAACTTTATAAAATTTGGAAGCAACTTATTAATAAAAAGGATCAATATATATATATATATATATATATATATATATAATATATATATATATATATATAATATATATATATATATCAAAGTTTATAGATATAATCTATCACTGATATCAGAAGCATGCGTTTTGAGTTAATTTTTATGAAATACCTGGACTTGATAAAGAGTTTTATCAAAATGAACAATTCATTATTAGGGCTTTTCCACATATAAAGCTTTGCCGGTCGTCCATTTTGTTGCTCCAAGTCCTCTGGACGAGCCGGACGGCCTGGGGCTTTCACATATAAAGCTTTCATGCTTGGATTTTATTTGATATTATTTTATCGATTCCTTTCCATTGATGTTTTGTGATTGTCTTCAGATTGATGACTAGAGGTTTGCATTTATATTTTCCACTTGATTGATGATTCTCTGTTTGATACTTTTATTTGTAAGGCATTTTGTAATGTTGGGGTTTTTTGAGTTGAAAATTCTCTCTATCCTTTCATTGGATTTTTAAACTTTTATTATTATAGAAAACATTTTATTTATATGCTGCATTTGCACAATAAAATAAATGTATTTTGTTTCGTCATTCTTTTTTACTTTATCTTTTGTATCTTTAACTATTCAAATTTGCAAAGTATCCTTAATTCTTTTAGTATGCTTTGGTATTTATGACACTTTTATTACATAATATACATATGTCTGACAAATAATCTATTACATTGCTATCCACAAATATTCTATGTGACATTCCATTGCTAAGCATACATATTTTTATTCTATAAAAATGTATAAATAAAGAAATCAAATTAAGACAATACTTTAATAATTTTTTTTTTTTTTTTAATAATGACTGATTATTTTATTAAGGTAATCTTATCCATATTTTGAATTCCTAGGCTCAGAGGTTGCCGAAATGTTAAAAGCTCAAGCTCTTTAATATAATTAACATTAGGCAATTTTTTTTTCTTTCAGAAAATAGCATCTTGTTGCTAAGCAATTGAAATGTTTTCCATTCTATAAAAATATTTGAATAAAACAATCAAATAAATATGTTGAAAAATAATGAATATGTAAGATTGGTTCAAGATCTTTAATAAGAGGAAAGTGGGGAAATAAAAATGTTTCCCTACAAATGAAGGTAATGGCCGTAATTTAAACTGGAACTCAAAAGTGCAAGCATGCTATGATTGGTATGCAAGCATTTTTGTTTTTTTGTCTAATGAGATTTCCAATGAGGATTCCGATGAGAATGGCTTTATGCTATCTTTTCACGATGGCATAAAGCTAATCGAAATTCTACATAAAAACTTTCAAATTACAATATTCTAAAACAAAAATTAAGTACTTAAGCATGCTTAGTTTTTTAAACTAAACTTAAGTACTTTTAAGGATCGTATAAACTTTATATATGTAACTGAATAAAAACAGAAGTGTGAACTGTTGTTGAGAGTGCTGGTAGATGACTTAGATGTTTAAGACAAACAAACTTATTTTCAGACGAGGAAATTTCTAGTTAAGATGAATTTATGTATACGATAGAAGAGACTAGCTTTATGTTTTAAAAATGTGGTCATATTGTTAAGAAATATCCCTAAAATATGATAACATACATGTATTTTTGTGATAATGGTAGATGTACTTTAAAGCAAAGTTTATTTAATATGAATTTTTGCTGCATTAGGCTTAGCAACAAAAAGTACCTGGGCCTGGAGTAACAGGCAATTCTCACTACGCATGGTCTTGCAGAAACACTTCTTCCTTCACTTGCCAGACTTGAATGGGTTAATATAGAAAGCAAAAATTGTGTGTTTAGAAGATAAAATGAATTGACAACAGTAATTAAAGAGGGAAAAAAGCGCGCTACATACTGGATTACATGTGACTGGAGTAAATGTAAGTACTTTTAGTTTTATTTCCGAAATGAATATATCTATTGGATTTAACAACATTAGCAGTGTAATCAAACAGTTTAAAGGAAGTGCATATTGTTTTATTGAGAAACGATTAAATGACTTATAGATGAAGAATATAGAAATTAAAATATTTTTTTATTGTCATGGTCAGAATTTGCCAAAAATTCTTCAGTAGAATGTGTTAAACTGTTTACTAAAAGTGAATTCCTATCAAAAATTGAAATCTCTCTGATAGAAGAATTTAGTGAACAGTATAACTGCTAAAATTTATAGCATATTAGCAAAATATCATATGAAAGGAAATGAATCAGTTGAAAAATATTTTCTGATTATGAAAGAATTTGTCAGTAAGAGAAACAAGGAAAATAATTCTTTGTATTATGTAACAAAAAGAATACAAGGGTTGTTCAGTAATAAAACCATGTTGTATGGTGCTAAAGATATACAAATTTTTTTAAATTATCATCAAATTAAATTAGATAGTGTAAATTTAAGAGTTCCTAGATTTAATTCTAAACTGAATAAAAAAACAAATACAGGGCTCACAGAGAAAAGTTTTAGTTCTTATTGTAGAAAACCAGAACATAAATCTGATTTCAGCCCAGATAAAAATAAAGGTTTAAATGTTTTTCATGCAACATGTATGGTCATAAGTCAAATTAATATAGAATTAATATAAGATGTAAACAAGAGTAACGCACAGAACCAAAAAATTTTCACCTAAATCAAATGAATTAATTAATCACTCAATTTTTCACTTTAATTAAAAATTTAAAGATAATTAACCATAATAAATTAGAAGCTGAACACGTTATCAAAGAAGTTATGAAAAATGTTTGTGCACCAAATGATGACAATAAAATGAAAACATTGTGATGCAACTGCCAAGTTGTGTGCAACATCTAAAGATGGTGATGATAATTGTGTAAAAGAATTTGAGTTGAAAGTTTATGATGTAATGTTCAAAGATGTAACATTTGTTGAGACTAAAGATGATAGTCTAAATGAAGATGAGATTAAAAATGAAATGGATAATTCAGAAGAAAAGGAAATATCAAATACTGAAAATGTTTGTAAAGACTTGGAGATTGTTGAGAAAGAATATGAAGTTGCAATTGATGCGGGAAGCATAATTAAAGATGTAAAACAAAAAAGAATAAATTATAATAACTTCCAAAAAAGAATGAAGAAAATGGACAGATCTTTTAATCAGAACACTGAACATTTAAAGAAAGAATCTGTAAGAAATTGAATGTCTTCATTACCAACAATTGTTGACATTCTCCACAGGCTGGTAAAAAAGTTAAAGAGCACTGAGAGTAGTGCAAAACAGAAAAGTGACAGAATGAAGAAGATTAGAGTGATAAAACGTATGCTGAAATTCAACCTAATTTTACTGCCAGAGATAAAAAAATACAAAAGAAAAAATCTTAAAAGTTAGAGATGATAATCATGACACTTGCAATCTTAGAAGAAGGAATCAAAAAATATACATTTAATGACTTAGTGAATAGTGATTATTAAATTTAAACAATTGATTCAGGTATTAAACCAAAGCCAAGATTTTTGGGTCCCTACAAGATAGTGAAAATTAGCCAAATGATGCCATCAATAAATAGAATACACTTTGTGTGAAGGATAAAGATAACTTGAGCAATGTATATAAGTACAAATTATTGTTATTTGTGCTTATTGTTGCTAAAGTTCTCCTTAAATGATGCTTATTTATATTGTGGAAAAGATTGGGTGCAATGAAGCACCCTTGACGAGCACTTCTGTAGAATTTATGAAAGACATTAGTATAACTTAAACTGTAAATGCAGATTTTTAAAAATAACTGTGTAAACTTAGTTTTTTTTAAAAATAAATTTAGTGTTTTAAATTTTATTTTATGTTTGTTAAATTGATATTTAAAACTTAGTAATTAAGTTACTATGTTGAAATATGTTTTCTTTTATGTTTATGTTACGTGTGAAAGAAAGTGTATTTTATGTTGTTTTGATGTCATCTGGGTTCAGATGATAAACAGGACAGCCGAGTTGTAGGACTTAATTCTTTTACATGCCCATAGATGGCAGCACCACACTATCGAAATTGGTTTAAAGATAACTGAATTTCTGTTTAAAATACACGAAAATCTAGTATGCATAGTGTGTTGTTTTAAGTGTTCATCCATATAAACTATTTAATGTGTCATTAGTCATAAATGTTTGTATCTTTTTAAGATTGTTTCAAGAAAATTAATTAGATGCAAGCAAAAATTCCCACAAATAAACATAAAACCAATTTAAAATTTGCATAAGGATTTTTCAAGGATTTTTATATTTACTTTGAGTGAAAGCATCAAAGAGCCAGTTCTGGCCAACATTGGGAGCACCATCATGAAGTACTGTGTCAGCTTTCCATGTTTTCAATTCTTTTTTAATTGCCTAGAAAAGTGTATTTCAATGGTAAGCATATCAATACAAGTTTATTGAGCATTCCAACATGTATAAAATTAACTAAAAGTTTACAAAAACCCAAAGTATACCTTTCTGCATTTCTCTGTAGTAATATCATCTTGCAAAGTAATAACATTTGCAATAGGTCTGATAGGAACCAAATCAACACCTAGAGGAAAAATTCAATACAAAAGTTATCAGTCTGAAAGATTTAGTTATGCTAAGTATAATTTCACAAATCAAATACCATTAGCAACTAATTTTATAGAACATCTGATAATTGAAGCTTGCATGCATAGGATGTCACAAATTCTTTCAACCAAACAAATAAATATAGGGCACAAAATTAAAAAGAATTTATGTGCATTTCAGCAACATTGACAAGTGCTTTTGGTTTGGCTAATATTTTATAACAGTAGCAAAAAGAGCCTAATGTTCTCATTTAAAATCACCCAAATGTTTAAAATGAGTATTAAAAGCAGGGATGTGGAGTCAGCATATCAAACTTTCGACAACATTAATTAGCATTTTTGAAGGATTCTGATTTTTACAATCATTGGCCAAAAGCCTTTAGTATACTCAGGAAATGCTGTGACCGATCAAAATCATTGCAGTAAAATATAAAATTCTCAGAAAATTTTCTACGCTGGTAATGTAAAAATTGCTGAAATATACGAACGATTGGTAGCCGTTTGTCTGAACATGCAAAAGACATAAAAATGGTAAGCAAACGACTGTCCTTCTTCAATTAGTGAAAGATAATTTTCGCCCCCTTTTTGAAAATTCTTTTCTTTTGTTTAACTGCAATAACCCTCGTTCTATCTTACTTTACGAATCCCTTTTCATTTATCTATATCATTCTTCTATTTGTAAAATTACAAATGTTTGACCCTGTTCAGGTCTTACGCTATGCTTAGCGACTCGTTCTCGATTCCGTGCAAGTTAAACCTTTACATAGTTACCTTAATTTATAATATTGTTCTAAAATATTTAATACCTTTAAACAGTTTTTTAAGATATTTATCTTTGAGCTATGTATATATTGTATAATTTATATCTGTTTCATAATACACCAATTTGTATGGCTGACAGTTTCTAAGATATGCAAATTTCGCTTGACGGCGGTGGATTGTATTTCAGCATGTTGGCATCTGTTTTTAATTATATCGCCACTGAAGATGAACATGAGGATGTTCGAAAGCGCTTTGGCTGTATTTGATGTACGTCTGTAGGATGATTGTTTAATAAAGTGACCTTTGGATCTGGTTTTAAGATGGATCATTTGTTTAGTTGATTTAATGATTTGAGATTTTGACGTGTCACCACTTCTGGTATGATTTGATTAATGAAACTAACACTAGAATTCCATTTATCTGGATTTATTAATATTAAAACACAACTCTTATTCATAGAAATTCACAAAATTAAACAATTAACATAAAATTATAAAAAATCTTTATTTAATCAATATTTTGAAAATAGTTTTTGAGATACAGTTATTTTCAGTATTTAACTTTCAGTATTTCAAGAATAATTTTAAGCAAAAATTAAGTAATTTATAAAATTGCTTTTATCATTTTAACAAAAATCAAAACTGATATTTTTTCTAAAATTAAGAAAAAATATCATTAAAAAATAGGATCATGAATTGAGGAAATTAGTTGATAAGTAACAATGTGAATCGAAAGCTATTGTACCAATTCACAGTGAGTATCATATGTCGAAACAAAATATCGATGCATCATAGGTTATGTATTGATACATCATTCATTATGGTGCAGCATAAGAGTATGAAAAAGGAAAACATTCTCCACAAAAATATAAAAATTCTAGTAGTCCTTGCACTAAATTTCTTATTAATTTCTAAACGGTGATTGTCAGAAAATTTAGGGTTTCTTAAAGATTTAATACAAAAGTAAAGTACTTTGAATGTCCCTTAAAATTGATTTATAAAAAATTTAAAAAGACATCTCCTCAATAGCTACTTGTTTCAGTTTAAGGAAGCTTTCACCTTATTTTTACCAAGCACAGATGCTGAAAGGAGGAAAGATTGAGATTTTTATTTAGTTTTATAAAACAAACAGAAGTATTTATAATATTTATCAAAATGTAACATTATACATTTTATATAAAAATAAAATATATTTCTAGTTGATTTATCAAAATTTGAATAAAAGCTTTTTTTTTTTTTTTTTTTTTTGTACCAGCACTTAACTATGCTTAATAAAAACAGTGCTTAGAAATTCCAAAAACTAAACAAAGTAGAACTTTAATACTCTTTATAAATGTTAACATGGAAAAACATAGAATTGAGGAGAAGGGGGGGGGGGGGGCCTTAGAGAAGAATTAAAAGACTTTTAAAAGACAGTATGAACCTTGTTATAAAACAGAAAAAAGTATAAATAAATAAGTTTGTTTTCTCTTTGAAGAATAACACTCAAAAGACATAAGAAAAATTCAATATATGCTTAAACACAATATACCTATAGTAACAAATTATAAAAAAATAAGTATCTAGATAGAATATGTTTAATATATTTAAACTATATTCAAAGGAAAATATACAAAAATACATTAATTCTCAAGAATAAAAACACATTACAGAAATAATAATTCATAGATAACACATTGACAAATGATAAGGATAACTAAGCAACATATTTAATTAAATACAAATAAAAGAATAATGCAGCACACAACAGTTTAGGCCCATTTCGTTATTTACGACTTCTGGTTTGTTAGTTCTCTTGCACTGACAAGAGTATCTAGCGTATCCTTGAAACAGCTATATGCTGCATTATTACTTTATTTGTGCTTAAATACGTTGCCCTAGTTTTTCTTACATTGAAATTCATTCAATATCAAACAAATGTGTAATGTATTTTTTTCAGTAGATAATTTATTTATTTTTCTTTTTTGAGTTGCAGTCAGTAGCATAGTCAGGGTTCAGCTCTGGTGGTGGGAGCACAAATTGAATACACAAGAAAAATTGCATTTAATAAATAAATTAGGCCTCTGGGAGAACAGGTCCCCCTGCCCCTCCATTGTACTAATTAATGGTTGCAGTTGTCTAAATTATACTTAGTAATTTGTAATATAGACCTTTAAACACATACATAATAAAATTATGAGAAAATAATTTGTTTATTGTAAAACCACTGATATTTTAGCCATTTGCAAAAGATAAACATATACATATCTTAACCAAGTGAGGGAGCTTAGATACTTATTCTTACCTACAATAACACTCGATACTGGCATAGCCTGCTGTGCCACTTGAAGCCATCCTCCTGGTGCAGCACACAAATCAACTAAAACACGAGATTTTTGCAAAAACTCAAATTTTCTGTTCAACTGAATTAGCTTAAAAGATGCACGAGAACGAAAACCTGAAAAATAATTTGTTTAAAACTGAGAACTTGCTTAATTGTTAATTATAATAATATATTATAAATAATCATATCAATAAGTTTTATAACTATGGATATTAATTGCATAATTTCAAAGAAGTTTTTCTGGTAGAAACATTTAACATGCAGAGAAAAATTTCAAAATCATGAAATGTTTGTCTTACTTAAAAAGTTGCTGTTTTACATTAGAGTCAATATTCTGTCTTTGTGTAAAGTTACATAAATCGCTTTAAATTCAAAAGTATAACTTAAATTATATGTTAGCCACTAATCAGCTGTAATTAATTTTAAACTTGGTTAGTAAAACTTTATGTGTCTAGGCAGCCGACCACCAGATTCATATTTTGATAATTTTAAAGTAGTATTTTTTTAATGGTTGTTTATTCCATATCTTTTTAATGTTAAATGCTCAACCATGCATGTATTTTAAATTAATATTGTACTAATTTAATTTCTTCTGATCATTACATTTGCACATGTGTAAATGGAATGGTTAGAAATAGAATGAGGAAGTAGTATTCCTATGCTTCAACAACTTTTAAAGTTTCTGTAGTGCCTGGTAGCAGAAATTATGAGACGGGAGACGGACATCGCAGATTTTTAAGCAGCCTGCAGATTATTTTACAAAAAAAAAATTGATTTAAAAAATAAAAATAAAATCTTCGAATCCGATTTACCCAAAACAAAAAGAAAATAAACGTGTTTGTGAAGAGGGGATGGGAGATTCGAAAACCGAACTTTTTCCAGCTGAAGGGCCAATATTGTTAATTGTTCCACTTTGACCTACATATGTACAGTCTATAAACGATCATATGGAAAATAGAATGATATTAGCTAAAATTACAATAAATAAAACTGCTGCTTAAAAGACAATAACTTACAAAACGATATTCACAAGGTCCGATAAAATGATGGAAAAAATTATCGGAATATTTGCGATCATGATGATAGAAAAGATTATGGAATAAGTGATTAAAAGATAAAAACAAAGGGGCAGGCAATATCAGAAATAATCAGTAATATTACTAAAATAAAAATCTGAAACATCTTGAATGATTAACTTCTTGTGTGCAAAACACCTGAATGTCCTATAATGAAGGAATATTTGCGATCATGATGATAGAAAAGATTATGGAATAAGTGATTAAAAGATAAAAACAAAGGGGCAGGCAATATCAGAAATAATCAGTAATATTACTAAAATAAAAATCTGAAACATCTTGAATGATTAACTTCTTGTGTGCAAAACACCTGAATGTCCTATAATGAAAAAATATTGGTATACAGTTTTAAACAAGGTTAGAAAATAATTAGTGATTATAAATATTTAAAAAAAAAAAAAATCTTGGTAAACTTTTAAGAAATGGAAAAAATGGAGGAAACTGACACTGGCTTAAAGACAAACTTTACATTAGAAAAAGTTAAGAAAAAGATCAAAAATAAGTTTTTAAAATTTAATACATACGAAAAATAAGGACATAGCAATTATAAATGCATGTTTTTAATTAATATTACTAGAAATATATGAATTACAATTAATGAAATTAAGGGTTATTTTCTTAATGTAATTAAAACAATGTATACTTATAAATAGTTATTTAGGGAGCATAAATTAAATTTGATATATGTGCATCTGTACTTATATGTTCCTAATTCTATTTACACTCGTGCAAGTCGCAGATAAATTTTCAAACCCTCAATCTTTGTCGCAGATCAGCTAGAAATATTCTGCTAGGGGGCTGTAGTGTAAATTATTAGCACAGAAATTTCACTTTTAATTTCACCCGACCATTAGATTTGTGCATGCATAGATATAATGATAGACAGCTGAATAACAGGGTTAGCACACTTTCCTTAAAAACAATTTCAAGCACTTTTTAAGGACTTTCCAAGTACTATGCATTTATTTCTCAAGGACATCATTTCTTCCCCGTTATGAAGTTGTATGCTTTTCTGGGAGGAAAAATCATAGTAAACTAATATTATTGTTTAATGTTGAAACCGTTGAGGAAATTTTGGGGGGAAAACCATGTTGTTTAGGAAAATTTCAGTGACAGTATAACTACTAGGGAAATTTCCAGATGAAGCAGAACTTCTAAAAAAAAGAAAACACAATGCTGTGAATCTGCAGAATACTTTCAACCCTGACCTTTTCAAGCACTTTCAAGGACTTAACCAAGAAAATGGGAATTTTCAAGTACTTTCAAATTCAAGGCCTTGAAAATGTTGATCTAAAATTCAAGTACTTTCCCAATTTTCAAGCACCGTCCGTATGCACACTGAAATAAGGACTCAGTGGTTAGCTACATACGTATTGAAAATTTGATTTTGCACAAGCCACTGTGGCATGAACCATCATGGATGGACTTGCTTTTCTGATTAACTCCAATGATGACAATGAATAGAAAATAAAATCTTCATTCTTGTCACATCTAGTGGTACTCATTTAAAAAATGGTGTTACTTGTTAGGTGGTGTTAGTTGTTTAAAAAAGGGTGTAAACAGTTAATACACATGGCATATTTTACATTCATTTTTTATCAATATTATCTAAATTATAGGGATTTATGCTAATATTCATGAAATACAGACACAAAAATATCATGAATACAAAACATCATACCTTCCATATTGAATATTTTAATTATTTATACTGCTTAGTGTATAAAACATTTATAATTTGTATTGTCACGTTATGAAGTGATATTAGTTAGATACACTGAAAGTTGCCAGAAATGAGTCACAATTAACTATTAAGAATTGAAATCTAGTAGCCAGCAGCTATTAACTATAGAATTATAATTTAAGCTATATTCAATAGGAGTTAACTCTCAAGTATAGTTTACATTAGAAGCCAAATTTTTTCAATATTTTCTTTCATGCTGAAAGTTACAGAAGTTCTATTTGGGTAGTAAAATTTAACTCTGACATCATCACTTGTTCCTAACACTTTTTAATACAAACCAATTTTCACCATAATTACATAAAATGTTATATTTGCTCTTATGTTCATGTCGACTTCAGTCTTCATTACATATCTTAAACAGGAATGTCTGGGGAGGCGGAAGCTTTGCCAATATTTATTGTAGTAAAAGCTGAACAGTTAAATTTATAGTAGATAGCCACTGGCCGGTAAGGTCCTGAACTTTAATGATCAGTTAGTTTACGACTGCAAATGCAAATTTGTTTATCAAGTCATAGTTGATGCCTATTTTATTGCAATTTGCATGTTCAATCATTTTACACAATAAAAGAATTTAGAGAAAAAAATATATTTGCATAATTTACAAAATATGAACTATATGCAAATAATTTTTAATTATTTATTTTAATTATATTTTTGGTTCTAGATCTTCTATAGTAGATGTGAACAATGGTGAATGAGTGGGGTAGGATTATATAGTTTAATGGTGGCTTGCTTTATAAAATAACAACTTTACTCAGACTATAAATGAGTTTGGCTGGCATTGAGAATGAAGTTAATTGTCAGTTTTAAGAGTTTAATCACTCAGTTTGTCCTTGTTTCATGGTCATGCATGTTTGCAATCTCATGTATGTTGTCAAATATGCATAAAATTCGGCCGAAAAGTCTTTATATGCCTAGATGAATTTTTAAAACGTCAACGCTAAAAAATTGCCAAGAAACAGCCCCATGCCAAATTCTAAAAATTAACCTATGATTTATGCGAACATTAAGTAATTATATGCAATAAGACCATTTAACACAGTTCAAGCAATTCAAACTGCTGAGATAACTGTTCCATTCCATTATTTCACAAACTAATTTTCATAAAGGTAAGCATCGAAAGCAACAATTGAAAAGTAAAACTACATGTGGACAAATTTTGCCACGTAATTTTTACTATAGAATAATACTAATCATACCAGTTTCTTTTGCTAGTTTGTAATACTTATCCTTCCTCTGCTTTCCAACCTTTGATTTTTTTGGCATTTTGTATATTTCTTAGATACCTTAACCTTAGATATTTCCATAAAATGTATGGAAAAGTGCACATGTGCGAAATGTGAGTTATGAAAACAAAGGTAGATTGTTGCCACCACAGACTAATATTATATGGTATTCTGTGGTTGCCACTCTTTAAAGAAAATTGTTGTAACCCTGGAGGTAATGATTACGACTATATTATTAATTCACTGTGTAATTGCATCGGGTTTTAGATTCTAAATTTTAAACTTAAAATGTATATTTTTTATAAATTCTTATTAAACATTTTTATGCTATTAGAATCAATAAAATTTATTTTCCATTGAATCAGCAGTCCAGTACTCACTGCGACCATAACATATCGACTTTCTGAAGGGTGTTTTTGTTTTTTAGCTCGTGGGTGGTGCTCGCGCGCTGTCTCAGTGGGGAATTCTGGCTGCTTTTCATCTTGGGTATAATTCTGTTGTAGTTTGTGCTACTGAGGTAGTGTTCAGGTAGTGTCTTTCTTTTTCCTCACCTTTCTGGCTTTTCGGCGGTAAGTGGTTTTTTCGCTTTCTCCCCGGTAGTTTTTGGTGTTGTTTCTTCTTAGGTGCGTGGTTGGTTTACAAATGTCTGATTCCGTCCCCCCTTCGGGGTGGAACGATGCTCTTTTTGCTTTGGATTTGTATGGTCTGATAGAATGTGCTAGTGAATTGGAATGTCGCTCCTTTACCTTTTTCTTGTTTCCCTCGTCCCCTTTGCGGGCGGGTAACCCGTTTGTTCTTAGAAATAATATCATCAGTAACCTGTCGGTCCCCTCGGAGGCATCCCCGCCCTACAAAACTAGAGCAGGAAACATTGTCCTGACAGCTTACACAAAGAAAACGGCTCTGGAGATCATGGAAATAAAAAGCATACAAGATATCCCTATAACTGTAAAGTTAAGTTACGATAACATTCTATCGGATTTTGTGATCAGCAACATAGAAACTGAGATTACACTGGAGGAGATAACACAAGAATTAAAAGATCAAAATATAGAAGTATTTGAAATTTGCAGATTCAAAAAAAAAATTGAAAACGAAATACTACCTTTAAAAACCATAAAGTTTCGGACCCCAAACACAAGACAGAACATACCGGAGAAAGTTCACATAGGATTACAAATGCACTACATTAAAGAATTTATAGAAAAACCCAGACAATGCAGAAAATGTTGGTTGTTCGGACATGGAAGTAACAGCTGCAGATCACAGATAATATGTAAGAGATGTACAGGAAACCACGAAGAGAGAGAATGCCCTGGCACTACTGAACCAAAATGTCGCAACTGCAAACAGAATCATTCAGCAGACTTCGAAAACTGTGAAACTAAACAAAAAGAAATAAGCATACTAAAATTAAAAAGAGATGGCAAAATAACATACAGAGAGGCAAGAAATAAAATAAACGCATCATATGCAGAGAAGGTTAAAACCAAATCGAGACAAATAGACAACATGACACCGAATGAGATGACCCACCTAGAAATCCCGATGGAAACAATACAAACTATAGCAAATGTAGTGGTAATGACGATGAAACCTATGATAGAAGAGATGCAACAAATAATAAAAACTCAAACAAGTATAATACAACAACTTATGGAAAGACAAAATATACAGCCAGAAATCAAGGAAAATGAAACAATAAGTAAGAGCCAAGGAAAAGAAGAAAGTATTGAGCAGCAAAATATTAGAAATGAACAAACAATAGGGACCGAAACTAAAATAAGTAATGAAAAACAAAAAGGAAAAAGTCAACAAAGTAATAAAAGAACTAATAATGAATCTCCCATTAAATATAATAATAACAAAAAGAAACACGAAGAAAATGACCAAGAGAACAGATATAAAAGTCAAGGTGGAAAAATGGAAATGTAATGGTGTTTTCTGGTTTTGCCTGGAGTTTTTTTCCCTCTCCTGTTTGCGTTCTCTGCTCTATCCATAATTCAATGGAATATATGTGGCGCTAAAAAGCGCCGACCGGACCTAAATTTTTCCATGACTTTCCGCCAGGCTGACATCCTTATCATTCAAGAAACTTTCCTAAAATCTCACCACCCGTTTTCTCTTAAAGATAAAGAAATTTTTAGATTTGATCGGCCGGATCACAGTAGAGGAGGTGGTCTTCTCATAGCAATAAAAAAGAACATGAGTGCGAAGGTTATCAATCAGAAGATGCTACCTGACATCGAACTTCAAGAAATGGAAATTCACAAGCAGAACCATAAATTTAACATTTTTAACGTTTACTGTAGAAGAGGTATTAGGAATAACAACATGCTAAATGAGATCATGATAAAGAACAACACAAACTACTTAATTGCAGGCGATTTCAATGCGTCACACAGGAACTGGGGATTTTCGACAAATAACAGTGGAGAAAAACTTTTTAACTGGATGCAAAATCATCAATTATTTCTCTTAAACCACAGAACGGGAACTCGGATTGATGGGAATGGCTCCTTATCGGCCCTCGACCTGACTCTTTGCTCTCCCGATCTTGCTTCGGACATCGTATGGAATGTACTCCCAGACAATTTAGGCAGTGACCACTTCCCGATCAAAATTATTTTTAATCAAGCCCTTGGAACAGAAACATATTGCAGAGTTAACTTTAATTGGCAAATCTTCCATGAAGAAACCACGAAATGTGAGGAAGAACTTAAAGAACCAGAAAATTTCTGCAAGATCGTAAAAAATGCAATAAGCTCCAGCAAATCGGTTCAGGAAATTCCGGTTCCGAGAGTCCCTTGGTGGAACATAAAATGCAACTTCCTTCGCGCCAAAATGAGAAAACACCTCAATAAGGCAAAAAAACACACAAATTGCGAAGACTGGGAAGAATATAAAAAATATAAAAACAAACTGAAAAATCTCTTAAAAATACTTAAAAGAAATCACTGGGCAAGAACTTGCAAAAAGACAGCTGAGAATAACAACATTTACAAGATAATCAGGCAGCTAAAAACGTGCGTCGGCTCTTCATACCATAGTATTAACCATATCAGCAAAAACAATATAACGATAACCTCTGCAAAAGATCAAGCAAATTTTTTCAGTCAACAATATAATAAAAACCAAAACCACCCGAATTTACCTATAAGTTTTGTAGACACTGTGCAATCTCCCCTCAATAATAAATTTTCATGGGAAGAATTCAAATCAGCAATAAAATGTATCAGAGACTCGACACCTGGGCATGATGGAATAACAATCAAAATAATAAAAAACCTTCCGGAAGCAATTTTAATTTCACTTTGGAATATTGCTAACATCAGTTTTAGCACGGGCAGGATTCCAGCGGACTGGACCCATTCGATCATAATTCCTATTCTGAAGCCGCACAAAGACCCCAAGGACACCAAAGCATACAGACCGATTGCCCTTACACCTACCACTGCCAAAATAATAGAAAGAATGATTCTGCAAAGACTTATCAATGATACTTATTATAAAAAAAAGCTTTTCCACAAAAACAACTACGGATTTTTACCTCATAAAAGTTGCATTACACTTCTAGCAAGAACACAACATGATATTCTCATAGCAAGGAAAAATAAAAACCATATATTCTGTGTATCCATTGACCTGAAGGCAGCATACGACTCTATTTGGATAGATGGACTACTGAAAAAGGCGGCAGGCAAGGGAATCCTAGGACAAACTGGCCTGTGGATCCATAACTTTCTCAACCAAAGAACTAACCAAATAAAATGGAGGAATACACTTTCAAACCCGGTACCTTGTAACCAAGGACTCCCACAAGGCTGTATTATTAGTCCTTTCCTGTTCATGCTCTATATGAACGACCTATTCCAGCATATACCTGAGGAAGTAACGTGCCTAATTTATGCCGACGATATCATAATATACAGTGAACACAAAGATAGAAAAGAAGCAAAAAGAAACCTTCAATATGCAGTCAACATTTGCAATAACTGGTGTAAAAAATGGAGACTTTCAATAAATCCGGAGAAATGCCAAATCATTAACTTTACAAATAAAAAAAAGAAGATACCTTGTGAAATCAAAATAAACAACACATTAATACCAGAAGTTAACAAAATAAAAATGTTGGGAATCATCTTCGACAAAAACCTTTCTTGGAAGGATCATTTTAATCATCTAAAACAAAAGAGTGCAAAAGCTTTAAACGGTTTTAAATATATCTCTTCAAAAAAGTGGGGCGCAAACACCATTCATCTGCTTAAAATTGGAAATGCAACTATCAGAAGCCAGCTTGAATATGGATGCCAGATCTTTAGTGCAGCAAGCAAATCTCAGTACAAAAAAATTAATCCTATTTATAACAACATGTTAAGAATAGCTACGGGTCTTCCTAAATGCACGCCGATTAATATACTCCTTGCAGAAACGAATTCTATTCCGCTTCAAGAGAGACACGCAACTCTTACCAAAAAATTCTTTATAAAAAATGTTTACTTGGGAAGCTGGTCTCCTCTACATGACATCATTTGGAATCCCCCTTCAATAATCTATAGAAATTGGAAATATGAGAAAGCACCTATCACTAGGAAAATGAAAAATATCTTTGATGAGTTGGGGATGTATAAAACTAATCTCCTGACTTGGACCCCTCCAACCGAAAAGAGCAACTACAAGATTTTAACTAATGAACTGTCATTTCAAAGTAAGAACATCCCGGATCTAATAATTCAAGCCTTTTTCAAAAATTTTGTTGAAAACCATCAATCATACATCTTCATAGGAACAGATGGATCGAAAACTGAACATGGAAGTTCTATTGGAATAGTTGTTCCTAGTCTTCAAATTAATAGAAGCTATACAACGTCAAATCACAACTCCATATTCACAATCGAAGCACTTGCCATCTTAAAAGCGGCGGAAGAGTGGATTGGCAATGAAGAAAATTACATAATTTGTACTGATAGCCTCAGCACTCTTAAAGGCCTTAAAAACATAAAAAAAGATTCCCCTTGCATTATTTTACAAATTCACAAAGTTCTTGTTGAAAAAGCTATAGGGAAAAATATCATTCTCGTCTGGACACCCGGACATAAAGGCATACACATCAATGAACAGGCGGATACTGTTGCAAAACAGGCACAACTCCACAACACTATTCATGGCATAGCAGGTGAAGATATAAAAAAAAGCATGGATAACGAGGCAAAAGAATTTGGAAGCAAAGAATGGTACAATTACAAGAATCAGAATAACTTCCCTCATATTGACCCTAGGAAAATGTGGTTTTGCAAAAGTTTTCTTAATAGAAAGAATGAAGTTATTATTCAGAATGTTCGAGCTAAAACTCTGTTTTTGAACCCCGTCCTTCATAAAATGAAAATTGTGGATACCCCGAACTGCCTGATTTGCAAGAGTGTAGAGTCTATAGATCATTTTCTATTTGTTTGTCCGACGTATCGTGAGGCACGCAAGAATCTTTTATCGTTTTTATCCCAGCATAATATTTGTTGTTCCTATATAGAACTTATGAAACATTTTTCAAAAGAGTTGTGCTTTGAACTTTCGTTTTTCTTTTCCAAGATTAATAGGTTTTAATCCTTTTATCCTTTTGTCGTCTAATTTTAGATCTCCTTTCCCCTTGGGACAGAAGGCGGAGTGCCAAGTCCCATTTTTGCACTCTAGAAAGAGTGCACATTCAATTCAATTCAATTTTGTTTTTTAATTTAAATCCAATCAAAATAAACTTTACATTTATTTTATAACGACTTGGCAGCTTAATTATTCAAGTAAATCAATCATAGTGCCATACAAATATAATATTAGTTAATACTTTAAAATCTCTGTGTTTACAATACTAAGCTTCAATTTTCTCTTTTCTAGAATGCCCCTGTGTGTGTTTTACACAAATGTTCCTAATAACAAGATACCTCTTGACTTTGAAATACAACTTTCCCAAGCGTTAGCTGAAATATTATCAAAGCCGATAGAGGTACCAAAACTTTTTTTCATATCACCACATTTCTATCTCGGGAACTTAAGATTAGTGATTAAATGTTGAACAATAAGGAGTCGCTGTTTTTATCTATATAAATACATACCTATATTTTATAATTTATCAAAATATTGCAAAGTGATTTCGCATGTATTTGTTCATAAGTGATACAGGGTTCATAACGCATCACTGAGGACATGGAAACGTCAAGGGAATAATGCAATAGCTGAAAAAATGCATATTTTCATCAAAAACTGGAAATTTTTCAGAGTTGACCTAAAACTTATCTCGCATATTTTGTCCCTCTCCCACATGTGTGAAATGCTTACTGAATTTGTAAGGGGAAAAAAGTTGTAATGAAAGCATAATAATTTTTTTGGCATTATCCCAAAGACCGGTACGGTCTTGAATTTGGCGACTTTTCTGGCGCCCGATGATGAGACAGTTGCCATAGTATCCAACCAAGTCGCAAGGTTACCATGATTATGTGAGCACGAATGTAAATAAACAAACTGCGTAGTAAAATGTGCAGAAACGTAAGTGCAAAGGGACATTATTTTTATCATAGCTCGTAACGGTAAACTGACGATGATGCCAAATAAAAATTGAGGCTAAATCCCAAAGACCGGTACGGTTGTTTTTTTTCTATCGCGCCAAATCGGCGATAAGTGGAGGGCTATGTTGCGACCTTGGTAACTCTTTAACTCATCGTACTTCGTAACCATGGTAACCTTGCGAGTTGATAACTCTGGCAACTGTCTTAATTTGTGTTATTTTATGCTCATTATGAATTATTGTACTGATCTTTTAAAATTAGATGTTTGGGAACAAGATTTAAATACAAGTATTGGTAAATTTTCTTTGATTTCATTTGAGTGTAGTAAATGGCTGTGAAGAGTGAAAGATTTAGTATTGTTCTTTTTGATCGTTTGGTTGATAGTGGTAAATTAATGTGATTAAATGGTGTGTGAATCAGGGGTTGATTGCAAGTGGGTAATGCGATTGTGTGAGAGGAATGATAGTACGGAAGAGTTTGATGATTATACGTGGGCTTGCCGTGTTTTTGGAACGAATGCGCATTACGTATAAGGAATCGTACGTGGTTTGTTCTAGATTGAGATTTTGAAGCGCGGAAGTAACATAAAAATCACTTTATGAGCTATGGAACACTTTTTGCACAGATAGATATTGCTATGTGCGATCTCTGACAGCCAGGGGAACAGGATACTGTGATGTTTGTTTAGCTGGCGACCGTATCGAGGTTAGCCCGCAAAGCGGTCATAGATCCATGTTCTAATTACTACATTACTCTATAAGCCACAGAACACCCGTTGCACAAGCAGCTGTTGCTACGTGCGATCTTCGACAGCCAGCGGAACCAGATTCTGTGATGTTTTTTTAGCGCTCGAGCGTAGCGAGGTTAGCTCGCGAACCGGGTGGAGATCCATGTTCTAATTGCTACAGCACTCTATGAGCCACAGAACACCCGTTGCACAAGCAGCTGTTGCTACGTGCGACCTCCGACAGCCAGAGGGACCGGATTCTGTGATGTTTTTTTAGCGGGCGAGCGTAGCGAGGTTAGCTCGCGAAGCGGGCGTAGATCCATGTTTTAATTGGTACATCACTCTATGAGCCACAGAACACTTGTTGCACAAACAGCTGTTGCTACGTGCGACCTCCGACAGCCAGCGGGACCGGATTCTATGATTTTTTTAGCGGGCGTAGATCCATGTTCTAATTGCTACATGACTCTATGAGCCACAGAACACCTCTTGCTACGTGCGACCTCCGACAGCCAGCGGGACTGGATTCTGTGATGTTTTTTAGCAGGCGAGAGTAGCGAGGTTTGCTCGCGAAGCTGGCGTAGATCCATGTTTTAATTGCTAAATCACTCTATGACCTACAGAACACTTGTTGCACAAACAGCTGTTGCTACGTGCGACCTCCGACAGCCAGCGGGACCGGATTCTATGATGTTTTTTTAGCGGGCGAGCGTAGCGAGGTTAGCTCGCGAAGCGGGCGTAGATCCATGTTTTAACTGCTACATCACTCTATGAGCCACAGAACACTTGTTGCACAAACAGCTGTTGCTACGTGCGACCGCCGACAGCCAGCGGGACCGGATTCTATGATTTTTTTAGCGGGCGAGCGTAGCGAGGTTAGCTCGCGAAGCGGGCGTAGATCCATGTTCTAATTGCTACATGACTCTATGAGCCACAGAACACCTGTTGCTACGTGCGACCTCCGACAGCCAGCGGGACCGGATTCTGTGATGTTTTTTAGCAGGTGCGCGTAGCGAGGTTAGCTCGCGAAGCGGGCGTAGATCCATGTTCTAATTGCTACATGACTCTATGAGCCACAGAACACCTGTTGCTACGTGCGACCTCCGACAGCCAGCGGGACCGGATTCTGTGATGTTTTTTTAGCGGGCGAGCGTAGCGAGGTTAGCTCGCGAAGCGGGCGTAGATCCATGTTCTAATTGCTACTGCTACATCACTCTATGAGTCACAGAACACCTGTTGCACAAACAGCTGTTGTTACGTGCGACCTCCGATAAATACATTGAATTACGATATATACATACGTATATATATGCATATACATACGTATATATATACATATACATACGTATATATATACATAGACATTACTTTAGAAACTTACATTCGTTTAACCTCTAATTTTTGTAGGATATATCTAAATTTATCTTCTTTGTCGGATATTTTTAATTAACCGGAAAATAAAATATTAACTTTCATTAAAATATATACACGAGTTTTTTTGCGAAAAATCGTTACATATCTTCCCCTCACTCGCATATACATTGCAATTTGCTAGTAAATGTATACATCTTTAGAACGTTACTTAGAGACTATGATAAAAATGATTAGTAGTGTATATTCACTTAAAATGCACTTTAGCAAATGAAATCTTTAAATATATATTGCTATTAATGTATTCTAAATAACTAATGTTCATTACAAATATAATTTCGATGTTTAATGGGATTAATTTCAATTTTTATTTGGCATCATCGTCAGTTTACCGTTACGAGCTATGATAAAAATAATGTCCCTTTGCACTTACGTTTCTGCGCATTTTACTACGCAGTTTGTTTATTTACATTCGTGGTCACATAATCATGGTAACCTTGCTACTTGGTTGGATACTATGGCAACTGTCTCAACATCGGGCGCCAGAAAAGTCGCCAAATTCAAGACCGTACCGGTCTTTGGGATAATGCCAAAATTGAAATTAATCCCATTAAACATCGAATTTATATTTGTAATGAACATTAGTTATTTAGAATATATTAATAGCAATATATATTTAAAGATTTCATTTGCTAAAGTGCATTTTAAGTGAATATACACTACTAATCATTTTTATCATAGTCTCTAAGTAACGTTCTAAAGATGTATACATTTACTAGCAAAGTCTGCAATGTATATGCGAGTGAGAGGAAGATATGTAACGATTTTTCGCAAAAAAACTCGTGTATATATTTTAATGAAAATTAATATTTTATTTTCCGGTTAATTAAAAATATCCATCAAAGCAGATAAATTTAGATATATCCTACAAAAATTAGAGGTTAAACGAATGTAAGTTTCTAAAGTAATGTATATGTATATATATACGTATGTATATATCGTAATTCAATGTATTTGTCGGAGGTCGCACGTAACAACAGCTGTTTGTGCAACAGGTGTTCTGTGACTCATAGAGTGATGCAGCAATTAGAACATGGATCTACGCCCGCTTCGCGAGCTAATCTCGCTACGCTCGCCCGCTAAAAAACATCACAGAATCCGGTCCCGCTGGCTGTCGGAGGTCGCATGTAGCAACAGCTGCTTGTGCAAAGGGTGTTCTGTGGCTCATAGAGTGATGTAGCAATTAAAGCATGGATCTACGCCCGCTTCGCGAGCTAACCTCGCTACGCTCGCCCGCTAAAAAAACATCACAGAATCCGGTCCCGCTGGCTGTCGGAGGTCGCACGTAGCAACAGCTGCTTGTGCACCGGGTGTTCTGTGGCTCATAGAGGGATGTAGCAATTAGAACATGGATCTACGCCCGCTAAAAAAACATCATAGAATCCGGTTCCACTGGCTGTCGGAGGTCGCACGTAGCAACAGCTGTTTGTGCAACAAGTGTTCTGTAGCTCATAGAGTGATTTAGCAATTAAAACATGGATCTACGCCCGCTTCGCGAGCAAACCTCGTTACTCTCGCCTGCTAAAAAACATCACAGAATCCGGTCCCACTGGCTGTCGGAGGTCGCACGTAGCAACAGGTGTTCTGTGGCTCATAGAGTGATGTAGCAATTAGAACATGGATCTACGCCCGCTTCGCGAGCTAACCTCGCTACGCTTGCCCGCTAAAAAAACATCATAGAATCCGGTCCCGCTGGCTGTCGGAGGTCGCATGTAGCAACAGCTGCTTGTGCAACGGGTGTTCTGTGGCTTATAGAGTAATGTAGTAATTAGAACATGGATCTATGACCGCTTTGCGGACTAACCTCGATACGGTCGCCAGCTAAACAAACCTCTCAGTAGCCTGTTCCCCTGGCTGTCAGAGATCGCACATAGCAATATCTATCTGTGCAAAAAGTGTTCCATAGCTCATAAAGTGATTTTCATGTTACTTCCGCGCTTCAAAATTTCAATCAAACTCAATCTAGAATAAACCACGTACGATTTCTTATACGTAATGCGCATTCGCTCCAAGAACACGGCAAGCCCACGTATAATCATCAAACTCTTCCGTACTATCATTCCTCTCACACAATCGCATTACCCACTTGCAATCAACCCCGGATTCACACACCATTTAATCACATTAATTTACCACTATCAACCAAACGATCAAAAAGAACAATACTAAATCTTTCACTCTTCACAGCCATTTACTACTACACTCAAATGAAATCAAAGAAAATTTACCAATACTTGTATTTAAATCTTGTTCCCAAACATCTAATTTTAAAATATCAGTACAATAATTCATAATGAGCATAAAATAACACAAATTAAGACAGTTGCCAGAGTTATCAACTCGCAAGGTTACCATGGTTACGAAGTACGATGAGTTAAAGAGTTACCAAGGTCGCAACATAGCCCTCCGCTTATCGCCGATTTGGCGCGATAGAAAAAAACAACCGTACCGGTCTTTGGGATTTAGCCATTTTTTTTTACTAAAAAATGTTTTTTTTTTTTTTTTTGTGAAGTAAGGAGCAACATGTTAAGTAATATTTTAAATCCAGTATAAAAAGTAGTTATTCAAAGTTTTTCTGAATTATTTAGGTAGGTCTTTAATTTATTGTAATAAACGACAGTAAATAATTTAATTATCTATTTTCATAAAAAGATGCTAAATAATAATCATCCTTTTGTTTATATATTGTTTGCGGTAAACCTGGAAATGTATGAAATTCCCCTGGAAAAGTCAGGAAATTTAATTTCAGAAATTGAATGTGAACCCAGTGATGCATTTCATAAAAGAAGAGGAGGCGATAATTTTTCTAAAAAATTCATATTAATAAAAACTTATCTAGAATCTATTAATCAGATACACAGGGAACTTTATCCTCTACAGTGAAAAGGCCCCTTTCCAAGAACTGTGTTCATCATGCATTATAAAAGATGTCTGTCTTTCTCCGAGTGTTTCTGTAGCAGAAAATCTAAGCTTTGTGCAAATGTGAAATTTAGTACTGTGTTAGCTGAACTCCCAGTAAGACAGATCTCATTGAGTATATTTTTTAATTGAAATTTGTTATTAGTTATTTTATGTTGAAGCATGATTTTGAGCAATTTTCACACAGATTGGTTCCTTAGTTCTTGACACTATCTAAAAGATCAAAGAACATTGTTTCTAACAATATCTTAAACCGAATCCGTTGGGCATTATTTATTTATTTCTAAATACATCAAAATATGCATGTTTAAATTATATAATTGTTATTTCGCTTAATTCAAAATGGAAATTTAGCACAATTCTATAATTTAGCATAAATTTATGTATATATTTTCACATTCTAATATATATATATATATATTTAATTACTCTATTTTTTATTTTCAAACTAAAGCATAAAATTAAGATTTTTAATTCCACTACAAAGCACTTCATTAGCTATGCACTGAATGTTGCAACAATGTCACAGTTTATATCTATTTCTATGAGAAGCAGTGGCGTATTTATAAAGTGGATAATGAATTGACATTTTTTAAACACAATTTTGAATTAAACTTTAGTTTGAACAATTTTCAATGTTATAATATGAATGTTCTTAAGCAGGGTTCATTCTAGGTATTTATTAATTGGGGCGGCCTGCCCCGCTGTCCTCAAAAAGTAAAAAACCTACCCTGCATACCCCAATATTACAATCGAAAAATGCCACCCACCAGCCCTTTTTTAAAATGTCACCTTACCATGTATTCTCACATTTTCAAAGCATCTAGAAATGTGCAACATTTTTTTCCATTCATTATATATTAAAGCCACACAAAAGTCACAGTAGTATTTAAAACCAAATGAGTGGTGAGTGTACCAATAACTGGTTACCACCTGTTGAAGACCCAGACCGTCCGACTCGTCCTGAGGACTTGAGTATCTATTTGGACGGCCGTGGTTACCACCTGTTGTTGTTGTTGAAACCCAGACCGTCCGACCTACCAGAAAGGTGTAAGGCCGTGGTTACCACCTGTGGCATACTTTGCCCTTTGTTGGTATCCTCTACTCCGCAGGGGAAATCACATCTCTGTGCTTGACCACTGAGCTATCATAAAGGGTTTCTCATTGTTCCTCATGCCTAGACTGAATATTCATTTCTTCCCAGCCCAGCCCTTAAAATTAAGCATAGCTTTTCAGTAATTTTTCAAAATTCCCCTGAAAAAAAAATTGAATTAAATCTAGTGGAATTTCAAATAATTATTCGTGTTATCTTGTACTATTAAACTCAAATTAATGAATTATAAAAGAAATTCGAAAATAAATATGAGTCTGTAGGGAAAGTCATGTGCTGCCTACATCAGATTTTTCCTTTTTGGAGATGAATCATTAATTCATACGCACAAAACGCATTGTGCATTTCTCACTAAATAAAGGAGTTTAAGTTACAAGAAAAGTATTACAACTCGAAGAACTCTTCAATTTTAATAAAACATTTACGACCATTATTGTAGTAACATTATGACAAAAACAATTACACCAAATCCCAAAACCCGGCCGTCCAAACTGTTGCTCATGTCCAAGGACGAGTCGGACGGTCTGGGCTTTCAACCAAATCCCAACAGTAATACTGAATGTACTTATACATATAAAGCTCTTTATCATTCTTCACAAATCATTTTCGTACTGCACAAATTGTGCATTAATTCGCACTGAAGGTATCAATTCTGGAAACCTGTTCTTCCTAGTACGTTTCTACCTGTCATTGAATTTAACTAATGGATTCGTCCAAAATCATGTGACCCAAATGCCTTCTCATTGGAGCCGAAAAGTAACCTAGAATGACTTTTTTCCTAAACAACCCCTTCTGTGGAGCGAGAAAAATCTGTTAACAATCACTACCATACTGCTACAGCTGTAATGGCTGGGGTACGATTCTACGGAGATGATGATTCTATCCTTTGACAGTGCCCTGTCGAACTTTGTGTGCAAAATTCGCAGCCGCTATTTTCGGCTTGTGGATTTATTTATTGATTAAATATTCATTAAATATAATATATTTTGCATCATGATAAATAAGAAAAAATTAATCTATATGCAGTAGTTTTGGATATACACTGCAGCTGATGGAGCTTAATGCTAATAAAGGGCACAACCTTAGGAATGGGGAGGAGGGATGCTTTTCCGAGCTGAATTGCTGATATTGTGACAATGTATTGTTGCTCTACTTTAACCTACACATGTATGACCCATAAACAACTATAGGGTAAATATGAATGTGTGTGGCAAGGCAAAAATAGCACGTTTGGAGGCTACTATCCTGCCCAGGCATACTTTCTATTAATTTTATAGCATGGGTACAAGTTTTCCTTCCATAGGATGGATTTCCATTTTTGAAAAACAGGTGGACAGAAACGCTTCATGTTTCATTTCGATTCGATTATGTTTTTCGCTGTAATCTGCGACATTGCCCATGAAGGCCTGTTTGTCCCTACCAATGCTAGTTACTACTGATTCTCGGTATTTTTTTCAGGAAACATCATACAGCTGATTATGGAATTTGCATAGTTTTCTATGGAAAATTGCCTTTCATCCAGGTCGATGTATATTTACATCCGTTTGCGTGGTAATTACAATCAGCATGACAACGGGGATTTACGGCTGTGTTCACAGTAATGCCAATCCGTACGTAACAATGGGAAATTACAGCTGTGGCTCGCGTGTAATGTAAATTAAGATCGCTTTTTTCATGAAAGTAATAAATATGTTTCTTTGAAAGTTGTTGAATTCGGCATAAATTGCTAAACTGTTAGTTTTTTAATTATTTTTGCATAAACAGTGCAATTGCACAATTCTGTCTATGCTCTCGTGAATTGTCGAGAGTCCATTAGTATCTTT
Source organism: Amaurobius ferox (assembly GCA_951213105.1). Lineage (NCBI taxonomy): Eukaryota > Metazoa > Arthropoda > Arachnida > Araneae > Amaurobiidae > Amaurobius > Amaurobius ferox. The sequence continues at coordinate 100,195,130 of OX578145.1, read as the reverse complement.
TTTCCATCTATCCCCATATTTTAAATATCGTATATTAGATTAACTAAACTAGCTTATTTTCATATTCTGGTTAATTATTATAATTATAATTTTATAAACAGTACAATTGCACAATCAGCTTACGTTCTTGTGAATCGTCTGGAGTCCATCAGTATCATTTTCCATTCATCTCCATCTTCTAAATATTGTATGTTAGATTGACAAAACTAGCTTGTTTTCATTTTCTGGTAAATGATTATGGTTAATTTTTTATTTAGTTTTGCATATATAGTAAGATTATGGAATTCAATTTTATGTTCTTGTCTCTCATGAATTCCCAAGAGTCTACTAGTATCTTTTTCCATCTATCTCCATCGCATAGCTGACAACTGTGCTGGTTTTTCCAGGAAACTCTTGTTTTTTAGTGATTTCTCCTGATCCCGACTTTTAACAAGAATATCCCAGATTTTTGTCCATTTTTTTAGAATTCCCTAAAGTTAAGGATTTTACAATGAAAATTCTCTGTTACAGGGAATTTAATTCGAACTTGCGGCCGCCATTTTGTTTCTTCTATGCATGAACCTAGTAACCACAGAATATTATATTCAGAAGCATCACTCCCATAGGAGCCCATGGCAATACATCTTTAACATGAGATTTCACATAGACACTAGCACTCCAAGTGACTAACCATCGGAACTACGATGTAAACAAAGCGCGGCTGCTAGATTTGGCGAATTTTGCTCTCTTGGCTATTTTAGCCGGGCAAAAAAACATATGGGACTGTACTTTTATAATTTTTTAAAACTATAAAAATGATCAGTATTTAAAAATACTTTTATTTGTAACAAATATATTAGTTTAAGTAAATTTAAATATAGATATATATTTAATTCATATAATCATAAACTACATATAAAAATGTAGATGCATTGCATTATTTCACTGTAAAACATTATGCATGAAAAATTACAAGCTAACATACTCAAAAGACTTTAAATATATATTATTTTCAGTCTAAAAAACTAAAAAGTATACTGGCATGTTGATTGTTTATTTATTTGGTTCTTAATTTATTCTGCGATGCTGATAACAGAATGTTTTTTTTAAATATACAGATGTTTTCATAATAAATAACAAATTCACATAAATGTACTATCAAAGGTGTTGAACTCAAATGTTAATTGCCTTGGAGGGGGGGGGGGATTTTCCTCAATGTCTCATTTAATAAAAAGTATATATATATAACTGTTACTAGTGGTCATAATTCATACTCTACTACTGCTAGTAAATTATTACTAAATTATTTAAATGTACTAAATAGCAATTTACGAGATTCTGGTGATAGCTACATTATTCTAAATAACAGTAAGGAATTAAAAAATAAATTAAAAACGCTTGGTAAAATAATAGGATTTCAAACTTTTGATTTTAAAGATCTATTTAATAATATTAAGATCACTGATCTATATGATGTCATTTTAGCTTTATATAATGCTTATATTACTAAACATTCTAATATTACAAAATTTACCAACTTTCCTAAGCTTCTCTATTTTGTTCTTTTCAATAATTATATCTTTCAAGGTAATAAATTATACCTACAAGTCTCAGGTGTTCCACAAGGTGGCTGTAGTAGCAGTATGTTAGCTAATTTATACCTATATCATTATGAAAAATTCTTTACTTCAACTGATTATAAAATTTATAGATATGTAGATGATCTGATTTGTCTTGTATTTACTGATAACTATGTCATAGATATAGATTTCTATCCGGATAATTTGGAATTAATACCTAATGAAACTTCTATTAGTAATAATGTTTATTATTTGGATTTAAATCTAATTATAGAACCTGCTCATGGGATAGTTACTAAATTATATGATAAAAAAGATTTTTTTAAATTTAATATTAATAAATTATTACCTTTTAATTCCTGCAACTCGATTCAATTGTTTAGAAATATTATACTTAATCAACTTTTTAGAATTTATAGATTATCAGATAAAAAATTTCATGCTTTGCACATTAATAACCTCAAAATTACCAGTAAAATGTATCAATATCCTGCATATTTAGTCAATAGTATAGTTAATAAGTTTCGATTAGCCTAAAATTCTCATATTCTCCCCTTATTATCTTATTTTAGCCGTACTTCTTCATTCTCCTGCAATTATATTTTCATCTTTTTATCTCGAAGCTTTAACAGTTGAATAACTCATTTTATTTCATTTTATTGCTTTTGCGCAGTACAGTTTTTATTACTCTCTTTGGCAACAGCAAATCCCATCTTTTCATTTTGGCATATGGCAACATTGATCCAGTCATATTTTGCTCGTCATGGTTGCGCTGAAGAGGTGTGTTTTGAGGTATTTATGTTTCCTTTATTGTTCCAATCTATATGCTTGTCGTCCATATAACACAAGTTTATAGATAAAATCTATCTTGTGTTTCAGAAACAAGCATTTTTGTGTTCATTTCGAAAGGATATATGGACCCGACGAGAATTTTTTCGAAATGAACTTTTCGTAAGCCTAATCTCGTAAGCCTAAATCTCCTCCATGTGCAAGCTTTTTTGCTTGATTTTTTGTTTTCTTATTTGCATTCCTCATTTTTGAAATTTGTTGATTGTCTTTGTCCTTATGACTTGCATTATGCTTTATTATTTCCTCTTTTTGTCTTAATTTCTTTTATTTCTTTGTATTTGTAGAAAATTTTGGAATAGTGTATTATGAGTTACTACATACATTCTAACTTTGGATTTAATAATTTATATTTATATAAATATATATATATATATATATATATACACATAGAATATCAAATTCAACTTAAATAGCTCTAAGGAAAACTGTTCAAATATTAATTTTTATACATTTTATTATAAAATGCAAAAAAGGTTTTTACCTAATAATACCAATGTCTTTTAGAATGTAGTCTAGTCAGCAGTAATAATACTGCACTATTTTCTTATGATGAACATGTGTATACTTATGACAAATGTATAGAATGATTAAATAGCAAATAATATTTTTATTCTAAATAAAAATATATTACATACCCTGTAACATAATCAGTTTCTTTTGGTAATCCATTTTTTGAAATACTCTATTCAAAATTCTTAATAATCTCAAATAATCTTTTTGCACGCTACTCAAACATGCTACAAGAAATCATGGTTCTATTAAGTCTCTAAAGAAGCGTTTCATTTGGGGTCAAATAGGGTTACATTAACAGAATGTCTTTGCGAAAACTATTGATGACCATTTCTGACCATGCCAAGCATGCCAACTTTCAAAATGGTTATTACTTGGGCACGCTGCAAAATCTAGACTAAAATGTCTGTATATATTAGTCTGTGCTAGTACCAGTACTAAGTTGCATAATTTTCACTTTACTGATGGATACTGTTTCAAATAAATAAACTGTGATTCCACATATATAGATTACATTGGCGTGTAATGTTCAAAAATTCTTTTCCATCCATGTTTAATTTCAAATTATATGAATTAAAAAATACACAACATTAATTTCTTTGCAGTATGTTTCATTATTAATTAATATTTTTGTACAACATTTATTGCTTTTTAAGTGTGATTTCGTGTGTATTGATTTAATGCTGTGTAACGTTTAAGCATCCTTTCCCATCTATCTTAATTTTGATAGAATCTCAAATTAATTACAGTACTTTTACATCTTTGTACTTTGTCGTTTACATAAAAATGAAGGATTATTTTCCTTAAAATATGTTCAAAATGAATACACAATGGAATTCCCCCCCCCCCCCCCCCCCCCCTTCTTTTCTAGGCAGTAGAGTCCCAAAATCATTTCTCTATTCACATTCATCTAATCAACTAAATTACAATTTAAGAAGTAAGCATATTTTGTTTCAATGAGCCAATCCCCTCTAAAATTAGACATTTTCAATGTTATAGTGAGTTATCATTTTTTTGAAAAATAAACATATATTTTTTCTGATGTAAAAAAGTTTTTTCTCCAGTTTTTCCCTAAGTGATATTGAACAGATTATACGCTGATTTGGATTTTTATGTCCTAATGTTGACAGTATGCCATCTTCTAAATATTGTATATTAAATTGACTAAACTAACTTTTTTTCATATTCTGGTTAATTATTAAGGTTAATTTTTAATTATTTTTGCATACAGTACAATTGCACAATTCAATTATGTTCTAATGAATTGTCGAAAGATCATTAGTTCTTTTCCATTCATCTCTATCTTCTAAATATTTTGTATTAGATTGACTAAACTAGCTTATTTTCATATTCTAGTTAATTTTTTAATTATTTTCAGATATACAGTGTGATTGTGCAATTTGTTTTCATGAATCACCACAAGTCCATTACTATCTTTTTCACCTATCTCCCTCTTCTAAATATTGCATATTAGATAAACTAAACTAGCATATATTTATTTTCTGATTAATTATTATTAAGGATCTTTTTTAGTCATCTTCACATACACGGTACCCATTTTGAAAAATGGGTATGAACCCTGTGAAGGAATATTTTCCAAAAATTGGTATTAAAACATTGATTTAGGCATATAAAAAAAAAAAAAAACCATTTTGGCAATAATATATTAAAATTGGATATATTCATATCTTTAAATAATATTTCACTTATTAACGTGACTGCTAAAAAAACCTTAAAACTACTGATACTTTCCTTCTTCACTACTGAAATCTTCAACTGGTTGGCATCTCTGTGTGACTTAAGGGCATCATATGTACACACTTTTTGTTGTGCACCATATGGCACTTCGTGACATATATAAGTATCTGTTGATGAAAAAATGGAATTTTTCATAAAGTCGTAAACAGTGTTGTGCAGTGGCAAAGTAAGAAATACAGGAGTCAAGTTTTGCAATTGAAAATGCTGAGTCTGTGTTTATTTAAATTTCAGAATCTTGCCAATTTACAATGGCTTGCTGCTATAAGCATATACAGCCTGAACATATATACAAGTTGATTTACATAAGTAAATTGCACAAGAAGTTCACTCTGGAAACATAACTAACAGTAAACTTCAGTTACCTTTTATACGTCGTTTAGTTTTCACCTCATGCAGGTCACATACCGGAACACAAAACCTTTTCTGACACATTATAGTTGAATCTTTAAATTAGAATCAGTCGACATTGCTTAAGATCAAAAGCAGTAAAAATCACCTGTGTATAAAAAATTCTACTAGTGACAAAAAACGTCACTCACAGACTAACTCATCTGAATATGAACTTTTTAACCTTCATTACCATAATCGTCTAGTACCAAGACATTATGTCAGAAGACCGTCAGATTAAATCTAAAAAGAACAGAGATATGATCAGAATCGAATCGAAACAAAAAGCTGTTTCCACAGTGAACCTCTTATATATATTAGTATGGATACCTACTGGAATACTATGTTGTCCGGGTTCCAACTCAAAATATGTAAATGAGTTTGTGTATGCAGCGGATATTCAATTTGAATGAACACTTCTGCTGAAAGAACGCCATGAGTCATTCCCGAGAACAAAATAAGTGGTTCAAAAATAAAATTGAGTTTATGAATATCGTTCAGGGGAATGGTGAATCATGATGTTTGTTTACACTCTTCCAGCAGTATCTAGTGCAAGTTGATTTGTATTGTTGAGATCCCATCCATTAACAAAGCCGGAAAATGTTTGACTTTGCCTATTCGATTGTGGATAATTTTAAAAAATGTACTATTGCTGCATGCGTATGTGAGAATTTATAATATAATGTAATAAAATTGGAATATTTTCAGTCTAGGCCAGGTGTCCTAACTTGCACCCATGTTTTATAGCTAGATCGCAAGAATATCACATTTTTTAAAGTTTCGGTGCATGACAGTTTCTCGTTCAGAGAAATTTCAGATTTCTTGTTATAGATTATACCCATTTTTAACACTTTACAACAAAGTTGAAAAGTGTTTATGACTTTGTCCATTCTGCCTGTCTGTCTGTCCGTTAGCATGATAACTGCCATAAAAATGACTTTATCAAAATGAAATTTCAGTATGTTGTTCAGACGGTCTGTGGAACCTATGGGAATATAAATGAATAATATCACCCAATTAGTTTTGTATTGAACCCTGGTTGAAAAAATGAAATACATTGAATCTTATGGGATCTAATTTTTCAAGCATTTTTTAAGCAAATTTAAAATTCACAAATTGCTTTGAAAGTTTTAGGTAATATTCAAATTATCCCATAAAATATATAAAAAAAATGTCAGCAAAATATATTCAGTAGTTTTTTAAATAAAAATTAAAATAATAATTACACCCTTTATATGAAGAGATCACTTGACCCACTTCAAAATGAAGTATGGCATCCATCTTGTGTCAAAATCGTGATTTTTAAAGTTCTTTTTAATTCATATTTAGTGTTATATCCATCCTAAAACCTCTTTATTTTTGCCTAAATTCTGTGCATCTGTATACTGAAACAACGCAATTACAATATATTTGAGTTTAAATGATTATGAAACTTTGATTATTCCTACAACAAAGCCTAATTTGCACTTATGGAGAATGTAAATTTTACCAAAAGATGTAGAATAAGTTGTATAAGAATTGCTGCATTTCTTTAACGCAGAATTATTTAGCTCATGGAGTCTGCAATATAGCTGATATGAATGAAACATTCGTTGATTTTACACAAAGAACCAGACAATTTTTTTCAATGAAGTTTTAAGCATAGAGTTAAATTACTTGTACCTCCATGGTTTTAAGTTTTTAAATCAAATAAAATATTATAGTATTGTGATGAATGAAAGGAATGGGAAAATGTTTATTAATGAAATGCTGCTTTTATACAGAGGCAATTTATATTTCGATGGCATCATTTTTAATAAAGTTCATTTGTTTTCGATGAAGTTTTCAAATATAATAAATTATTGTAGTATTATGATAATTTTATAAATATTACCGAGGAATGTATTGCATTTTAGAGATGTTTAAACCAGGCCGTTATTTGAATGAAGTTAATTTTTTTTATGAAGTTTTAAGTTTTCAAATATAATAAATTAATTTAGTATTGTGATAATTTTTTAAATATTATCGAGGAATGTATCGCATTTTAGAGATGTTTATATAAAATTGCATTGAAGTTGGAAAGTGTTTCATAATCAATGCTTTATGCATGATTGATCTTTCTTGTTTAAAAATATTTTCATATTCTCACGATAGTTAATGCAATCACTAAATTTTACACAAATCGTAGCAGTCAAAAGGAATGGACAAAATTAAAATGTATTTTTAACAGGAATTTAACATCTTTATTAACAAACAATATGCAGCTCTTACAAAGCTCATCCTTATTTCAGCTGATCTGACAAAAAATCAAACTTGACCTCTCTCTGCATAGCTTTGGCTTGTAATAAGAAAACATTTTCCACTTGTGCCGGCAGATTTCAAAAATCGTCATCTAACAATAATAAAACAGCACATTCTTTCTGGACTTGATTTAGGACAGTTGGTGCATTTTGTGAGAGATGAAAAAAAAAACTTGGCCATTGTTGTCTGAGCTAAATTTTGAATTTGAAACTGACTACAAGGTTTTACTGAATATGTCAGTTCCCATGTTCGTAAAATTGCAATATATAGCAATATTTCTTGTTGCTATTGCAGATATTAGCTACCTCATGCTGATAAGTATTGTATAATATATGCAAAACTGGTCCGTGGATGCTATTATCTGCAATGTGGCTGTATTCTAAGTTTTTAGGAATGCTCTCTGTAAATGGGTTCTTTGACTATGAACTTGTCCATTACAGCCTTGTATAGCCTCAGCTGAATTATGAGGAAATTTGAAGCTGGCTACGTGATAGGACTAAATGTGTCAGTTTCCATAGTGGTTCTCAAAATTGCAGCATGTATGTAACAAGGCCACTGCAGATATCAGAGATTCTAATGTGTACATAATAAAATAAGCATGAAACTAAATTGTGGATGCTGTTATCTGTAATGGGAGTGTATTCCAATTTTTTATTAATACACCTACAGGTTTGTTCTGTAACTAAAAACCATATATAGTGTGTTGTATAGAAAACAAAAATTGGCCTTCTATTAAAATTCCATTGATAAATTCAAATTTTACAACTTTTTAGCCTAGAATACTAAGAAGAGATTTTTTTAACCATTTTATAACATCTGTTTTCCTTTATAGAGAATTACTGTCAACATAATACCAGATCAAAGAATGGCTCGAGCTGGCACTACTGGGCCAACTTGTTGGATGAACCTGTATTCTATTGGTGTCTTTAATTCGGAAAACAATCCATGCTTTGCATCAAAGCTTTATCCTCTGATAACTGAAAAGCTGGGAATTGATGGAGAAAGGTTATACTTTTTTATGCTATTACATTGATTACTTTTGTAATTTATTGCAGCCTCATTGTGTATATTTAATATCAAAATATCACAACACTGTGATCATTTACATAACTCTTGCATTGTAATTGCTCTTAATTTTTGTGTTTTTTATCACCAAAAGCAATGTTAATTTGCAAATGCCAACTTTTAATTTCACTTTCAATTTAATTTTTTCTCTCAAATTCTAATGATTATTTCTCAGTCTAAAGCTTAAAAGATGGTTTATAGAATCCTTGTATTGTAATTTCTATTGTATGTGTAGATTGTTTAAAAAAATTGCTACCAAATCTGAATTACTCACTCACAAAAGGCTGAAATATATTTTTAAAAAGATAACAGAAAATACAAGAAAATCAATACCCTGTATTAAGATATAAGTAGTCTACATTAAATTACACTTAAATATGCAGGTTGTATCTTAAATACTTTTCGTAAGAAAACAATTTACATGTACGAAAATCTCACCTGTAATGATGAATTGGTCATATTCAATTCAGTTATCTTGACTGTGTATTCTGCAAGAGCTGCAGACTGTTTTCATTTATGTTTGGTTTCTTTAGCAAAAGAAATTAATAATTATGTTATTTTTTAAATCTCATCCACAATTTGTTTTATTATAGTATATTTATTATTAATAATTATATTTACCTGATTATAAGCATGAAACCCCTCCTACTTTAAAAGAAAATACTTTGTAAAAATACAAGGCTTTTACATAGTTGACCTATCGCTTTATAAATAACTACAAAATGCACCCATCATTTCTTTAGATTTAAGCTGAGCGGTTGCAGCATAGCCGTGTGTGCACTCACATAAAATTTTTTTATTTTTGTCATAAGTGAGCATATTGTTAAAATATTCTTTGGTTTTGGGGAATTTGCTGTAAGTTCTGGCGTAGTTTTTATCAGAGATTTGCATCTGAAATCCTGGGCAACAGTGGAACATTCTGTTTTGTCATTGCCCAGGATTTAAAGTGCACTTAATTAGAAAATATACCTGACTTTGCCTGAGATTTAAGATGCAAAACTTTAATTGCAATTACACTAAAACTCACAGCGAATTCTCAAAAATCAAAATATGCTTTAACAATATGCCAACTTATAACAACAGAAAAAACCTGCGCTGATGGTATTAAGATGAAAACTCTGTGAGAATATCCCGGTTGCTGATATTTTGATAGATTATATTTTCAGCACACAAAAAGTATATATATTTTTAGAATTCATGAAAATTCGACTCTTAATTGTATGGATTCCTTTCAGAGTTTGTTTGAAAGAGAATTTTTTGATGTTTTTGATGCTGTTAAGATGGAAACTCTGGGATAATATTTTCAGTTGCTAAGGAACCAATTTGTGTGATAATGCTAAAACATAAAATAACAAAACTAGCTCAGATTTTAAAAATATAATGCGTAGGTGCACCTTCCTGAATCCTGAAGTACCTGTGTACCAAATTTCATTTCCATATGCCACTTAAATTTCCCTCTATAGTCTGCACACACACACGGACAGACATCTTTTATTATGTAAAATATATAAAATAGATTTTTTCATTTTAAAAATTCACAAAAATTTGGCTTTTAATAGTATGGATTCTGTTCAAGATTTGTTTGAAAGAGAATTTTTCGATCTCACTGATGGTGTTAAGATGGAAATTGAAGTGTGGCTGAATTCAACTTTGTCATACCAGAATCCATTTTTAAATAGCTTGTATTTATTTTTCTTTTTGCAAATTGTGCAAGAAAAAATTTGATAAATCTGCATTATTGCTCCAAATGATCACAATTATAGCATGTTACCCTTCATTTTAAAGGGGTTTTGAAATCTTTTGATTGATACCATACTTGACAATGTACTCCCTCTGGGGGTGGGGTGGGGGTAAATATCACCTCTAGGAAGCAAATAACATCACAAACACAATTAAATCACAACTTTTTTCACTACAATGATTGAAACTGTTAAATTTTGTGATCATTGATCCATAAATGACTCCTTTTATGTATGATCCTATCACATTTTGTCCTATGCTACCATGTTAAAAAAATGTAAAATTTTGAATATATTTCAAAGTTTTTGCTCAAATTTCAAAAACTTCTATCTAGTTCTAGATTTTTCATTGACAAAGCTGGATAAAAAGTTTTGTAAAGATCCATGAATATTTGTAGCAGCTGTCAGATACATAAAAAATTGACCACAGACTGATAGATAGTCTCTAAAAATAGTCTTCCTCTAGATGGCGACAGTAGCAGCATTAAATTCTAGAGTAATATCACTTAGAATTTTGTTTTGTATTTGTTTAAAATTTTACCACTTTACGATACTTAAGGAAAGTGAAAACCACAATTTTATTATTCATTTTTTATGCTTATATTTATTATCCGTCAACTGTGTCAAACATTTAATTATTGTTAATATGGAGGAAAATTTGAAAGTAATATGCTTTCTGTTAGCATATAAAAGCATATTTTGCATGGTATAAATTTTATTTTCAAATGTTAGTTTCAATTTCTGTGCGTAATAAAAATATACACAAGCATTAACTGTGTCATGATCATTTGTGTCATGCGAATGGAATGATTTACGTTACGCAGAATGACTCATAACCGATTCGGCTTTGAAATGATGGTAGGATTTTTTTCTTTTAATGATTTTTCTGTAGTTTTTGCTAATAGGATCATCACAAATCAGAATTTCTGTGAAATTTAAGAAAATTTTATAATACAGAATGAAATATTTTAATTAAAATATCCTCTTAATAAAACATTAACAATGTGAATTCGAATTTCTGCAAAATTTAAGGAAATCTGTTAATACAGAATGAAATATTTTAATTAAAACATACTTTTAATACAGAATTTACATCTTGAATTTTTAATAAAACATTTACATCACGCAGTGTGTGTTTCATTTTTTATGAAGTGGGGTTATTATTACTGTATATAACTTCCACAGATTGCATGGGCCTGGGCAGCGGTTGGGTACTTAATTAACAACTACTGCATGAATTGTTGGCGGCATATGCATGCAGCATAGATACGCCGTGGACAGTTACTGCAAGAAAGCTATTGCAAGTAATGAAGTTTTTCAAGAAACAATCGTGCTGGTTGCCAAAAGCAATTAGTAAATAATATCAGGAAAAATGTTTTCTCATATTTCATTAAAGCTGGTGAAAGTCTGAAGTTACTACAACAGTCACGCTCATCTAGACACAACTTATTATTTCCCTTCCAATCCTCTTGTGTTTTGAATTTGACTGACTCAACATAAACAAACAGGAGCTCCTGCAAATGGTACAAAAGAGCCCTAGTCCAGAAAACTATATTTTAAATATTAGTTTTAAGGCAAAAATGTTTATAGCTTTCTAATTTTTAGAACTTTTTACCCCAAATGCATACCAATCATGGAATAATTTAACAAAATTTGAGTTTTAATCATGTGAAAAGGGGAATGTATTGGCATAGCAATCTTTTTCTTTTTGCTATTTCTATTTTGTTTCTTTTGGAGGAAAGTACAGTGGGGGGATGATTTCTTTGACTCTAGATTAAGGCTTAATCGTATTATTCTTATTTATTTATTGTTGGGAGATAAGAAGCAATGGAAAATGTTGCTATCTTAACAAAAGGCCAAGCAGGGTGCTTTTCTCATCACAAAAAGACAAGAATGGCACTGCTCTGATAACAAAAAGGCAGCCAGAGCACTATGCGCATATAAAATAGCCGGTGGCATTGTTGCCCATACAAATTAAACGCCCCCTACAAACATTTATCATGGGCCCCTTCCTTCTTATTTGATATTCACCTTCATATGATTTTTTCATGTCTTCTCCCACAAAAAAATATATTGAGATCTGCCCCCCCCCCCCTCCCCCATGGGCAGTTCTTAAGGTATTTAGAAAGAAGGTAGGTCAGGCAGTGTAGGAAAAAGCAATTGGTTCCCGCTCCCCCACTCAGTAATGTCATATCGGGACTGAAGGGAATTTCTTCGGTAGTTTCTATGTGTTTTTGAGTTCTGGTGTGCTTTTCAAATGATTGCAAATTTCAATTATTATTCAACTTTTAGAAAATGATGTTATATTATAACAGATTTATGAATAATTTTAGCCTATGTTTTAATGAATTATCATAAACTTGCATGTTTAAGATAGAATGAATGCGATTTCTCTATTTGGAAATGATAGAACAAGAATAATAAATTCATAAGAAATCCCTCCTCCTTAATTGTAACTGATTGGGACAATAATTATATGTTTTAACAGAAGCAGATGGTATTACCATGTATTTCTTATTTTCACTGGAGTACAGGGTTTAATACTAAATTAATGTATTTAATATATAAATTTCTGCTGCTACTTTTCGAATTTATAGGGTTCACACCCTATTAGAACATAATAATATCATCCCAGTAGCTTAATGAAAAGCACTTTATACGGCTAGTGACTCATTTTAACTTTTATTATACAGCTAACTTAACTTTTATCTAATATTGTAACTTATCTGTCATACGAGTCACTGGTGAGGCTTGAGTGTTTTTATAAATTACACCTAATATGAGGACAAAATTTTCTAGCATTCGATTTGATAGCAAGAAAATTTGTGATTAAGTAGTAAAATGAGCTTTAATCCCATCATATATTGCATTACAATAAAAGTTTTAATTTTGTATTTATGACTGGCTTTCCTTTTTAGGAACCTAAATTTTTAAAAGATGACGTTGCTACATTTTTAACATGTATAATTTTAACTTATAACTGCAATTCATTCATTATTCCTTTATAGGTATTTATGTCTTGATTTGTAAAATAGAATATATTCAACTATTATTACTGTAACTTTTAAAAACAACTTTTGAAAAGAGTTAAGAGTTACACGAGCATATACTAAAATGAAAATTGTTTCGCTGGCAAAATGTTTAGATATTGCTACTGTTTATGTAGATTCTAAAGCGAACTGCAATAAATTTGTATTATTCCAATATATCATTGATTTGTGGGCACTTTAAAATTCTGCAGAACCAATAGTGGAATTCTTTGAGACTGAAGATCCCAGTAACTATTTAAATCGAAAAGAATGATGTGGCAGCACATAACTTGCCTTATATAATGCAATTAATTTATCTTTTTTACAGTGAAAAAATCATGTATAAGATCCACGGCACTAGGTTTTTAATACGAGATTGTACATTTGACATTTTTCCGAATGACAGCTATTTCACAATACCCAATTAACTTATATTTCACACAACTCTAAATTGACAATTATCAATATTGATAGCATTCACAATAAGCAATAGAGTCTATTTATTATAATATTTTAAGAATTAATCCATTGATTTGGCATCATTTTTACAATTTTGACGACAATGGTGATATTTCGCCAAATTTATCGCCAAACGTTAAAAACAGACTAAGATAAGAGCATTTCTTACATATAAATTACTACTGTTGAATTGTTATGCATCAAAATGCAAAACTATTACTCAAAGTATCTTCGCTCGTGAATGAAACAAACTAGATTCCTGAGAAATTATGTTAACAAATTTATCGCATATTATTACATATGTAAATTAAAAAATTTCACAATAATTAATACTTTTTAATTTTATTAGATTTTTTTGATAAATTTATTTTAAACTTGTGCAATATCTTTAGAACAATTCCTACTAGAATTTTAAAGTTTATGTCATTCGTTTTCTAATGAAAAATTATGTAGGAAATGATCTTTTGTGTAACATCACTAAAAGTTCTGATTTTTAAATGATTTTTTCAAATTTCCATTCAAAAATTTGTGGGTGTTCTGAACATTCGATTGCAATTAAAATCAATAGAGTTCCAGTATTCACTGATTTTAATATTTGTACCAAATTTTGTTCGAAATGCTCCATTCTTTCGGGAGATAACGCATAGACTCACGGACACTCACACACAGACATCACCTCAAAAATGTTCGATCCGAGTTCAGTTCAAGAATAATTGAAACTTGCTTTTCTGTCGAAAATTCGAATTCGAATTTTCAACCATGTCACAATACTTCCCATACATTGTACTATGTATATAGGTGTTGGGTTGCTTTAGAATGTATGTAATTTGGAGGTTTGAAAATTTACTTTTATTTCTTTTTCCCTGGCTCAATATTCTTAATTTGGTAATATTTAAATAATATTTATTGGCTTTTTCATTTATTCTTTAATTAGAATATTTTTAATCTTCTAAATTAATTTTCTTTATAATATTCTTAGTTAAAAATGTTCCATTCCTTAAATTAATATTACTTTTGATTTGTAAATTTTAAAAATTATTTATTTATTTGATTCCCCTTAAAATTCCCTTTAATTTGATGTCCCATTTTCCCATTTTGGTTAGAAATTCCGTTTGTTCTTCAGTTTCAAGTTATTTCCATGTCTCACTGCAATTCAAAAATTTCAGTTGCGGCCATTTTCGGAATTCTGTTTTGCGGGCTTTTTACTGCGATTAATACGCCACCTAAGCGTTTTTCGCGCCTCTTTGGAATTCGTGATTTATTTTAATTGGTTCGCATTTTTACGGATCGTCTGCTCTCGGAATTATGAGTATTATTTTGGCAATTCTAATTTCGGTAAGCGAATTTTAATTGCTGCCATTTATCTAAACTCCGCCCTTTTTCCCGCACGTATAAATACGTGCGCAGAATTTTTCAGTTTCAGTTTTTTGTTGAAATCCTTCGTCGTGTGTTAGCGCGAGAAGCGCGTTGTTGATTTTCGAATGGAACTTATGTTCCACGCGAGCTTTTCAATGGAACGTTAAGTTCCTCGCGTTATTTTTTTAACATTGTAGTTTTAATTTAAATGATGGTTTTTCGAGCTTTTATCGCGTAATTCGCGACGTAACTCTCCGGAAAAGTGTGTGGTGAAATTCCTTATGCGAGTTACGTGGAAGTAGTATCTGACGAGGACGACTGATTTCAAGAAGATTTTAGCGTTCCAGATGTAGTTGTTAGGCCTCTGCTGATGAATTTTCTCCGGATCCCAAGAAAACCAGTGTAGTTTTATTCCTGTCAACTCCACTATTAGAACTTTTTGTCTCCAACCAGTGCAGCTCTAATAATTGGAACTTTCCCCCCCCCTGTCTGATGACCCAGCTGGTGAATATTGCTGTTATATTTAAACTCCTAATTTCTTAAATTCTCAATATTTAAAATGTATTTAATCAAAATTTATTCTGTAAATATAAAATTCTAAAACTTCATTCTGAGAGCAAATTTCTAAACCTTCATAAATTTATAAGAGCCTGGGTAAATTCTAAAATTCTTTAAATTTAATATTTTTGTTAATGATTTTCTGATGGAATTTAAAATAGATTGTTTTGAGTAAAGTTTTTATGCTAATTCCTTAATTTTAACTAAGTTGATAAAATTCTAAAATTCTAATGTTAATTCTTCCTGAGTTGCCTGCCTGTGAGCAGTGTTTATGTATTTGTTAATTTGAATTAATTTGAAGTTACAATTTAATAAACTAATTTTCTTTAAGCTAAATATTATGTCTTCCTTTATCTTTTTTAAACACAGCAGGTTTTATTCTATCCTTCAAACACAGCATAGGGAAAGTGATGACTCCAGTATTTCATTTTTGAAAGCTAAATTAATCATGGAATGGAAAATGCCTTAAATATACTGTAACACGATTAAAAGTAATTTTTTCTTTTAGCATTTAATTATCCATTCATTTTGCAACTTTGGAGCTTTAAAAAACTTATACAAACTTACTTGTTTTTCTTCGTATAGCTATAACAGCAATACCACATAATTGCTCCATCATCATTGCTCCATCAATATTATAACTGTTATAAAAACTAATCAACTATTTGAAAATAGTTGCAGCTCACATAATTTTTCCAAGATATTAATATGGATTATTGCTGTATATTGAATCAATAGATTATTGCTGTATATTGAATCAATAGTTTATTGCTGTATATTGAATCAATAGATTTTTGCTGTATATTGAATCAATAGATTATTGCTGTATATTGAAATAGACTTTTCCAAATGGAATTTGTGCAAATTAAGGTTATAACCTAATTTGCACAAATTCTATTGCACAAAAACAATATGATAAATTTGACTGCTTTTAATACCAGTACCATATTACCTTAATATATAGAGTTATCATTTTAATATACTATATTTTCTCATAATTCAAATATACATACCTAATACCTATCTTGTATTCATGGTTAAAGACCCCCACAAGACACTGTATCAAAATTAACTTACAAATAATATTAATTATTTTTTTTTTTATTATTATTTTCATGAGCTTAGGGGGTATGGGGGATAGCCCAAGGCTCCAAAAGCAAAAATGCTAAATCCAGTTTTGGACACCATATTTCTATATATATTTTTAACTGCAGCATGCTTTTGTAGAGATTAGATTTTGTGTAAACAAACAATTACTCAAAATAACAATTTTCTTATGTAGATTTACATAGTTCAGATAAATCTGGTGAAAAAAGAATGTTTATTGCTTTTGAAAATTTAATTTGTATGCATCAAAACAGATTGGTGAGTATAAAAAATAAGGGATATAGTATCCTAGTCCAGTAAAATTTATTTTTACAAGCTAGGCAAATTATAATTATTCTGATTGTCATTACCCAGTTATTTAAGATAAAACATTATAATTATATGGCTGAATGTCTGATAATTGTCAATTTTTTGTCCTTTGAACTTCAAAAAAGTAATATTAAATAAGATAGATATTTTTTGCAGTATTTGTATAGAATACCACCTGTTCTACATATTTTTCAACAAAAATTTATTTTTGAATATTATTAAATGCACTTTTGACTTCTTAAAAAATGCAAATTTGTCATTTCTGTTCATCTTCTTTTCAGCTTCTAATTATATCAGTAAAAAACTCAAATAATGGAAATAAATAGGTGAAACTTAAGAAATTGGGATTTTAACTTGAAAAAAAAAATAAATAAATAAACCCTTATTTATAAAAAAAAAATTAACAATTTTATTTTGCAAAATTGCTGTATATGTTTTCTCTGTAAATCTGTAACATTACACTGTTATCTCAAAAATCGTTCTTTTCATCCATTGAATGATGTCAGCAGTGATTTTAAATAACTTGAATAACACTATTTAATGGTTTGTTTCACAACTGTTTAAAGTTTTGGAATTTTGCTATTAACAGGTAAATGAAAAACCAATTTTATTACTCATTTTTAATAAGTATATTTATTACTTGCCATTTCTGATATGCATATAGTTATTAATATGAATGAACATTTAAAAGTACTGTGTCCCCTGTTAGTGCATAAAATCAAGTTGTGCATAGTATATACTTTGTTTTCAGATATTAGTCTCGATTTACATGCAGAACAAAAACAAATTCATATTATTTCTGTCACAGTCATTTCTGACGTAGAATAAAATTCATTAATCGTATTAAAAAGCTCTATCATTTATTAGAAACCTTAAAAGATATTTCCAAAAACCAATTCCAAGCAAGCATTTCTAGAAACTAAGAAGTTATACAATGTTTTTTTAACTTGAAAATTGACTGTTATCAGATATTCAGCCATTTATCTTATTCTATATAATTAAGACAAATTTATGTACTATACTGAATTTATATAACTTTTGTTTCTTATTGTTTTTCTTTTTAATTTTATTGCTGTACTAATTTCACTATTAATCTTTCAGAATTGTTTTGCTTTTTCATGACATCAAACAAGAACAAGTGGCTAAACCTTTATAAATGATATATATTTGAAATCCTTCTAAAAATATTGTTGTCTTGGTCATTTTTAAATTTTAAGATTTTTGTATAAAAATTGTTAATATTTTTAAATTTTGGCTGCCATGATGGCATTAATTTTTTAAGATATGTTTCCAAATATTTTTCTAGCTGCTTAGTAGGTTACATTTCCAGTATGTGTATTAAAATGTGAAGAAAAATATGAGGCATTATATTCATCCATGTACATTTGTTACAGTTTCATCAAGTTTTAGAAAAGGGCAACATGCTATAACTATTCAATTTCTATTATGAAATTATTAAAGTAATTTACCATGTTATTGAAGGTGTAATCTAAATGTCATATATCTTAACAAAGGGATGGTATTTTGGAACAGGACTAAATAATTAATATAATTCTACACAGATGAAAATGCAACATTAAAATAAAACGGATCAATAAATAGTGTTAGTTATTACTTTAGGGGCTTAGTGATAGTTGCTACAAAAACCTGTGTATGTTTAAAATAAAAGGAGGGAAAATATCCAAACTTAAATGTTAATTTATTTTTTATACAATACAATATATGTAGTCATTATATAATATATTTAATCACTATTTTACTTCTGTTTATTGCCAAGCCAGTTATCCTTAATTTGCAAAAAATTAATAAATGCTATGTTTTTAAATAAATTATATCTTTTAAATATATTTAGGTTGTCATTTAGTGTTTTAATAGGATAAAATATATCCATAATTTATTTTGAATATAATGCATATTCAATAATTTACAAGATTTTATTTGAAGTTGGCAGTGCTTGCAAATAACAAAGTTCTTTGACTTCTCATTTGTTGAACCACATTGATAGAAGTCTGCAAGGGCTCTTGCCTAGCACATGGGCTTAAGCCTGACTCATGAACTGGTTAGACCATATGTTACTTTGATAAGTTTAGACTGGAACTTATCCAGTGTTTAGAAATTTAGTAGTTTTATTGTTGAAGTTATTAGCCAGTTTGTTAGGGGTACCCATAATAATTTAACCTGAATGGTTTACATGCAGAGCTCTTAAAGTCAATTTCCACTTATTTTAAAAGTATTTTTGTAGTCACTCTCCCAATAATAAGTTCCTACTTCTGTAAAGCTAGTAAATGAAGTCTGATTTGTTTTAAGCTGTTATAGCATGTTATTGAAACTCTATCTTTATATGTCGGATGGAATTATAATCTACTTAATTCTTTCAAATACAATCAACCCTCATGAAATTAGCTCACTTTTGCACCAGAACATAATGTTGACAATGTTTATCAAACTATGCTTCCTGTAAATTAGCGTCCACTAAGAACTTTACATGTTTGACATTCTTTGAATGTATAAAATGCATTTACTACACATTTCTATTTTTTTTTTTAATAAACATCAAATAATTTTCTTTTATGAATATTTTTTTTAGTTAACTATTTAATTGTAGTCATACATCCATTGCAATATAGTTGTTAACAAATAGTTGTAATTGTGAGATATTTTATTTTTTCTGCTTGCTTTTCAAAATAATATCAAGTGTTTGTTTCCATATATTAAATAGAAAAAAAAGTCTTGAAATATGGCACACTAGATAAAAATATCAACACCACAAAATGTATGAAAGAATCCAAACATTAATTGAAAATAAATATTGCAACAGGAAATAAACTACATTCCATTTAAATTTTTAACTAACTCTTTGAACAGTAACGCTGTACTATGAATACTACGTACGGCTCAAACTACTACTAAAGTCAATTTCCACTTATTTCAAAAGTATTTTTGTAATCACCCTTCCAATAATAAGTTTCTACTTCTATAAAGCTAGTAAATGAAGTCTGATTTGTTTTAAGCTGTTATAGCATGTTATTGAAACTATTTCTATAACTATTAATTTTGTGTTGTATGTTGCTCTTAACAAAGTTATTTTAGTTGTGTATAAATATTGTTGAAATACTGTCAAAGTGGGGGGGGGGAGGAAGGGTATGTGCCATCATGCTTCTAATTCAAAACAGTATTGAAAAATTATTTTTATTTTTAGCTTGCAACTCAAAGATTTAATTGAAGTAATATTAATAAACACTTTGAACAAATTTTGGTTAATTAGCTCAAATTTGTATTGTAATTTCCAAATGCCAAGATATGTATTTTTAACTGACTGCTCAAGGAGTTAGCCTTTTGTCGTGAAAGGACTTTATTTAAATCAGTACAAAAAAGTGTGAAACTTGCTTAAATTTTATTTTACTTAATATAGTTTGTGAATTGTTGTCATAGTTGTCAGTTTATATGCATTATAAGTAACTCTAATGTATATGGTTTCTGTGCTACTGGTTTTGCAAGATTCCATTTGTACAAAATGATTTTAATACAGATTTGGGTAAGTAAATTATGTATAGGGAGCCCAGATATCTTAAGGCAGCTTCACAACGTTGTCTTTTGTAATAACAATCTTCAAGTGCAGTATAGTAAAATTATAATTATGATCTACAGCTTTGTTGAGTATTAAAAGTATTTGTGTACAATATTCATAAAAAAATCTTATTTATGCAGGTTATTTATTATTTGATTTGATTGAAAAAAAAATTTTATTTTTGAATGACAGTCAATGAATGCAGGTTTTTTTTGTTTATTATTTTATATAGCAGTTTCAATTTTTTCTTTTTTTATTCTGTATTGTTTCATACAGCTTTCTTTCTCTCGTTTTTAATTACACAAATTTGGTGCTATGTCAGACTAGATTTTGTAACTTTCTGGTGAACATAAAAATCCTGATATGCTTCATTTTGTAGGGTCACTTAATGGGTGATTTCCAACTGTAATCTAACAAAAGCTTCATCACACACACACACACACAAAGTAATAATAACAATAATAATGGGTTAGTACACTGCTTTCATTTATTCTTTAGAATTTTCTTTTTTGTTTTTATGCAAAAAGTTGCATATAATATATTGCATATATGCATTGTTATATTCGTATCAATAGTTTATTAAACTGTTTTGGTTAACTTGATGATTAATATGCTGTTCTTTTTTTATATTCATAAGTTTTACTTCAAAGTAACCAAGTGCTGATGCTTTGATTTTTGTCTACTTTAAAATATTTAAAATTGTTATAACTAGTCAACCTTCAATATTGATATATTTACCTCAACTGTGTGCAATATATTTTGTCCTTTCGCAATGTTGTTATTGTTAAAATGAAGTTGTTGTTGGAAATAAAATTGATATCTTTTTACACTTCAAATCTGTTTACTACATGTGTTTCTACTCTTTTATATAAAAGCAATAAAATTCAATAGTTTAGTTTTAAAGAAAAAACATTGCTATTTAATGGGTATAGTTTTGTTAGGAACTGAAGAAATTTGAGTAATATATTCTGTACATATATGCCTTTTTTTATTGTAGTAAAATTTCTTAAAAATATGAAAAGTTGTACTAAAAATGGAAAATATACTTTGTTTTACCTTTCTATAGCAAGTACATATACAGGGTGTCCAAAAAGTTCGGAATGGCACAATATCTCGAGAAATACACTTCGGATCAAAAAATAAAAAATCATATATTCAATATTTTTAGAAAAGCTATCCAATGATACCAAAATTGACCCCCCTACCCCCTCCTGGGGGGACGTGGGTGAGGCAACTTTGAAATTTTCAATAGGAGGAACCCCCATTTTTTATTGTAGATTTGGATTCTCCAGAAAAAATTACATACATTTGACCTGCGATTTTTGATTTTTGCTCCAACAAACAGCACTATAATCGAAAAAAACAGAAGTGGGGCACAAACGTTTAAAAATGGGAATGTCTCGAGAAATACACTTCGGATAGAAAAATAAAAATTACGTATTCAATATTTTCAAAAAAACTATCCAATGATGCTAAAATTGACCCCCTCCCCCCGCTAACCATTCACTTCAGTGACAACTGTTGACTTCAGTTTAGAAAACTGTTCAAAACTACTTTTACCACTACCCAGGAACAACGATGTGGACGTAGTAGTTTTCTGTTCCCTTCAGAGTGCTTGATTAACATGAGTCCCCTTGCCTCTCATGATTAGGGTGCTTTTTTCTATAACTTTTAAACGTTAGTGCCCCACTTCCATTTTTCTCGATTATAGTGCCGTTTGTGGGAGCAAAAATCGTAGGTCAAATGTATGTAATTTTTTCTGGAGAATCCAAATCTGCATAAAAAATGGGGGTCCCATTGAAAATTTCAAAGTTGCCCCACCACCCATTTTGGTATCATTGGATTGGTCAATTTTGGTATCATTGGATAGTTTTCTAAAAATATTGAATACATGTTTTTCTATTTTTTAATCCAAAGTGTATTTCTCGAGATATTGCGTCGTTCCGGAACTTTCTGGACACCCTGTATATATATATATATATATATATATACATACACACACATACACAGTATTCCAACTAAAATGAAATCAATCAGTATTTTTATTTTTTGTACAGCTGAACTTCATTAACATAGTCAAAGGATATCTAAAAAAGTGTTCATATTTTAAGTCATCAGTTTAATCATAGAAAAAAATATTTATTATAAATCATATGGAATTTGAAGAGAATGTAAAGTAAATTTGTAGTGAAAAGAATATATGTTAAATGAAATTAGGCTTGTACATTTTAATTTCCTAGTTTCGCTTATAAAAGTTTAACATATTCTTTTCTTTAATGATATGAGGTATGATCAAAAAGTACCCAGGATTTATTTAAAAAAAAAAAAAAATACAAGACTTGCAGATTTGAAACTTAGTCACTTGTAGTTCCCTTCCAAAGCCACGCATAACCCAGTGCTGTTTGCACAGGGGGTTGCACTTTAAAATAAAATTGTGTATTTCATTTTTTTAAAATAAAATTGAGCATTTTTAGTAAATTGTGAAGTTTAGTGTTTTAAAGAGTTAGGCTTAGCACAAAAAATGCGCCGTCCTTTGGGACCAGTTCGGAAGCGAAGCGCTTCGTCTTTTGGGCCGCGACAGCACCGGAATGCCGCCATCCCGAAAGGGTTAAATAAAATCACATGTTTTAATTTTTAAATAAAATTGTGAATTTTAGTGTTTTTAAAATATAATTTCAAATTGCAGTGCTTTAAAATAGAATTGTTATTTTTAGCATTTTAAATTTAGCACTTTTAAATAATAATTAGCACTTGTGAATTTGAGAACTTTTAAAAGAAAAACTCAAATGTCAGTACTTTACAAATCAAATCATAAACGTTAGAGCAATCGAAACTTTTCATAAAATCATCAATTTTGATACTATTAAACATTAGCACTTATAATGAGTTATAGAGTCATTATTTTATATTTTGAATTTTAAACATTCTTTTATTAAACACTTTTACAGTAACTTCTGTATTTTATTAAACAAATATCCTGCTTTAGTAATTTTTTATTTATGTTCTTTGAACTTCATGAAATATTTTGCTAGTATACCATTTAAATATTTTATTGTATATGGCATACATATACATATATTGTAAATTTTATATGCCTTGTACCTGTATTGTTATATTTTTCATACCTAGTACAAAAGAATTGAAATACTTTAAAAGATAATATTGAGGAAATCCTCTAAACTGGAAAGACAAAGCTCCAATGTTTACATCAAATGATTGGCCCCAATCATCGACCAGTTCCAATGGTTCCAAAGTAATGTTCCAAAGTAATTTTTGTGCCATTCGTCATTCGGACATAATTTCTATCAGATTTTCAAAAAAATCATATTTGATCATCAATTATCTTTTATAACAAATGTATTTAGATTTATTTATCATTTTAACTTATGTTTACATAATTCTTATAATATGGTAAGATTTCCACTTGGTGGTAGTTTGTTAACAGTAGGATTCAATAATAGTATGATTTATTATACTCTAAAAATGCAATTAAGTGTACAAAACTTTAAAGATATTGGTGCAACGTGAATAAATCTTTTATAGTATATATATAATTTGAAGCTATTATACTTCTAGATTTGTAAGTGAGGATAACATATTCAGGATTATAGTTCGATTACAAACCACTTTTACTAAGATAAGACTATAAGAAATAAAAACCAATATTAATACATACTACAGGTACTGAAATTATAAAATGAATGTTTAAAATAAATACTTTATATAAAAATAGAAGTTTCAATTACAATATTGTAGAACTTAGCTCACATAGGTATCTGATGATGCCACCGACTATTTATAAGTCATTTTCTTATTCCTTCTTCTTTTCTGGAAAAGAGAAATAACCTAAAACCTTTTCAAGTATGTTTAGAGCTGTTCGGTGCAAAACACTCATCCCATATTTATTTTAATAATATTTCCTAAAGTGAAAATACAAAGAGCTAATGCTAATAGATTGTACTTCTGGCTTTGGTGGGCTTCAGTATCCTTGACGAGTCAGCTCTTATATATAGGAACCTTAGCAGCGCCATTCTCATCATTGTCAGTAGTTGTTCCTCATTGGTCGAAAACTGGAGTGGGAATTTTACTATCTATGTCATACAATGCCTGCACATGTCCTAATCAGGGGTTCTTAAAAATATAGTAATTGGAACATCTCTGAAAAATAGCACTTTGATGCTAGGCGCTCCAAGAACCATATCGGCACACACAACTGATATGCTGCATCTATAGTTGTAGACACACATATTGAAATGGGGTTCTAGCATTACCACTAGTTTCGTCATGTAAAGCAGAAGTTGGTATCCTATTGATATTTTTGAGTTGGGTCACAATATTATAAAAAATCTGATGTGGGCAGCATGTGACTTTCCTTATATAATGCAATGAATTTACTTCTTTCACAGTGAAAAAATAATATATAATATCCATGATACATGGTGGTTTTAATGTTGAATTGTGCATTTGGTGCTTTTTCCAGATAAAATGTCCAGATAACTATTTCCAAGTCCCCGATTAACGTATATTTTACATAACTCTAAATTGACAATTATCAATATTGATAGCATTCACAGTAAGAATTATAGTTCATATATTAAAATTAATTCATTGATTTGGCGTCATTTTTCCAATCTGACTATATTTTCGTCAATCTGAGGCAATATATATCACCAAGTTGGTGATATTTCGCTAAATTAGTCACCAAGTTGGTTTGCCAAATTAGTAGCCAAGTTCTCATTACATAAATGACTATTGGTGAATTGTTGGTACTAAAAATACAAACTATTACCCACATATCTTCTCTCGTGAATTGAACTAACTAGATCCACACATAGGCAGCGTCACGGAGAGTAGTGCTAGGGGTGCTTCAGCACTCCCCATTGCAAATTGCGCAAACACTATTTTTTACTTAACAACTGTCAGGGTATATAGCCCTGTCTGGAAATTCGGGAGCTTATAACCTGTTGATTCCAATAAAGGCAAGTCCTCGTGTTATAGTTAAGCGATGTGAATTTCTTAATAGAATTTGAGCAGAAGTAACGCAGTGTCGTAATGAAATAAGTAGAAATCAATTAGTAAACAAAATCCACGTTTATTTAATAACATTTGAATTGAGCCAATATCATTTGGTGGCTGCTTTCACATAATGCAGCGAAAACATATATACAGGATTTGAGTTGAAACATTTTAGGAAATCCACGTTGGAAAATAATACTCACGAACTTTTCATCATGTTGTTCGAGTTCCGCCTCTATGAGATCACACATTAGGAAAATGCACGTTTAACAAGTAACTTGACTAGACTCGGTTCATGCTCAGTATAAAATACTTTAGTCCATAAATGTTAAAAAGGTAAAATCACCGGTTTGAAATCCATCGTAGTACAGCCGAACATTCCAATGTATTGTTCCTACACCGGACATGCCTATTTAACTAAGGCCGTCTTTCTTAACAATTAACATGAAGTAATCTATTAGCATGAACAAGAATGCACATTTATTCAGCATTGTACCATTCTCTTCAGAACTACCTGTCTGAATAACTATCAGACAATCTGACTGATTACACCTACAGTCGATGTTTCCATCTAATACTGCTACAACTATACCTCTTATTCTTTGTCGTCTAATTCTAACTATGTTTCCAGCAGGGACTTCCTATATACACAGGGATCGATACCTACCGGAACGAATTCCAAGGTCCATCCCAAAAAATATACAAATGAGATTGTGTATGCGGCAAGTATCCAATCTATATGAAGACTCTTGTTGAAAGAACGCCCGTGAGTCATTCCCGAGAACGAGGTAAGTAATAAAAAAAAAACATTGAGTTTTATGAACATCGTCTGGGAGAAAGGTGACTCGCGATTTTTTTATTCACATTCTTGCAGCAACAACTGCCCCTTATTCCAACAATTTTCAGTTTCTCTCTCTAAGTTTTTTTTTTTCTGGATTTATAAATCTGAGATCAGATAATTTTAGGGTTTCTGGTGCCAGATCCAGTTTCAAATGACTGCGCATGCGCTAGGCTTCAATAAAGAAGTACGTCATGGATCTCTCGCCTATCGCGGAGGGATACGGAAACGCTAGTTTCGTATCGAGTTTGGCAGAAAATTGTCAATATTCCATTGACGTCTGTGCTAGCCATAAAGATTAGAGAGACTCTCTACCTTCATGGTGCTAGCATGTTCATAGTTTTCAAATTTCTTTTTATTGAGTATTTTTACGAATTAAGACCATGGCTATATCATGCATAAATTGGTGGACAAAATATAATGCATTAAAGTTCCACAAGTAAACTATTTGTTATTTTTAAACTATACATACTTCGTATGAGTATCCCCAATTCTGAGGTTCCCCGCCCCCCCCCCCCCCCCCCCAATGCATAGCACCCCCAATTGTAAAAGCCTGACGCCGCCTACTATGGATCCACGAGAATGATGTTAACAAATTTATCACATAATATTGCATGAAAAGGGAACATATTTCACGATGGTTATTATTTTTTTTTTATTTTGTATAATATTTTTAATAAATTTATTAGAAAAACGGGATATATCTTGAGAACGGTTCATGCTAGCATTCTAAAGTTTGTGCAATTCGTTTTCTAATAAAACATTACATAAGAAATGATCATTTACGTAACATTATTGAAGGTTCCGATTTTTTTATGATTTTCTTCAAAATTTTATTCGAAAATTTGGGAGTCTTTCTAAGATTTGGTTGCGTTTAAAATCAATAAGCTTCCAGTATTCACCGATTTTAATATTTGTTCCAAATTCAGTTCAAAACGCTCCATTCGTTCATGAGATATCACATTCACAGACTTCACACACACGCACATATTTACACATACATACTAACACACGCACATATTTATACACACAAACTTTACCTCATAAGCGTTCGATTCGAGTTCAGGTATGCTTGAAACGTGCTCTTCCAACGAAAACTCGATTTCGAATTTTTGACCCGGTCACAATACTTTCCTTATACATTATACTATGTATATAGCAAAAGTAATATTATAAAAATTATTTATTACTTTAGGCGAAATAAAGTTTATAGAAACTTAAATCTCGAAAGATTCGTAATGTCGTAAGATTGGCAAAATTTCAATACAGTGACCGCCGGTTATAAGATTCAGTAGTTATAAGAAATAGCCGTTTATAAGACCCAAAATGATAGAAACAAATACAAACTTCATTTCAACATTAAAATTGTGTCGCTTATAAGAAACACGATTCCGTTTATAAGAAACAGTTTTCTACAGAAAATTTGTTGATTTCCTTGCGACGCGGGTGTAAAAAAAAAAAATTGATTTGTTTAAGGTTAACTGAAGGACGAGTTGTTATCTCTTGTCTCTGGGCGTACGGGGAGGGGGTGGAAGTTTGCTATGTAACAAAGGATGACAGAGAATTTCTCCGTAGAAAGCCTTGGGGGGGAACAACCCCAAACCAGTAAGAAACGAGTTTTAATCTATTGGCAGTTAAGGAAACGTACTGATAGGGAAAGCCATCTTTGCTTATGCACTCAAATAAGATTCGTACAGCTTTAGTTAGACATTTTATGTTTTGCTAGTGGAAGCAAGTCTATATATATATATATATATTGACTTATATATATATATATATTGACAACTATATATATATATATATATATATATATATTGATATTGCAACAAACAGCTTGTTACCAGCTGTTATATGCTCTCGGCTGATCTGGGTTTTCAACAAACAGCCTGTTTTGATTGCTCTCAAACCAACATAATTTTAAAATACACGACAATGTGGATTATTCCTTTTATCTATTTTGTATTCTCCATGAAGTAATGTGAAATACTCAGTAAAATCCTACTTGAAATTGAGTGAGGTTATCAAAAATTTTTACTATTGGCTGGTATTATAAAGTTGTTAGCTTGAAAGGATTCTAAACTGATTAAAGAAATGGAAAAAAAAATTATAAATGCAAGTGGAAATGTTAAAAGTTACAATATTATGGGAAAATAGTTTTATTTATAAAGGTAAGCTGATTTTACTGCTAAAATATATCGGAAAGCTTAATGGTGCTTTATTGGCTATTTTTATCACTCAGATATCCTGCTTTTTACTTTGACGAATATGTTAGGTAATAATATATATTATAAGAAAGAAGTTACTGCAATTTTTTTAAAATGTCAATTTCTTCTTCCATAAACTTCAGCTTACCAAGCTTAATCTGTTAAAGCAATTTAATATTTCCAAGATCGAATAATGATAAGAAGTGAAAAGAATTTGTAGTAATGTGCATTGTTTTATTGAAGATATTAGCTAGGAAGAGCATTGGTTTATGTGAGAAAAATAAGCATTTGTCTTGTCGGATTATATTTATACTTCACACAAAATGCTGACACCTGATTTAATAATTTTTTGTATTATTCTCATTAACTATGAGTCAGTTGCTTATTAATCATATTTGTCTATTTCAATATTATTTGCTGACAGTTGCAGAATATAATTGTAAAGTCAGTTAAAGCTAAATCATGTTAATATTTGATTGTTCCACATCAGAAAACAGGATTAGCTTAAGTTTGATCAGATATGAAATTAATTTACTGCTTAAAAGAGTAGATTAAATTTTTTGTGTTTGGATAATATTTTTCACCGTCTAAGTAGTAAAACTTAGTAAGTAGTAAGGTTTACAAATACCAAGAAAAGTCTAGGTATTTTGTAAATAGTAATACCTTGGTAGCCAAACAATACTTTAACAAACACTGATGAATATACAAAAGACAAAATATAATGAAAAAAAATATGCATAGCAGAATGGGCACGAAATTGTCATTAAGAAGCACGCAAAATTTGCAAAATGGTAAATCTACTAACATATGCACTAAAATCTCTGAGTAGTGCATAAGGTTCATGAAGCCTTTTAGCCAAAAATTATAAAATTTGGAAAGCAAAATAACATTTATATTTAAGGTAAGTATTGTTCAACTTTACTTCTAAAAAATGTAACGTATCTGGTAAAGATCTCATAAACTAGGTGATTTTTCACAGCTAACATACTATTAAAAATCTGAGTTCTTTTATAAGAAAATGAATGGGAATTCAAAAGATTTTATTTTTAAAATTATATATATATATATATAAACCCAAGGCTGTTTATTTAAATTTATACTGAAAGATATTAATTCTGAAGATGCAATAGATGCTAATATATCAATTCTCAATTGTTGGTAAATTGGTGCATTTCGAAATTACTAAATAATTAAGATTTTTGCAATATTGGCTTTCACAAATAAATAATCTCATAAATATGTTAAACGAGAATTGTGGTCAAAAATACACGGTAAATACAAATAAGCTCAATTCAAGAAATTTACCAAAATAGGATTTCAGTTGAAAAATCCCTAAATAGAGAATTTAAAAAAACAGATTTACATATATACTGAGATATGGCCATATCCCGGAAAATATGAGATTGCATCCTTCACCCGGCCCGGGGGAGCGGAAAGCCCGAGACTTCCAGTAATTTTTTTAAGCTGGAGAAGACATGAAATATTCACAAGGGGTACTGAAATTTGAAGCCCGCCATAAAGTTTGTAGGGGGGCATAATTTGGGGGACATGCCGGCCTTGCCCAAAGAAATTTACAAATTTAGAACACGTTCCCGGCCGAAATGATTTTTATTCAAATGTGTTTGTACAAAAAACTAAAAGTTTTTAAAACATTTATATTTACATATAGCTAAATTCAACGCAATAATCTCATGTACTCTATTAAAATTCACTTAAATACGCCCGGCCCGACTCACTGGACAATTTGGGCCTGCGCTAATTTGACCAGACCACAGCAGACCTCAATATGAATATATTATCATAGAACATGAAAATCAATCGAACAGCTGCTGTCAAATAGTAAACAAATCCTAACCAATCAAGTTGAGCCGCACAAAGATTTCTTCTTTCCCACACCATTTGCACCCCCATCGTCTCATACAGCGTGGAAAAAGAGGAGAATCCCTAGGCTCCATTTCGCCAGCCCCCCCACCTCGGAATTTCAAAATTTCAATGATGCCATTCGTTTGTACTACGTTTGTACCGGATTGTACCGTCAAAATTTTCGTTTGTACCACTTCCGGAACGGGGTTATTCTCATTTCAAAGTGGGGGGGCTGGCGAAACGGCAGCCCCCCCACCTCGGAATTTCAAAATTTCAATGATGCCATTCGTTTGTACTACGTTTGTACCGGATTGTACCGTCAAAATTTTCGTTTGTACCACTTCCGGAACGGGGTTATTCTCATTTCAAAGTGGGGGGGCTGGCGAAACGGCAGCCCCCCCACCTCGGAATTTCAAAATTTCGTCGATGCCATTCGTTTGTACTACGTTTGTACCGGTTTGTACCGTAAAAATTTTCGTTTGTACCACTTCCGGTACGGCGTAATTTTAATTTTAAAATGGGTGACCTTGAGCTCCGACAAACCCAACCTCGAAATTTCAAAATTTCGTCGATGCCATTCGTTTGTATTACGTTTGTACCGGTTTGTACCGTAAAAATTTTCGTTTGTACCACTTCCGGTACGGCGTAATTTTAATTTAAAAGTGGGTGACCTTGAGCTCCGGCAACCCCCCCACGTCGGAATTTCAAAATTTCGTCGATGCCATTCGTTTGTACTACGTTTGTACTGGTTTGTACCGTAAAAATTTTCGTTTGTACCACTTCCGGTACGGCATAATTTTCATTTAAATGTGGGTGACCTTGAGCTCCGGCAACCCCCCACTTCGAAATTTCAAAATTTCGTCGATGCCATTCGTTTGTATTACGTTTGTACCGGTTTGTACCGTAAAAATTTTCGTTTGTACCACTTCCGGTACGGCGTAATTTTTATTTAAAAGTCGGTCACCTTGAGTTTCGGCAAGCCCCCACCTCGAAATTTCAGAATTTCGTCGATTCCGTTCGTTTGTACCGGTTTGTACCGAAAAAATTTTCGTTTGTACCACTTCCGGTACGGCGTAATTTTTATTTAAAAATCGGTCACCTTGAGCTTCGGCAACCGCCCCACCTCGAAATTTCAAAATTTCGTCGATGCCATTCGTTTGTACTACATTTGTACTGGTTTGTACCGTAAAAATTTTCGTTTGTACCACTTCCGGTATGGCGTAATTTCTATTTAAAAGTTGGTGACCTTGAGCTCCGGTAACCCCCTACCTCGAAATTTCAAAATTTCGTCGATGCCATTCGTTTGTATAACGTTTGTACTAGTTTGTACCGTAAAAATTTTCGCTTGTACCACTTCCGGTACGGCGTAATTTTTATTTAAAAGTCGGTCACCTTGAGTTTCGGCAAGCCCCCACCTCGAAATTTCAGAATTTAGTTGATGATTCCATTCATTTGTGGGACGTTTGTACCATATTGTGCCAAAAAATGTTCGTTTGTACCAATTCCGGTACGGTGTTATTCTCATTTCAAAGTGAGGGGGGAGAAACATCAGCCCCCACCTAAGAATTTGAAAATTTCGTCAATGCCATTCGTTTGTACTACGTTTGTACCAAATGGTACCGTAAAAATTTTCATTTGTACCACTTCCGGTATAGCGTAATTTTTATATAAATGTGGGTGTCCTTGAGCATCGGCAACCCCCCACCTCGTAATTTTAAAATTTCGTCGATGCCATTGGTTTGTACTACGTTTGTACCGGATTGTACCGCAAAAATTTTCGTGTGTACTACTTCCGGTACGGCGTAATATTCATTTCAAAGTGGGGGCTGGAAAAATGGCAGCTTTGACCTCGGAATTTTCATATTTCAGTGACGTCGTTCGCATGTACTTCATTTGCATGGAATGTACCGCTAAAATTTTCATTTATACCGTTTCCTATATATAGTTGTTCCCATTTCAAAGTGGGAGACTCCATTTCGCCCCTTCTCAGTTCCGAATTTCCAATATGCATCAAATAATTAAAGAACATGCTTTTATGACAATAAAATTTATATATGTATTAAAACATACAAATACAAATAAATATATTTTTACAAATCAGCACATTTATTCAGTACATTATTCAAATATTTTGCTTAAGCCGAAGCAGTGGTCGAGTGGTCAAGGCGAGTGTTTCCACAGCAATCGCTCGACCGCCGCGTTGTGGGTTCGAGTCCCACGTAAAACATGGATGTTTGTGTTGCGGGCGTAGTGTGTTCCGCCCCCCCTCTGGTGCGCCTGGGGCAACGTCTTAGGACGGCTAAATGGTTCACGTTCTGGCCGCTGACGAAAGGCGAATGACGAAAGTCAAGTGCCTGGCCATTAATATATATATATATATATATTTTGCTTAACATATATTTATACAAATATTCAACTCAATTTACATTTATATAAATATTTAGTTTAATTTACATTTTCACAAATATTTAACTCAATTGACATTTATATAAATATTTAGCTCAATTTGCACTTATACAAAGTAGCACTTATACATACTAATACGAATATGTAGCACATGTACATTGAAAAATTTGAAGATATATTTCGGTACTTGTGAGTATTTAAAATAGGTTTCAGGAAATAAAGTATTTAAAATATTGATTAATTAAAAAATGTTATGTACCCAACACAATTGAGTATAATATAGTTTTAAAAGTAAAGTAGGAATTAGCTATCATGGATGTGAGAATTTGGTTGCAAATCATTTTAATTGCATTCATTTAATTTTATTTATATAAAAATTAGCGAAATTATTTTGCAGAAGTACTGCTTTTACTGTCCTGCATATTAGTTTCCCTATAGAGTATAGGGAACTTATTTAACTGGGGCAAGTTTTCAACGGAAGAACACGTTTCAAGCATCCTAGAACAAGAACCGAACGTTTATGAAGTCATTTCTGTATGTGTTAGCACGTGTGAATACACGCTAATATACTGTTACGACGTATTCTCTGGAATCGTGGGTGTGCGTCCAGGATACAAGAAAGAATCCAAATTTCTGGATAACTAACACGTTTATAAGCACAACATAAACAGGAATAAGATACAGCAAATGGTTCGATAACTATCTCACAAGATTACTAAACAACTGCTAGGTACAGTAAAATAGCAATTAAATACTCAGTTAATTTCACAAAACAGCGGATGCTATCCTGAAAACAATGACTTATCTCATAATTTCAATGTAGCTCGTATCACGTCAACTGCTCTCCAATTGAGCGATGACTCTTTTTATATATTCTCAGTAGAAACTGCCAGAAGGGGCTCATATCTCGTAGAATACTCGTCATTTTAAGAAGGTTCTCGAACATTCGAAATGTCGCCAATAAAACACCAAATCTGGCAACCATAGCTCGACAGTCCTGAAATGGCATCCCTAGACCCACATCATAGGGATGGCTGCCTGTACGGTGTTTCACTTCTGGTTCTCAAAAGTGCTTCCACTGAAGGCTTCATGATCGGGACAGTACATAGTGTATGTGTGTGCCTGTGAGTCGGCGGAGGTGTTATCTCACACGCGAATGAAGAGTTTTGAATAGAATTTGGTACGATTATTGACCTCAGTGTATACTGGATTCCAATTGATTTTAAATGTAATCGAAAGTTTGGAAGACCCCCCCGCCTCCCCCATATTTTGAACGAAAGCTTGAAAAAATCATTAACCAGAACTTTCAATAATGATAAAAAAAAAAAAATCATTTCAGACGTAATTGATAGA
Organism: Amaurobius ferox; assembly: GCA_951213105.1. Lineage (NCBI taxonomy): Eukaryota > Metazoa > Arthropoda > Arachnida > Araneae > Amaurobiidae > Amaurobius > Amaurobius ferox. The sequence goes on along the minus strand of OX578145.1, from coordinate 100,160,917 downwards.
CAAATGATAGAAACTTTAGAATGTTAGAATGAACCATTCTCGAGATACTACACAAGTTTCGAATAAATTTTTGAAAAAATTATTAAAGCAAATTAAGAATCTGAATGCTGTTAAATGTTTAATTATTTCATACATAATATCCACTTAGAAAACGATTGACATACCACATACGACATTTCGAGATATTGCACATTTTTCATGTAAATTTATTCAAAACATAATGTTAAATTAAACAAGAAAGATCAATCATGCATAAGCATTGATTATGAAACACTTTCCAACTGAAATGTAATTTCATTTAAAAATTTCTGAAATGTGATACATTTAGTGGTGATATCTTTTACATTATCACAGTACTACAGTAATTTATTATACTTTTATGTATTTCATTTTTAATGTATTTCATTTTTTCAACCCGGGTTCAATGCAAAACTAATTGGGTGATATTATTCATTTATATTCCCATAGGTCCCACAGACCGTCTGAACAACATACTAAAATTTCATTTTGATAAAGTCATTTTTACGGCAGTTATCGTGCGAAGGAACAGACAGAAGGAACAAAGTCATAAACACTTTTCAACTATGCTATAAAGTGTTAATAAGGAAGAATTTCAAAATGTACATTATATAACAAAATTATACAACAAAAATAATAATGGGAATAAATAATATACTATAATTTATGACATAAAAGTCCTATAAAGTTCTTCTGAACAATATTGCCATATACTCTAAATACATAATAATACAAGAAAGATCAATCATGCATAAGCATTGATTATGAAACACTTTCCAACTGAAATGCAATTTCATTTAAAAATCTCTAAAATGTGATACATTCAGTGGTGATATCCTTTACATTATACAGTACATTACACAGTACTACAGTAATTTATTACACTTAAATATTTAAAACTGTATCGAAATATAAATCATCTGATTCTTTATGCAAAATCAATGAATATTTCATTCATATAACTTGTATTCCAGACTCCAGAGCTAAATAATTTTGTGTGAAAAAAATTCAGCAATTCTTATGTAATTCATCTTACAATCGCTTGAGATATTTGCATTCTGCATATGTTAAAATTAGGCTTCGTTGAAGAAATAATAAAATTTTAGGGATCATTTAAAATCACAACTATTGTAATTGCATAGGCACGGAATTTAGGTACACAGATAATACACAGATAATATATGTGTGTATGTGTATGTACTCAAAGTATTGGAATCGTGCCGAAGATCGGAACTCGAATTTTCAAAGGATCTACACGTTTTGGGACTTCTAGAACACGAAAAAACTATTTTTAGGAAGACGTCTGTGTGTGTAAGGTTGTATCTGTGTATGTTTCTGTGTGTCTGTGTGGATATTACATCCACTCTAATTGAAAAACTAATAGACCGATTTTCATACAATTTGGTAGGTATGTTTTTTGTGGGAAATCCTGATGTTCATTAGATTATAGTACGATTCGTAATAAAAGAATCTGCCTTCTTTGCGAAATGGCCGCAGAAATTGCCTTTATCCACTCTAGCTAAAAACTAATGGAAAAAATTTAACAAAATTTGGTGCATAATATTTCAATAACCTACAAGTGATTTATATACCAAATTTAACAAAATTTTGTATATAAATCATTTGTAGGTTATTCTACTACGATTCGGGAAAAAGGAACTGGCTAATTTTGCGAAATGGCCCGCAAAAATCGTTATATATAAAAATATAAGACTACGTGTGTTCAATTATATCAATTAAATTCCTATTTTATACGTGATTTTTGACAACAAAAAGAATAAGACTAACCCCATTACTCTAGGACTAGCCGTTCCTGAGATATTCTAGTTTTTTCGCGTTTTCGCTACGCCACCTTTGACAATAAGTCCAGCTATCAAATGAGAACCAAATTTAAGTTTAACGTGTAAATTCAATGTCATTTAAAATACTTATGGTTGTTATTTTATGCAGATAAACTCAAATTATTATTGAATAAATAAAGAGAACGAATATGAGTCTGCAGGGAAAGACATGGGCTGTCCACATCAGAATTTTTAACAATATTACAACAATGATTTATAGAAGTGAACGGGGATTATTTTCAGGCCATTTCGAAAAAAATGTATGATCTATATTTAAAGATCCATTAAATTTTTGTCGAATAAAATGTTCAACAAATTTAAGCTGTGTACCAAATTTTAACTCTCTAAGACGTATGAAAGTGCATTAAAAATGCCATCCAATAAGTATATCATGAAGAGTTATATAAAATTTAAAAAAAATGAAAAATTGTTATCTGCAAAATTTATTTTAAAATGTGAAGCCTCTCCCATATGCACTACGTTTAAACAAATGGAAAGATATTTATTATATAATATATCTCTCTTTTCTTTCTGGAAGATATCCCAAAGTCAGAATTTAATTGAATTTGTTTTTTTCCCTATATTAAATAATTTTTAATTAAAAAACTACTTAACATATTTTACTGAATTTTTTTTATATATTCTATGGGATAATGTGAATATTTCCTAAAAATTTCGAAGCAATTCGTGAATTTTAAATTTACTTAAAAAATGTTTGAAAAATTAGGTCCCATAGGGTTCAATGTATTTCATTTTTTCAACCCGGGTTCAATAAAAAACTAATTGGGTGATATTATTTATTTATATTCCCATAGGGCCTACAGACCGTCTGAACAACATACTAAAATTTCATTTTGATAAAGTCATTTTTACGGCAGTTATCGTGCTAACGGACAGACAGACAGACAGACAGACAGACAGAATGAACAAAGTCATAAACACTTTTCAACTTTGTTGTAAAGTGTTAAAAAAAGGGAAGAAAGTATCGCCACATATAACACTTAGTAACAGTGTAGTAACACCTTCCACATACAATATTATGCAACATTATTCATATAAATCTAGATCATTCCATTCACTGGAAAAAATACATTTTGACAGTGATAGTAATTTGACGCCTATGAATTCGCCAATAGTAATTTATTTCATGTAATTGATATTAAACAAATGTTGATGTCATTTCATGATATTGTAATTAAGTAAACGTGAATATGAGAAGGTCATTCGTTTGGACTAGTAATTTGCCCAAAGCACCTAATTTCAATTGACGTCGTATTATTTTAATGCCAAAAACATTGTTCTGTGGACCTTGTACACCATTGTTTCGCCGTGAAAGAAGTAGAATCATTGCATTATGTAGGAAAAGTCATGTTCTGCCCACATCAGATTTTTTAATCCATTCTGAGCCAGCTGATAATTAATTTGCACGAGCAGCTTGCTAGACAATTCTATGAAACCAAACATTGCAAATTTTCTTATTATTAGGCCAATTAGCAATTGCACACCAGGGTATCACCGAAAAAAGTTTAAATATGAATTGCAATTACTGCTTACAGAAAATCCGCCAAGAAAGAAGGAAGGCCGCCACTCTGACGTCGCAACCTTTCAGTGGACTAATCCCATCTCCTCGAATGAGTATCAATTTAGTACTTGTGAAATTTCAGAAAATGTAACATTGAGTAATTAGATTGCATGCTATTGAAGAATTATCTCATTGTATACAAAAAATATAAAATAATAATTATCAGCATAAAGTTGTACAATGTAGTAATATACTAACGTAATATTTTGAACTTTTTTTTTTAAATTAAAGTACCTGTACAAGCAAGTATTTCTTTAATTCTCTATACTTTCACTCGAAATGTCTTCGAAACTAAAGATCAATATAAATAGTAGGCGACAAAAGTATGTATTAGAAAATTTAGTTTCTAATAGATTCCTTTTGAAATTTGCCGCAAAAGGCAACACTCCTCTAGCAGGATGACCATACTTATCTCATACCTAATAGAAATATATTTCCTTGAATTCCTTTAAATTAAAAACACTTGTCAGAAACGTAAGGATTTCCCTCAAAATCTAAACTGCTGATTAATTTTAAATGCAGAAATAATGAAAAAATAGACCAAATTACTAATTAATACTCATAACAAACTAAGATTAATAATTAAAAGCAATTAAAAGAGTTCAAAACATAAAACTATAAGAAGTTATCTTGTTGAACACCAATGTTTGTCACAGAAATGTCAGTTTTATACTGGAACGTGGTGGTGTCCATGTACACAACTAGTTTCAAAAATTATAATATTCCATTAGTAAATAGTCCCCCTTCTCAAATTTAATGTCTTGCATATTTTCTATAAAGCTATAAAAATAATTTTATTACCTATGTAATTGTACAAATAAATATATGATATATGAATATCACTAGAAACATGGTATGATTAATAAAAACAATATGATATTTCTTAATGACAGATTAATTGATTTGCATAATTTTGAATCCAGGTGAATTTGAATTACAAAGTACAAGATCTTATTGGCATTAATAATCACCTAATGACATTTTGCCTTACAGAAAAGACTATGATGGAAAATTAAACTGTAACATTAAGAAGATATATCATGTAAGCTTAAGATGTACAGCATGTAAGCTTAGATGTACGGCATGTAAGCTTAAGAATTGGTACAAACGAAAATTTTTATGGTATAATATCCGGTAATTATCCGGTTCAAACGTAGTCCAAACGCATGGCATCGACGAAATTTTGAAATTCCGAGGTGGGAGGATTACCGATGCTCAAGGCCACTCACTTTTAAATAAAAATTACGCCGTACCGGAATTGATACAAACGAAAACTTTCACGGTACAATCCAGTACAAACATAGTACAAACGAATGGAATCAACGAAATTTTGAAATTTCGAGGTGGGGGTTGCCGATGCTCAAGGTCACAGACTTTTAAATAAAAATTACGCCGTACCGGAAATGGTACAAACGAAAATTTTCACGATACAATCCGGTACAAACGTCCTACAAACGAATGCAATCATGAACTAAATTCTGAAATTTCGAGGTGGGGGGCTTGCCGAAGCTCAAGGTAACCGACTTTTAAATAAAAATTACGCCGTACCGGAAGTGGTACAAACGAAAATTTTTACGGTACAAACGTAGTACAAACGAATGGCATTAACGAAATTCTGAAATTTCGAGGTGGGGGATTGCCGAAGCTCAAGGTGACCGACATTTAATTAAAAATTACGCCGTACCGGAAGTGGTACATACGAAAATTTTTACGGTACAAACCGGTACAAACGTAGTACAAACGAACGGCATCGACGAAATTTTGAAATTTCGAGGTGGGGTGTTGCTGGAGCTGAAGGTCACCCACTTTTAAATAAAAATTACGCCGTACCGGAAGTGGTACAAACGAAAATTTTTACGGTACAAACCGGTACAAACGTAATATAAACGAATGGCATCGACGAAATTTTGAAATTTCGAGGTGGGAAGTTACCGGAGCTCAAGGTCATCCACTTTTAAATAAAAATTACGCCGTACCGGAAGTGGTACAAACGAAAATTTTTACGGTACAAACCAGTACAAATGTAGTACAAACGAATGGCATCGACGAAATTTTGAAATTTCGAGGTGGGGGGTTGCCGAATCTCAAGGTGACCGATTTTTAAATAAAAATTACGCCGTACCGGAAGTGGTACAAACGAAAATTTTTACGATACAAACCGGTACAAACGTAGTACAAACGAATGGCATTGACGAAATTTTCAAATTCTTAGGAGGGGGCTGATGTTTCTCTCCTCTCACTTTGAAATGAGAATAACGCCGTACCGGAAGTGGTACAAACGAACATTTTTTGGTACAATCCGGTACAAATGTCCCACAAACGAATGGAATCATCAATTAAATTCTGAAATTTCGAGGTGGGGACTTGCCGAAACTCAAGGTGACCCACTTTTAAATAAAAATTACGCCGTACCGGAAGTGGTACAAACGAAAATTTTTTCGGTACAAACCGGTACAAACATAATACAAACGAATGGCATCGACGAAATTTTGAAATTTCTAAGTGGGGGGTTGCCGGAGCTCAAGGTCACCCACATTTAAATGAAAATTATGCCGTACCGGAAGTGGTACAAACGAAAATTTTTACGGTACAAACCAGTACAAATGTAGTACAAACGAATGGCATCGACGAAATTTTGAAATTTCGAGGTGGGGGGGTTGCCGAAGCTCAAGGTGACCGATTTTTAAATAAAAATTACGCCGTACCGGAAGTGGTACAAACGAAATATTTTACGGTACAAACCGGTACAAACGTAGTACTAACGAATAGCATCGACGAAATTTTGAAATTTCGAGTTGGGGGGTTGGCGGATCTCAAGGTCACCCACTTTTAAATAAAAATTACGCCGTACCGGAAGTGGTACAAACGAAAATTTTTACGGTACAATCCGGTACAAACGTAGTACAAACGAATGGCATCGACGAAATTTTGAAATTCCGACGTGGGGGGGTTTCCGGAGCTCAAGGTCACCCACTTTTAAATTAAAATTACGCCGTACCGGAAGTGGTACAAACGAAAATTTTTACGGTACAAACCGGTACAAACGTAATACAAACGAATGGCATCGACGAAATTTTGAAATTTCGAGGTGGGGGGGTTGCCGAAGCTCAAGGTGACCGATTTTTAAATAAAAATTACGCCGTACCGAAAGTGGTACAAACGAAAATTTTTTCGGTACAAACCGGTACAAACGTAGTACAAACGAACGGCATCGACGAAATTTTGAAATTTCGAGGTGGGGGGTTGCTGGAGCTGAAGGTCACTCACTTTTAAATAAAAATTACGCCGTACCGGAAGTGGTACAAACGAAAATTTTTACGGTACAAACGTAATACAAACGAATGGCATCGACGAAATTTTGAAATTTCGAAGTGGGGGGTTGCCGGAGCTCAAGGTCACCCACATTTAAATGAAAATTATGCCGTACCGGAAGTGGTACAAACGAAAATTTTTACGGTACAAACCAGTACAAACGTAGTACAAACGAATGGCATCGACGAAATTTTGAAATTCCGACGTGGGGGGGTTGCCGGAGCTCAAGGCCACCCACTTTTAAATTAAAATTACGCCGTACCGGAAGTGGTACAAACGAAAATTTTTACGGTACAAACCGGTACAAACGTAATACAAACGAATGGCATCGACGAAATTTTGAAATTTCGAGGTTGGGTTTGTCGGAGCTCAAGGTCACCCATTTTAAAATTAAAATTACGCCGTACCGGAAGTGGTACAAACGAAAATTTTTACGGTACAAACCGGTACAAACGTAGTACAAACGAATGGCATCGACGAAATTTTGAAATTCCGAGGTGGGGGGGCTGCCGTTTCGCCAGCCCCCCCACTTTGAAATGAGAATAACCCCGTTCCGGAAGTGGTACAAACGAAAATTTTGACGGTACAATCCGGTACAAACGTAGTACAAACGAATGGCATCATTGAAATTTTGAAATTCCGAGGTGGGGGGGCTGCCGTTTCGCCAGCCCCCCCACTTTGAAATGGGAATAACCCCGTTCCGGAAGTGGTACAAACGAAAATTTTGACGGTACAATCCGGTACAAACGTAGTACAAACGAATGGCATCATTGAAATTTTGAAATTCCGAGGTGGGGGGGCTGGCGAAATGGAGCTGAATCCCTACGCTCGAGCGTTGACGGATTAGTGTGAATCGCTGCTCTGCGTTGCTCCTCTGACGGATAGCCAACGCAACGGAAGAACGCTCCTATCAGTAGGACAATTTTACTGAAAAAAGCAGAAAATTTTGCTGAAAAATTAGGAGAAAAAGAGTTCCGTGCGACTGATGGTTGGCTAAGCCGCTGGAAAGAACGAAATAACATTGTGTACAAAAAACATGGAGAGAAGCAGGACGCGGACTCCGAGTCAGCATCTTCATGGATTACGCAAAGCTTCCCACCTCTATTAGAAAAATACGCTCCTCATAAAATTTTTAACACTGACGAGACTGGACTCTATTTTAGAGCGATGCCCGAGTATACAATGATGTTCGAAAATGATCAATCCTCCGTTGGAAAAAAACAAAAAGATCGAGTTACAGTTCTGTTAACAACAAATAGGACGGAAACTGTAAAAAAAAAAAAGCCCTTTAGTTAGTGGCAAAAGCAAACGTCCGCGCTGTTTAAGTGGAATAAAAAAATTGTCGGTGATCTACGAAAATTCAAAGACTGCCTGGATAGCAAGTAGAATTTGTGAAGACTTTTTGTTAAAGTGGGACAGGGAACTGATGGGAAAAGAAAAAAAAATAATTTAACAACTGTTCGGCTCATCCTGTAGTACAGCTGACAAACATTGAACTTTGTTTTTTGCCACCCAATACAACTTTCTTCATACAGCCTCTTGACCAAGGAATTATTAAAGCATTTAAAACTCTGTATCGGTCAAATTTGCGACAGAAAATAGTGGATGCAATTGATGAAGAGAAAGGATCGGCTTCCGAAATAAGCAAGAAAATAACCTTGCTTGATGCTATCCATATGATCGCAGCCGCATGGAAAAATGTTTCTGACATATGCATTTTTAATTGCTTCCGTAAAGCAGGATTTTTGAAAAATAATGTTGACATACCAGCAGAAGATGAAGAAGAATTAGAAGCACCTTTCGAAGAATGGATTCACATCGACGAAAATTTACAAACATCTGAAGAAAAAAGTGATGATGACATTGTGGCAGAAATTCAGAATGCTTGCAATGAAAAAGAAAATGAAGACGACGTTCCACAAGAAGAAAATTTTCCTACAGCCAAACAGTCGCGAGAAGCCCTAACTATAATTAGAAAAACTCTTGAACACAGAGGGGCATGAGAAAGAGTTTATGGCCTATTTTATGAAAATATATCCTATTTAGAAATGGATGTACGTAAACTAATCACAAACTCGTTAGCACAAACAACACTGGATAAATTTTTTGCTGTTCCTCAGTAATAGATTACGGTATGTATGAAAATGTTCTATGCTCTTATACATAAATGAACGACCTATGAGTTTTACTTTTTATTCTTATATGCATATAGATAATATTTGAAGTAATAAGGCTTAATTCGTAAAATAAGAAATAGTTTTGAATGCAAAACTCAATTTACAAACGTATTATATACGTACTAATATTTTACTTATATACATTTATCTTTTAAATTCTGTAAAACTGTGTTCAATAGTTAGTATTTATAATGGAAGAACGATATTTAAAAAATTTCCGGATTTAAGAAACGACTGCTTATAAGAAGCGAAACGAACGTGTTTCTTATAAGCGGCGGTCACTGTATTTTAAAAAATTGAGTTTTATTTCATTGATAGTCTCTGTCGCTTTGAGGGAATAATTAATTTAACATTCTTGATCTCAAACTTGTAAACAATGTAGTTGACACAACTCCAATTTATCAGAATTTGAAAATGTCATTTTCTTGTTCTGTTCTAATGGTTTCAATTTCTACTTTCACTACCTACATAGTATAATGCATAAGAAAAGTATTGTAACGAACGGTTTCAAAAATTCGAATTCGAGTTTTCGACTGAAGAGCGCATTTCAAGTACTCCTGAATTTTGAGGTAATATCTGTGTGTGTGTGTGTGTGTGTGTGAGTGAATGAGCCTGTGGAAGCAATATTTCCCGAACGAATGGAGCGTTTTGAACATAATTCTGTACGATTATTACGATTTGTGAATACTGGAACCATATTCATTTTAAACGTGATCGAACGTTCTAAAGATCTCCCCCCCCCCCCTCCAAATTTTCGAATGTTTTTTTTAAAACATCAAAACATTCAATAATGTTTAATAAATAGTCATTTTATACGTTATTATTTTTTTTTATTTAAAATGAATGACACAAACTTTAGAACGCTAGCTTGAACCATTCTCGATATATTACATGTTTTTCGCATAAAATTATCAAAAAAAAAAATTACTTAAAGTTGAACAGTATAAAATATCGTCAAATATGCAACATTTAAAAAAGAATTTTGCGAATTATTTGACAACATATCGCCAAGTTGGCCACTTTTTGAAAATAGTGCAAAATTGACGAAAATATCGTCAAAAGGGCAAAAATGACTCTGAAGTTACGAAGATGAAGCCAAATTGATGAATAATAATTAACATATTATTTTATGGACTATTTACAGATGCTAGCAATATTTATAATTATCAAGTTATATTTGCGCGAAATATAAATTAATTATTTATTTCAAAATATTTTTATGTGTCGTGGATCTTGTATATCGTTATTTCTCATTGAAAGAAGTAAAGTCATTGCATTATGTAGGGAAAGTTATGTGCTGCCATCATCAGATTTTGCTTTACAAGTTGTCATCGGTCCGTGTTTCCGACATCATATCCTCTCCCAGGAATGTTCTCAGCGGGGTCCCGCAAGGTTCTCTTGTTGGGCCCAAACTGTTCAACCTTTACATTAACGATCTTCCACGTTCCCCCGGTGTCTCCCTTGGCCTCTACGCCGATGACACTGCCCTGTTCACACATCACAAACAGACACAAGTCGTGCACGACACTCTGCAAAGCTACCTGGACAAGCTGACACAATGGCTGATTAAATGGCGAATTAAAGTTAATGTGAGTAAGTGTGCTGCTGTCACCTTCCCCCCCCCCCCCCGGCAAACCCCTTCCACTAATTTGATCTTAAATAATCAGCCGATTCCCTGGCAAGATAGTTACAAGTACCTTGGTGTGTACCTTGATTCCAAATTTACGTGGAAACTTCACATTTCTGAAATTAGTAAGAAAGTGAAGTTTACACTCGCCCAGCTTCGTCCCCTTTTGGCTAGAAATAGCCGCCTGTCCATTCATAATAAGTTATTGCTATACAAGTCCTACATACGTCCCATCATGACGTACGGTGTCCCAGTTTGGGGTACTGCGGCTGAGACTCACCTTAGGAAGCTTCAAGTCATCCAAAATAACGCTCTGCGTATGTTTGCTAATCTGCCGACCTACGTCCAACTAGAAGTCCTGCACAGAGACCTCAAAATTAAGCCTTTTTTGGAACATGTCAAAAAGCTTTCTCTAAATTTTCACAGAGGTCTGAGAAGCGTTAATAATCCTACGTTGGACAATGTCCCGCACTATTGGCCAGGTCGGCCGGGCACGCGCAAGCGCCCCCGGTCGTTACCTGCTCGATCGGTGAGAGACATCTTCTTCCGCCCTAAAAAGCGGTTCCGTCCAGCATAGTTTTATGTGCTCTCCTTTTTTAGTTGCAGACTCTAGCAGCTGTACTCCTCCCTTGCTTTTGGGATTTCGCGAATTGTTGGCAAGCCCTTCCCCTTTTCTGCTACTAGGCACCGCTCAAGCTCAAGGCCCTGCGCACCCAGTCTATCTCCCTCTTTTCCTTCGCTGTTGGGAACCCGCTTGGGTCCCAACTTTCAGTCTTCTGAAGACTTGGGAAAGGGCATGACTTCGGTCTTGCCCCCCCCCCCCCCCCCCCCCCCCAAGCATCTCTTAGTTCTCAGCTACCTCTTAGTTGACTTAATGACATTTTACTACTTCCTTTTTCCCTTTTCTTCTGGAGTTTAAAGGGAGGAAGTCTTCCTCTCCCGGGTACTCCACTAACCCCGTCCTTGAGAAGTTGTCATCGGTGTTTCTTTCTGGAATTTTTGGCCGCTACTTTCCAAGTGCAGTATTATGCAAAAACTATGTTACCATCATTCTCGTGGATCTAGTTAGTTCCATTCACAAGCAGTGTTTCTTTTAGGATTTTTTGGGGATTAAATTTTAAGAGAGGCAAATTTTCTATTTTCCCTATATAAATTTATCACATAAATAGAAACTAGGTCAACATAAAAATAAAATGTCTCGGGAGGGGGGGGGGGGGGCATTGTGTCATCCAGAAAAGCGCCCAATATTAACACACTTTTCAACATTAAAATATTGTGCCGTGGATATTGTACATCATTATTTTGCATTGAAAGAAGAAAGGCCATTGCATTCATTATGTAAGGAAAGTCATGTGCTGCCCAAATCAGATTTCTGAAAGTGTGCCCTTAGAAATGGTAATTATGTATCATAAATGTTAATAAAATCTGAAGTTCGCCTACGGTTAAATTTTTAACAATAAATTGCGTACTTTTTATAATTTTCCTTAAACATGTTTGTCTATATTTGTCTGTTGTAAGGGACTTTGAGTTTTCTGTGTAATTTCGTAGAAAGAAAATATATAAACTGTCTTATCTGTTGATAAACGTTATCTGCAAGAACAGTTTATTTTCAAGCATAATGCTGTGTGTTGCATTTGTTGTTTCTATCATAAAGTTATCGTCTGCGGAATTAGAAAACATATCTTGGTGTTTCTAATATTCTATGTAAGTTACTTATTTGATGTCTTATTTTAAAAGAAAGGGTTTTTTCTCGGGAATATTTTTATTTTCGTATTATTTTTTTTACGCAAGAACTAGACAGTAAACAGTATTGACAAATTAATGTTCTTCTATAAAAGTATATATATATATATATATATATATATATATATATATATACAATCAATTTATATATATATATATATATATACATACATGGATGTGTATATTGTGCTGTGCGTATCTTTTGAAGTCCTCTACAAAAGACACGCACAAACTCTTTTAAAAGAAACAAGAAAGATCAATCATGCATAAGCATTGATTATGAAACACTTTCCAACTGAAATGTAATTTCATTTAAAAATTTCTAAAATGTGATTCATTCAGTGGTAATATCTTTTACATTATCACAGTACTACAGTAATTTATTATACTTAAATATTTAAAACTGTATCGAAATATAAATCATCTGATTCTTTATGCAAAATCAATGAATATTTCATTCATATAACTTGTATTCCAGACTCCAGAGCTAAATAATTTTGTGTGAAAAAAATTCAGCAATTCTTATGTAATTCATCTTACAATCGCTTGAGATATTTGCATTCTGCATATGTTAAAATTAGGCTTCCTTGAAGAAATAATAAAAGTTTAGGGATCATTTAAAATCACAACTATTGTAATCGCATAGGCACGGAATATAGATACACAGATAATATAATATGTGTATGTGTATGTACTCAAAGTATTGGAATCGTGCCGAAGATCGGAACTCGAATTTTCAAAGGATCTACACGTTTTGGGACTCCTAGAACACGAAAAAACTACTTTTAGGAAGACGTCAGTGTGTGTAAGGGTGTATCTGTGTATGTTTCTGTGTGTCTGTGTGGATATTACATCCACTCTAATTGAAAAACTAATGGACCGAATTTCATACAATTTGGTAGGTATGTTTTTTGTGGGAAATCCTGATGTTCATTAGATTATAGTACGATTCGTAATAAAAGAATCTACCTTCTTTGCGAAATGGCAGCAGAAATTGCCTTTATCCACTCTAGCTAAAAACTAATGAACCAAATTTAACAAAATTTGGAGTATAATATTTCAATAACCTACAAGTGATTTATATACCAAATTTAACAAAATTTTGTATATAAATCATTTGTAGGTTATTCTACTACGATTCGGGAAAAAGGAACGGGCTATTTTTGCGAAATGGCCAGCAAAAATCGTTATATATAAAAATAAAAGACTACGTGTGCTCAATTATAACAATTAAATTCCTATGTTATATGTGATTTTTGACAACAAAAAGAATAAGACTAACCCCATTACTCTAGGACTAGCCGTTCTTGAGATATTCTAGTTTTTTCGCGTTTTCGCTACGCCACCTTTGACAATAAGTCCAGCTATCAAATGAGAACCAAATTTAAGTTTAACGTGTAAATTCAATGTCATTTAAAATACTTATGTTGTGCAGATAAACTCAAATTATCATTGAATAAATAAAGAGAACGAATATGAGTCTGCAGAGAAAGACATGTGCTGTCCACATCAGAATTTTTAACAATATTACACCAATGATTTATAGAAGTGAACGGAGATTATTTTCAGGCCATTTCGAAAAAAATGTATGATCTATATTTAAAGATCCATCAAATTTTTGTCGAATAAAATGTTCAACAAATTTAAGCTGTGTACCAAATTTTAACTCTCTAGGACGTAGGAAAGTGCATTTAAAATGCCATCAATTAAATTTATCAAGAAGAGTTATATAAAATTTAAAAAAAATGAAAAATTGTTATCTACCAAATTTATTTTAAAATATGAAGCCACTCCCATATGCAAAACGTTTAAACAAATGGAGAGATATTTATTATATAATATCTCTCTCTTTTCTTTCTGGAAGATATCCCAAAGTCAGAATTTAATTGAATTTGTTTTTTTCCCTATATTAAATAATTTTTTTAATTAAAAAACTACTTAACATATTTTACTGAATTTTTTTTTATATATTCTATGGGATAATGTGAATATTTCCTAAAAATTTCGAAGTAATTCGTGAATTTTAAATTTACTTAAAAAATGTTTGAAAAATTAGGTCCCATAGGGTTCAATGTATTTCATTTTTTCAACCCGGGTTCAATAAAAAACTAATTGGGTGATATTATTTATTTATATTCCCATAGGTCCTACAGACCGTCTGAACAACATACTAAAATTTCATTTTGATAAACTCATTTTTACGGCAGTTATCGTGCTAACGGACAGACAGACAGACAGAATGAACAAAGTCATAAACACTTTTCAACTTTGTTGTAAAGTGTTAAAAACTAACATGCTGTGGAAATTAATAAATTTCAAGTTATATTTCTTTATCTCGAAGGTAAAAATAGTAAGCTATCACCGTGATCTTTCTTGTAAAGACTCATGGTTACAATAATAATTAAGTTGACACTTTAGCCATTGTATTTACAAACATATCTTTTTTAAAAATTGATTATTATAGTTAATAGAAAATTTGAGATATACATCATAAAATACTTTAAATAATGTAAAAATTATTTACATTTTAAACTTCTTATAAAAGTAATCAAATTTTAAAAATTAATTTTTAAGTAAACAAAACATTTTGAAATTTAAATAGTTAAATTATTGGAAAGTAAAAGTACATTCTAAAATTTAAACTGTTTAAAAAGTGTACAAAATATTTTAAAATCTAAACATTTAAACTATTATGAAGTATACAAAGGCATTTTCAAATTACAAACTAATGAAAATGTTTTTGAAATTCAAATTATTGAATAACATACATTTTAATTGTATACAATAACCGAAATATTATTTTATGTTTTGCCAATAAAAAAAAAAAAAAAAAAAAAAAAAGATCATGCCTGCAAAATGGTTTTATTCCATTAAAATTAAAGCAAAACAAAAAAATGTTTATAAAGAAAATGGTAGATGTATTTTTCGCTTCATAGTGCTTTTTCATTTGAATTATGATGCCAATCCACTTTTTTAGTAGTGGCTTGCACGCCCCAGGCTCAAGCGGACTTGACACAGCATAAACTTTAAGCAAGCCGGTCAACTTGTAGTTTCAGGCTTAATTTCGCAAAGTTTAAGCGGGCTTCGATTTACAAATTTTATACGGTTTTGTATTTAAAAGCAAAGCGCATGTACTTCCGGAGTACGTGTACCACAATTTTGAAAACACAGTTCCAGCACTTGAAAATATATCCACCTCTGTGCGACCTGCGTATAGTATACGTATTCGTTCAGTATACGTATTTATATATATATATATATAGGGCCGGGCACTTGATTGCTTAATATCATTCGCCCATTCCACTGCCAATATGGACCTTCCATACTATGAAAAATTGGAGTAATTCTTTAGCCAATAGGTTGGGATTATAACTCTTTCCTCTACCTACGCTAGAGGCCCCTCTAGATATGTATAGATCAGGGGTCGGCAAGTAATTTTGGGTGAGGTCCGGATGCTTTTGAAAATTTTTATCGAGGTCCAGAAAAAAACCTTATATTCCTTACTAGTTTTTTATTTTAATTTTCACTCACAAAATAATATGAAATACAGTAGATAGGCATATTTGTATTCAAAAATCAATGGGAGAAATAACATTTGCGGTCTTGTGCCAATTTTTTAAAGTTAGGTTCACGCGGGGAGCAGCTTATACGAAGAATGTCTTCAAGGTGGGCGGCCGTTAATCTTGAGCGATATTCGTTCTTCAAAAAATTCATTTTTGAAAATGAAGTTTCACAGACATATGTGGAGTCAAACAGAGTAGCTAGGTAAATGGCTAATTTTTTACAATTTCCATATTTTTCTGGGACATGTTTACTCCAAAATTCTTCGGCGAATGCAGTTTTATACATTTGCAAGGAAATGTCTTCCTGCAAGTCTATTATCTCCATTTGGAGTAAAGGCTTTGAAAGGCGGCACAACTTCGCAGCCACATCTGTCCATTCTGCCGCTGGAGAAACTTCAAAAGGCGATTTTAAGAATCGCGACAACTTCTCTATCTCTGCAAAATCTTGTTGCAAATTCCTTCTTAAGTTCTGACATAAAATTTGAAAATACTGCAATGTCTAATTCATAATTATTTCTATATTCAAAAATTGTTGGAAAGTGAATAAATTCTTGACTTGCAATGTCTTTTTCAAAGATATCCAGCTTGCGACGGAAAGAAGACACATTTTGTATCAGATCACATATTAATTTCCCATTTCCTTGTAGCTCGGTATTGAGCGCATTTAAATATTTAAGGATGTCTTTCAGGAAAGCCACAGCTAGCATATTGCGTTCGTTTGTTAGGAACTCCAAATGGTTTCGTGCTTTTTGTGTATCCAAGTTTTCTAAGAAGGAGATTACTTCTTCTTTTATTTCCCAAAAACGTTCAATCGCTTGACCTTTACTTAGCCAATGAACATTGTTGTATTGCAGTAAGTCAGAATGCGCCGAATCACACTCAGATAGAAAGTCTTTGAACTGTCTGTGCTGAAGAGCAGAATGAGACCTCATAAAATTAATCAACCTGATCAAGCTGTCCAATACTTCTTTCAGAGTTGCACTAAATTTTCCACAAAGGGCTGCCTGGTGAATAATGCACTGATAAGATAGCAGCCCAGCATTCTTATCCTTGATTCTCTTTACTAGCCCTTTTTCTTTGCCGATCATCGCTGGGGCCCCGTCAGTTGAAAGAGACACCATTTTATCAAAACTAATGTTTGATTTTGTCATGAAGTCATCAAAAGTCTTGAATAAATCTTCTCCGCGAGTCTTGCCTTTAAACGGCAATATTGCTAGTAGTTCTTCCCTAAATGATTTACTTTCAATATCCAAAAATCGCACGAAAATGGACATTTGTTCCTCATCAACAATGTCGCATGATTCATCAAGTGCTATGGCGTAGCAAGGCGCCTTCTGCAGAAGTTCGAGTAAACTACTTTTATTGTCAGCAGCCAAAATTTCGGTTCTTCTTGTATTGCTTCTTGCCGATAATGGAATACCTTGAATTGCGGCAACAACATCTTTTTTCTCTTCAAAAAGTGCCGCGGCCACTTCCAACATACATTTTTTTACTATCTCAGAGTCTGAAAATGGTTTCTGGTGTTTATTAAGCGTCCAACACACACGCAACGCTGCTTCTGCAGATTTTTCTTGCTCGCTCATAGAGCGAACTAGTAAGACCGTGCTTTTATGTAAGAAGCTAGATATGCCTGGAGTTTTTCTTGACGAGCTTCACTACCCAGAGGAAAATTTTTATGGAACTGCTGATGAGTTGTTTCGTAGTGTCGCTTTAAGTTACCACTTTTAACAAGAGCGACAGTTCTGTTGCATATGAGGGAAACTGGAACAGCTCCAGGCCTATCAGGCAACGTAAAACAATATGGTTCAGTCCACTCAGTCAAAAACTTCCTATTTTCACTATCAACTCTACGCTTTTTAGGATCCATATCGATGAGAAAGAAACGTTATAAGCGTCGATAATAACAAAACTCTCCGTACGAGATCGCAACAACTATAACCGCAAAGGGGAGGCGCTTCCATGCCCAAGGTCGCCGCCGCTGAGTAGACCCGCCCGAAAGATAAGTTTCATAAAGTGGCGTTAGGCTTTCGTTCGATTTACGCCTGCTCTGATTAAATAAAAATAATTTCATTAAATAAAAATAATAAGGGTGGCGCTCAAACTTATAGATTCTATAAGTTTGATTCTAAAATATTTTTCTATAATATAGAAAAATATTTTTTAAATAATTTGATTAATTTATTTTATACTGTCAAAAAAATTTTGGCGGTCCAGTTTTTGACCTTCCGCGGTCCGGACCTGGACCGCGGTCCGCCAGTTGCCGACCCCCGGATCAACGCTTTCTTGCTCAACATCGCATGTGTACAGATACATTATGTTAAAAACTAAACCTAGATACAGTTTTTTTTTTGTAATTTTACATGATTAGAACTCGAAAGTTTAGATTTCCATAACAATATACTTAATTTTTCCTATTGTATAGCGAAACACGATGATTCTCAGACCAATGGCGTTGCATGGAAAATTGAGATAGTTTAAACTACGCTATGAGTATTTTACTTTTAAAGAATATGTTTTAAATATTTCAAGAAAACTTTTAAAAGAATACCACCGATTGAAGATAATTTTGCCATTCTGATCAGGGTCGCTCATATAGGCGGCATTGAATTGAAGGACCCCCTATATAGAGTAGAGGACGGATACCACTCGAGGGAGGAGAAGGTCTTCTGAACGTGAAAAAAAATTCGGAACCTTACCTCCGATTTTTTCCCCCTTGGGCAGTGGAAGAAAAATTATTTGTAGAGGCAACTCTGTTTTCATACACTAATTATGATGCAAGCGAACCTAAACAATTTTGGAAAATGAATGTTGTTGTTGATGATGTTGAAACCCAGACCGTCCGACCTACCAGAAAGGTGTAGAAGACCCAGACCGTCCGACTCGTCCAGGGGACTAAGAGCACCTATTTGGACGGCCGGCTACCAGAAAGGTGTAAGGTAACTGTTTGGACGGTCGGGAAGTGCCACCCAATTTAGACCGGAACCCAGTGGGGGAGGCATCCACAGGGACCGTACCCTCCATGTGAGAAAGTCAAGCAGTCTCACATTCTTTTGATATTAAAAGAAATTCGCTCAAACTGCTGACATTTATTGCGTCTTCCGTCCGCGAATCAAAGAAAATGCGAATGATGATTTTTCCACCGAAAGAGGGCGTAGGCATGCCATTCGTTGTATCTTAGCTGAAAATTTAGTTTTCTTTTGTTTGTGTTTAAGATTTTATATTTTTGGCTTGTATTATCATCTGAGGAGAGAAATCATCCCATAGCTTAACTAAAGAATATTTATATATTTAAGAACAGGTATGTCAGAGATGGTTCTTTGTCCTAAAGCAATTGCTCTAAAGTTTGAACGGCCACCGATGAATTTATCATCAATCTTACATCCGCGAACTTAAAAAAAAAGTTGTGTTGTCTATGAAGGCAACTAATGCCGTTATGTTTCGTTTTCCTTGCAGAATGAAATGTAGGAATATTTAGAACAAGACACATGGAATGGAATGATAGTAATAAACATTTTTGTCAATAGGTGGCGCCAGGTGTTTCAGCTGCTTTGCAAGAGGTTTTTTTTTTGTAGTACCAGCTCCGGCTGTCAGATTTGCTGCATTCTATGGCAAATATTTAATTTTTTTTTTTCTGATATTCAGTGTACATTTAAAACATATAAATTTATTTTAAAAGAAAATTGAATTTAATAATATACTTTTGAACATTAAATTATTTGGAGAACTTGAAGGGGCTTGCTTCTTTTTATCACACTCATTCTTTTCTATGTAAACTTCAAAATTTAATAAACAATCAAATTCCAGTAATTTAAATTTTATTTTATTTAAAAACTTAAATGATATTCGAATTTTTCCTGCTGATTTAAATATATTTGTGTATCCAGCGTCTCCTCTTGATTTTCTCGTTCATAAATACAGTAACGTCCCAAAGGAGAAAATTTGGGGTTCAATAATTTGAGTACTAAATTTGAGAAAGATGCATCTTTTATTATTCTGGTAATGATTGAAATGCAAGTAAACCAAGCACTATGGAATATGATTGTATAAGAAAGAAAAGCGAGTAGAGATTCATACTCGAAGATATTTTTATCTTCTTTGTCATAACTCTTTTCGAAAATGAAAGTATGTGATTCGCCAAGCTCAGTGCAAGTTATTCTTTGCTATCGATCACTGAAACCGAAAATATATCTTTCAAACTTATTTCATTATGTAGGTACTTGCGTAAATTGCCGCTGTAAAATTTACTTCGTCATACTCTTGTGTAGAGAAAATGTTCGAAAATTTCCGAATTCGAAATTTCGATAAGCACGTCCTCGACCCATTTTGAACCCGTTTGGAAAGTTTTTCTTTTTACTTCCTCATACTATGTCAGTATAACTATAGAGAAAGTAGTGTTTTCACGAAATTTTTCGAATTCGAGATTTTGGTGTCAGTATATGTTTTAAGACCTACTGTACTGAACACGATGCGATTATTTTTGGAGTGGTATCTGTATGTCTGTGGTCGATTTCTTGTGTACACGATAGCGTCCATGGACGCCTATGTCTGCAAAGGGGGGGGGGGTCTAACTGTTTGGGATAGGGTATGTCAAATACTTGTCTTTATGAGAGGTTCTTCGTTTGGGATAGACGCTGTCCCACCCGTAAGCAAAGGGTTAAAAAAAAAGATTATATATATAATATATAAAGGACACCAATGCCTGCAAAGGGGTATCGAACTGTTTGGGATAGAGCATGTCAAATACCTGTCTGTTTGAGAGATTCTTCGTTTAAGATAGATGCTGTCCCACCTTTAAGTAAAAGGTTAAGAAAGATATTATATATATATAATATATAAAGGACACCAATGCCTGCAAAGGGGAGGGGGTCGAACTGTTTGGGATAGAGTATGTAAAATACCTGTCTTTTTGAGAGGTTTTTCATTTGGGATGGACGCTGTCCCACCAGTAAGCAAAAGGTTAACACCAAAATATAAATAGCAAGAATAAATTTGGAATAGAAGTAAAGTTACCCCTTTACGATTCAAAAAATTCTCTGAAAGAACGTGGACACATTTAATGACTATTACAGGAAACTTTTGCTACTGATATTGTGGACGGACTGTTTCTTAAAATGGTTACAGGCGCCCCGAATTTTAGAGGGGCACGAATAAAAACTTTTAATCATAACTGTATTTAAGGTTGTAAGGGCTGACATTTAAGGGGCCCTCCTGGAAATTATTGGACCCGGCTCCCAAATCGTAAAGAGAGCTGTCTTGCAAATTCCCATCACTGCATGCGCTTTCTTAATGATCACAGAATTTCTAGACCACTAAGTGACTGGGGGTAATGCCGCAGATAGTAGGCTGTATAATCCCTAAAACCATATATTTACTCAAGTTTTTAGTGGAAAATATTCTCGGAATTGGCTCTCTGTAGTCCTACCAAATGGTGTCGAAAGCCCAGACCATCTGTCTCGTCCGAGGACTTATAGAATTGGTGTGTAAAATTCCATTTCCTTTCCTTATTTATCTTTCTTTCCATATAAATAACAATATTTCATTCCGTAAAATACAAAAAAAAAAATGTTTAATATTAAAGCTTAACTGAGTGGTGACAGTGGCGTCGCCGAAAGGGTGGTTTTACGAATCATAACCCTCCTCAGAGACCCCCATTCTGCTCAAGTATTAAAATTGTACTTATTAGACAGTGGCAAGCTCGGATACGAGATCGGTCGAGGAGAGAAATGGGCATGGTTGGCCCTTTCAACTTCGGCCCATCGTACACATTATCGATAAAGACCCACACATACACAGACGGCACTCTAGAAACAGTATTTTCGATTTGAGGGGGTGGGGGGTCCGAAACGTGTAAATTCTTCGAAAACTCGAGGTCCTATTTTCGGCACGATTCTAATAATTCCCCTGTACATTACCATGTTATTGTAGGGAAAATAAAATAGCAACCGGACAGGTCGCCGAAGAAGGCTATTCATAAATAAATACAGATGCGTCATGCTAAGAACTATTTAAAATTATCTTATTTCGAAAACATAGGACCAAAATTCTGTATGCTGTCATTCTATATGTAAAACGGCTCTTTAATTCTAAATACAAAAATAGTAATTTCTAGGGACCACAAATAAATTAGTGTATTCTTTCTTTCGACCCAGACCGTCCAGCCTACTCGAAGGTGTAGGCCGGGACCGTACCATCCAATTTAGACTGGAAACCAGTGGGGGCGACATGCACAATGGCCATACCATCCTTTCCCTACCGCCAACCTCTCGGAAGGGCCCACATATTTAGCATGTCCGTACCCCGCGTGAAGACGGGAACAGTTTGGGCAGAGCCGAGAAAAATTAGGAATATTATGTTGCAAATATCAGGGCCGCCCATAAAGGGGACGGACATCACTAGAGTGGGAAGGTTCGGGTTCCATAGGGGGCCCAGACTACCAACATTTTCATTTTGAGGCTGAAGAAGACATAAAAAATTCACAAAAATAGAAGGGACCGTGATGAATGTTTGTAGAGGACTCACAATTTTTATGCAAACCTACTTATATTTATGTACCTGCAAAGACATTTGCATATTCGACGACACATTGAGATTAAATTTGAACACCTTCGAGCAATTATGCAATACTCGACAAACTTGCCACGTTTAAAGACCGCATTCGATCATCCATCTTAGCTTCCCAATCAATGGGGAAATTGTAATTAGGGGTGACTATACAAAGGGTTGTAAAAAAAAAATTATCTCCGTAGTATGGTCTTCTCTTTTCATCACCTATATGCAAGACATTCGACATATTTCATCACCACATGTGCAAATTTCCTCTAGAACACGAAATTATTTTCTTCCGGAGGTCGAAGGTAATACAAGTGTTGCTGATATATCATTAGGCCGCCCAATTGCCTTGGGTTTCGGTGTTTTGTCCTTGGAGGTATGCTTCTTTCATTAAGACAATTTTCTGCGGTAAGTGGCGCGCAAGTTCATCAACCTGTTCCGGTTTTATTGACAAATCGAATATCTTTGCATCCAAAGAACAAACAATCGGTTTTGAGGTGGAAAAAAAAATGGTATTTTGGAAATAAAGCTTCTAAAATCGCACAAATTGTTTACAAGGTGAATAAAGCAAAAAGGATACAAAACATTCGCTCAAACTACTGGAAAAAGTTAACGTGAATAGAAAACCCTTTGTTAGTAAGCAGCATTAAGTATGTGGAGTATGAGGCTCCACTGGACTTTCTCATACATTGATGTTCTATATTCTTTACGTCCTTTTCTATCCCAATCAGTATCGATGAAGGAAAATGCTTCTTCGTTTAGAGTTTAATTCTTTAAACTATTTTATTAATTGAGAAAATTAAGTTGGTAACAAGTCTTTTAAGCTGATGCATGCAAATGGATCCTCTGGATGTTTATAGTTATTTCGTTCTCCAGTAAAGAACTTGCTTTTGAAATGTATTAGAAATTCTATTCTTTCAGTCGAAAATTATTAATCCGTTAAGTATTAATAGTATATAAATACCGGTTTTGAAAATTTTAAATAATGTAATACCTGTAGGTGAAGTACGTGGCTTTGCGCACAATCAAAAATGAACTGGTTTACAACGTAACATGCAATTCAAATCCAGGTAAATTAAGCATACAAATTTCGGACATAGATTAGATTTCCTTCCTCAATGCAAAAAGTCTGGAATTAAACGCCAAGATAAGTGGGAGGATGTCTGCCCATTTTCAGTTTGGTCGACAATGGACGTTTAGATCCAGACTTTTTGCACTGAAGAAGAAAATCCAGTTGATTTTCGAAACTTACGCATGCTTATTTATCTTGATTTGCGCTGCATTTTACACTATAAACCAGTTATTTCATTACTGCAATACCTGATTTCTAATTATTTTCCCTATATACATAGTATAATGTATAGGGAAAGTATTGTGACGGGGTCAAAAATTCGAATTCGAGATTTCCACGAAAAAGGACGTTTCAAGCATCGTTGAACTCGAATCGATCGTTTTTGAGGGTGTGTGTGTTTATGTGAGTCTGTGGAGATGATATCTCCCGAACAAATGAAGCATTTCGAACGAAATTTGGTACAAAATTTACAATGAATACTGGAAGGCAGTGGTGACGCCCCCCCCCCCCCTTGCCCTTACCCTACAAAAAAATAATAAAGTAAGAAAAATTGAAATTAAATATTGTCACACAAATTTTTTCAAGAGGAACCTGCAAGGACGATTAAGAAAAACGAATACTTATTTTTCTTGCTGTTCTCCAGTATCACTTTTTAAGCACACATTCATTATTCATGTGGAAAAGCAACGGACGAGAAACGAAATGAATCATCCGAAACTAAACATGTAAACAATAATAATATTAGTTGCATCGCCAGACCAGGGTCCACGCCACACCAAAATGCATAATACAAACCAAAATTCCAAACCTAAAACATGAGAACAAAATAAAAAAAAATCTGATGTGGGCAACATATGACTTTCCTTATATAATGCAATGACTTTACTACTTTTACTTATAGTAGATACTTATATTCTTCCCAAGATATTGAATTTTCGACAATGAGTCGTCATCTTCATTGATTTAGCGTCATTTCTATCCATTTGGCGAGATTTTCTTTAATTTGGCAACATTTCAAAAAGTCGCCAAGTTGGCTACATTCCGCCAAAATATCGCCAAGCGTTATGGACGGAGAAATAAGTTATTCTTATAGCAGATAAATGACTATTAGCGTTCAAATACAAAAGTATTACTCAAAGTATCTTTTCTCATGAATGGAACGAGCTAGATCCACGAGAATGATGTCACCCAATTTATCGCATGATATATATTACATATGAAAAGTGAACATGTTTCTCAACAGTTAATATTTTCTTTTAATTTATGAATTTTTTTGATAAATTTATTTGAAAAATGTGCAATATCTCAAGAACGGTTCATGCTAGCGTTCTAATGTTTATGTCAATCGTTTTCTGAGGAAGAATTACATAAGAAATGTCTATTTGCATAACTTTATTAAAGGTTTTGATTTTTTCAAAATTTCACTCGAAAATTTAGGGGAGTTCTGAACATTCGATTACGTTTAAAAACAATAGGCTTCCAGTATTCGCGGATTGTGATTTTTGTACCAAATTTCATTCGAATCGCTCCATTTGTTCGTGAGATATCGTCTCCACAAGCCCGCTGACACACACACACACATACACAGACAGACATCACCTCAAAAATGTTTGATTCGTGATCAGGGATGCTTGAAACGTGCTCTGCCGTCGAAAACTCGAATTCGAATTTTCGACCCCGTCACAATACTTTCCTTATATATTATGTATATAAGAAAAGTAATAAGTGGATGATGCATGCTTAGATTTCGTATAGTTTTCTAAACGAAGCGGTAAAGGATTTAGAGGTAGTTATGGAAATGGTAAGTGTAGAAATGTATTTCTATTTGTGATTATTTAATCCTATTTTATTTATACCTTGGTCAGGTAAGGTACTGCAAAATATGTGAAACGATTTACTAATTTTTAAGCGGATTAATTGATATTTGTTATATTTATTATACTGATAGGAAAGTAGGAATCGTAATCTTCCGTGTTTAACTGAATTTTCTAGATTTATACATTTACTTGATATAAAAGTAAAATTTGCCGCCCAGGTGGTGTAATGGATAGCGTGTTCGGCTACTGTCTAGCTAGAGGACTCGGGTTCGAATCCCGAATAAGGCATGGCGGCTTGTGTGGCTACTGTAACTGGATTTCGATCTGTTATTGCCACGTTAATTGAATTAAAAAAAAAAAGTATGGTAGACATCTATTTCAAGAGTCAGTGGCATCTCTGGGGTCATTTGAGGCACCAAGCGAGTTTTCTGGAGAGGCCCCATCTGAATAATAAATGCAGTGAAACGTCAAACGAGGCCCAATTTGTATCTTGGCCCTCAGGACACCCCTTGCAAACTAAAAAAATTTGAAATAATGTTTCTTTGATTATACACAGCATGAATCCTGGAAATATCAATATTTCATTATTTAATTTAAGTCAAGTATCAGATGAAAAAAAAATCATTAAATTTTTTTTGAAAAGTAATATTTCACAAGCTATGGCATTCTAGAATGTTTTAAATTAGTGAGTAACTCTGTTACTCGTTATAGATTGATATGCCGCATATTTCGAATGGGAGAAAGTTGATATGTATTGTGGGTGACGATGGTGCCTAGGAAATTCTTTGATTTTTTAAAATCTTTTAATTTATTTATTTTATTTTGGAAGATTATACAGTATTAATAGGTTAATAGAATGCGGTTTATTCCGTCTGAGTTGGACTACAAACGACTATGTTATCGTTAGATTTGCATGTAACTTTTACAGCCACTCTACCAGGCGGTTCGCACAAGCGATTATCGTATCATACTAGCGTATATCGTAAATGTCGATGCACAGATGTCGCAGATGTAAAACTTATTTATTTATTTATTTATTTTTTTTACACTTTTCTACCAGAATTGTTTTATAATACAGCCTAAAGGATATAAGGACCGAGATATTCCAGGCGTTAGATTCATGCACGGTGGACCCGAGTTTTATCTCACCCCCCAAACTGCCCAAAACTGTCTACGTAAAGTATGGGCACGTTAAATTTTCAGGTCCAAAAGTCTTTTCGAAAGGATATAGGTTAGGGGAGGATGATACGGTCTCTGTGGATGCCACCACGAAAATGTAATACTTGATGTTCCTTTGAGATTTAATATACCATTAGACCAATGCTATAAGCAAGATTACGATGATGCATCAAAAATGAGTAGTACATGTTCAAGGGTAGCAACCCGTATTTCGGCAAGCCAACGGCCGTACCGTGCTGAAAACACCGGTTCTCGTTAGATCACCGAAGTCAGGCAGCATCGAGCACGGTTAGTACTTGGGTGGGTGACCACATGGGAACACCGCGTGCTGTTGGCACATTTCGGGCGCGGTAGCTCGGTGGTTTGTGCGCTGGATTTGCACGCTGCCACAACTGCCGCCGTGTTCATGCGGAGTACGATCACGTTAAATATGTGGGTCCGTAAGTCCTTCCGAGAGGTTGGTGGTAGGGGAAGGAGGGTACGGTCCCTGTGGATGCCTCCCCCACTGGGTTCCGGTCTAAATTGGGTGGCACTTCCCGGCCGTCCAAACAGTTATCTTAAACCTTTCTGGTAGGTCGGACGGTCTGGGTCTCAACAACCCGCATTTCGGCCCGAGAGCCTAAAACTATTTATGTACATTGTTGTGCCGCCCTCGAACTTCAATTAACTTTACAGGATGTTGCAAAAATATCTAAGGTAATCAAAGAAGCTTTGGATATAACCCAGGAAATAGCCACTTTGCTTCTTTACTCTCCAAAACGTATTGCACTTTTTAAAAACCTGCAAAGTAATTTTAGCTGATTCTCACGAGTCTGGTGACTACATTTACCCTTTTAAAACCCTTGTGTGCCACTAGATGGACTATCTAAACATATTCTATTCACAGCAGCCTTTTTAATTACGAAATTCTTCTCATAGAACTTGAGGGAATTTTCCATGAAAATTCCATCCGGCAAGCCACAAGACTAAAGCAATCAGTTGAGCTATTTTCTATCTACTTTGGGTTAAATGTTTGTTTTTTCACCAGTAGAAGAAAGAGATCAGCAAACAGTTGAAATCAAAATCGATTCATTCTCAGGAAAGACCCACTGCTATCAACACACTATTGCTAATTAATACTCATATTTTGAGGACTTAAGAAACGATGATAGTTTCGATAAACTTTGGAATTCTATTCTGAATTCATCTAAGAATTTGACAAACTCACCAATCTAGAACACGAATCTAGAAAATGCCATACGATAATGAATTGTCACCTTTTTCTTTAAAAAAAAAAAAGGACACCCCAGGATTACTTCAGAAAAGAATATTTCGAATCGCTGGCGGTGTTTCTTTCAGGACTTTTTGCCCGGGGGCGCAGGACATTTTAAGGGGGAAGGGGGAGTTTTCTATTTGTCCTATATAAATACATCTATATATTTATATAAATATAGTACAATATATATAATTTGAAAGATATAAATATATCTTTCAAATATATCTGATTATGCCTGTGACTGTTGCAACAGCAGGGTGGTCCTTTTCTACTCTTAAAAGGTTGAAAGAGGCAAATATTACGAAAATCATACCGAACATTTTGCTAATATTCCATGTTTACAAAGAAGCCAGTGGTACACTATATCTTATTAAAGTTGCTGAAACATTTATTTTCAGGAATGACAGCGGTCGAAACTATTTTGGTCAATTTTAATAATCTAATTTTTCATTTTTTTTAATGTACTCACTATTAAGTTCTAAAATTAAAATGAAATACAGGCATAGTAAATATTAAATGATTGTACGCATGAGATTTATTTTATTTTTTTAGAATTTTTTTTTTTTTTCACAAAAATCCCCTATTGATATTGCTTTGTCCGTCCGTTGAATAACTCCAAACTTAACATAGAGAAATGAAATTCTCAGAAAAGATTGATGTATGCATCAGAATATAACTGAATAATTCAGTTGCAGTTCCGTTCCACAAACATTTCACCCATCTATTCCATAAAACCAATGCAATTTCAACAATTAAAATCATTATAAACTTATTTTGAAATGAAAAATCTGATGTGGGCAGCACATGACTTTCCCTGCAGACACAAATTCATATTTTCTTTATTTCTTTAATAATTCGTTAGATTGAGTTTAATTGAACCAAATAACACTAAATTTGCATTTTTAATTCAATTTTTGTTTCTATTTGGTAATTGGACATTTTTTCGAAATTGGTGTAACAAAAATGTAAGAAATCTCAAATATCTTGAGAACGATTAGTCCTAAAGTATAATGGAGTGTGTTATATTATTTTCCTCTACAAAAATTGCGCATAAAACAAAAATTTAATTGATACATTTGAGCATACACTACTTAGTCTTTTTTCAG
Source organism: Amaurobius ferox (assembly GCA_951213105.1). Classification (NCBI taxonomy): domain Eukaryota; kingdom Metazoa; phylum Arthropoda; class Arachnida; order Araneae; family Amaurobiidae; genus Amaurobius; species Amaurobius ferox. The sequence continues at coordinate 100,132,076 of OX578145.1, read as the reverse complement.
ATATTGGCGATTTTTGCGGGCCATTTCTGAAAAAAAGGCAGGTTGTTCTTTTCCGAATCGTACCAGAATCTAATCAGCACCAGATTATCCCATATGTGATTTATCTACCAAATTTTGTGAAATTTGGTCAATTTGTATTTAAGCTAGAGTGAATACATGAGATTTTTGAGGGCTATTTCGCAAAAAAAAGGCGTGTTCTTTTTTTCCGAATTGTACCAAAAACTAATCAGCACTAGGGTCACACCCAAGGGTCTTACGTACCAAATTTTATGAAATTCGGTCCATTAGTTTTTGAGTTAAAGTGGATACATACATCACACAGACACACACACACAAACGTCACGCTAAACATAGTTTTTTCGTATTCTGGAGGTCTCGAAACGTGTATATCCGTCGAAAATTCGAGTTGCGATTTTCGACATGATTCCAATGCTTTCCCTATACATTGCCATGTATTGCAGGGAAAGTAAAAATTAAAATATTTCATTTCACGATATTTTTATTGTTGTTAACAAAAAAAGTATTCAACTAGCTCGTTTCATAATATTCTTCATTTTATTTTTCAATAGAATAAAATATTATAAAAAAAAAAAAAAAACTTTTCAAATTACACTGTTTTAGTTAAAATGTACGAAAAAGTAAAAAAATAATTTTTAACTATCACACCATTCTTACTCATATGGGACTGAAAGTAAAATCGTGAGGCGCTCTTAAAAGAATTGTATTTGGGCATTAACATAATTTTAAGAAATAGTAGAAGTGATAATATAGAAATGACATATATGGTTACATTTAGTTCATTTGAGTTTTTTTTTTTTCTTTTTGACAACTTTGATTTAACAATCCGTCATTATTATATATACTATTCCTATGTTATAACTGCGATTGTTTTTTAAAATTATATTAATGTCAGAATACGATTCTTTTATAGGTGCCTCACACTATTATTTTTAGACACATATAGCCAATAATGTTGTGATAGCTGAAATTATTTTTTGATTTTTAGTGTAATTTACTAACATAGGGTAACTTAAATAGATATTTTTTTTATTTGCAATTCTTTCTTCTTTTGCAATTTCGTAATCAATTTTTTATCAGATGTCCTATCAAATCTTTTTTACATTTTTTAATAAATTCGTCATGACCAATGGTTGTCTGTCTGGACGTCTATTTCAACTTATTTGATGGCATTTATAGAATACTTCCCTACGTCCTAAAGATCTGAAATTTGTTACACAGCTTAGTTCAGTGGAATATTTTAATCGATTAAAATTGGGTGGATCTTCGAGAAATGGAAACGTCATATTTTGCGAAAAGACTCGTAAAAATCGCCTTTGCTTTACATAGTCCCATTCTTGTAAGATAGTTAAAAGAAGTTTATTATGCGGATATATATAACTTTAGTATATAGAATTAACTGTAACCTGTATTGAGTAAAAATGCTTAATCAGTATCATGTAATCTACACAGTTAAGCAGCGCAAGGAGTAAATACATTTATATTATTATTTTCTTATACCTTTTCATTACATTATATTCTCCAATAAATACTTAGCCACACGCTGGTATAGTTGCTTATTATTATATTTGATTTCTTATATATCTGGTACAATTTGTATTTTCTTCTACGTCGGGTCATGTGCATTATTTCTGTAATACAATTTACAGTAATGGACACAGAAACATAGAATCCTCATTAACGAAACATATATGGCCCTTGATAATGTACATGGTTTCGGAAATACTTTTCACTTTAATCAATTTATTCAATTTCAAAACATTTTTTGGGAGCTAGAAAAGGCCTAGCTCATCGAGCAAAACAATGTTTCTGTTTTGCAACTTTTCATCTTTAAACACATTTCTTGCATTTACACCATGTATGTTTATGCAGGGAACAAGGGGATTAGTACCTTAAGTACCTGCATTACATATATGATGTATATCAATACTTTTATCTTAATGTGTTGTACAAAATTTATTCCCCCCTCTTTACCACATGTAATTCTTATTCCATTCCTTAACTTTTATATGGAACAGGGAAAAAGGGGTATTTTATACCAATTTAGTACCTGTTTTATTTATAATGTTTTCTTATAATGTTTTTGTAAAACATTCAATGGCTTGTCGTATAGTATTTTTGATGTCACATTTACATTTCAGTCATCCATCATCTTCCTTTCACTTATGCTATATAAAACATTTTCTATTAAAGATCTATCTCAATACAAGTAAAATAAAAATTCTTCAATTATATATATATAAGAATCCCATTGTAGTGAGATAATTAACAAAAACGTGACAACAATGGGAATTTTCGGGGGTGAGGGTGGGGAGTCAGAATCTGGGGGGAGGGGGATCAACTCAAATTCGATGAAATGTTGTATTGTCATCGTAGATAATTATGTGTATAAAATTTCAAGAAAATGAGCTGGGTAAAAATCGGTCAAAACCGATTTCAAGATCTGACCCAAACAGAGAAACCAATCTAAATAAAACAGTGTAAAAAAAAAAAAATAATCCCAGTTCTCTGAATTTGTTTCCAAATCTTCTCCATTTTTTTTTTATATTTATTTTTTTTACCTTTTATATGTGCTAATAACATGGAGTAATGAATGCGGGTGAGGATTCCCTAAAATTTGTATTGGTATGCGTAACAAGAAAAAAAAAAAAAAAAACTTACTTTCTCCCATTTTTTTTCTTGCCGCTGCTTATGCTGGAAGGCTTTGATTTTAAACGCAATCAAATGGTCGGAAGCCCCCCCCCCCCCAAATTTTTGAATGAAATTTTGAAAAAAGCAGAACGTTCAATAATGTTGCGTAAATAGTAATTTCGTATTTAATTTTCCACTAGAAAATAATTGACATAAATTTTAGAACGCTAGCATGAACCGTTTTTGTGATATTGCACTTTTTCAAATAAATATATAAAAAATATCACTTAAAATTAAGCAATATATTAACTATTATAAAATATGTTCACTTTTCATATCTAATATTATGCTATAAATTAATTAGCACTAGTCTCGTGGATCTAGTTCGTTTCATTCACAAGAGAAGACACTTTGTGCAATAGTTTTTTATTTTAGCACCTAACAATTCGCCAACACTCATTTATATAAAGGAATGGTCTTTTCTGCGTTTTTAACGCTTAGCGATGAATTTGGCGAAATTGGCGACTTAGTTAATGAAATATCGACAACTTGGTGTTAGTTTGCCCCAGATTGGCGAAAATATCGTTAAAATTGTATTCAAGTAGTTAGTTGCTCGTAACAGTCAGTGGCAAAACCAATAGCAAATTTGATTTGGAGAAACGCTAAATTCCAAAGATTTTCGCATTTTTGATACGTTTAGAATTTTTCTATGGGAATCATAAATTTAGCTTTTAAGAATTGAAAAAGGTAAAGCTTGATTAGTGATACATTTATTTCCTTACTTGTTTTCCTTGACTTTTATATGTTAGTCAAAATAGAACTTCCCATGTATTGTATATTCCAGCTCCAGCATATAAATTGTTTGCTTGCATGCATTGTTATGTATAGGGAAAGTATTGAAATCGTTCGAAAATCGGGACTCGAGTTTTCGACGGATCTATGCGTTTCAAGTCCTCTAGAACATGATGAAATCATTTTCAGCATGGCGTTTGTATGTTTATCTGTGCAATGTGTAGCTCAAAAACTTTTCGACGAAATTTCCCAAAATTTGGTAGGTAAGTCACTAAATTATTGTTTTGTGCGTAATTTTTCGTGGCAAAAATAGTGAGGCCAACCCTATTTCTGTAGTATCAACCGTTCTCGAGATATTTATTTATTTATTGTAATTTTTGCAAGCTGACAACGTTTTATAGTGCAACAAGTCGCCAACTGGCAAAAAAAAATATGTTTTTGATTTCAAAAATATACGTGTCATTTTGTGACAGCGTTATGAATTATCAAATAAGTGAAGAAAAAATGAATTTGAGTCTGTAGGAAAAGTCACGTGCTGCTCACATCAGATGTTTTAAACGGTTTCAGAGAGAAACGTAAAACCAGGGGGGATGGGGTCTACTGTAATAAGATTGCAAAATAACATTAATTCATTTTCATTGTAATTTAGTTGTTATATTTAATTTTATTTGTAGCATTGTCCACATATACAGCATGAAACTTGCTAATTATGGCCCCTGGATTCATGTCTCCTTATATTATTTTATCACGCTACGTCACTGGTTACGACGCTATCAAGCTGTAGGGCGAGCGTTCGATCCTCGATTCAGCATGTATATCGACAGACTGTGTGTGAATTTTTGAACTTTTACTAGCATGTAACGTAAATACGGCGCATTTTCTATCAGAAAATACTCTACGAAATATAAACTATAGCAAAACATTTTTATTGTTAATACTTTATTTTTAAACTGCTGCTTTTTACGTTCCCTACCATACATGATAATGTATTGGAATCGTGTGAAAAATCGGATTTTGAGTTTTCGACAAATGTACACGGCTTGGTATCTCTAGAACACGGAAACACTATTTCTAGTGTGACATCTGTGTGAATATGCAATGCATCCACTCTAGATCAAACACTAGAAAACGAAATTTCAACAAAATTTGGTAAGCAAGTCGTGCGAAGAATATTCTGGTGCTGAATAGATTTTGGTGCGATTCGGAGAGATAGAGCCGGCCTTTTTCTGCGAAATGGCCCACAAAAATTGTCAATCTATGATATATAAGACAAAATATGCTGAAATGTATTAATTAAATGCTTGATTTAAACTTAATTTAATGAAAAAAAGAATAAGACCACCACCATTACTCTTGGAAGAGCCATTCTCGAGATATTAAGGTTTTTCAAATTTTGAGGAGCTGACGATGTTTTTTTCACTGTAGTGAAAAACTACTATTCGATGATCTTTCTTAAAATTTTATAGGTTAGTCCAAATCTGAAAAAAAATAAAAAGGATCAAATATGTTTAAACTTATTAAATTTATTTGAAAAACATGATATGTTGTTTAGCAATGGATTTGAATCCAATGTGTTTATGCAGCAGACGATTTTTGTTAGATCTTTTCCGATTTAAATAATAAAGAATTGTATATAAAATACATTTTATCGAAATTGCATTTTTGACTGGATTACATCAATTACAGCCTATAGGTTTAAAAATTACGGGGATTATTGATATTTTCAATTTATCACGTCATCTGTTTTATTTGGCAAAAAATTTTTAAAACTCATATATTGTAGTACGGGTAATATTCTACTAATGCAGGGATATATCTATTAGTTTACGAGTATATTAGTAGTATGGGTATATACAATTTTAGTGCTTTCATTTTGACAGATTTTGTATATCGAATAGAACAGAGATTCTTATTACTTTCCCTGCAATACATGGTAATGTATAGGGAAAGTATTAGAATCATGCCGAAAATCGCAACTCGAGTTTTCGACGGATCTACACGTTTCGAGACCTCTAGAATACGAAAAAATCATTTTTAGCGTGACGTCTGTGTGTATGTCTGTCTGTGCAGATTTTGTATCCACTCTAACTAAAAAACTAATGGACCGAATTTAACAAAATTTGGTAGGTAAGTTACTTGTGAGCGAGTCTGGTGATGATTAGTTTTGGGTACGATTCGGAATAAAGAACCGGCTTTTTTTTGCGAAATGGCCCGCAAAAGCTTGTATCCACTCTAACTGAAAAACTAATGGATCGAATTTCACAAAATTCGGTAGATGAGTCACTTGTGGGTTACCTTGGTGCTGATTAGATTTTGGTACGATTCGGAAAAAAATGACCTGCCTTTTTTTGCAAAATGACCCGCAAAAATCGTCCAAATCGAAACTAAAGAACTGGGTATACTCAAATATATCCATTAAATGCTGATTTAATACGTTATTTTTAACGACGAAAAGATTAAGACCAACCCCATTACACTAGGACTAGCCGTTCTCGAGATATTTTAGTTTTTCGTACTTTCCCTACGCCACCTTTGAAAATAAGCCCAGTTACCGCATGAGAACGAAAATTGAATTAAAAGTGAAATAAATTTAGTTAAAATAAAGAGAACGTTAATATAAGTTTGCAGGGAAAGTCATGTGCTGCCCACATCAGATTTTTTTTCTTGCCGCTGCTTATGCTGGAAGGCTTTGATTTTAAACGCAATCAAATGGTCGGAAGCCTCCCCCCCCCCCCCCCCAAACTTTTGAATGGAATTTTGAAAAAAGCAGAACGTTCAATAATGTTGCGTAAATAGTAATTTCGTATTTAATTTTCCATTAGAAAATAATTGACATAAATTTTAGAACGCTAGCATGAACCGTTTTTGTGATATTGCACTTTTTCAAATAAATATATCAAAAATATCACATAAAATTAAGCAATATATTAACTATTATAAAATATGTTCATTTTTCATATCTAATATTATGCTATAAATTAGTTAGCACTAGTCTCGTGGATCTAGTTCGTTTCATTCACAAGAGAAGACACTTTGTGCAATAGTTTTTTATTTTAGCACCTAACAATTCGCCAACACTCATTTATATAAAGGAATGGTCTTTTCTGCGTTTTTAACGCTTAGCGATGAATTTGGCGAACTTGGCGACTTAGTTAATGAAATATCGCCAACTTGGTGTTAGTTTGCCCCAGATTGGCGAAAATATCGTTAAAATTGTATCCAAGTGGTTGGTTGCTCGTAACAGTCAGTGGCAAAACCAATAGCAAATTTGATTTGGAGAAACGCTAAATTCCAAAGATTTTCGCATTTTTGATACGTTTAGAATTTTTCTATGGGAATCATAAATTTAGCTTTTAAGAATTGAAAAAGGTAAAGCTTGATTAGTGGTATATTTATTTCCTTACTTGTTTTCCTTGACTTTTATATGTTAGTCAAAATAGAACTTCCCATGTATTGTATATTCCAGCTCCAGCATATAAATTGTTTGCTTTCATGCATTGTTATGTGTAGGGAAAGTATTGAAATCGTTCGAAAATCGGGACTCGAGTTTTCGACGGATCTATGCGTTTCAAGTCCTCTAGAACATGATGAAATCATTTTCAGCGTGGCGGTTGTATGTTTATCTGTGCAATGTGTAGCTCAAAAACTTTTCGACGAAATTTCCCAAAATTTGGTAGGTAAGTCACTAAATTATTGTTTTGTGCGTAATTTTTCGTGGCAAAAATAGTGAGGCCAACCCTATTTCTGTAGTATCAACCGTTCTCGAAATATTTATTTATTTATTGTAATTTTTGCAAGCTGACAACGTTTTATAGTGCAACAAGTCGCCAACTGACAAAAAGAAAATGTTTTTGATTTCAAAAATATACGTGTTATTTTGTGACAGCGTAATGAATTATCAAATAAGTGAAGAAAAAATGAATTTGAGTCTGTAGGAAAAGTCACGTGCTGCTCACATCAGATGTTTTAAACGGTTTCAGAGAGAAACGTAAAACCAGGGGGGATGGGGTTTACTGTAATAAAATTGCAAAATAACATTAATTCATTTTCATTGTAATTTAGTTGTTATATTTAATTTTATTTGTAGCATTGTCCACATATACAGCATGAAACTTGCTAATTATGGCCCCTGGATTCATGTCTCCTTATATTATTTTATCACGCTACGTCACTGGTTACGACGCTATCAAGCTGTAAGGCGAGCGTTCGATCCTCGATTCAGCATGTATATCGCCAGACTGTGTGTGAATTTTTGAACTTTTACTAGCATGTAACGTAAATACGGCGCATTTTCTCTCAGAAAATACTCTACGAAATATAAACTATAGCAAAACATTTTTATTGTTAATACTTTATTTTTAAACTGCTGCTTTTTACGTTCCCTACCATACATGATAATGTATTGGAATCGTGTGAAAAATCGGATATTGAGTTTTCGACAAATGTACACGTCTTGGTATCTCTAGAACACGGAAACACTATTTCTAGTGTGACATCTGTGTGAATATGCAATGCATCCACTCTAGATCAAACACTAGAAAACGAAATTTCAACAAAATTTGGTAAGCAAGTCGTGCGAAGAATATTCTGGTGCTGAATAGATTTTGGTGCGATTCGGAGAGATAGAGCCGGCCTTTTTCTGCGAAATGGCCCACAAAAATTGTCAATCTATGATATATAAGACAAAATATGCTGAAATGTATTAATTAAAGGCTTGATTTAAACTTAATTTAATGAAAAAAAGAATAAGACCACCCTCATTACTCTTGGAAGAGCCATTCTCGAGATATTAAGGTTTTTCAAATTTTGAGGAGCTGACGATGTTTTTTTCACTGTAGTGAAAAACTACTATTCGATGATCTTTCTTAAAATTTTATAGGTTAGTCCAAATCTGAAAAAAAATAAAAAGGATCAAATATGTTTAAACTTATTAAATTTATTTGAAAAACATGATATGTTGTTTAGCAATGGATTTGAATCCAATGTGTTTATGCAGCAGACGATTTTTGTTAGATCTTTTCCGATTTAAATAATAAAGAATTGTATATAAAATACATTTTATCGAAATTGTATTTTTGACTGGATTACATCAATTACAGCCTATAGGTTTAAAAATTACGGGGATTATTGATATTTTCAATTTATCACGTCATCTGTTTTATTTGGCAAAAAATTTTTAAAACTCATATATTGTAGTACGGGTAATATTCTACTAATGCAGGGATATATCTATTAGTTTACGAGTATATTAGTAGTATGGGTATATACAATTTTAGTGCTTTCAGTTTGACAAATTTTGTATAGCGGATAGAACAGAGATTATTATAAACTTCTTTTTAGGAGCATTAATTTAAATATTTTAATAGAATGTTTTGAATAACAACTTCATTTAGAATACTATAAGAATTTGTACCTAATTGTGAATTTTAAGATTATTTTATATTGTATATTCCGTACGAAGAACGGGTATACTTTTAGTTATTCATTAAATGTTTGTTTTATATCCAATTTTTAACGACGACAGGAATAAGATCAATTCCATTTTTCTCAGACGCACTATTTTTGAGATATTATAGTTTTTGTTATATTGAGGAGATGGCCTCGTTTTAAAGTGCGTCAATGAATAAGCAGACGTATTAAAACTGTAAACTGGATATAATATCAAGTAAGTATCCGTGTCAATTTGAGGAATCAAACTCAATTTCATGGATTATGAATATGTGTCTGTAGGGCAAGTCATGTGCTGCTTACATCAGATTTTATTTTTCTTTTAATAAAACCTCTTTCGTAACAACAGGCGGTCATGAAAAGAAGTGCAGTTTTGAACAAACTAACTGCTGCTTTATGTGTATTTCCAGATGTGACGTCTGTATATGTATAAATAGACGCGATCCATCTTCCTTTGTATCTACCTGTCTGGGATCTGATTTTTGATATCGGTTCTACGTTTATCCCTCCACAATCAATGCATATGACCTTGAGTTGAACTTGAAATTGGTGCGAGATCTTTCAAAGGCCCAAATATCACTAGCTGTATTAGTGAAATAGTAATAACTACAAGAAATATGAGGTGGACAGCGCATGACTTTCCCGACAAACTGAAATTCAGTTTTCTTTAAGAAATCTTTGGCTAAGTTTGTATCGCGGTCTTCGAATGCACCTGCTCGCTCGCTACCCGCCCCCCCCCCCCCAACAAAATGGAGTTTAACGTTTCCATAGAAACAAAGTGAAAGGGTAGATTGAAAGGGTTTCCATTACTGCTCCTATAATATATAGTGATGTATAAAAAAAGTATAGGAATATAGAGTCGAAATGGAACTTGAGTTATCGGTGGATCGAATCGTTTCGGGCACTTTTGAACGCGAATGTATCATTTTCACCAGGGCGCCTCTATGTGTGTATGTGTGTATGTTCTGTCTATGCAATGTATGTATGTATGCACTCACTCTGTCCCTAAAACTATCCGACGAAATTGAACGAAATTCGGTAATTACATGTCATTTAAGCTTTATAATGGTGCTGATTAAATTTTTGTGCAATTTAGAGAAAGAAAACTCATTTTACTTTCCTTATATATGTAGTATAGTGTATAACGAAAGTATTGTGAGGGGGTCGAAAATTCGAATTCGAGTTTTCGACGGGAGAGCATGATTCAGGCATCCCTGAACACGAATCAAAAGTTTTTGAGATGATGTGTGTGTGTGTGTTGTTGTTGTTGAAACCCAGACCGTCCGACCTACCAGAAAGGTGTAAGGTAACCGTTTGGACGGTCGGGAAGTGCTACCCAATTTAGACCAGAACCCAGTGGGGGAGGCATCCACGGGGACCGTACCCTCCTTCCCCTACCACCAACCTCTCGGAAGGACTTTCGGACCCACATGTTTAACGTGATCGTACTCCGCATGAACACGGCGGCAGTTTTGGCAGTGGCTGGAATCGAACCCGGGCCTACCGAGTGCAACTCCAGCGCGCTAACCAATGGGCTACCGCGCCCGTGTGTGTGTGTGTGCGATATCTCACGAACGAATGGAGCGATTCGAACGAAATTTGCTAGAAAAATTACAATCCATGAATACTGGAAGCTTATTGTTTTAAAAGCAACCTAATGTTCAGAACCCCTAAATTTTCGAGTGAAATTTTGAAAAAATCAAAACCTTTAATAAAGCTACGTAAATAGTCATATCTTAAGTAATTTTACATTGGAAAACGATTGACATAAATTTTAGAACGCAACATGAACCTTTCTCGAGATATTAGACATTTTTCAAATAAATGTATCAAACAATCGCATAAAAAAAAATACGTATTGTGAAATGTGTTCACTTTCCTTATGTAATATCATGCAATGAATTTGGTGATATCGTTCTGGTGGATCTAGCTTGTTCCATACATGAGAAAAAATACTTTGGATAATACTTTTGTATTTAGACGCCAATAGTCACTTATCTGCTATAAGAATAACTTCAATGCTTATTTCTCCGTTCATAACGATTGGCGAGATTTTGGCGAAGAATTTGGCGGAATGTCGCCAACTTGGCGTCTTTTTTAAATGTTGCCAAATTAACGAAATTGTCGCCAAATTGATAAAAATTACTCTAAATCAATAAAATGACGACTAATGGTTCAATATCTTGGAAAGAACTTAACAGTAGACCATGAGAATAACCCATTTCTCCATCTGGCCGTCCCGTCGTAACGCTTGGCGAGAAATTTAGCGGGACGCCGCCAACTTGGCGACTATTTTAAATGTTACCAAAGTGACAAAAACGTCGCCAAATTGATAAAAATTATGTCATATGGGAAGTAATATTTCGCAGATTCAGATTTCCCTCATATGGCGGGCATACTTTCTTATATATCAGAATTCAGAAATACCCTTCTTTCCGTTTGTCTGTAACACTTGATGATGCACTTGGCGAATAATTTAGCAAAGTATCGCCAACTTGGCGATATTTCGCCACAGATTGACAAAAATATCGCCAAAATTGAAAATGACGCTAAATTAATGAAAATGACTCCTAATCAATGAATTAATTATTAAAATATTTTAATATATGAACTATCGCTTATTGAGGAAGTTATCAATATCGATAATTGTTTATTTAGAGTTGCGCGAAAGTTAATTGAGTTCTTCGAAATCGTTTTACATGTTGTCATCCGGCAAATGCCAAATGTACAATTCAACGATGAAAACACAGTACCGTGAATCTCATACATTATTTTCTTACTTTAAAAGTAGTAAATTCATTGCATTATATGATCATGTGCTGTCCACGTCATATTCCCCCCCCCCCCCCTCGAAATAGCACGCAAAAATCCACAAAATCTGAACTAAAAGCACTAAATGTGCTTAAATATATTGATTAAATGCTTGTTTCTTACGTAGTTTTGGATGACAAAACAAATAAAACCAACCCCATTGCTCCAGGATAAACCGTTCTCGAGATATTTAAGCTTTTTGGAATCTTGAGGAGCTAGCAACATTTCAAAATGCATAAGTTTCAAAATGAAAAAGGATATGTATTAAAACTGCAAATGGGATATAAATTTACAAAAGTATCGACGTTATTTTGCGCAATTAAACCAAATTTAATGCATTATGAAAGGAGGAAAGAGAAAACGAATTTGAGCTTGTACGGAAAGTCATATGCTGTCCACATCAGATTTTTTATTCTAAAGTAGAGATAACTCTAAATTACCATTTGGACTCTTGCCCAAAATATATTTTCCCTTTATTCCCAAACTTAAGGATTGTATGAAGAAAAATAATTGAGTCTGTAGTTAAAGTCAAGTGCTGTCCACGACAGACGTTTCTTTTTTAATTAAGCAGATGGGATTAACTTTGAGGGTTACAAATGTTGCTTTCATGTCAATTAACAAACTAAATAATAAATTCACATGACACGGTTAAAGGCTTGGGAATATATTGTTATCAATACCTAAAATGTCTTTACGACATATTACTTGTCCTCGAGGAAAAACGACATTTGCAGGTAACCACGGTTATTATTTGAAAATCCGGATCACTTGACCATGGCGTCAAATTTAGCGACGTTGTAAAATACCGCCAACTTGGCGACTTTTAGAAATTTCTCGAATTTTGTAGTTCGGCTAAGAATTTCTCGAGTTACGTGTTTTTTTTTTCCCAGAACTTTGCACAGACGGTACATAAGCTGGTCACGATTCAGTTGAAATAAGAGTTTATATGTGCCACGAGTGAAAGTGAATTGTAAATACGTTAGTGTCTTGAGAATATAATCTTCTTATCTTGTAAATGAGTTTAGCAAATAATTTCTGTTTTATTGTCAGCAGTCCAAGAGACCACTTGGGACCTCAAGTTTTGCACACTATATTTTTATTGGATTTTCCTTGCATATTTTTTAAAAGACTGATTAGTGCATTTATAGCTAATCCAACGTTTTCTTGTTAATAATATATACACCTTGATTATCTGCCTGTTTATCTATCTATCTCTGGGTAACGCTGCTACAAAATGTTGCCAAACGTGTTTCCATCACGGATAAACGTTTCAATTTAGATACTAACCCAGACCATCAGCCTTTTCATAACCCTCCACGTGAACACTCAATTTTTTCCTTTCACCCGTTGACTTTCCACTTTCACTGCTGCTTGAATTCAGTGTTCATATCAAAAACCGGAGCGTTCTTCTTAAGTTTTTGCTTAAACGCGGTTCATTTTGTTTTTGTTTTTTCTTCTCATATTTTCCTTTGAATGGTGTGTGTCAGCAGATTTAAATTTATATTTAAAAAGATTGAACAAGAAACAAGAAACGGTTTTTGACATCCAAAACAATTTTTATTTCGCAAACGTCTTGACCAACGGAAAATGAAGAGGATAGAAAAGAAAAGAAACGTCGGTTAAACAGAGAAAGAGTGAGAAGATGGCGAGCACGTCAAAGACAAGAATCTTTAGAAAATATTCGAAAAGAAAAGGTCGAAGCATACAGGCTGCAAATTGAGCAGGAAACCCTACAGCAATCTCAAATCCATTGCCAAATTGATAAAAATGACGCCAAACGGGAAGTAATGATCTGCAAATTTTGAATTCCGTCGTATGACGGACATACCTTCGAGTATTTTATTGCATTTTATCATCAATCATTTGTATATCAGTTTACAGTTATCTTTACAACGTTTCGGCTATGACCTTTTTATTGAAATGTAGTTGAGCACATTGGGATCACGATACTATAATACCCACGCCCTCTGTGCTTTGGTGGTTTTAATGTAGTCTCTGTAGCATTTCGTATTTGTTTTAGTTTATAGAATTTCGGAATTTTGTGATTTCAAGTTAACTTAATTGATCTCGTCTTAAAAGAATTGGCATAATCACTATTCCTTCTTCCTGCCTGAGCTATTAGTAGAGGACCTTTAGGTACTAGATAGAAAAACTATAGTTATATAACCAGGGTCGGATTATCTATTGAAATTATTTCGGGCTCGGGAATATTTCATATCATAACACCCCCCCCCTCCCTCTCCCCCCCAAAAAAGAATATTGTTGACTTGGGTGTGGGGGGGGGGGGGGAGTTCAAAATTCTATGTCAGAACCTAAAGTGAAAAGACTAACGTAATGAATCTGAATTTATTTTTGAATGTATAAAAACAACATAAATAAATTGTCGTATAATCGATATTTCGAATTACCGATTTCCGGATTTGTGACGTTTTGCGGCATTTATTGTTCAGATGGGGCCTCTCATGGAAGTTCGCTGAGGGCCTCAGAAAATCTTGGGACACTGCTGCAAGAGAGTTATTAGTTGCATATTGGTCCTGTTTACGCGCAATATTTACTTTAGGATTTAGCCGGGGAGCGCATGGAACATTTAGAAGGGGGCAAATTTTTCAATATAATTTTTACTTTCTCATACGTAGTATTGAAAAAGTGTTGTTGGAAATTTCAACTTCGAGATTTTGATGACACTATATGTTTTAGGACCTGCTGAAGACGTTTTGACTATTTTTAGAGTGATGTCCGTCTGTCTGTGCTCGATTTATTGTGTACACAATACCTGCCACAAATATTAATGGATTTTTACCATACTTTATATCAGGCTTTGGAAACAAAAAAAAAATTAGAACTAGATAGAATTTTTTTTAAATTCGAGCGAAAGCTTCGAAATTTGTTCGAAAGTTTGAATTTTCTTAACATGGCAGCATAGGATAAAATTTGACATAATTCTGCATAAAGGGGAGGGGGGGGGGGGTCATTTATGACTCGATGATCGAGAAACTTAACAATTTCAATCATCGTAGTGACAAAATTTGATATAATTTTGTCAGTTCAAAATTGCATCAAATGTAATAATACTACAAACACAAAAATTGTATCAGATTTTGTCACGATAAAATTTGATGCAATTTTTGTGTCCTTAGCATTATTAGCCCCCCCCCCCCAAAAAAAAAAAAAGAATTTTTTTTTTTTTTTTTGCAAAAATAAAAAATAAATAAAAATACAGACTACTTAATAATTGATACTTGTATGAGAAAGTCGCGTCGAGAAAAACTCCAGTTGATTATATCTTGAGAATACACTCACAATTTCATACTTTGTTAGTATATTCTTTTATTTAACGTTAATCCATATAGTGTACTAAGGTTTTGAATTCTACAGCTAGTAACTAATTTCTATTGCTAAAATTTCAGGTGCTGTTGACAAACGACGAATATGAAAGGGAAAATACAAACAGGTGAGTAAAATTAAACTATATTAGCAATTCGTATAAAAAAAAAACATATATTTTTAATAGTGAATTTAAATAAATAATTGTTGTCCATAATATTAAAATGCTGATATATTTTTCAATTATTTTGTCTATTTTAATCTATAAAGAACTCATGTCTCATAGGGAATTATCCTTTGATCTCCGATAGACCGACCAATATACATTTGGCTACTGAGATGATTTTCTTCCCTTCTATATTTGAATTGGACTACGTTCTCCTTCAGAATTTAAAATCAAAACAAACGTATTTCGAATTTGCATATTTAATTTTTATATGTTTTCCCTTTTAACTAATTGAAAGTTTAAAAACATATGTTTCGTTTAAATAATTTAAATCTTAAAACACACTTTTTTTTTACTTTTCCAACGTTTAAATATTTAAATTTAAAGAGTTTTGGTATCTTTTGATAAATTTAAAATTCCCTAACGTCTTTATCTATCAATAATTTTAATTTAAAAAAGAATTATTTCATTTTGAAAAGTTTACATTTAAGATGCTTGCATACATTTGGTTTTTAAATAATTTTAAATTTTTGGCATAATATATATTAAAATTTTCCTGTCACTCAGCTGTCATTGTTGAGTTTTTTAGATGAGGAATTAAAAATGTTTTATTATATTGCTTTTATTAATTGTCTTCGTTATACAGAGGTTTTCGTAATAAAAATTTCGTTATAACGTTTCAAAATTCATATTTTTAGTTTCTTATATTGTACAGAGAAAGTATTGTCTTTCCAAAAATTTTCGAATTCGATATTTAAACGGGTAAGCCTTCCTCCTGAACCCATTTCGAACACTTTTAGAAATATGTCCGTGTGTAAACACGATAACTCCAAAATAAATTCATCTATAGATGTTAAATTGTATTATGTGGATATACATTATGTAAAACCTTGAACTAGTTATGTTTTCTAGTAATTCTCATGATAAGAATTTAGATTTTTATAGCATTATTTTCTATGAGAAAACAATGATCAGTATATGGGAGAAATGAATAATTTCAATCTCACTGTGAATGTTAATGGTTTTGAAATTGTTCTAAAACTGTTTCAAAACTTAAGATAAGCGAAATGCCTCTCATTTATCGGTGCCTCTAAGCTATTGCTAACTTGAAAAAATAAACTTTACTAAGAATTTTTTAAGTTCGCGGGAAAAGTAGGCTTATGTAGTATAAATGCAAGCAAAACAAATACCTAAAAAATAAATGAAAAGGTTGAAACAAAATTAGAATAAATAATACACCATTTGAAGATGTAGATACAGTCGCTATTCTGGTTCATCGGTGAAGAAGACTGGAGGTACCGCATAGAAGAAATCAAACAAAGAATTGCCGAAGCACAAAAAGTTTTAGAAGTTTGATCAAAGTTTGGCAAATGAACACCAAATGAACTGGAGTGTGGTTGAACTCGACCCTCTCACATCAGTATCCATTTTTAAGTAGCCTTTTTTTTTATGCTACCCCTCATTTTAAAGGGTTTGAAAAAATCTTTCGATTGATATCAATGTTGTCAATGTACCCCTCCGCGGGTGAGTAAATACCCCCGAGAAGGACTAATGTCGTCAGGAACACAAAAATTGAATCGCGGCTATTTTTTACTACAGTGATTGAAACTATTAAGTTTCATGATAATTGGGCCCAAACTAACCCCTTTTATGCATCTTATGTCATTTTGGTCCTATGCTGCCATGTTAAGAAAATATAAAATTTCGAAGGTTTTACTCGAACTTAAAAAAATCTGATGTGGGCAGCACATGACTTTCCCTGCAGATTCAAATTCATATTTTCTTTATTTCTTTAATAATTCATTAAATTGAGCTTAATTGCACAAAGTAACACTGATACTGAACTTGCACTTTTAATTAAATTTTTGTTTTTATTCCGTAACTGGGCGTTTTCCCAAAGGCGGCGTAACAGAAATGCAAAACATCTGAAGTGTGCGGAGAACGGTTAATTAGAGTAATGTGGTTGATCTTATTCTTGTCCTCGTCAAAAATTACGTATAAAACAAGCATTTAATGGATAAATTTAAGCATAAATATTTTAGATTTTGTCCATTTTTGCGGCGCGTTTGTAAAAACAAAGACAAGTTCAAAATCGTACCAAAATCTAATCAGCACCAGGGTATCCCACATGTGACTTACCTACCAAATTTTGTGAAATTTGTTCAATTAATTTTTAGCTTGAGTGGATACATGGGATTTTTGCTGGCCATATTGCAAAAAAAAAAAAAAAAAGCTGGATTTTATTTTATCCCGAATCGTACCAAAATCTAATCAGCACCAAGGTCATACACAAGTGACTTACCTATAAAATTTTTTGAAAGTTGGTCCGTTATTTTTGAGTTAGAATGGATACATACATTGCACAGACAGACAGACACACACATACACACACACACACACAGATGTCACTCTAAAAATAGATTTTTCGTGCTCTAGAGGTTCCAAAACATGTAGATCCCGTCGAAAACTCGAGTTGCGATTTTCGACACGATTCCAATACTTTCCCTATACATTACCATGTATTTCAGGGAAAGTAAAAAAAAAAGCTATCTTGTTCTAGATTTTTTGACAGTTTCGTCAAATCTAATATTTATGGTAGTTGTCGAGTACACAAGAAATATACTATCACCCATAGCAACCACTGGCAGATAGACGGACATCACTTTAAAAATAATCAAAACGTGTTAATGAGTTCCTAAAACACATATTGGAATCCAAAGCTCGAAATGAAATATTTTGTGAAACCAATACTTTCTCTATACTTTATATGAAAAAGTAAAAATGGAGCATATTGTTTTTCCTGAAAAATCTATGTCTTAGGATCTGCTATAGATAGACATTAAATGATAATTGATATAGATTCAACATCAAATTCCGGAGGGCGAAATTGTATAGTATGTAACAAAAATGAAGGACACAAGTTATTTTTGTAGTTAAATGAGCTAACTTTATAGAAATCTTAAAGAGCAAACATTCGTTCAAATTGCTTTAAAAAGTTTATGAAAAAAAAAAAAAATTAAGAAAGGGGGGGGGGAAGACAAGCTGTTTCAGGAATACTAGATGAATTTTTTTTTATCAACTAAATTATTCTTAAAACATTCGTTCAAACTACTTTAGAAAGAACAACGAGTAAAATACTATGAAATTAAGACAGATGCAACAAAAATTGTAATCAACTGTTTATGTTGCTGTTATTGGTGAATAATTTCAATTTCAAATAATGTTAGACTGCTGTTTGGGTACATTTTTATATGAAAATTTCCTGATTTCAGTTTTAGGCCTCATTGATCCCGACCAAGCTGGGTTCACTCTTACCCACGAGCACCTGCTGCACGATTTGCCTAAATCCGTGTTCAAGCAGCCGTGCCTGCAGTCCATGCTCCACATTGAAGATTCGCCCCTGGCCATGGAGAATCTGTGTTGGATAAGGCAATATCCGTAAGTATCTTAATGTAATGCTTTCTTCTTCGATCCAGACCGTCCGACCTACCCGAAAGTGTAAGGTATCTGTTTGAATGGCCGAGAAGTGCCACCCAACTTAGACTGGAATCCAGTGGGAGAGGCATCCACAGGGGACCGTTTAACTTGATCGTACTCTGCGTGAACATGGCAATGTAATGCTTCAGCGTGTGAAATGGACTACATTTATGCTGATGTCAATCCTAATCACAGTTCATACTCACAGAAGCTACCTATATTCATCAGGGCCGCCCATACATATTGTGGCGCCCCCTGCAAACATTTACCACGGACTTTCCTTCCTTCCTCTTTGATGTTTTCCCCTTTGGGAATTTTTCATATTCTTCTGTTTCTTCATAAGAATATATATATATATATATATATGTAAAATAAGTCTGAAGTGATCATTTGAAATCAATAGTGACTATAGAACAAGCTTGTGAAGATGATAATATATATATATATATATATATATATATATATTACACCATAAGGAATAAGCTAATTACAGAGAATATTAAAATACAAGTAAAAACGGAATAATATAAAAAGGAGTGCAAACGGGGTATCAATAAAGTCTAGAGGGATTGTGACCCCTATTCCTGGTTAAAGCGTGCTTTTATTCCCAGGAAACACTCCCAGAAACTCTGATCGCCCGAAGCAGTTCCAAACCTTGTGTAAGGAAAAACAGAATCCCAATATGGGGTATATATATATATATGTATCAACCACGTGGTTGCATTGTTGTGCGAAACACATTTAGAACCTTTGTGGATGCAAAGATTCTTGATGAGCTGCATCTACAGAGGTTCTATCCAATTTCATATATTCAATTTGCATCTTTTCTTCAAACAATTTTTGTCATTTTAATATTTTGGGCCTCCAGCTTTTGGTATTCCTTTGGCGCACGTGCTTAGTTTGTATGTATCACTCGTGTATACTGTTAATTTATTCCCATGTTTTATTAATTATATCACCTTATAGTTTAAAATTAAGATCAATTTAAATTCCCATGTATCATTGGTTTCCTTTTGTTAGATATTTTATTTCAAA
This sequence comes from Amaurobius ferox, assembly GCA_951213105.1. Lineage (NCBI taxonomy): Eukaryota > Metazoa > Arthropoda > Arachnida > Araneae > Amaurobiidae > Amaurobius > Amaurobius ferox. Next base: position 100,112,374 of record OX578145.1, on the reverse strand, counting down.
TCCTCTTTTATGGATACTGTTTTACCTCCTTAACTCCTGTTATTGAACTTAGTTATACCATTATTCATGTTCTAAATATTAGCGTTATTATATATGTTTTTATTATATATATATATATATATATATATATAACAGTATGCGACAAAAATGTTATTTATTAACACGTAACTTTACTTATATAAAGAGACGTTCCATCGGGTTGGACTAGCGGATGTTTCTCCTTCATTGATTCTTTTACTTCTTTGGTTCTGAGTCTGTTCTGGTGTTTTTATTTTCGCACATTTGGGAGGCTGACCATGGAATTATGTTGGTTCCGTGAGCGTTACCCGGGTTGTAAAAGCTGCTTTAAGCGGGAAAGGGGTGTCGCAATCCACCCCTACCATTCTTATGTAATTCATATGGTCACTCCCGTTCTTTTCTACTTTCATTCATGTATTCTACTAGGGAATTTGAGCAGCATTTGCGCCTCCTCCTTTGTAGTGAATAGTTCTTTTAATTTCAGGCTTATTTGGGATATATCCTATTTTGTCTCACTTTATCGTAATAGTATATATATATATATATATATATATATATATATATATATATATATATAACAGTATGCGACAAAAATGTTATTTATTTGTTTTTACAAAACTTTTACAGTTTTCGAGACATCGTCTTGTCAAGTTCGGGAAAAATTTTTCGTTTTTCAAGTTTGTAATGCTTCTATCTCGAAAACTAGAAATGCTGGCTATGAATTATAAGAAGTAGTTTATAGCCTTTTGAAAGCCCTATAAGGATATAGAAGGTCAGCTTCACTGTAACTGACGTAGCAGTCAACGCAAGATTTATGGCTTCTATAAAGAAGCCAGGAATAATTTACTAAAAATGACAAAGTAAAACTTTGTTTTAAAATATTTATTACCTTTGACTATCATACAGCAACTTAAAAAAAAAAAAAATCTTGCTGTGAATATAAGTCTATAATTTCATTTTACAATTGTGTAACTGACGTAACGCAATTGGACAAGATGTAATTGCTGATTCAGTAAAAAGTTAAATAATATGAAAGTGTTAAAGCTAGAATGGTGTTTTTTGCTTAAACAATGCTAAATAACTAATAGACTAAATGCATACCTATTTAATTTATATATTTTATTTTCCAACCATAATTTCTAAAATTACAATATCTTTTGTAACTGGTGTAACATGCTTCTGTAACTGATGTAACAGTATCAATTTTTTATGATGTCAGTTATATTTGTAGTGCATTTTTATTCCTCGATATTGTTATATGAAATCTAAAGTTTTTTACAAATGCACATGGACAATATAAACGTTTTAAATCCTCTGAAAATAGGCAATAATCTGAATATTTATTTTGGGGCCAAAATGAGACTTCTATGTGGAATTGACCATAATTGGAATTTGGATCAGGTTCTTAGCTTCCGATATATGCGGTTTTCGATATTTTAATACTTTGAACTGTTTTTACTTTCCTTATATACGTATAACGTATAAGGAAAGTATTGTGACGGGGTCGAAAATTCGAATTTGAGTTTTCGACGGGAGAGCACGTTTCAAGCATCCCTGATCACGAATCAAACATTTTTGAAGTGATGTGTGTGTGTGTGTGTGTGTGTGTGTGTGTGTGTGTGTGTGTGTGTGTGTGTGTGTGTGTGTGTGTGTGTGTGTGTGTGTGCGCGCGCGCGTCAGTGAGTCTGTGGAGACGATAACTGACGAACGAATGGACCGATTCGAACCAAATTTGGTACAAAAATCACAATCCGTAAACACTGGAAGCCTATTGTTTTTATGCGCAATCGAATGTTCAGAACCCTCCTAAATTTTCGAATAAAATTTTGAAAAAATCGTCAAAAAATCAAAACCACGAATAAAGTTACGCAAATAGACATTTCTTATGTAATTTTTTATTAGAAAACGATTGACATAAATTTTAGAACGCTAACATGAACCGTTCTCGAGATATTGTACATTTTTAAAAAATATTATCAAAAAGTCATATAAAATAAAAAAAAATGATTTCCTATCGAGAAACATGTTCACTTTTCATATGTAATACCATGCGATAAATTGGGTGACATCATTCTCGTGGATCTAGCCCGTTCCATTCATGAGAAAAGATACTTTGAATAATACTTTTGTATTTGAACGCCAATAACCATTTATATGCTATAAGAATAACTTATTTCTCCGTCCATAACGCTTGGCGATATTTTGGCGACAAATTTGGCGGAATGTCTCCAATTTGGCGATTTTTTGAATTGTTGCCAAATTAACGAAAATCTCGCCAAATGGATAAAAATGACGCTAAATCAATGAAAATAACGACTAATTGTCTGAAAATCCAATATCTTGAAAAGAATATTAGTATCTACTATAAGAAAAACCTATTTTTTTTACTGTAAAAGCAGTAAATTCATTACATTATATAAGGAAAGTCATGTGTTGCCCACATCAGATTTTTTTTAACTGGAAAAGTAGTAAATTCATTGCATTATATAAGGAAAGTCATGTGCTGCTCACATCAGATTTTTTTTTAAATATGATCACTTTTCATGAGTAATATCATGCGATTATTTTGGGTGACATCATTCTCATGGATCTAGCTAGTTCCATTCATGAAAAAATATACTTTAGGTAATACTTTTGTATTTGGACGCCAATGTCAGTTATCTGCTACAAGAATAACTTATTTCTCCGTCCATAACCCTGGGCGAGATTTTGGAGAAATGCTGCCAACTTGGTGACTTTTCTAAATGTTGCCGAATTTACGAAAATGTCGCCAAATTGATAAAAATGACGCTAAATCAATGAAAATGACGACTAGATGATGAAGTAATTATTAAAGTATTTTAATATATAGGCTATATCGCTTATTGAGGATGCTATCAATATTGATGATTGTTTAGAGTTGCGCTAAGTGTAAGTTAATTGAGTATTTTGAAATAGTTTTACATGTTATCATCCTGAAAATCGCCGAATGTACAATTCAAAGATAAAAACATCGACGTGGTTTACTTTCCTTGTATATATAATGTATAAGGAAAGTATTGTGACGGGATCGAAAATTCGAATTCGAGTTTTCGACGGGAGAGCACGTTTCAAGCATCCCTGACACGAATCAAACATTTTTGAAGTGATGTGTGTGTGTCATTGAGTCTCTGGAGACGATAACTGACGAGCGAAATTTGGTACAAAAATCACAATCCGTAAACACAGGAAGCCTGTTGTTTTTAATTGTAATCGAATGTTCAGAATCCCCCTAAATTTTCGAGTGAAATTTTGAAAAAATCGTCAAATAATCAAAACCGCTAATAAAGTTACGCAAATAGACAATTCTTATGTAATTTTTCCTTAGAAAACGATTAACATAAATTTTAGAACGCTAACATGAACCTTTCTCGAGATATTGCACATTTTTCTAAAACATTATCAAAAATCATATAAAATAAAAAAAATATATTTCATATTGAGAAACATGTTCACTTTTCATATGTAATACTATGCGATAAATTTGGTGATATCATTCTCGTGGATCTATCTCGTTCCATTCATGAGAAAAGATACTTCCGAATAATACTTTTGTATTTGAACGCCAATAGTCATTTATCTGCTGTAAGAATAACTTATATGTCCCTCCATAACGCTTGGCGAGATTTTGGCGATGAATTTGGCGGAATGTCGCCAACTTGGCGACATTTTTAAATGTTGCCAAATTAACGAAAATTTCGCCAAATGGATAAAAATGACGCTAAATCAATGAAAATGACGACTCATTGATGAAAATTCAATATTTTGGAAAGAATATAAATATCTACTATAAAACAATATATTTTCTTTTACTGTAAAAGTAGTAAATTCAATGCATTATATAAGGAAAGTCATGAGCTGCCCACATCAGATTTTTTTTTGTTATAAAACTATTAAATCCATTGCATTATATAAGGAAAGTCATGTGCTGCCCACATTGGAATTTTAAAATATATGATGAAGACTGTGGCGATTGTGCGTCGCCGGGCCCCGAACCAGGGACCCTTTGCTTACGAGACCGACATTATAATCACTGAGCAAAAGCTAGCTCCTCCTCTGTTCTTATAATTTGGGTACTGGCTCCAAGCATCTTTGATCAGATGTCTTTGCTGCCGCATACTCCCTCCGCTGATGAAGAAGGCTGGGAGGCGTGTCGCCTCGGCGTGACGGTCAGTCGTGGTCAACCAGGAAGGGAGTGTCAAAGCTTCTGACTTCGTGTGGTGCTGCCATATCGTGTTGAGATGGTGAGATCGTTGGAGAAGAAGGTTGCGTGTTTCAAACGTCCAGTCATCATTGTGGCGATTGTGCGTCGCCGTGCCCCGAACCAGGGACCCTTTGCTTACGAGACCGACATTATAATCACTGAGCAAAAGCTAGCTCCTCCTCTGTTCTTATAATTTGGGTACAGGCTCCAAACATCTTTGATCAGATGTCTTTGCTGCCTCAAGACAAACCGTCCACAAAACAAGCTGGTATTCGCGCAAAACCATTTCGGCTTCATCGGATTGGAGCCACTGATAAATTATCATTTCGCCTTAATTTAAAAAAAAAAAAAAATAGGCGAATTTTTCTCTGGAAAAAGTAGATGTTTGTAAAATTTAGTGGACACCCCTACTATAAATGTTTGCAAAAGGATGAAAATGCATTTTTGTTTAAAGTAAAAAATTGATAGGGTCCAGTTCCCACATAAAGTGTTCTTAGAGCTCATGCGTTAAGATTTGTGTCGCAAATCCAACGCATGACCTGGGCGCTCATCAGACATTTTGAAACGCCCTCCGAATTGCCGAATTTCGGGTGAAGATAAATCTAAAAATGTTATCGGTCTAAAATCTAAATGCGAATTAAAATCTTTCGGCGTAATTGGGATTTTTAAATGTTGCTTTCACTTTCCCAACAATATTTTGTATATATCTAGAAGGAAAAGTATCGTGATGGGATCAAAACTCTCGTATTTTGATGAATCTATATACTTTGAGCATTGCTGAATACGATTCAACCATTTTTTAAATGATATCTGTGGCCACGTGGTACTCTCCAACAAGTTTAGCCAATCAAATAAAAATGTTGTATTTCAATCGATAAACATCAACGGCTTTTTCAACGGTCAAGAGTAAACCTTTAATTTTTTTTTCAAACATTTTTACAAATAAATTGATAAATAAAGATAAAGTTATAAAAGCATATTTACATTTGAAAACTTTACAAAAATAGCCATTCTCTTATGTAATTTTATTTAAAAGCGGAGGACATCATTTGTAGGGTGCTAGCTTGCACTGTTGTTAAAATACTTTACGTTTGTTGTTATATATAAAATATTGTTGTATATTAGAAAAAAAAAACTTTTTTAGTCGATTTTTGCTCATTTCAATGTCCACCGTCTGTTTAAGTTACTTTCTTTCACTATTAGTAGAGATTATTGTTTTCTCGAAAACTTTAGGATAAAGAGACAGGATTTACAGGAAATATAGTTTTTCCGATAATATTCATATTCGTAATAATATAATATTCATCCCCAAACTTGGAAAAGAAACTTTTAAGGAAGTATGTCAAATACCCTGTCTTTTTGAAAGGTTCTTCGTTTGGGATTTGACGCTGTCCCGCCCGTAAGCAAAAGGTTAATATGAAAAAATAAAATCACAAAAGTGACACTATTATTAAATAAGTGAAATATTTATAAGTACTTTACTTCGGAAATAGATGGTTACCATTCTTTAGGAGTTATTACGAGTCGTTCTCGAGACCATTAGAAATATTATTTATTCTACGTAACGCGCTTTCTCAAACAAATTAAGCAAATCGAATGAAATTTAGTGTGATAAATGTCGGAGGCCCTCTGAGTTTTGTGAAACTCGGAGCAGGAGAACGCTTCTAAATTTTTCAAACATTCTTTCTCGAGAATTGAAAAAACAAATATGAAGAAATGAATATATGTTAAAAATCTTGAACATGAATAGCTAGTTTATATGTAATCACTGTTTAAAAATGAACGAGACTACATTACTATAATGTAAGCCGTGCTCGAGATATTGTACGTTTTAGATCTAAAATTGAAAAACTCATAAAATAACCTGATATATGTTTATTATTACCAATTGAGTGAATACTTTATAAGTACTTTCAGGCAGTAATAAGTGTACTTTGTTTAATGGTTAACATGAGCCGTGCCTGCGATATTAGATATCTTTTTTTTCTTACAAGAAGCGCGATATATTTCAAAATAATGGAGGGAATTGCATGAAATTTGGCATTCTTATTTTAATTGGTAACATAACTTAATGATTTTCAGCGAGATTTAATCACAAGAAAACTCCAATGTACACTTTGTTATCTTACAATATCGAAATTGTTTAATTCGTATTGAACATATCAGATGTTTCGTGAACAATTTATATTCTATGGCCCACAGGAGCATAATGCTTTTAAGCAGCATTGCATTTAAGCAACAATGTGTTTCGTTAGCTTGCAAAAGTTGGACAATGCTGGTTTAACCAATGACTGGGGCGACAGGGCACCCATGCCCAGTGGCGTTGAAATTCAATTTGAGGGGGGGGAGGGGTCAATTTTAAATATCAATCTTAAGGGGTCTAATATAAAGTTCTACACGGGTTCGGGTCTCCGGCCGTCCAATTTGTTGCTCATGTCCTCAGGATGAGTCGGACGGTTTGGGTCTTCAACGGGTTCGGGTCTGACCTGTGAGCTTGGACTCAACCTGGTCCACGGGCTCGGGCCACGTTTTATGAAATTAGGGTTAGATTAGGCCGGCTCAAAATAAATAAATCAAAAACAGATCAAAATTGAAACAAACACATTTGAAATTACATATGAAACGAAATTTCCAATTAGCGGATAAAAGTGTCTTTGTCCCATATTAAGTAATAAAAGTTTGCTTTGTAAGGAGAACTCAGGTGGGTAAATTGGAACCGGATAGAGAAAAATTATAATTTCAGATAAAAGATTGAATACTTATTTATTCGACGACATTCTGAAGTCAGAACAAAACATTGCTCTTCGCAACATTCAAGTTGTTTGAAACTACATTAACAGAAGAAAATGTTCTGGCCTGGATGTAGCAAAATAAATATATGACGCCCGTGTGCCAGATTTCATGTTTCGTAACATCACGTGATCTATAAATTTAATAGGGAAGAAATACATTCCAAGTTTAAGTTTTGAGGAAATGGTCATTCGGTTACTATCATTGGTCAAATGCGAGTTACAATTTGTTATATTTTTAAAGTTATGGCAAAAAAGTTTAATCGCTTTTGTACTGTGATTGCTTGACTGGTGATGACAATACACTACCCGACACAGAAAATGCAACACCATGAAAGAGTGAATAAGAGTGTGATGATAAAGGGTACACAGAAAGGAATGGCATATATAAATAAGTGATGTTATTTCCAGAAGGATAATGCAATACAGTAATGGCATAGACAGGGTGATCATTAAGCAGTAGGACCACCTCTTGCGGCCATACATGCAGCAACCCTTTCAAGGAACAGATGCAATGAACGTGCGAATAGTTTTCTGAGTGATGGATGGCCATATGTCTTCAACCATCCTTCACAGGTTGTCCTCTGTTTGGGGCGGGCAGGGCAGTTAAACGACGGTCAATCATGTCCCATACATGCTCGATGGGTGGGAGATCTGGAGACAGTGGAGGCCAAGAAAGAACCTGGATACCTTGCTAAGATTGTCTGCTGATGGTTGCCGTATGCGGTCGCTCGTTATCTTGCAGGAAACAGCGTTTTGCAATCGCTAAGGGTAGGGTAGTGCAACAGGTCGCAGCACCTCATCCACATATCGCCGTACCTTTATTGTACTTCTGATATGAACCAAAGGTGACGGGCTATCGAAGCCGATGGCACCCCAAACGATGATGTCGCGCGGTCGAGCATTAACCTCCTAACCCCCTCTTAAATACGCCCTTGCCCATGCCAATTGTGTACCCGCTACAAACATTTATCACAGGCCTCAGGTATTTAATTTTCCCTCTTTGTGAATTTTTCATGTCTGTTTCAACCTCAAATAAGAAATATTGAGGGTCCGGGACCCTCTAGACCCCCCCCCCCCCCGAACACACACGCTCTAGTGGTGTCCGCTTGGGCGGCCCTGGGGCATGATCTCCGTCCAGGCTACATCACTCTATTGTTAGACACATTCTAATTTTCATTAAATTCAATCAAAATATCCATTATAAAAATCGCCAACGGTGTCGTCAAATACCGTTGAAATGTAAAAGAGAAAGCAAACTCTCGAAGCATGAGGTCTGGCAGAAAGTGTGTCACGACAGAGACACCGGAAGAAACGGACTCGACCTTGGGAAAACGTCGAATCGCAGTTTGTCTGCATTTCGATTTCCAGCTTCTCGTTCGAGGTCAGTTCTTGTTTCGATTTGCTGTAGTATCGGCCCAAACCCGAGAGCCGTTTCTAGCCTTAGGTAAAGTAGATAAATGCTGGGGTCTGCGAAACTCTGTGGATCCACCTTCCATGCTCAGTGTACCCTTATAATGAAATAAATAAGGCTTCAATAGCTATTACCAGGGTCCCTTATCTAAAGTAAATTCTAGGGCCCCATATAAAACTGTTTTACAAAACTAGGTACATTCAGTATGGAAGATGGGATCCCAGCATTTGCCTACTTTGCCTAGGGTCGGTCAAAAACGGCCCTAGACAGAAAGCATGACTACACAATTGGCCTTTGTTAGTACCGTAGCTAAGATATCAGATAGGAATGGGGGCTTAGAATGGAATCAGTTTTACAATATATACCCTATGGAGAACTAATATAATTGTTTAATCAATGGGGACAGGGTATGATGCCCCCCTGCCTACATCACACGTATGTTTCTCATTAGTACACCGATTACATCAAGACATAAGTATAACCACTGTTGATATATTTGTAAATGAAGACAAGATAAAAGAGCAAATGTGACAAAAAAAAAATTTTTTATTGGAATATAACTTGTAAATTCCAAATTTTTAAACTCCAAGGCCTCTTAGTAACTTAAAAATGTTTGCAGACCCTTTGACATTTTATATTAAAATAGGCCATACATAATATATGTTTGTTTAACATGAAAAAATATGTTCAATAATACTAAATATAATTAATATTAAACATAAATGAAAGTTATATGCAACTTAATAAATACTTAGTTTATAGTAAGGAACGACATTTATTAAGATCAGAAAATAAGAAAATTTTCAGAAAATTTGCATGAGATGCATCTAAATATGAACACCGAAAAACTTTAAGCCAGCAACGCTACGTTGCTAATAAAAATCAGCACAGTTTAATGTAAACAATGATGCTGATTTTTAGAAATTAGTGTAGCAATGCTTGATTTAATTAACCCTTAAACGCACACATGATAAAAAAAAAAGTACGTTCATACAATGTACGTTCATACAATGACTCCAAAGCAAAACACTTATTTAAAGTGAATTTAATGATTATAGAATGTTATAAAGAGATCCCTCATTAACAGGGCCTGATTAAGCCAATGTGGGGCCCAGAGCCTAGTGTTAATTGGGGGCCCTTATACACTCACGGCATACCAAATACATGCAAAAAAATCTGATATAAAAATCTCGAATTGGAATTTTCGACCCCGTCACAATACTTTCCTTATATATTATTGTATATAAGGAAAGTAAAAACATCACTAAGCAAATTTGGAAGTTTAGGACCACTATCCCGAAGGCACTTTTGTACATGTAGAACATTTTATTTAAAAGTAAAACTTTAAAAGATGTATAATATTTAAAACTATTAACATATTTTCAACTTTTAAAATAAAAACTAACATTATCAGTTTATATTATTCAAATAATTAAATAAAATAAATAATTATTTCTGATTAAAATGTTTTAACACATACATAATTTAGGGGCCCAGGGCACGGCCCCAGAGGCCCGTGCGTTAATCAGACCCTGCTCATTGACGTATATTGCCAAAAAAATTTCATTTAATAACATTCATCACACAACAAATTAGAGTCTTGTGGACATATATAGTTTTTGCACATTTTACATACAGTCTTCATTTTACTGTCCTCACTTCTAGTACAATATTTACATATGGCTTTACGTGGTTGTTCTTCGTGTGATGATGTTTGGCCTAATTTATGCACAATTGGGGTCCGCGTGGACTTTTCGCTTTGCATCATCAGAACTGCTCAATACCTAATCAAGAAATGACACGTGCAGATTAAACAACAACCTAGAAAGAGATTACATGGTCTGTATGGCATAATTTTTAAAAAAAGTTTAAGATTTACTAATAAAAGTGTCTTGCATGGGGTGTACCTAGACTCCATTTATGTGTGGTTAAGGGTTAGATATAATTTCATTCTCAACTTCTATTTCATTCCTCAACATTAATAAGGATAACAAAATAATGCACAACATTTAACCAAAATTCAGCTAATGGTAAATATGAGAATCGTAATTTTGACGATTTGTCACTTGTAAGATCTACCAAAAGATATTACTTTCTCTGCAATGTATAGGAAAATGTATTGGAATCGTGCCGAAAATTGCAACTGGAGTTTTCGACGGATCTACACATTTGAGACCTCTAGAACACACAAAAAAAACTATTTTTAGCGTGACATCTGTGTGTGTGTCTCTGTGCAGAGTGTATGTAACCACTCTAACTCAAAAACTAATTGACCAAATTTCATAAACATTTATAAGTAAGTCACTTGTGGGTGACCCTGGTGCTGATTAGATTTTGGTGCGATTTGGGATAAAAGAACCTACCCTTTTTTTGCGAAATGGCCTGCAAAAATTGCATGTATCCACTCTAGCGAAAAAAAAAAATAATAATAATTGACAAAATTTCACAAAATTGGCAGATAAGTAACTTGTGGGTTACCTTGGTGCTGATTAGATTTTGGTACGATTCGGGAAAAATAAACTTTCCCTTTTTTACAAAATGACCCGTAAATATCGCCAATATTTAAAATAAAAGACTACGCTCAAATGTATCCATTAAATGCTTGTCTTATACGTAAATTTTGACGATAAAAAGAGATATTTTAGTATTTTCGCGTTCTTTCTACGCCACCTTTGAAAATATGTCCAGGTAGCAAATAAAAACGAAAATTGAATCAAAAGGGTAAATTCAGTGTTATTTTGTGCAATTAAATTCAATTTAATGACTTTTTAAAGAAATAAATATAAGATTAATTTAAGTTTGTTGGGAAAGTCACGTGCTGTCCACATCAAATTATTTTTTTTTGTGTGTGTGTGGTGGAAAACAATGATTAGTTCAAAGTCCATCAGCAAACGGATACAATGGATGAATACACAAAAGATAATTTTTAAATAGGGCTGCAGCTTAACTGATTGATTTTGTATTAATTTGAAAGATTTTTCAATATCTTTTAATTAAAAATAAAACAAAAATTTAGCAGAAGTGATTAATTATAACATGTATATTTTTTGTGTTATGTGCGGATTTTGTGTTATGTGCGGAAGGTTGTCACGGACTTCACTTTGGGAACTACTGCCGTATGTAATTTATTCAATGAACTTGCAATTTTCACATGCTACGTCTTTTTGTTACTTTCCCTATATACATAGTATAATGTATAGGGATAGTTTGCGACAAAGTTAAAAATTCGAATTCGAGTTTTCGACGGAAAAACACGTTTTAAGCATCCCTGAATTCGAATCGAGCGCATTTTAGATGATGCTGTGTGTGTGGACGCGATATTTCACGAATAAATGGAACGTTCTGAAACAAAGTTGTTACGATTGTTAGAATCAGTGCACACTTGAACTCTATTGATTTTTAACGCTATTGAACGTTTGTAAAATTCTAAAATTTTCAAACGAACTTCTGGAAAATTAGAAAAAATTCCGAACCTTCAAAAATGTTACATATAAATAATCATTTCTTATGTCATTTTTTATTTGTAAATGAATAAAGCAAATTTTAGGATGCTAGTATGAACTGTTCTCGAGATATTGCACGTTTTTAAAATAAATTTATAAAAAAAAATTACTTTAAATTGAAGAGTATTAACTATCGTGAAATATGTTCACTTATCATAAGCAATATTAAGCGATAACCTTGTTAGCATAACTTTTGTGGATCTAGTTCGCTTTCCGAATTTCGTAGCTGTCTGTAGCTTGGATTTTACGCTGCGCGCACAACAAACGGACACATAAACAGACATACACATTATATTTTATTATTGTAGATGAATGTATAAGAGTGTTGACTGGAGCCTCACAACATAACATGCAGAGTTAAAATTTTAATACCCCCTCCTTTACGCTGTACACAAAGTACACATAATACTACGAGTAACTACTGTTCAAGAGCAATTTGGCTTAACTCCAATCGTTTTGTGGCTGATTCTTCTGTGTGTACACGAAAATCTCCCACTTCTACAAGCTGTTCAAATACGAAAACTGGTGTAAATCTGGATTGAAAGTGGTCTTATGCAATTTTCTTGATTGTTGCGATCAACGGCAGGTATCAGATATGAGATCGGGTTGTTTTAGAAGAATGTTCAGAAATATCTTTTCATATGGAACATCTTATCATTTTACAATTTAACTGTATTGGATATAAAATTAACTAACGTTGTTTCAACTAGACTTGCACGTACCAGAATTGATATTTTTTACCAAATCTTTCTCCCAAGAAAAAATTTGAAAAATTGGTATCGTGGGTTCAAATTATTGCAACTATAGTGTGTTACCTCCCACTTTAAAAGGCTTTAAAAAATCTTTTGATTGATACCATACTTGATAATATACTTCCCGGGGGAGGGAGTATATTGCCCACTCTGATGGGGGGCTAATGACATCACGAATAAAAAAATCTGATGTGGGCAGCACATGACTTTCCTTATATAATGCAATGAATTTACTACTTTTACAGTAAAAGAAATAGATTATTTTTATAGTTGTTATTTATATTCTTTCCAAGTCGTCAATTTTATTAATTTAGCATCATTTTTATCCATTTGGCGAGTTTTTCGTTAATTTGGCAACATTTAAAAAAGTCGCCAAGTTGGCGACATTTCACAAAATCCCTCGCAAAAATCTCGCCAAGTGTTATGGGCGAAGAAATAAGTTATTCTTACAGCAGATAAATGACTATTGGCGTTCAAATACAAAAGTATTACTCAAAGTATCTTTTTTCATGAATGGAACGAGCTAGATCCACGAGAATGATGTCACCAAACTTATCGCATGGTATTACACATGAAAAGTGAACATGTTTCTCAATAGGAAATATTTCTTTTTTATTTTATATGACTTTTTGATAATTTTTTTTAAAAATGGGCACTATCTCGAGAACGGTTCATGTTAGCGTTCTAAAATTTATGTCAATCATTTTCTAATGAAAATTACATAAGAAATGTCTATTTGCGTAACTTTACTAGCGATTTTGATTTTTTGACGATTTTTCAAAATTTCACTCGAAAATTTAGAGGGGTTTTGAACATTCGATTGCGTATAAAAACAATAGGCTTCCAGTGTTTACGGATTGTGATTTTTGTACCAAATTTCGTTCGAATCGGTCCATTCGTTCGTCAGTTATCGTCTCCACAGACTCATTGACACACACACACACACACACACACACACACACACACACTTTCACACACACACACACACTTTCACACACACACACACACACACACTACTTCAAAATGTTTGATTCGTGATCAGGTATGCTTGAAACGTGCTCTCCCGCCGAAAACTCGAATTCGAATTTTCGACCCCGTCACAATACTTTCCTTATACATTATGTATATAAGGAAAGTAAAAAATTGTATCGCGGCTATTTTTACAACAATGATTGAAACTATTAAATCTGGTGGTCATCAAGCCATAAATAAACCCTTTTATGCATGATTCTGCCAAAATTTTTCCTATGCTGCCATGTTAAAAAAAATTTTTAATTTCGAATCAATTTCGAAGTTTTCGCTCGAATTTAAAAAACAAAATTCTCTCTATTTATACATTTTTGCAAAACAAATCCGGATATGAAATTTCGTGAAAATCCATTAATATTTGTGGCTGCTATCGTGTTACACAATAAATCGACTACAGATAGACGGACATCACTCCAAAAATAGTCAAAACGTGTTCAGGAGGTCTTAAGACAGATATTGGCCTCGAAATAGAAAATTTTCATGAAAATAAGACCTCTTTAGATCTTTTTGAAACGGTTCAACATGTAAAATATTGAAATTAGAATCAACTACAAATTACTCGCTAACTGACCATAGTTTTAGTTCATTTTCAGTTTCCAGCCGGATGCACGAGTTAATAACATAATTTGAATTCTGACTCAGTCAGAAATTCAAATTATGTTATTAACTTGCTATTTCACTAAACTTTGGCGATAGTAAAATTTTGAAGCTAAACTAAACTTAAAGCTGAAAATCTCTGACAAGATTTAATATTCAGGTAAACCTATAAACTTGTCTGGAGGCACAAAATTACGTACTTGAATTTCATGCTTTCATTTCTTCTCTTGAAACCTCATCAATCATAAAACATCTTTTGAATCCCAGGTTCATTTCACCTTCTAATTTCTAAAACAGAACAAAATATCTGGCTTGTGCATCATTATTCCACCGAGGGAGAAACACATTGGAGCTGCAATACTCGCGACATGTGAAATGTTACAGCTTTCCCTCTATTGGAAAACTTTAGCAGGTCAAAATACTAAAATATCGAAATTATAATCACTATATACTTCAAAAACTAAGAACCCTATCTAAAATCCAATTATATATTTTTATAAAGCTTTAAAAGAGCTAAAAATTACTATTTACTGTTCATAGCACTTTAATTTTCGAGATATAAATATTACAAACTTTAACAAGAAAGATCAATCATGCATAAAGCATTGATTATGAAACACTTTCCAACTTCAATGCAATTTTATTTAAACATCTCTACAATGCGATGCATTCCTCGGTAATATTTTTAAAATTATCACAATACTACATTAATTTATTATATTTGAAAACTTAAACCTTCATCGAAAAAAATGAACTTCATTCAAATGACGGCATTGAAATATAAATTGCCTGGTTTAAACATCTCTAAAATGCGATACATTCCTCGGTAATATTTTTAAAATTATCATAATACTACATTAATTTATTATATTTGAAAACTTCATCGAAAACAAATGAACTTTTTCAAATGACGTCATCGAAATATAACACTCCTGGCTCTCATAAGAGCAGCATTTCATTCACACATTTTTCCATTCATTTCATTCATCACAATACTATAATAATTTATTTTATTTAAAAAAGACCATGGAGGTACAAGTAATTAAACTCTATGCTTCATCGAAAAAATCGTCCTCTCTGTAAAATCAACGAATATTTTATTCATATCTGCTGTATTGCAGACTCCATGAGATAAATAATTTTGCGTTTAAAAATGCAGCAATTCTTATACAACTCATTCTACATATTTTGCTGTTTACATTTTTCATAAGTGGAAAGTAGGCTTCGTTGTAGAAATAATGAAAGTTTGATGATCATTTAAACTTAAATATATTGTAATTACGTTGATTCAATATGCAGATGCACAGAATTTAAGCAAAAATAAAGCGGTTTTAGGACCGATACAACACTAAATATGAATTAAAAAGAACTTTAAAAATCACGATTTTGACACAAAATGGATGCCATATTTTATTTTGAAGTGTGTCACGTGATCTCTTCATATAATGGTCATATGATCGCTTCATATAAAAGGTGTAATTATTATTTTAATTTTTATTTAAAAAAACTACTGAATATATTTTGCTGAATTTTTTTATATATATATATTTTATGGGATCATTTGAATATTTCATAAAACTTCCGAAGCAATTTGTAAATTTTAAATCCGCTTAAAAAATGTTTGAAAGATTAGGTCCTATAGGGTTCAATGTATTTCATTTTTTCAACCCGGATTCTATCCAAAACTAATTGGGTGATATTATTCATTTATATTCCCATAGGTCCCACAGACCGTCTGAACAACATACTAAAATTTTATTTTGATAAAGTCATTTTTACGGCAGTTATCGTGCTAACGGACAGACAGACAGAATGAACAAAGTCATAAACACTTTTCAACTTTGTTGTAAAGTGTTAAAAAAAGGAAAATTGGCGATTGCCTTAAAACTATAAAAGTTTTGTAAGAAAAAAAAATGACTAAACTAAAATAAAAGAATAAAGAAGCGGATATATAAGTTAATTAAAAGAATTAAAGTAGAAGAGACACCCATAACCCAACAAAAGAGTGCCTTTGATTACCAGATCAAATACAAGAGAATACGTGTTAGCAAAATGAAAACATGAAACAATCTGTATGAATTAAAACTAATTAAAAGAGAATGAATAACAATGGATAGAAGGCAGTGAAATTGTAAGATCTTTTTAGGAGGTGTATACAAAACATTACTTTCTAAATACTACTTTTCATTGAATGGCCATTGTTACTTTGAACAAAAAAGCCATTTTACACCCCTAAGTACAATAACAAGAAAGATCAATCATGCTTAAAGCATTGATTATGAAACACTTTCCAACTTCAATGCAATTTTATTTAAACATGTGTGAAATGCAATACATTCCTCGGTAATATTTTAAAACTTATCACAATACTACATTAATTTATTATATTTGAAAACTTAAACCTTCATCGAAAAAAATGAACTTCATTCAAATGACGGCATTGAAATATAAATTGCATGGTTTAAACATCTCTAAAATGTGATACATTCCTCGGTAATAATTTTAGAATTATCATAATACTACGATAATTTATTATATTTGAAAACTGCATCGAAAACAACTGAAATTCATTCAAATTACGTCATAGAAAAACAACACTCCTGGCTCTCTCTATAAAACCAGCATTTCATTCATAAATAATTTCCCATTCATGTCATTCATCACAATACTATAATAATTTATTTTATTTAAAAATTAAGACCATGGAGCTACAAGCAATTAAACTCTATGCGTAAAACTTCATCGAAAAAAATCGTCCTTCTCTTTGTAAAATCAATGAATACTTCATTCATATCAGCTACGCAGACTCCATGAACTAAATGATTTTGTGTTAAAGAAATACAGCAATTCTAATACAACTCATTCAACATATTTTGCTGTTTACATTTTACATAGGTGAAAAATAGGCTTCGTTGTAGAAATAATCAAATTTGGATGAGCATCTAAACTCAAATATATTGTAATTGTGCTGTTTCAGTATGTAGATGCACAGAATTTAAGAAAAATAAAGTGGTTTTAGGATGGATACAACACTCAATATAAATTAAAAAGAACTTTAAAAATCACGATTTTGAGACAAGATGGATGCCATGTATCATTTTGAAGTGAGTTACGTGATCTTTTCATATCGTGGTCACGTGATCGCTTCATATAAGGGATGTTATTATTATTATAATTTTCATTTAAAAAACTACTGAATTTATTTCGCTGAATATTTTTTATATATTTTATGGAGCAATTTGAATACTACCTAAAATTTTCGAAGCAATTTGTGAATTTTAAATCCGCTTAAAAAATGTTTGAAAAATTAGGTCCCATAGGGCTCAATGTATTTCATTTTTTCAACCCGGGTTCAATCCAAAACTTCTTAGGTGATATCATTTATTTATATTCCCATAGGTCCTACAGACCGTCTGAACAACATACTAAAATTTCATTTTGATTAAGTCATTTTTACGGCAGTTATCTCGCTAACGGACAGACAGACAGACAGACAGAATGAACAAAGTCATAAACACTTTTCAACTTTGTTGTAAAGTGTTAAAAAGAATGGATATTGGAAAATATAAGATAAATTTCTAACAAGAAAGATCAATCATGCATAAAGTATTGATTATGAAACACTTTCCAACTGCAATGCAATTTTATGTAAACATCTCTAAAATGCGATACATTCAGCGGTAATATTTTTTTTAAATTATCACAATAATATAATAATTTATTACATTTGAAAACTTAAAACTTCATCGAAAAAAATGAACTTTATTCAAATGATGTCAAACTTTATGCAAATGATGAAATATAAATCGACTGGTTCTCTATGTAAAAGCTGTAAATATTTCATTCATACACTTTTATTCCATTCCTTTCTTTTATCACAATACTACAGTAATTTATTTTATTTAAAAACTTAAAACCATGGAAGTAAACGTAATTTAACTCTATGCTTAAAACTTCATCGGAAAGTCTGCTATAAAATCATTTGTTCTCTATGTAAAATCAATGAATATTTATTTCATTCTTATCAGCTATATTGCAGACTCCAGAGCTAAATAATTTTGTGTTAAGGAAATTCAGCAATTCTTATACAACTAACTCAGCCTCAATCTGTATGTGTTACATTCTCCATAAGTGAAAATTAGGCTTCGTTGTTGAAATAATCAAAGTTTGATGATCATTTAAACTCAGATACAGGTGAACCTCGATATCTCGAATTTTTTCATCTTACCATTTGGATCATTTTACAATTTTTATCTTTTCAGTTGGAAAAATACGATCCAAAAAATGTGTTTAATGCAGATGAAACAGGACTATTTTTTAAGTGCATGCCTGATAAAATGATGGCCATTAAAGGTGAAGTCTGTCATGGAAGGAAAAGGAGCAAAGAAAGATTAACTGTGCTATTTTGCACTAATATGGATGGTTCAGAAAAGCTCAAACCTCTTATGATAGGTAAATCTGCTAAACCCCGATGTTTTTCCGGAATGAAATCTGTTCCAATGACTTATTTTACGAACAATAAGGCTTGGACGACTGCCGAAATTTTCACTAATTGGTTGAAGGAACTAGACAGAAAAATGTCCCTTGAAAATCGCGATATTGTTCTCTTCTTGGACATCTGTATAGCGCATAATAGCGTGCCGAAATTAAAATCCGTGAAAGTTCATTTCATGCCACCAAACACAACTTCTAAGTTACAGCCTTTAGACCAAGGTATTATTGAGAGTTTTAAAGTAGACTATAGCCACAAAATTAAGCTTATTTGGATCCGCCTAGCTTATTTGGAAAATGTGATAGATATTGAAAGATTCAGTACCTGTAACCAATCTGTCATAGATCACTATTTTGCAAGTAAAGTAATGCAAGATTAAATTTTAATAATGTAAGTAGTACGCACATAGTATTACATTAAATGTGTATCCTCATTTCAAGCTTCGCTTTATTTGTTGTCAGCATTGTCTTGGGTAATACCCAATTCTCTGTCTGTAAGATAAAGTAAGTGATTTTTTTAAAAATGTGTAAAGTATAGGACTAGTATGTATATATTCTTTTATGAATTCCTTAAAATTTTTCAAATTTTCGATATCTCGAATTTTTTTTCTACTCCCTTCAAATTCGACATATCGAGGTTCGACTGTATATTGTAATTGCGTTGCTTCAGAATGTATAGATGCACAGAAATTAAGCAAAAATAAAGCGACTTTAGGACGCATGCAACACTAAATATAAATTAAAAAGAACTTTAAAAATCACGATTTTCACACAAGATGGACGTCATATTTTATTTTGAAGTGGATCACGTGATCTCTTCATATAATATAGGTGTAATTACTATTTTAATTTTTATTTAAAAAACTACCAAATATACTTTGCTGAAATTTTTTTCATAATTTTTATAGGATAGTTTGAATACTTCCTAAAACTTTTGAAGCAATTTGTGAATTTTAAATTCGCTTGAAAAATGTTTGAAAAATTAGGTCCCATAGGGTTCAATGCATTTCATTTTTTCAACCCGAGTTCAGTCCAAAACTAAGTGGGTGATATTATTAATTTATATTCTCATAGGTCCCACAGACCTTCTAAACAACATACTAAAATTTCAGTTTGATAAAGTCATTTTTACGGCAGGTTTCGTGCTAACGGACAGACACGTAGACGAAATGAACAAAGCCATAAACACTTTTCAGCTATGTCGTAAAGTTTTAAAAACAAAACAAGAAAAATCAATCATGCAGAAAGCATTGATTATGAAACACTTTCAAACTACAATGCAATTTTATTTAAACATCTCTAAAATGAGATACATTCAACGGTAATATTTTAAAAATTATCACAATACTACAATAATTTATTATATTTTAAAACTTCATCGAAAAAAATGAACTTTATTCAAATGACGTAATTGAAATATAAATTGCCTGGCTCTCTATGAAAAGGCATTAAAATTTCATTCATTAATATTTATTCTATTCCTTTCATTCATCACAATACTACAATAATTTATTTTACTTAAAAACTTAAAACCATGGAGGTAAAAGTAATTTAACTCTGTGCTTAAAACTTCACCGAAAAAGTCTGCTATAAAATCGTCTGTTCTCTATGTAAAACCAATGACTGTTTCATTCGTATCAAGCATATTGCAGACTCCAGCGCTAAATAATTTTGCGTTAAAGAAAGTCAGGAATTCTTATACGACTCACCTTACAGCTTGGTGTGTTTACAATCTCCATAAATGGAAATTAGGCTTCGTTGTAGAAATAATCAAAGTTTGATGATCATTTAAATTAAAATATATTGTAATTGCGTTGTTTCAGAAAAATGATGCATAGAAATTAAGCAAAAATAAAGCTGTTTTAGGACGGATACAACACCAAATATAAATTAAAAAGAACTTTAAAAATCACGATTTTGACACAAGATGAATGCCACAATTTTATTTTGAAGTGGGTCACGTGATCTCCTCATATAATGGTCACGTGATCTATTTATATAATGGTCATGTGATCTCTTCATACAATGGCCACGTGATCTGTTCATTTAATGGGTGTAATTATTATTTAAATTTTTATTTAAAAAACTACTGAATATATTTTTCTGAATTTTTTTTTTTTTTTATATTTCATGTGATAATTTTCATGTGATAATTTTCCTAAAACGTTCGAAGCAATTTATGAATTTTAAATTCGCTTAAAAAAGGTTTGAAAAATTAGGTCCTATAGGGTTCAATGTATTTAATTTTTTCAACCCGGGTTCAATCCAAAACTAATTGGGTGATATTATTCATTTATATTCCCATAGGTCCCACAGTCCGTCTGAACAACATACTAAAATTTCATTTTGATAAAGTCAATTTTACGGCAGTTATCTTGCTAACGGACAGACAGACAGACAGAATGAACAAAGTCATAAACACTTTTCAACTATGTTGTAAAGTGTTAAAAAACGTCAGCCAAAAGAGAAACTATTATACTTGATTCAAAGTTAATTTAACTTAAACAAGTATATAGTTTGTGTTTCATTAGAGCGTCATATAATAATTAATCCGTATTTATCTAAGGATATTAGGAGCGCAAGAGCTTTACCTTTATTCTGATAATGATTGTGAAACAAACAGAATGAAATACTTTGAAATATCAATGACTGAGAATGTCAAAAGCAGACTCACACTCCAGAGATTGGATAGTAATTTACCAACAGATGCTGAGCATTAAAAAACACTAGAGCGCAGATGTTCTGCGCAGGTACAACTAAAAGGAATCATTTTTAAACTGCTAATTCCATTTAACTTCAAATAAGTATTTATTTCTTGCGATATTTTGTGCCATGAAACAAATGATTGCATACAAAGAAGGAATAAATAAATTCGAGTCTGAAAAAAGTCACCGCCCACATCAGAATTTATATATATATATATATATATATATATATATACAGAACTTTTTTGAAGTTTCCAGTTTCCATACACTTAATTAGAAGTTGCGCCTACGTGTGAAAAACCGGAAAAGCGTGGAATGCATACGTCCTTTCTATCAACTACGAAATAAACTGTCTACGAAATAATTTCAGAGAAGAAAGAGTTGAGGAAAACCTGTACTTCTCGCTTTCAAAATACCACTTCCTCTACTTGCGTTATTAGCCAGCAAGATCTGTTTTTATTTGCGTACGTTCCGTTTAACTTATCTGAATAAATTTTGTGAAATAAAGGTGCGCGAATTTCCAAGATTTGATTACTTTGTGAAATAAATTTGCCTTGCATTGTTAAAAAAAGAAATCGAATGTTTCACCATTATGCGAATTCATTGTGGTGACAACAATTGCATAATTTAAAGAATTCGCATAGTTCGATCTCGCCGAAAATCCAAAAGGGTTTTTACTTTCCCTACACATGGTAATATATAGGGACAGTAAGGGAATAGGGTGGAAAATTGGAACTCGAATTTTCGACGGATTTACATATTTCGGGCACTCTAAAACAGGAATTCACTATTTTTAACGTAATATGTGTGTATGTTTGTCTGTTCTAGCTCAAACTATTCGACAAAATTTTGAAAAAGTTGGTACGTAAATCACTTATGCACCTTGATGCAGATTAAATTTCAGTACGATTCGAAAAAAAAAAAAAAAATAGAATTTGCCTTTTTATCGAAATGGTATACAATAATCGTCTAAAACTGAAGGAAGAGCTATATGTTTTAACATATTGGTTAAATGCATTTTTATATGACATATTTGACAACAACTAAAAAAATAAGACTAACCCCTTTACTTTAGGATGAACGGTTCTCTAAATATTCTAATTTGTTGGACTTTTTACCGCGCCGCCATTTTGCAATTTACGGAAGCAATAAATCGTCCAATGAAAACGTTTTGCATTAAATCGTCCAATGAAAACGAAATTTTAATTTTAACTGCTAGTTTGTTGTCATTTGAAAAAGTATATGTTTTTTTTTCGTGTGTGTATGCGTGCGTACAATTAAACTCAACGCATTAAGAAAGAAAGAAGGAGAAAATGAATTTGAGTCTGTATGGAAGTTCATGTGCTGTGCAGATCAGATTTTCGTTACACTGTAAAACATTCGGCAACCTTTGCTCATTTTCAACACTTTACAACAAAGTTGAAAAGTGATTATGACTTTGTTCATTCTGTCTGTCTGTCCGTTATTAACACTTTACAACAAAGTTGAAAAGTGATTATAACTTTGTTCATTCTGTCTGTCTGTCTGTCCGTTAGCACGATAACTGCCGTAAAAATGACTTTATCAAAATGAAATTTTAGTATGTTTCTCAGACGGTCTGTGGGACCTATGGGAATATAAATAAATAATATCACCCAATTAGTTTTTTATTGAGCCCGGGTTGAAAAAATGAAATACATTGAACCCTATGGGACCTAATTTTTCAAACACTTTTTAAGTAAACTTAAAATTCACGAATTGCTTCGAAATTTTTAGGAAATATTCACATTATCCCATAGAATATATAAAAAAAGATTCAGTAAAATATGTTAAGTAGTTTTTTAATTAAAAATTATTTAATATAGGGAAAAAAACAAATTCAATTAAATTCTGACTTTGGGATATCCTCCAGAAAGAAAAGAGAGATATATTATATAATAAATATCTTTCCAAGTGCTTAATCATTTTACGTATAAGAGAGGCTTCACATTTTAAAATAAATTTGGTAGATAACAATTTTTAATTTTTTTTTTAATTTTATATAACTCTTCATGATATACTTATTTGATGGCATTTTTAATGCACTTTCCTATGTCCTAGAGAGTTAAAATTTGGTACACAGCTTAAATTTGTTGAACATTTTATTCGACAAAAATTTGATGGATCTTTAAATATAGATCGTACATTTTTTTCGAAAGGGCCTGAAAATAATCCCCGTTCACTTCTATAAATCATTGTTGTAATATTGTTAAAAATTCTGATGTGGACAGCACACGTCTTTCCCTGCAGACTCATATTCGTTCTCTTTATTTCTTCAATAATAATTTGAGTTTATCTGCACAAAATAACAACCATAAGTATTTTAAATGACATTGAATTTACACGTTCTTAAATTTGGTTCTCATTTGATAGCTGGACTTATTGTCAAAGGTGGCGTAGCGAAAACGCAAAAAAACTAGAATATCTCAAGAACGACTAGTCCTAGAGTAATGGGGTTAGTCTTATTCTTTTTGTTGTCAAAAATCACGTATAAAATAGGAATTTAATTGATATAATTGAGCACACGTAGTCTTTTATTTTTATATATAACGATTTTTGCTGGCCATTTCGCAAAAATAGCCCGTTCCTTTTTCACGAATCGTACTAGAATAACCTACAAGTGATTTATATACAAAATTTTGTTAAATTTGGTATATAAATCACTTGTAGGTTATTGAAATATTATACACCAAATTTTGTTAAGTTTGTTCCATTAGTTTTTAGCTAGAGTGGATAAAGGCAATTTCTGCGGCCATTTTGCAAAGAAGGCAGATTCTTTTATTACGAATCGTACTATAATCTAATGAACATCAGGATTTCCCACAAAATGCATACCTACCAAATTTTATGAAATTCGGTCCATTAGTTTTTCAATTAGAGTGGATGTAATATCCTCACAGACACACAGAAACATACATAGATACACCCTTACACACACAGACGTCTTCCTAAAAATAGTTTTTTCGTGTTCTAGAAGTCCCAAAACGTGTAGATCCTTTGAAAATCCGAGTTCCGATCTTCGGCATGATTCCAGTACTTTGAGTACATACACATACACACATATATTATCTATGTATCTGTATTATCTGTGTATCTAAATTCCGTGCCTATGCAATTACAATAGTTGTGATTTTAAATGATCCCTAAATTTTTATTATTTCCTCAACGAAGCCTAATTTTAACATATGCAGAATGCAAATAACTCAAGCGATTGTAAAATGAATTACATAAGAATTGCTGAATTTTTTTTCACACAAAATTATTTAGCTCTGGAGTCTGGAATACAAGTTATATGAATGAAATATTCATTGATTTTGCATAAAGAATCAGATTATTTATATTTCGATACAGTTTTAAATATTTAAGTATAATAAATTACTGTAATACTGTGATAATGTAAAAGATATCACCACTGAATGTATCACATTTTAGAAATTTTTAAATAAAATTACATTTCAGTTGGAAAGTGTTTCATAATCAATGCTTATGATTGATCTTTCTTGTTTTCAACTACTTTGTTGATCATTTCTACAAACTATCAGAAAAGCCAGAATTACAGGCGTTCATGAAAATTCCAGCTCCCTTTCTGAAGTATTCAACTAATTATCGCCTGCCGAAGCGTTATTTGTGTGTGTGTATATATATATATATATGTATATATATATATATATATATATATATATATATATATATATATATTATCAGCATTATGGCCGTGAATTTGCTTCTATGGTGATGTTAATATTACTTGAAATATTTTTTTATTTTTTATTATTACATATTTCTGATATATATGTATATATATATGTATATATATATATATATATATATATATATATATATATATATATATATATATATATATATATATATATATATATATATATATACAGTCGAATTCGGTTAATACCAAAAGGTAAGAATATGTAAAATTCCTCGTATTAACTGTTACTCGTAAAACCCGTGAAAGGGAAAAAATTTTAAATACACACTGAAATAAAAATAATTACTAAAATTAACTTGAGTAATTTTCTTAGTGCAAAATTAACTTTGTCATTTAATAAACATAGAATTTTCAGTCCTCATATAGGTGTGGTTTATTTTTCTTTGTAAATAAATGCACATAGGGTCTCATTTAACTCAATTGCATTTATAACAGTTATTGAAAAAATCAGTAAGTGTTGATTGTTTGGTTGGCATATTCATTTGTGCATCTCGTATATCTCGACGTAAAACGCCGAGAGCATGCTTTCATCATTTGTCGCATCTCATAAAATCGCATTTTAAAGTGTCTAAGACATTTTTAGCTTTAACGTAAGTTGCAGGTGTTGCTGTTTCTGCCGAATTTTCACTATCGCTGTCATCATTATTTTGGCTGTTCTCGAGAATATCTTGTAAAATTCTATCCTCTGTTAAAAATCCAGTTGTTTCAATTTCATTATCAACAATAACGAAGTCGTCTAAAAGACAACCTTGATAGGAATTAAGATCTCTTTCTTCTAGCCATTCCGATAACGGTATTAGATCGTCTTCATCCTCACGGCCAGAAATGTTGTTTTCATCCATACAGATGTTTGTAAGCCCTGCTTTAAAAAAAAAAAAAAAAAAAAAAAAAAAACAGTACTGAATGGGTCAATTTGTCACACTTTTCCATCCGTCATACAAGAGATGAATGGATTCTAAGAGATTTACTTTTCATTCTAAATTTTTCTCCATTTTTTCAATCAGTTGTAAAGTTAGAAAACGTCTGAAGAAACACTTAAAACTTCTGACAACCCATTGGCTATAAAACGGAAGTTGCATTCGGAGACAGAAATACAAGCTTAATGTTTTTACAGATTTGGTACTAATCAGGATTTCCGTTTTCGCCGAAAAGGAAAAAATCTCATTAAAGTGGACAGATATTTTTCTCGTATTAGCCGAGATTCTACTTTTGTGTTCGTAAAAAGCGTGGAACTCTTTAATGTAGTTAAATAGTGAACCAAACTTAACGAGCAGATTGCTCGTTTTATAGCCGTGCTCGTATTAAATAAGTTCGACTGTACGTATATATATAACCATAACTATCAAAAACTTTACACCCCGTTGCTGATAGCTGATTTTCCTGAAACTTTCAGTAACATGCTTGCAAATGTTTTACAGTGCAGCAATTAGTTTAAAATAAGCATACCACTCGAAATAGTCTAGCTATTTACATCTCACGTAAATCACTCGATTATATCGAAATCAATGCACGCCCCCTGTACAAAAGTAACATTTCTAATTTCTCCTGAATGATTCATCACTTCTAAACAATAGTCATAGTGTTCTTCTATTTCGGAAATAAAGTCCTTATAAAGCATTCCCTCATTTGATAATGGTGAATATTTTTAGTTTTTAAGGGTTTGTTTCTATTTTATGTAAAATAAAATTCCATAAAAATGTTAAGATTCTTTAAATGATGCTATTATAGCTTTTAAATAAAAATAAAAATGCTTGGGGTGAAAGCGATTCACTTTGGTCGGTGCACTATCACCTCTCTAAACGCGCAGTGTCAGTATGTTAGTGCACCAAATTCAATCCCGAGGGTTGAAGAAACTCATGTATTCTATACTAATTCGACCATGCTAAATGAATCTAAATCGAAAATACGTTTTTCAAATTAACTCTTAGATCTGCAGAAATAGCCTCTCAAAATTTGGCTTTTTCTTTTTGCTATTTTTGTGTTTATAATCTTAGGCCAGGGGTCTCTAAACTATGGCCCGCGGACGCTTTGACAAAAAAAATAGTTTTAGTATATTGTTCTAAATTTATAATTAAAAAAATAATTTCTTTAATGAATAGATCTATTAAACTTATATTTCTTTATAAGTTATATATAAGCTTTAAGTTATTTATATATATATATATATATATGTGTGTGTGTGTGTGTATCCAGCACTTTCAATATCCTAATGTGGTCCTCGGCTCAAAAAGTTTGGAGACCTCTGTCAGGCTAAAAGCGTTGCCATAACAACCGAAGAAATAAAAGGAAAAGTGTATTCAGCTCATGGAGTTAGAGATGAGACTACTACCTCTATGATTCAGCTCAATAGGAAAGTTAATAAGTTAATATTGAGAGGTCACCCCCAATTTAAAAATTCAGAATTTAAATATATAAACCCTGGGGTAAGAGAGACTGGCTTACTGTGTCATTTTCAAATTCACGTTTTAAACGACGCAATTAATGCAAACGTTGTTTATAGATAGATTGGTTGGAACTGGATTGTATGAGCCATAAATTTAAGAGAGGATAAGTCCTTTTTCTTCCATGGTATGACCAGAAATTGAAAACTTGAGATAAAAAAAAATTAAGGTACTAAACTTGATAAATTGGTTTATTAGAGAGTCTAGGGGAGAATAAATTAATTACGTTATGTTAGGGGTTAGCATAGTGTGTATATTTTGATAGGGAGTCGTATAAGAAATAGTAATATTGAATGATGGGGGATGTATGGCTTGCATGTGTTTGTAGATATTAAGAGCGGATGAGAGGGTCGACGAGAGTTGATGTCTGCCTGTTCCTGTTTCCTATGCATTGCAAAGGTGTACCTTGATGGACGAAGAGCACGAACTTTGCTGGTGTCCGATAATAACTCACCTTAAAACATAAACTATTTTTCTGAAATTTTCAAATTTGTTATAGATCAAATTCGTACTATAAATTGGGCATAAATTACAAAAGAGAAGTAAACCATTAACTTTTGCACTATTTCCACAATAAATCTACAAATTCCAAAGTAGTAAAATTTTGAATCGAATAATTAGTTTGTTTTCATTTTCATGAAAAATATTTTTTTTAAATTAAAACGAAATATCTCTCGTTTCATTTTGAGTCACACGAACACCTAGTGTATGTATGCTTAAAATTTTAATGCGGTAAGTGCATTCGTTCTTGAGTTATCGTGAACACGCCTCATACACATGCAAAGATATACACACAGATACACACACACACATTGAAGTCGAGAAGCAGTATTTTTAATTATAATACACATTTTATTTTAAACATGACGATGAAAAAAAAACTTTCACTATTGCTCATGCTTATTAAAATTTTGTGAAAATGAAAATATACTCTTGTTGCGTTTTTGCAATTTGATATGCACACAGCTTTGAGCATTTCGTGAGTCTTGCAGCTCAATTGAATTAAACAATTGGTATGGAATTTACTTGAATGTGTTGCTATTCAGTGTTCCTATGTCATAAACTTTTGTAATGTGACTAATATTTGGCAGATAAATTCAAACTTCTTCTAATTCTTAAACACACGTAAAAATAGCCAAATGCCATTTTATATGCCTAGTTTAACAACATTAATTTTCCAAGTTACTATAACGAAAAACTAAAAAAATGTTTATAATTTAAAAATAAAAATAAAGAACAGTTTTTATATGCTTTAGTTTTTTTTTCAAACTATTTATTTTTTATCAAATTTGGGATAGAAATTAACCATTTGTTTTATTTTTTTCAGCTTCAGACTAATAATTACTAATAATTCGTTAGATTGAGTTTAATTGCACCTAATAACACTAAATTTGCATTTTTAATTCAATTTTCGTTTTTATTTGGTAATTGGACATTTTCCCGAAATCGGCGTAACAAAAATGCAAAAAATCTCAAATATCTGGAGAACGGTTAGTCCTAAAGCATAATGGAATGTGTTATATTCTTTTCCTCGTCAAAAATTGCGTATAAAACGCTAATTTAATTGATATATTTGAGCATACAAAGTCTTTTTTTTTTTTAGATTTTAGCGATTTTTGCGGGCCATTTCATAAAAAAAGGCAGGTTGTTCTTCTCCGAATTGTACCAAAATCTAATTATCACTAGACTATCCCACAAGTAACTTATCTACCAGATTTTGTGAAATTTTGTCATTTAGTATTTTAGCTAGTGTGGATACATGAAATTTTTGCGGGCCATTTCCTAAAGAAAAGGCAGGTTGTTCTTTTCCGAATCGTTCCAAAATCTAATCAGCACCAGGGTCGACTACAAGTGACATATCTGCCAAATTTTATGAAATTTAGTCGATTAGTTGAGTTAGAGTGGGAATATACAGTTTTTGCGGGCCATTTCGTAAAAAAAGGCAGGTTGTTCTTTTCCGAATCGTACCAAAATCTAATCAGCACCAGAGTCGATTGCAAGTGACTTATCTACTAATTTTTATGAAATTTAATCAATTAGTTGAGTTAAAGTGGAAATATACAATTTTTGCAGACCATTTCGAAAAAAAAGACAGGTTGTTCTTTTCCGAATCGTATCAAAATCTAATCAGCACCAGGGTGACCTACAAGTAACTTATGTACTTGTAGGTCACTATATGTACTTGTAGGTCACTATATGTACTTGTAGGTCACTATAGTATTGCTCATTCTTGATTTGTACAGATTTTTCAAATTTGAGTTCTTTTTAATGTATTACTATATGTAATATAACTTGTGTTTAATTCCTTAAATGCAAACTTAGATCATCATACGAGGCAACAAGCTTTAATGTATTGCATTAGACTCGGGTGAATTATTTTACATTCTTGATCTTTGGCCGAGTCAAATCTTTTCGGGCCGGAACATTTTTTAATAATACGCGTGCAGACCTCTAGTCACTAAATAACTGGCTTTTGATCTTAGCTTCCTCTGCCAGCTTCAGGAACCGAAATTTTTCCAAATTTGGAAACTTTGGGTTGTACTGCAGTAGGAGAATTTCTTTTCTATTGCAGTGGCGCAGTAGCCGAAGCACTTCTTTTCGAATTCTTAGTTTCTAAAATATTATTATTATTCAATTTATTATTATTATTATTACTATTATTTTATTTATTTATTGGAGGTCAAAGTAGAGTGTTTTTCTAGTTCAAGTATTTCAGAACGGCAAACTGAATGGGGATTCAATAGATTTTTTTTTATCACGTGTGTGTTTAGGAAGCATTTTGAAATATTTCATTTTAAGGGGGGGGGGTGAACCCGCCTATCTCCCCCTTTAAATACGCCCCTGAATCTTCGTTATACGAAAGTGAAACGCCATTACTTTTACTTAGTTCGGTACTACCCAACGTGTTTCATGTATACGTGTAAATGCGCAAGTTATTCAAATACCCATCCTATTTCTGAGCAAGAAAACCGGGAAAACTTATATTTCGAATAAAGATTAAAATGATTGTTTAAAATTAAAAGAAAAAATCTAACGACCTATTCCTTGAAGTTCTTTTTCTGTTTCGAACAAACGCAGAAAAATCGTTAAAACATGTCATTATAGGCTGCCTTGGAAGGTCAGCCAAAGTAAAACGCATTTGCTAGGTGGCATGCGTGTGAGATTAAATATTTCATGCACGGATAATTCCAAAAATAAACACTCAGAAAGAAACATTGCGGGTTAGTATTTACGTAAATACTTGCAGAAAGAATGAAATATTTAGTTTCTCCAACATTTTTATGCAGTTTTTTACGTCCAGTTGTTTTATAATTCATATCAGAGTCAAACATGTGATACACTTCAGATATTGAATTTTCATCCATTTGGAGTCATTTTCGTTGAGTTAGCGTCATTTTTGTGAATTTGGTGACATATTCATGCTGATATTTCGCCAAATCTGGTCGCCAAATTTTTTCTAAGCGTTACAGATGGACAGACGAAGAGAAAGGTTTTTCTTATATATTATGTTTCTTACACATTAAATATATATATATATATACATATATTTTACGTTGGAAACAGGTCTGTCACGCCGATGAATTGGATGTATTTGAGTGATTTGTGTTAATATATACTATTTTAATTTTATTTATATTTACAAGGTAAGTTAAACGATCATTTTCCATACTATAATAACATTATTGCTCCGGGAATTATCATTGTTTTCCCATAGGACAATAATGCTATGAAAATCTTAAATTTTGAATAATTTGAGTTCTAATCATACTAATTACAAATATTATTTAATTCTATTTTTTTTTTATCATCACAGACATACATCACTTGGAAAGAGATTTTTTTTAAAATATTCGAAAAATATCGATGTCTTAAAACGGCGCCGAATTCGAAAATTCTTGGGAACACATGAAGTTCTTTACACAATATAGCATAGAAAGGCGCAAAAGCTATGCACTTAAAATAGCTCATTTAGTTTGTCTGTCTCTAGATAAAGTTACATTTAATAGCCAATCAAACTCAAATTAATCCATTTATGTGTTAGTCACTCAAACTAAAATAGCGATGCTGTCAACTATTACGATGGTGTGCAATTATTTAGTTGATGTGATCCCACTGAAGTATTATTTTATTAAGAAGAGCCCATGCCACAATTTACATAAAATAAGGGGTTCAAAATCATTATTAAATATTATCAAAATTATTATTAAATATTATCAAAATTATTTATTATCAAAATTATAATTTATATAAATTTTTACGAATGCATTTATTTTACATTCGCCAATATTAGTTGTATTTTGCAATTAAGAATGTCAAAATGTGTCATCTAGCAAGCGAGAAGTGGTATGTAGGTTATATTGAAATAAAAAAACACTACTAATAAAAAAAATTACGCAAAATGTTTGATGGCTTTAATATAAAATCTGAGCTTAAATATATTGAAACAAATAATAAATACTATTTTTTCGTATATTCTGTATCTTCCAGAGAAAAAAAAAAGGCGATACTTTAATATCTTTGCGACCCAAGGGTTGTGCACTATAGTACACTGAAAATTGTGCTCACCATAGCACACTTAAATATTTCCGGTCGAGTAAGAATACAGTTGGAAAATCTCCATTTATTCGAATTCCACTTGTTCGAAACACAAATGGTATGACTGTTTCTGTTGTGAATGCTATTCGTTGAAGGTGGGAAACAACGCCCCTCATATACTAATCACGTTTTCGATGAATGGGGGGGGGGGCTGACTTATGGATCAGAAGCTTTAATTCGATCTGAAATCTAAACGAGAATGTTAGTATACTTCAAATATAGAAGGAAAGCTAACAATCTGAATGGAGAACGTTGTCTAGCCCAAGATTAATAGAATATTAACCTTGAATAGAATATTATATATAAGATATTCTACGGACCTTGGTCTAGCCAGCCAAAGATCGGTGATTCCATTCCTCTCCGAGACAAAATTCCTATAACAATAAAATACAACGAAAGCATTTAGATGTGTTAATATAATAATTGGCAGCAATTTTATGAATCGTTTGGCGATTTTTATAACATTAATGAAAAAATATAAATTGAAATAGCAACGAATTTTAATAGGAATATAACACAAATTCTATGTAAGAAAAGGCCTTATCTCTGTCTGTTGCACTTGGCAAAAATGTTACCGACCTTGGCGACAAATGATGCGATTCATTTTACCCAATATCGCCAACTTGGCGAATTTTTTAAATATCGTCAAATCGACGATAATTTAACGTATCTAGAAATTAAATGTTATTTCTTTGATAATCCTTGTCGTTTTGTATGAATTATTAATTTAATATTATTATTTTTTAAATATAGCAAATTTCAGTGTTCGTGGGACAGGTACGTTTCGTTAGTGAGAAGCCTAGGATGTCGTGAAGTTATTGCACTTTGTTAAGGAATTCGACAGTAATTATGTTTTGTTAAGAGCTAGTATGGTAATTAATAGTCTTGGTCGGGGGAGGTGAAGAGATTTTTAGAGCTCAAATATTGCGGACAAGAGGGAATACTGTACTTATCTTTATGTACCCGATCATAGGATGGACTTAAGGAGACAAGCTACTCTTAAATCAAGAAAAAAACAATTTTATTACTTTCCTTATATACATAATGTATAAGAAAAGTATTGTGACGGGGTCGAAAATTCGAATTCGAGTTTTCGACGGGAGAGCACGTTTCAAGCATCCCTGATTACGAATCGAAAATTTTTGAAGTGATGTGTGTGTGTGTGTGTGTCAGTGAGTCTGTGGTGACGATATCTCACGAACGAATGGAGCGATTCGAATGAAATTTGGTACAAAAATCACAATCCGTGAATACTGGAAGCCTATTGCTTTAAAACACAACCGAATGTTCAGAACCCTCCTAAATTTTCAAGTGAAATTTTGAAAAAATCATCAAAAAATCAAAACCTTTAATAAAGTTACGCAAATAGACATTTCTTATGTAATTTTTCCTTAGAAAACGATCGACATAAATTTTAGAACACTAGCATGAACCATTCTTAAGATATTGCACATTTTTCAAATACATTTATCAAAAAGTCCCATAAATTAAAAGAAAATATTAACTGTTAAGAAACATGTTCACTTTTGATATGTAATATCATACGATAAATTTGGTGATCTTATTCTCGTAGATCTAGCACGTTCCATTTATGAGAAAAGATACTTTGAGTAATACTTTTGTATTTGAACGCCAATAGTCATTTATCTGCTGTAAGAAAAACTTATTTTTTCGTCCATAACACTTGGCGAGATTTTGGCGAGGAATTTGGTGAAATGTCGCCAACTTGGCAACTTTTTTAAATGTTGCTAAATTAACGAAAAACTCGCCAAATGAATAAAAATGACGCTAAATCAATGAAAATGACGACTAATTCAAGAAAATTCAATATCTTTGAAAGAATATAAGTATCTACTATAAGAATATCATTTTTCTAACTGTAAAAGTAGTAAATTCATTGCATTATATAAGGAAAGTCATGTGTTGACCACATCAGATTATTATTGTTATCTAGTTGTAAAGTTTGGTCATTTTTGAATATTTGGTACCAGTGGTACTTCTGAATATTAATTCTTTCCAAAGATATTAAGAAAATACAATATATCAACAATATAATTCCAAACATAAATTTATACTTTGAAAGTTTTTTTCCCCCTCAAAACACAGATTTTTGAATTTGCGCGGCATGATATTTCAAGAATCGTTTGATGAATGCTTATGCAATTTAGTATGTTTAGTAATAACGTCATTGTTCGATAATTACGCTAGCTTTCTATGTGTACCTTATAAAATAAAAATTTTAGATACAAAAAAGGATTTTATATATTCTGAATTTTTTTTTTATATTAACTTGTCTTATTGACAAATTAAAATAATTAAATAATACTACTATGCAAGTATATTACGAATGTTATCATTAATAAAATCCTAAACTAGTTTAATTAAACTCCTAAAAATTTTAAATATCACGCACGCAACAACATATTATGATTTTATCGGGGAAGACGGGCGGGGGAAGATAAATTATAATTATTTTTTCTATAATATTTCTCAAATATCAATTATTTCTTTTATTTTAAAGTAGAATATTATTTTTCTCTACCCTAAAATTTCAGTTTAATAACTTCAATAGATTTCATTTTTAAAAAGTTTAAACTTCTGTTGTTTTTGTCGAAATTTTGGCCTTTTAAGAGTAGAGTGTCTCCATAATTCCAGTGTTGCCAACAGAATGTTTGATCCTATATGTAGAAAATGCGCAGCCCCCCCCCCCCTTAAAACCCCCTATTTTACAAGTTAAAGACCCTTTTTCCAAAACTGTTTATACTGATGGAGCCCCAATCTCCCGAGCCCCTATGTAATACTTTCTTATCCCCCCCCCTCTTATCGGTAGCCCTGTTAACATCTAATAAATCAATAAAGGCATATAAATACATAATTGTTCGCATAACTGTATGCATTGTAAAAGATAGTAATTAATTACAATGCGTGCACTTTTCGTCATTAAATATGGAGTGTTGCAATAGCAGTAAATGAAATGAAAACACTTTACTCAACAGCATTGCAAAAGACTTTACCTTCAAACACGCATAGCTTCGAAATTCATTCGAACTTCAATATAATAATAATAATTTATAAATAGCTAATAGTGTTTCTCCCCCCCCCCCCCCCTCCCACACACACACACACCTCTTAAGTGGCAGCACGCCTTCATGTTTATAAACACAAAGCCGGAATGGAAAATTTTCTATTTTTCGTTGCACAAAAAGTCTTCTGCTATTCACAATGATTGCATACTGGATGTTCGTGATGGAAAATACTATCACGTTTCTTCAATTTTTCAGACTCTTATCCTTCCTTCCGCCCCCTTTCCCGCAAGTAAAAAAAAGGCCACATTTAAGTCTCTTTTTGAGGTTCGATATTTTTCCTCCTGTATAACCTTGACATATCAGTCAGAGTTAAACTGATTAACGCTAGACTGCAATCTCAGCTCATGCTCGAATGCACCTGAATGTAAACGTTACCGAAGAAACGACTATTGATAACTTAAATATTTTTAAAATAAACTTCTTTTTACAGAGTATTCAAATTCCATAGAGAGAAAGCCCGCTGATCAGACATCGCAAGTTTAGAGGAAATAAAGGGTTTTTATCTTGTTTGGAAAAGAAATATTTTGCGGATGTTTGCAGTCTGCTGACTCAAACTATGTCGAGTGTGTGGCTTTGTATCAAATATGTTGCGTCTCTCTCTCTGTGTATATATATACATATATTACATACATATATATATATATATATATATTACATACATATATATATATATATTACATAGAATTTGTTACATAAGACCGAGCTCCGGCGACCAGCTCTCAAGAAATCTCAATGCAGTCTGCGTTGGTTCACACAATGTACAGTTATATCGGAGAGAGAGGGATTGTGACGACATGGGACACATGCTGTCTTCGCGTTCTTTATGCTTTAAAAATGTGATGGGGAAACAGTTTCATATGAGAAAGTTCACGCAGAGGTTAAGATTGGTGGTTGAGGAAAAGAGGAAGTGCTGGAAAACTTTGATAATATTATAATATTAGTGGTTTGGGATAGAATTTAATATAGTTGCAATACGTGCTTGACATGAAATAGGAATTTAGAATAATAATTATAAAAGAAAAGGGCGCGTTATTGGAGAAAGCTTAAAATTTATGTATCATATATATATGATTAAAAGTATGCATCAACAATTCAATAACACATTTCAATGGAAATTTATTAAATCATGGGTATTTGCAGTTAAGAAAAAACAATTAAACACAGTTTATGCTATTTTCATAAAGTTAAATCTTACTAATGAACATTTTAATCATATTTTCTATGATTTGCTCATTACTAGATCAAAATATTTAAAAATAAAACTTAATCAATTTCATAATAATAACTGTTCTAATTCTTATTGTGTAATATCATTTAAGCATCCTATTTATAATTCCATAAACTTTAAGAATTTATTTAATCATTTCCATCATCTTTTGCCTGTAAAGGATTTGAATGTTACTAAAACTTTTAAATATAACAAGCCTATTGGAAGAACCATTTTTAATTACAATGCAATTTCAAAATCTCTCTCAGTCGACATAGATTCCTCAACAAATGTAGATGGTGAATGTATTTGTAGTGTTGATAATTATGCTGAATTTATTAATCCACACTTGGGTCATATAGTTACTGGTGACTTAGCCATTGTTAAAGATAAATCTTTAAGAACTATAATGTCATTTGGCACTAAATTCAGGTTACCTTCATGTAATAATTCTAAACAAGTCTTAAAGTCAATCAATCTGGACCTTGATAAATTTATTTGTGGATTAGCTTCTAAATATGCTCAGCCTTTAGAGGCATTTAATATGTGGAAATTTACTATTTTGAGATCTATTAAAAATGCCATTTGTAGTATTAATTTATCTAGATCTTTATATAATATGGATAATATAAAGCAATCTGTTAATAATTTACATAGATCTTTTGTTGTTACTTATGTTGATAAAGCCTCCAATAATTATGCTATTATTTGTAAAAAATTCTATATTCAATATCTGCTAGATTATTTAAAAAATAATAGTCTCTTTAAAATTGATTCACACTCTCTTAATAGTATCAAATTGAAAATTATCAATATATATAGTGATTTAGATATTAATAATAAATTTTTGACATTTCCATATATTGTGCTTATACATAATTTCATAAAAATCCTATTAAATTTAGAACTGTAACCAGTGGTCATAATTCATACTCTACTACTGCTAGTAAATTATTACTAAATTATTTAAATGCACTAAATAGTAATTTACGAGATTCTAGTGATAACTACATTATTCTAAATAACAGTAAAGAATTAAAAAATAAATTAAAAACACTTGGTAAAATAATAGGATTTCAAACTTTTGATTTTAAAGATCTATTTAATAATATTAAGATCACTGATCTATATGATGTCATTTTAGCTTTATATAATGCTTATATTACTTCTCATTCTCATCTTACTAAATTTACCAATTTTCCTAAGCTTCTCCATTTTGTTCTTTTCAATAATTATATCTTTCAAGGTAATAAATTGTACTTACAAGTCTCAGGTGTTCCTCAAGGTGGCTGTAGTAGCAGTATGTTAGCTAATTTATACCTATATCATTATGAAAAATTCTTTACTTCAACAGATTATAAAATTTACAGATATGTAGATGATCTGATTTGTCTTGTATTTACTGATAACTATGTCATAGATATAGATTTCTATCCGGATAATTTGGAATTAATACCTAATAAAACTTCTATTAGTAATAATATTTATTATTTGGATTTAAATCTAACTATAGAACCTGCTCATGGGATAGTTACTAATTTATATGATAAAAAAGATTTTTTTAAATTTAATATTAATAAATTATTACCTTTTAATTCCTGCAACTCGATTCAATTGTTTAGAAATATTATACTTAATCAACTTTTTAGAATTTATAGATTATCAGATAAAAAATTTCATGCTTTGCACATTAATAACCTCAAAATTATCAGTAAAATGTATAAATATCCTGCATATGTGGTAAATGGTATAGTTAATAAGTTTCGATTAGCCTAAAATTCTCTTATTATCTTATTTTAGCCGTACTTATTCATTCTCTTGAAATTATATTTTCATCTTTTTATCTTGAAGCTTTAACTGTTGAATATCTCTTTTTATTGCTTTTACGCAGTAAAGTTTTTATTACTCTCTTTGGCAACAGCAAATCACATCTTTTCATTTCTCCATATGGTAAAATTGGTCTAGCCATATTTTGCTTGTCATGGTTGCTCTATGAAATGTATTTCAAGGTATTTATGTTTCCTTTATTGTTCCAATATGCTTGTCGTCCATATAACACAAGTTTATAGATGAAATCTATCTTGTGTTTCAGAAACAAGCATTTTTGTGTTCATTTCGAAGAGATATATGGACCCGAAGAGAATTTTTTCGAAATGAACTTATCGTAAGCCTAAATCTCTTCCATGTGCAAGCCTTTTTGCTTGATTTTTTTGTTTTCTTATTTGCATTCCTCATTTTTGAAATTTGTTGATTGTCTTTGTCTTTATGACCTGCATTACGCTTTATTATTTCCTCTTTATGTCTTAATTTCTTTGTATTTTGTAGAAAATTTTGGAATAGTGTATTATGAGTTACTACATACATTCTAACATTGGATTTACTAATTTATATTTATATATATATATATATATATATATTTCAGAATATCACCAAATGTACAATTCAACATTAAAAACAGTGTACTGTATATCTTTTCATCATTATTTCACTGTGAAAGAAGTAAATTCATTGCATTATATAGGAAAAGTCATGTGCTACCCACATCAGATTTCTTTTGTGTTGAATTTATCTTGCAAGATGTTACTGGGGTTTTATCCTGTAGCTTGCATTCATATATACAGGGTGCCCACTTATATCCGTTACACCCCCCTTAACTTCTAAACAGTGACAGCTTAGGCCATAAAGTTGGTGTCAAGACATAGTAAAAAGGCTATGCGCTACTCGATGAGACAACTTACAACGCCATCTATCGGCAAATTTTGGAATTAGCGGTCCTATCTCGCAAACGGTGAAAGATACGTGAAAAAAGGCAATTAGAAAGTTGTAGAGCACTCTCGATTTAGTACGAAAAGATACTTTCGCACATTAATACTCAAAACAGAATGCAAAAAATGAACATTTGTTTGGTCACGATTTCGAAAATTGTCATGTCATAAAGAATGGAAGAAAGAAAGAGACACTTCCCTGTCTTCAGGATCATTTATTTGCAATAGTATATTGCTCAAAATGCTCTCCGTTAGCCACTATACACATTTGCACTCTGGACTGGATTTCTCGCTGCACAGTGTGCAACATGGCAGGTGTTACGGACGCACAAGCATCAGTAATGCGTCGTCGAAGATCCTGCAATGTTGGCGGAGGGGTCGCATATACCTGCCCTTTTATGTGTCCCCATAAGAAGAAGTCCAATGGGGTCAAGTCAGGTGAGCGCGGGGGCCACTCGACGGAACCACCATACCCGATGACTTGATTCTGGAATGTCTCTATTAGGTACTGCTGAACGTTTAAAATCTTATGCGGAGGTGCGCCGTCATGTTGGAACCATACATTTAGGAGTTGGTGCAATAGTAGATTCTCAACAAAGTCGGTTATTACATCCTGCAGAAGCTGCAAGTACCGTTGTCCCGTTAACGTGCCCTCGTAAAATACTGGTCCAATGAGCCTGTCATTAAAAATCCCGCACCAAACATTAATCGACCAGCATTGTTGATGTCGAACTTCGACGGCATATCTCGAATTTTCCAGCGACCAGGTATGAACGTTCTGTCTATTAAACATTTCGTTCTTCGAAAAACATGCCTCATCCGTCCATATTATGTCTGCCAGGAATATTGGGTGGACCTCTAAGTTATTCATCACAAAGTTGCGCCACGTGTAACGTCTCTCAGTATCTCTTGACAGCAATCCCTGCACAGGTGTGGATCGGTATGGATATGCACCTGATTCATTCAGGATTTTGCAGACGCGGCTTTTTGAGAGGCCACAATTTCACTGATCATTCTTGTGCTGCTCTGAGGATGGGCGAGAGCTTATGCTAGCACATCTCCAGGTTGCAATTTGCGTCCTACA
Source organism: Amaurobius ferox (assembly GCA_951213105.1). Classification (NCBI taxonomy): domain Eukaryota; kingdom Metazoa; phylum Arthropoda; class Arachnida; order Araneae; family Amaurobiidae; genus Amaurobius; species Amaurobius ferox. The sequence continues at coordinate 100,071,933 of OX578145.1, read as the reverse complement.
TTACGAGGTGTACGAATTCGAGGTCGGCTGGTCACGCAGCCCGCCACCCTTAAACGTTTTACAACTTTTAAAATGGTCTACCGTGTAGGATGCAGGCCTTGAGGGAAACGTTCACAATACAGCCTTGCAGCTGATTTTGCCTTACACCCACATTCACCGTAAATTAACAACATCTCGCAATACTCGTTACTGCCAAATTTTGCCATAACTCTCCGCTTTAACGTACAACCCAGCAGAAATGAGATGTTCCATCCTCATTTGCATAATACATGAGATCCATGTGATTTTTATACCAGACATGGTTGAGTTGAGCTGTGTGTTTGGAGAGACGATTTTGCAAGATCAGCAGAAAGTTTTCATGGATTGTAGAGACATTCAGTAAAACACGCAACCGGTGGAGACAGAACCATGGTCCTCGTGAATGCGAATCACATGCGTTTCCTCTGCGCCACAACACAGGCTCGTATTTAGTCCGTAAGGTGGTCTTTTCTCGCTTCGCTTCACAATCAAACAAATGTTCATTTTTTGCATTCTGTTTTGAGTATTAATGTGCGCAAGGTATCTTTTCGTACTAAATCGAAAGTGCTCTACAACTTTCTAATTGACTTTTTTCACGTATCTTTCACCGTTTACGAGATAGGACCGCTAATTCCAAAATTTGCCGATAGATGGCGTTGTAAGTTATCTCATAGAGTAGCTCATAACCTTTTTACTATGCCTAGACACCAACTTTATGGCCTAAGCTGTCACCGTTTAGAAGTTAAGGGGGTGCAACGGATATAAGTGGGCACCCTGTATATATATATATGCATATATATATATATATATGTATGTGTGTGTGAGAGAGAGAGAGGGGGTATATATATATATATATATAGAGAGAGTTTGTGTGTGTGTGCAGGTAACGACCTGAAACTGGTCCATATAGATGCTGTTATCAGCAATGGGCGTGGGGCATCCTAGCTGTTGGAACATCCATACAGGCGTGTTCTGTTATTATGATCATGGCAGTTGCAGCCTCGTGCAATCTGAGTTGAATCTTTAAGAAATTTGAAGATACATGGCAGGTCTGAATTTGTTGTTCTCCATAGTGATTAAAATAATTGTGGCTCACAGGAAGTATTCTTGGTGATATTACAGGCATCGGTTATTACATGCTAACAAGCGCATAAGTGCGAAACTAAACCACTGATGTTGTCTGAGGAGGGAGGCGATCCTTACGAATGCCCCTATAGGTGAGTATGATATAGAAAAGAAATGTTGAATGAATGCTGTGTTCAAAGCAGTATTGAATATCTTAAGAAATAACTGAAAAATGTAGCCTTAAATTGTAACTGTATAGTATCCGAAATTGCTCCATTTTATTAACTGTAATGTCACTTCCTGTATTTACAAAAAAAAAAAGGGAGGTAACTTGGTAGTTACATTTGCAAAGTAACTTTACATGACTCTTGGGTATACTGATCAGGATATATGTCGACATAAAGGGTATACAGAATATGAGTTTATGATAAAGTATAAATATATGATAAAGAGTAAAGTTTCGCACTCAAAATATTTTGTATTTTGCTTTCAGGTATTCTTTTAATGACAATATGAAATTCAACGACACTGCTGCCCGCAGCGCCATCCTAGAAGAAATGCATTTTCTGAAGAAACGCTGCGGAAAGGTGACGGTTGTGGACAATGCACCAGTGGGTCTTCGAGCCACAGATCACGCCGAGTACCTGCAGAAGCTGTCATCTGAAACTGGAATTAACATCGTCGTTGGAACAGGTGATATAAGTGTTCGATTTTCAAGACTTTCAAAAACAGTTTCTTGCTGTTTGTCCAAATTTTTATTCTTTACGAGAGAAGCTGGTGTGTCCAACATGACTCTATCTCTACGAATTTAACAAATTTATATAATCTGGAACAGTAGTGTGCTTGTTCAACCTGGTCGATCGCCATGACTTCTCATGTCGATCTTTGGGTGATTTACGGGAAAATGAGAGATTTTTGCATTGTGCCTTACGGGAATAAAAATCCAATTTTGCCTTGAAACTCTCATTAAGTAAACGAGTGAGGTTAAATATATTTATAATTTGATTAACTCTTCATTTCAAGTGTTATAGTTTGCACAAAATATTAAAAGGTGATTTAGGAAGTTAAGAACGTATCAAATTAAATAAATTGATTTCATTAAAAAATAGTGGTGGATATTTCAAGCAGAATGTTAAATTTTCTGTGAATTTCCACAACTTCTATCAGTGCAACATTTGCAAGTTAAATAAACACTACCTTCTATTTTTCTCTTTAAATTATGAGATATTAGTGTCGTAATTTGAATAGGAGTTTTGGAGATATTTCTGTCTAAAATAACTAAAAAAAATTTTACGATTCTTTTGAGATTTTCTTGAAATTTTTCAGTTCAGAGGAGGAGGTTAAGACCCCATTCCCTCCTAAATACGTCCGTGATGATATGTTATGCTATCTACAGATAGAAGTTTATCTTTAATTTAAATGCATATCAAAGTGGATCTCGATGCCCCAAAGGTTGGGCACCACTTCTCGGGAAAAAAAAAAACTAGAGCTTTCTTATAAACCAATGCCGTAGAAAATCAGTTGGCTTTTTGTTATTGATTAAAATAGACCTGAATTTCATAAAATCGCTTGATTCTTCCTACAGATATTGCGCTCTCTGTGTAAAAAAATTAAATTTTAATATTTTGAGAAAAACTTGTGATAAGTCTTAAATAATAAAAGGCAATGTCTGTCTGTCTGTGTGTTTTATACACTATAGTAGGTTTAGCGACCGCGTGTCGGAGAGCTACGAAATTTGGCAATCGAAGACTCGGGGGGGGGGGGGGGGGGACACTTAAAAACCGATTTTTAAAATTTGAATTATTTTTTTTTGTTATTTAATGTTTTATGCGATTTCGACCGTTTTTTCCCCATTTTTATCCACCATCCAGGCGTCGTAGAAAAAAAAATCACACGACCGGAAAGAGCAGACAATTACGAGTAAATATAGCTATTCTTTTGTGTAATTCGAATCTGTGAGTGCACTAAATCAAGGGAACCAATGATTCATCGAAAACAGAACAAAGCTTTCAATTATGCAGCAAACTTTATTTCACATCATCATCATCGTTCAAAATCTATAACAGCTCTCAAATAGGGCACGGTAACCCAGTGGTTAACGCGTGGGTGTTGCACTCGGTAGGCCCGGGTTCGATTCCCGCTACTGCCAAAATTGCCGCCGTGTTCACGCGGAGTACGATCACGTTAAACATGTGGGTCCTTAAGTCCTTCCGAGAGGTTGGTGGTAGGGGAAGGAGGGTACGGTCCCTGTGGATGCCTCCCCCACTGGGTTCTGGTCTAAATTGGGTGGCACTTCCTGGCCGTCCAAGTAGTTACCTTATACCTTTCTGGTAAGTCGCGCCAGCGAGTTTGCCACGGTCAGAATTTTCAAGGGTAGCGAACAGGCTGGTCGCCGAAGGCGGCTAGTCCTAAATGAGGGTGTTCATTCCTTTCTGGTTAAAACTTCTTGCAATGCACTCAAGGGATAATAGGGAACATATTTATTTATTTTTTTATAATTTTGTTCATTTTAGATCAAAAAGCGTGCAACATTTCTGCAGAACGAAGAAATTAACGCTCTACAAAGGATATCATTTGATAAGGAAAACTATAGCAACGTAAATGAACATAAATTAGACGATAATACATCATACAGCTGTTCCGAGAATACGTTGGACTTCGGGTGTGTTGGTTTGCTTGCGCTGATGAAGGGGATCCAACGTATGAACGAAAAAGCTCTTTGCTATATTATCGTGTTATTCGTGCTTATTTACGTTGCTCTAGTTTTCCTCATGCTTTGCACAAAGTGCGTATATTACTTATTGATGTTATTTGGTTTCAAATAAAAAATCACATATCAAATAAATATTTCCGTATCATTTTTTAAGATAATTGTTTTTATAAGATTTTACCAATGGGGGAAAAAAAAAGAGTTTTCCTTGGCCTGTCCTTCCCGAAAATCGACAGACCTCTGACCTGACCTTAATCCGTTGAAATATTGGTACCAAATTTCCTTCGAATGTCTCAATTTGTTTGAGCGATTTCTTCCTCACAGATATCATTGAAAGAAATATTTAGGGATGTCAAAAGCGTGTAAATCCGCTAAAATCCAAGAGATGGACTTTTTTTCTCCGCCATAATAATTTCCCTTTCTACATAGAATGCTGGGTAATCTTTTATATACGCTATTTCATAAAATATTCCACGTCTATTAAAAGTTTATTATAAGTTAATTTTCCCGTTAGCACGTGTTTTTTGAAAAATAATCTTCATTTTTTAACACTTTACAACAAAGTTGAAAAGTGTTTATGACTTTGTTCATTCTGTCTGTCTGTCCGTTAGCACGATAACTGCCGTAAAAATAACTTAATCAAAATGAAATTTTAGTATGTTGTTCCGACGGTCTGTGGGACCTATGGGAATATAAATGAATAATATCACCCAATTAATTTTGGATTGAACCCGGGTTGAAAAAATGAAATACATTAAACCCTATGGGACCTAATTTTTCAAACATTTTTTAAGCGGATTTAAAATTCACAAATTGCTTCGAAAATATTAGGTAATATTCAAGTTATCCCATAAAATATATAAAAAAAAATTTAGTAAAATATATTCAGTATAAAAATTAAAATAATAATTACACCTCTTATATGAAGCAATCACGTGACTAGAGATCATGTGACCCAATTCAAAATGAAATATAGCATCCATCTTGTCTCAAAATCGTGATTTTTAAAGTTCTTTTTAATTCATATTGAGTGTTGTATCTGTCCTAAAATCGCTTTATTTTTGCTTAAATTCTGTGTATCTACATACTGAAACAACGCAATTACAATATATTTGAGTTTAAATGATCAAAATTTGATTATTTCTACAACGAAGCCTAATTTTCACTTATGTAAAATGTAAAAAGCAAAATATGTAGAATGAGTTGTATAAGAATTACTGCATTTCTTTAACGCAAAATTATTTAGCTCATGGAGTCTGCATAGCTGATATGAATGAAATATTCATTGATTTTACAGAGAGAAGGACAATTTTTTTCGATGGAGTTTTAAGCATAGAGTTTAATTACTTGTTCCTCCATGATCTTAAGTTTTTAAATAAAATAAATTATTATAGTATTGTGATGAATGAAATGAATGGGAAAATGTTATGAATGAAATGCTGCTTTTATAGAGAGAGCCAGCCGTGTTATATTTCGATGGCGTCATTTAAATAAATTGCAGTTGTTTTTGATGACGTTTTCAAATATAATAAATTATTGTAGTATTATGATAATGTTAAAAACATTACCGAGGACCCAGGCAATTTATATTTAATTCACGTCATTTGAATGAAGTTCATTTATTTCGATGAACTAAGTTTTCAAATATATTAAATTAATGTAGTATTGTGATAATTTTTAAAATATTACCGAGGAATGTATCGAATTTTAAAGATGTTTAAATGAAATTGAAGTTGGAAAGTGTTTCACGCACACACACATAATCAATGCTTTATGCATGATTGATCTTTCTTGTTTCTTTTCCAGAAAGCTATAAATGCGGGCAACAGGTCAGTTAAGCCGTTGTATTGCATTCATTTAGCTGATTTGTATTAATATATATACTATTTTAATACTATTAATTAGCTGATTTGTATTAATATATATACTATTTTAATACTATTAATTAGCTGATTTGTATTAATATATATACTATTTTAATACTATTAATTAGCTGATTTGTATTAATATATATACTATTTTAATACTATTAATTAGCTGATTTGTATTAATATATATACTATTTTAATACCTTCGGAATTTGAAATTATCATTTTCTGTATTGACTATATATGGCTATCTTTGTTCCAAGAATAATCACGGTTTTCCGTAGAAATTATGCCATGAAAATCTTAAATTTTGATTCGTTTGTGCCCTATAAAAATTATAATAAATGTTTAACTCTTTTTTTTTTTTTTACATTATATTTCTGCACATAAAATTTGCGACAGGTACCTCCTGATCGTTCCTCAGTTACCGCTTGTGTCCATCTCCCTCCCCCGAGAAGGAGAGAGAGAAAGAGAGGGAGAGGGAGAGAAAAAGTTATACAGCTCTTACTTTCTCTATACATAGTATAAGATATAGGAAAAGTATTGTGACGGGAGCGAAAATTCAAGTTCGAAAGACACGTTTTAAACATCCCTGAACTGAAATCGAACTTTTTTTGAGGCGATGTATGTATGTACGTATGTTATAGTGTTGTTGTTAAGACCCAGACAGTCCGACCTACAGAAAGGTGTAAGGTAACTGTTTGGACGGCCGGGAAGTGCCACCCAATTTAGACCGGAACCCAGTGGGGAGGGCATCCACAGGGACCGTACCCTCCTTCCCCTACCACATGTTTAACGTGATCGTACTGCGCATGAACACGGCGGCAGTTCTGGCAGCGGCGAGAATCGCGCGCAAACCACTGGGCTGCCGCGCCCGAAAAGAGCCACGCGGTGTTCCCAGGTGGTCATCCACCCAAGTACTAACCGCGCCCGATGCTGCTTGACTTCGGTGATCTAACGAGAACCGGTGTTTTCAGCACGGTACGGTCGTTGGCCGTATGTTATAGTGTTGTTGTTGTTGAAACCCAGACCGTCCGACCTACCAGAAAGGTGTAAGGTAACTGGTTGGACAGCCGGGAAGTGCCACCCAATTTAGACCGGAACCCAGTGGGGGAGGCATCCACAGGGACCGTACCCTCCTTCCCCTACCACCAACCTCTCGGAAGGACTTACGGACCCACATGTTTAACGTGATCGTACTCCGCATGAACACGGTGGCAGTTTTGGCAGTGGCTGGAATCGAACCCGGGCCTACCGAGTGCAACTCCAGCGCGCTAACCAATGGGCTACCGCGCCTAATGTTATAGCGTGTATAGTGTGTTATATATGTGTATAGTGTGTATAGTGTGTGTGTATGTTATAGTGTTGTTGTTGAAACCCAGACCGTCCGACCTACCAGAAAGGTGTAAGGTAACTGTTTGGACGGCCGGGAAGTGCCACCCAATTTAGACCGGAACCCAGTGGGGGGAGGCATCCACAGGGACCGTACCCTTCTTCCCCTACCACCAACCTCTCGGAAGGTGTATGTTATAGTGTGTATATGTTTATCCGGGCGCGACATCTCACGAACGAATGAAGCATTTTGAAAATAATTTAGAACGACAATTACAATCATCCGTGAATAGTAAAACCTTATTGATTTTAAGCGCAATCCAATGTTCGAAAAAATATCCCCTCTTCAACACCTCCCCAATTTTCGAATAGATTTTTTGGAAAAATCATTAAGAAACACAAGACCTTTAATAATGATAAATAATGCTCGTTTCAGACTTCATTTTTATTAGAAAACAAATGATGCAAACTTCAGAACATTAACGTTAAATGTTCTTGAGATATTGCATGATTTTCGAAGGAATTAAAGAAAAAAGTCATTAGATAATAAAAATCTTCAGTACGCGTATGTAAGTAATCATTTTATTTATAATTTTGTATCAGAAAACGAATGGCAGAAGCGTTTGAAAGTTGACATGTGCCATTCTCTAGATATTGTACTTTTTTAAAAATAAATTTATAAAAAAATAACACAAAATTAGCAAAAGTATAAGTATCATCTGATAGGTTCGCTTTCCATATGCAATATATCTGACAACATCATTCTCGCTGATCTGATCCGTTTCGTTCACGAGGGAAGATATTTTACTTTCCCTGCACTGCAATACATGGTAATGTATAGGGAACGTGTCAAAAATCGCAACTATAGAATTTAGTGCGATTCGGAATAAAAGAACCTACCTGTTTTTGCGAAATGGCCCGCAAAAATCGCATGTATCCACTCTAAAGCTTAAAATATTAGTTTCCAAATTTCGCAAAATTTAGTAGATGAGACACGTGTATGTTACTCTGGTACTGATTAGATTTTGGTACAATTCGGGAAGATAGAACCTGCTTTTTTTTTCTTTTCAAAATGGCCTGCAAAAATCATGAACATCTAAAATAAAAGACAACGTATACTCAAATGTAATGATTTTTGTGTTTAAATAATTGTTTTTTACGTAATATTTGGTGATAAAAAGAATAAGACCAACTCTATTACTCTAGTGAAATTAATCGTTCGCGAGATGTTTGAATTTTTTCTCATTTTTACTACACCGCATTTAAAAATACGTGCAGTCACCAAATTAAAACGAAAATAGAATTAAAAGTTCAAATCCTGTGTCATTTCAAATAAGCACGCTTGTTATTTTGTGCAATAAAACTTCATTTGATGAATTATTAATGAAATAAAAAACAAAAAAAATCAATCATGCATAAGCATTGATTATGAAACACTTTCCAACTGAAATGCAATTTCATTTAAAAATCTCTAAAATGTGATACATTCAGTGGTGATATCTTTTACATTATCACAGTACTACAGTAATTTATTATACTTAAATATTTAAAACTGTATCGAAACATAAATCATCTGATTCTCTATGCAAAATCAGTGAATATTTCATTCATATAACTTGCATTCCAAACTCCAGAGCTAAATAATTTTGTGTGAAAAAATTCAGCAATTCTTATGTAACTCACCTTACAATCGCTTGAGATATTTGCATTCTGCATAAGTTAAAATTAGGCTTCGTTGAAGAAATAATAAAAGTTTAGGGATCATTTAAAATCACAACTATTGTAATTGCGTAGGCACGGAATTTAGATACACAGATAATACAGATACATAGATAATATATGTATGTGCGTATGTATGTATTCAAAGTATTGGAATCATGCCGAAGATCGGAACTCGAATTTTCGAAGGATCTACTCGTTTTTGGACTTCCAGAACACGAAAAACTATTTTTAGGAAGACGTCTGTGTGTATAAGGGTGTATCTGTATGTCTGTGAGGATATTGCATCCACTCTAACTGAAAACTAATGGACCGAATTTAATAAAATTTGTTAGGTAAGTTTTTTGTGGGAAACCCTGATGTTCATTTGATTATAGTATGATTCGTAATAAAAGAATCTGCCTTCTTTGCGAAATGGCCGGCAGAAATTGCCTTTATCCACTCTGGCTAAAAACTAATGGAACAAATTTCACACAATTTGGTGTATAATATTTCAATAACCTACATGTGATTTATATACCAAATTTAACAAAATTTGTTATATAAATCACTTGTAGGTTATTCTAGTATGATTCGGAAAAAAGGAACGGGCTGTTTTTGCGAAATGGCCCGCAAAAATCGTTAAATATAAAAATAAAAGACTACGCGTGCTCAATTATATCAATTAAATTCCTATTTTATGCGTGATTTTTGACAACAAAAAGAATAAGACTAACTCCATTACTCTAGGACTAGCCGTTCTTGAGATGTTTTAGTTTTTTTTTGCGTTTTCGTTACGCTACTTTTGACAATAAGTCCATCTTTCAAATGAGAACCAAATTTAAGTTTAACGTGCAAATTCAATGTCATATAAAATACTCATGGATGTTATTTTGTGCAGATAAACTCAAATTATTATTGAAGAAATAAAGAGAACGTGAATATGAGTCTGCAGAGAAAGACATGTGTTGTCCACATCAGAATTTTTAACAATATTACAACAATGATTTATAGAAGTGAACGGGGATTATTTGCAGGCCATTTCGAAAAAAATGTAGGATCTATATTTAAAGATCCACCAAATTGTTGTAGAATAAAATGTTCTACAAATTTAATCTGTGTACCAAATTTTAATTCTCTAGGACGTAGGAAAGTGCATTAAAAATGCCATCAAATAAGTATATCATGAAGAGTTATATAAAATTAAAATGAAATTTGAAAAATTGTTATCTACCAAATTTATTTTAAAATGTGAAGCCTCTCTCATATACAAAATAATTAAACTCTTGGAAAGATATTTATTATATAATATATCTATTTTTTCTTTCTGGAGGATATCGCAAAAGTCAGAATTTAATTGAATTTGTTTTTTTCCCTATATTAAATATTTTTTTATTAAAAAACTACCTAACATATTTTACTTAAAATTTTTTTATATATTTTATGAGATAATGTGAATGTTTCCTAAAAATTTCGAAACAATTTGTGAATTTTAAATGTGCTTAAAAAATGTTTGAAAAATTAGGTCCCATAGGGTTCAACGTATTTCATTTTTTCAACCCGGGTTCAATAAAAAACTAATTGGGTGATATGATTTATTTATATTCCCATAGGTCCCACAGACCGTCTGAAAAGCATACTAAAATTTCATTTTGATAAAGTCATTTTTACGGCAGTTATCGTGCTAACGGACAGACAGACAGACAGACAGACAGACAGACTGACTGACTGACTCACTGACTGAATGAATGAATAAGCAAAGTCATAAACACTTTTCAACTATGTTGTAAAGTGTTAAAAATGAATTTAAGTCTGTAGGGAAAGTCTTGTGCTGCCCACATCAGAATTTTTTTGTAATAGTTTTGTATTTTGACACCCAAGAATTCGCCACTAGTTATTTATTTCCCGGAATATTAATTAAATGACAATTGCATTTTGATGGGGATTTCGCACGTGAGCATGAATATGTCATTCTGTTTGGATTAATATGTCGTCAAGTGCGTTCAATTTCAATTTCCGAGGTGAAAATTCAATCGCCAAAACCATTATACTGTGGACCTTACCCCGACCATTATTTCGTTGGGAAAGAAATAAAGTCATTGCATTATATAAAGAAAGTCATGTGCTGCCCACATCAAAATTTTTACTTTCTCATACTATGTAATAAAATTTGATGTGAGCCAGCACATGTCTTTCCCTACAGACTCAGATTCGGTTTTTCTTTATTTATTTAATAACCCATTCAATTGAGTTTAATTGCACAAAATAACACGCATCGATATTTGAAATAACACTGAATTCGCACTTTAATATAAATTTCATTTGGTAACTGGACGCATTTTCAAAACTGGCGTAGCAAAAATGCGAAAAAAACTAAAATATCTCTGAAATGGCTAGTCTTTAAATAATGGGGTTGCTCTTATTATTTTTATCGTCAAAAATTACGTATAAAACAAGCATTTAATTGATACATTTGAGTATACGTAGCCTTTTATTTTAGATTTTGACAATTTGTTAGAGCTATTTCGCAAAAGAAAAGGTGGGGGGGGGGGCAGGTTTCCCCCCCCGAATCGTACCAGAATCTAATCTAATCAGCACCAAGATAACTCACACGTCACTCATCTACCTAATTTTGTGAAATTTGATCAATTAGTTTTTCAGCTGGAGTGGATACTTACGATTTTTGCTGGCCATTTCGCAAAACAAAGCAAATTCGCAAATTCATTTATCCCAAATCGTACCAAAATCTAATCAGCACCAGGATAACCCACAAGTAACTTTCCTATAAAATTTTACGAAATTTGGCCAATTAGTTTTTGAGTTAGAGTGAATACAAACATTGCACAGACAGACACACATACAGGCGTGACGCTAAAAATATTTTTTCGTGTTTTAGAGGTAGGTCTCAAAACGTGTATTTCCGTCGAAATCTCGAGTTGCGATGATCGACATGATTCCTGTACTTTCCCTGTACATTACAAAGTATTGCAGGGAAAGTAATAATATAGAGAACGTATTATTTTCACTAAATTTATTCGAATTCGAGATTTTGATGCCAATATATGTTTTAAGACCTCTTGAACACGTCTTGACTATTTTTGGAGTGATGTCCGTCTGTCAATGTCTATAGTCGATATTTTGTTCACACAATTGCAGCTACAAATATTAACGGATTTTCACACGAAACTTTATATCCGACATTGTTATCAAATAACCTAGAACTAGATGGAATTTTGTTTAAATTCGAGCGAAAACTTCGAAATTGATTCGAAATTATATATTTTTTTAACATGGCAGCATAAGCCATAATGTGACATAATCTTGCATAAAAAGATTATTTATGTTTCAATGATCACGGACTTAATAGTTTAAATTATTATTGGGGAAAATAGCCGCGATACAATTATTACTTTCCTTATATACATAATGTATAAGGAAAGTAATGTGACGGGGTCGAAAATTCGAATTCGAGTTTTCGGAGGAGCACGATTCAAGCATCCCTGATCACGAATCAAATATTTTTGAAGTAATGTCTGTGTGTGTGTGTGTGTCAGTGAGTCTGTGGAGACGATATCTCACGAACGAATGGGGCGATTCGAATGAAATTTGGTACAAAAATCACAATCCGTGAACACTGGAAGCCTAGGGTTTTAAAACACAATCGAATGTTCAGAACCCCCTAAATTTTCGAGTGAAATTTTGAAAAAATCATCAAAAAATCAAAACCTCTACTAAAGTTGCGCAAATAGACATGTCTTATGTAATTTTCCCTTAGAAAACGATTGACATAAACTTTAGAACTCTAGAATGAACAGTTCTCGAGATATTGCACGTTTTTCAAATAAATTTATCAAAAAATCCCATAAATTAAAAAAAATATTAACTGTTATGAAACATGCTCACTTTTCATATATAATATCATGCGATAAATTGGGTGACATCATTCTCGTGGATCTAACTCGTTCCATTCACGAGAAAAGATACTTTGAGTAATATTTTTGTATTTGAACGCCAATAGTCATTTATCCGCTGTAAGAATAACTTATTTCTCCGTCCATAACGCTTTGCGAGATTTTGGCGACAAATTTAGAGGAATGTCGCCAACTTGGCGAATTTTTGAATGTTGTCAAATTAACGAAAATCTCGCCAAATGGATAAAAATGACGCTAAATCAATGAAAATGACGACTAATTGAAGAAAATTCAATATCTTGGAACGAATATAAGTATCTACTATAAGAAAAACTTTTTTTTAACTATAAAAGTAGTAAATTCATTGCATTATATAAGGAAAGCCATGTGCTGCCCACATCAGATTTTTTTGTTCGTGACGTCGTTAGCCCCCCTCCCCCCCGTGGGGGCAAATCACCCCACTCCATCCCTGGAGTACATGGTCAAGTATGGTTTCAATTTAAAGATTTTTTCAAGCCCTTTAAAGTGCAGGGTAACACGTTATAATTGTAATCATTTGGACTCACAATACCGATTTTTTAAAATTTTTCTTGTAAAATTTGAAAAAAAATTTACTAAAAAATGGATTTTGGTATGAGAAAATCGAGTTGAGCCACATTCTAGTTAATTTTTATTACTATTTTTCCACAACATTCAAATTTGCTAATCTGTAGGGAAAGTCATGTGTTGAACCCATCAGATTTATTTATATATATATATATATATATATATTTCTGTGTCAAACCTGTTATATTTCCTTTAGGCTTCTACGTAGTCGGTGCTCAAGCAACCTCTACACTCAAAATGACGCAAGAAGAGATGGAGAATAAAATCCGAGATGACATATTGAAAGGCATCAGCTCAAGTGAAGTGAAGTGCGGCGTCATTGGAGAAGTCGGCTGCTCCTGGCCGATTTTGCGTAAGTTGCTCCTCCCTGCGCTACTTTCACTCGGTCATCCAAGTGGTTTTACAAGCTTTCCCTTCAAACAAATTGTACTTCTATTACTCGTTCTAGGTAAAAAAAAAAAAAAGCCTTAACAAGACTATTGCATCGTCGCAATGTAACACGAATCTTTTCATTAGATAAAGCGGGTATGTCAAATACTTGACACGCGTGCCAAGCTTGGCATGTTTAGTAATTTTTGTAGTACTATACAAATATAATAATAATAATAAAACAGATGTGGGTAGCAGATTCTTATCCATGCATACAGCGATGAATTCTTTTAATATATATGCAGTAGTCCCCGATTATCGGAAATTAGATTAGAGCTAAGCCCGATTTAACGCTGTTTGTAATTAGCAACCAAATTACGATTAGCACGAATCAAAATTTCAATTAGCGCGATATTTGTCTAAAGCTAAACCCCGGTCCTAATGAACTGAAATTTCATATATAGGTTGCAGTGATAAAGCGGTGATGTTTAGTTATATAAATATTTTTTTAACTATATTGATGCGTCACCCATAATTCATAATGTGTGTGCGTGTGTATACTGTACTGTTTATTAAAACATTTTCAAAAATGCCCAGGATCAGTTCAGAAATTCTTAGATTTCAAAACATTTTCACAATTTCTAACCCACCTTTTAAAATTCCTTTCTAAAAAAGAAGAAGAAATGAAGGGCTAGCTCATTGTTTAGGTGTCATTTCACTAAACTTTTGAATGGAGGTAGAATTCACAGCGATGTCAAAGTATTTTGTGGTGTTCTGTGATGCATAGACTTTTTTATATTAATACACCATTCATAAATTGTAAAGAACCTTGCTGCTCCAACCGGGAATCGAACCACGGATCTTTGTATTGGCCAGCCGACGATGCACCCTTAGCCACTGCGGCATTTCGTTTTTGGCAGTGGATAAAAGCGATACTGTTCTACGTGTTCATTTGGCCTGAAGAAGTGTGTGTGTGTGGGGGGGGGGGGGATAATTATAACTCCCTTGAAACAATTGTCGTCATCTTACAGACATATGCTTGGTTTATTCAAGGATATATTGCAAGTATTTTTGATAAATTATGCCCAAAAATATATGGCAATGTTTACATTCGCATATTCATGTGACCAAGCGTTTTCAACGGAACAATGAAACGAAGAGAAAGTGATCTCAGAAACCGACTTACTGGTAAGCATATGTTTTCTCTCTTGAGAATCACCTCCTCACAGTTTTATTTAAATTATGAAAAAAATGCTGTAGGTCCAATTACAGTTTCACTCACCTCATACTCCATCACTAAAAACCTCATGAATGAATTTGAAAACAACTTTTAAGTTGTTTTCGAAGACAGAAGTAAGAAGAAGACAGAAGTAAGAAGAAGACGGAAGTAAGGAGAAGACAGAAGTAAGAAGAAGACAGAAGTAAGGAGAAGACAGCAGCCACGTTAACAAATAATAGACTCCAGTTTACCTTTGGCGTGGTTACTTTGTATCCTGAAGAAAGACGGTGTTTTTTTATAGTTTCGAGAATCATTGTTTTTCCATATGGAATAATGCTATGAAAATTTTAAATAGTGAATAATTTGGGTTCTAATCATTCGAATTACAAAAAAAAAAATCTACCACCAAGTTCTAATTTTTTCTACACTATAGCTACACATAGAATTTCACAGCGTGCATCCGTAAGTTAACATGCACTAACTTGGTAGACACATTCACATATATTTTTAATTTTTTCATGTTGTTGTTGTTGTTGATCCCACCCGGATTATTCAACGGCTAAACCAGGTCTAGACAATCATGCATGCCTCTCGAATTCGCAAGCCATAAGCTGGCTGAATAGAACGGTCTACCCATCGCAACACAAGAGTGTATATCACTTGGTATATATGAATTCCCCTCCCTCTTCTCTATTATTCCATAAACACATGGAATGTATTCCGAAGGTTTTAAGATGTATATTTCCGACTAAATCTCGAATTAAAATTTTTTAGAAAAAGCTACGGATTTCCTAAAAAAAAGAAAGGGGGGAAAAAAAAGTACTTGCAAAAAAATAAATATACATTTAGCGTGATGTTATAGATTGAATAATTTATAACTTTTAATTTTCTTCAGATAATATTTTTAACATTTATTTACAATCAATATTTTTACATAACGCTATTTGAAGATGCGTAAAATTCGAACCCTTTAATATTTCACTGTTATTCAAACTGCAGCCATTGAAAACAGATCACGCTGAGGCAGATGTGTTGTGTCGCCCGTCGTCGACAACGTGTTCAAAGAATTCGTATGCAAAATGCCTAAACTGCCGCTAACGGAAGCTGTTAAACTTTTTGTTATTTTTGGAACGGTTGGACTCAGACACGCGCGTACGATTATCGCACGCACATTTACATTCATATTGAAGCAAAGCGACTCTTTGTAGTCACAGTTTCAAAAATCAACAAAGTCTACCACCCTTTAGCGATTTTATTTTAACCTATATAGTACATTGCGTGGCTGTAAAAATGAGACACCAAGAAGGAGTGGACAGAAAGTGATGAAAATCGCCAAACAGAGAGAGACAGCAACGAACAATAAGTGATGCTTATTGCAACATGATACACCTATACACTGAGCGATAACACCGTCTGATCAGAAGGTTGTAGGACCACCGCGGGCGGCGATACAGGCAGCAACACGTCTAGGTACAGAGTCAATGAGCATGTGGATGGTGTCCTGAGGGGTGGCTGCCCATTCCCTGTCTACCATTTGCCAGAGCTCGTCTTCTAAACGCGGCGGTGGCAGCGTACGCAAGCTACGTCCAATCACATCCCAGACATGTTCGATTGATGAGAGATCAGGGGAGACTGGTAGCCAGGGATGCACCTGGGTAACTTGCAAGGCATGTTGGCTGATGCGTGCCGTGTGTGGTCGGGAGTTATCCTGCTGGTAAATGGCATTGGGCATCACCTGAAGGAAGGGTAATGTCACCGGCCGCAGCACTTGATCCACGCGTATCGTTCGGCCGTCATAGTGCCCTCAATACGGACCAAAGGTGACCTGCTATCGTAGGCGATGGCGCTGTGTAACGTTCCACAGATGCGGCCGGATTGGACCTGTCACCACTTCGGCGCCAGATTCGTACACGGCGACTGTTATTGCTAAACAGGAGCATGACTCGTCTGAGAACACGACCTTGTGCCATTCCGCCGTCCACATGGCTCTATCCCGACACCATTTCAAACGGAGGCTTCTGTGCTGTTGGGTCAATGGCAGTCTTCTTAACGGGAACCATGAGTACAGGTCGCTGGAGATCAATCGTCGATAATGGTCCTGGTCGATATGGGAGCATCAAGGGTGACTATATGATGCAAAAGGGCCACGGAAGTGACCTGCGGGGCCCGCCAACGCTTGCCGGCGGATACGTCGGTTCACTCGAGCTGACGTTGCTCTGGCCGTACCGGCACCCCTCAAACGTGCCACATTCCTTTGTTCCAACCATCTTTGTCACAGCCGGCGCACCGTGGACGCGTGTAGGTGGCTGTCCTCTGAGATTTGACGTATGGACCAACTTGCCCTTCTGAGTTCAATCACCATACCCCTTGTGAAATCGTCTGTTTGCTGGAACTACCTCGGTTGGCGGCGGCCTGGCATTCTCTGCTACTACACGTTTCCTCTGAGACAAAAAAAAAATTGCAAAATAATTCCCCTGCAGATAGAGCGGCGCGACTGTTGCCGATTCTACAAGTTCCTTTGCTTATATTTCACTCAACGTTCGTGGGACTGCTGCGCAGTTCGCATCATTTATATAACTCGGTGAGCTGCGTCTACCCTACAATTTGCATATTTTTCTGCCCACTCCTTCTTGGTGTCTCATTTTCACTGTCACGTAGTGTATATAAAATGGAAAGTATGTTTGTTTATTTGTTTGTCTGTAATTTTGTTTGTTTGTTCCGTAATCCACAGTTTTTTTAGCTGATTCCACCCCCCCCCCCCAAAATGTGGTATCAATCAAAACCTTATCATTCCCCACCAATTTCCTCCGAATGAATATTCTTTAAAAAATATGACGAGGATGAATGTTTCAAAATGATCAGAAGTAAAAAAACGAAATATATATATATAAAAAAATTGTAACTTTAAAATTCCTGAATTATCGGATTTTTTTTAAATTGCATATTTATTTCTTATGTCGAATTTTAATGTATGTGAAATTAAAATTTCTTGGTTGGGGGGGGGAGAGAGACACTGGGATGGTCAAGGAAATTTTGGGAAGCTATGGACCTCCAGGATGCCCGTTGGTTACGTCTCTGGACATGTCTTCTCTGAATCGAAATGTCTATCCGTCAGGTGATATTGCATTGGTAATGAATGGAACTAAAGGTAGAAACGAATATATAATTCCATCATTTAACTAAAGGTAGAAACGAATATATAATTTCATCATTTAATTAAAGGTAGAAACGAATATATAATTCCATCATTTAACTAAAGGTAGAAACGAATATATAATTCCATCATTTAACTAAAGGTAGAAACGAATATATAATTCCATCATTTAACTAAAGGTAGAAACGAATATATAATTCCATCATTTAACTAAAGGTAGAAACGAATATATAATTCCATCATTTAACTAAAGGTAGAAACGAATATATAATTCCATCATTTAACTAAAGGTAGAAACAAATATATAATTCCATCATTTAACTAAAAGTAGAAACGAATATATAATTCCATCATTTAACTAAAGGTAGAAACGAATATATAATTCCATCATTTAACTAAAGGTAGAAACGAATATATAATTCCATCATTTAACTAAAGGTAGAAACGAATATATAATTCCATCATTTAACTAAAGGTAGAAACAAATATATAATTCCATCATTTAACTAAAAGTAGAAACGAATATATAATTCCATCATTTAACTAAAGGTAGAAACGAATATATAATTCCATCATTTAACTAAAGGTAGAAACGAATATATAATTCCATCATTTAACTAAAGGTAGAAACAAATATATAATTCCATCATTTAACTAAAAGTAGAAACGAATATATAATTCCATCATTTAACTAAAGGTAGAAACGAATATATAATTCCATCATTTAACTAAAGGTAGAAACGAATATATAATTCCATCATTTAACTAAAGGTAGAAACGAATATATAATTCCATCATTTAACTAAAGGTAGAAACGAATATATAATTCCATCATTTAACTGCCGTACAGGCCCGCTTGTTAGACGCTTCTAAACTGCTTAATCTCTTGGATCATCATCTTGAGTATCCAATCTTGAATAGCACCATGCTCATCTTGAATAGCAAAATTGATTTAGAGCAAAATTGATTTTCGCTAAACTACACTGGTTTTGATATTTTTGACACGGAATTTTGCAATGTAAATCACAAATTAGACTTTTCAATAAATGAAACGAGTAAAGCTTGGTAAGTGGCATATTTATTTCCTTACTTGTTTTCCGTGATTTTTAAATATTAGTTGAAATACCCATATATTGTATTTTCACACATATAACGTTTCTCCGGCCGTCCAAATTGTTACTCATGTCCTGGGACGAGTCCGGCGGTCTGGGCTTTCGACATATAACGTTTCTGAATCAGTTCCACTGGAAAACGCAAAACCGGGGTTTCATTGTAATAAAAAAAAATTGCAAAATGCTATTCGTTTATTGTCACTGTAATTCATTTATTATATTTTATTTTATTTGTAACTTTGTTAAACTATACAGCATGAAACTCACAACTTTGCTCGCACTCTGATCCTGGCTCCTCGGAGCCAATAGAAAAGCTCGGCCAGGATCGAATTAAACCGATCGATCCAATCAAATTACATCTCCTTTCTCGGAGCACATACAGTAATGTTGAAGATCTATTTCATATATACTGAGAGATATAGCTCCGAAGACCATGGGCCCCCATATGGGAGGGCAAGAGCCAAGAGGGGGCACTTAACCCCTGTCCTGGACGCTCAAGGTCATAAAGGTGGGAATCAAGTTAGTCGATGTTGTGCATCTTATCCTTTAAGGTTGAGTTTCCTCTACTTACGTCAAAAATTTGCCTCCTCCTTGGACAATTTCTATGGGCACTGCAGAGTCCACTTCAGAGATAAGAGTTTGCAATTTCGTCCCAATAGCTCAACGGCAGAGCCCAGTTCGGAGATCCAGGGTTCGATTCCCGGTTTTGGTAGCAAATCTCTTGACTCTTGACAATGGCGCCCGAACAAATCAACCCTATAGGTTAGTGCAAAGATGTCGAAGGTCTGAAGACCCCAGACCGTGCAACTCACATAGTAGGTTTAGAGTAGCTAGCTGCACTGCCGGGAAAGGATACCTCTTGCACTCAGGAGGCACCCAAGGATGTTGAAGGTCTGAAGACCCCAGACCGTGCGACTCACATATTGGGTTTAGAGTAGCTATCTGCACGGCCGGGAAAGGATACCTCCTGCATTCAGGAGGCACCCAAGGTCTTCCATCCCACCAAACGAACTTTTATTTAGGTCTAAAAATATTACAATTTATAATAAATATTGTGATTAAACAGACAGTTTTACATTACATTTGAACTTGACAAGTACGTCCATTTTACAAAAATGGGAAAATGGTTATTGCGAATATAGATAAAAAGATCATTGAAAAATAATATTTAGAGTGAGGTATAATAACATAATAAAATATAGATTAAAATGAAAGAAAATAATAAAATTTTAAAAGTAAAATTTAGAAAATATATAAAAAGAAAATATATGAAAAGGAAAAAAAAAATTTGGCGTATGAAAACAAAAACAGAAATTTAGAATAAAATTTAGAAAAGCAAAATAAGAAAAAATACAAATAAAAAGTGTCAAAAGAAAAAGAAAGATAAAAAAAAAAATAAGAACAGTTAACATAGCTTTTTTTTTTTTTATGTCGAAGGTCTGAAAGTGGCCCTAGTATGACTAGCACGGATTTAGTGGACTCTGGTATATGAAGCGCCGATTTTAAATTCGGAGGATAAGGATCACGCAGGACGTTAACCTGGAGGATAAAAATAGCATCAGGAGGTTAACCTGTGGTAAAAATAGCAGGAGGGGGTCAGTCAGATTGTCAGTTGCACGCCAATCTGACATTAGAAGGTGGAGAATGCAGAGTCCACTTCAAAGATAAAAGCTTGCAGTTTAGCCTCAGTATCTCAACGTTAGAGACCAGTTCGGAGATCCATGGTTCGATTCCCGGTTAGGGCAGCAAGATTCTTTACAGCACCCTTGCCTGTGGCTAGGTACTCCAAAAAATAAAACACAACGTGGTGATATACATCAAAGCTTTTATTTTTTTAATTTTTTGTAAATTTTTAGTCACTGGTTTTATGTCTCCCCAATTTATTTCATCACGCTTCGTCACTGATCACGACTCCTCGCTTAATAATAATACACCGATAAATTCTCAAAAGAACGCAATGCGCATATACAGGTCGACACCAATACGTCGATACGCCAATACCTTTATCTTGTTAAGTAACAGCGTCTTGAGAAAGTGTAATGTCCGCATCAGTGGCACGTCTCTTACGTCACTTCAACACGTCATCGAACAGAAAATGAAAGTTGCATTACCTATTGAGATATTTCGTCCTTTCACGATTCATGGACCGCACAGGCAAAACAAACGCACGTGTTATGTGCTAAGAAACTTTACGCTTCGTGAAGTTTCTTGGCACAATCGTCTTCATAACAAATGATTAGACAATAATTAGCAACGAAGGTTAGCGTCGATTCGAAAATTGAGGTCGTTGAATGTGTCATTGGTGCATTCACGGAATTCTTATTATTTATTAGCTTTTGAATTTTTCTTGAAAAGTTATTAATATCGCAAGAAGAAAGGTTATTAAAAGCATTTTTTTTTTTTTTTTTTTTTTTTTTTTTTAAATTCTGATGTGTGAGGCTCCATACGAATTTCTTATATATAGTAAACTTCCGATAACCTGGCACGCTTAAAACTTCATCAGTGCCGAATTATCAACTTTGTCGGATTATCAGATGTCAAACCAAAACAGGATAAAAAATAGGGAAAATTAGTTTAAGGGAACGGTGGACGTTGAAATTTTATTTATTTATTAACTTTAAAACATGAAAATCTGTAGTCTGAATATTTCTCTTCATATTTATGAAATACCATTATTTTTTTTTTCAATTTTGTTGTATTGTAAAGATACAGATATGCGGTTTTTTTTAATGATCTTGTTACATTAAAAATAAAAATTTTCTGATTGATCCAATTTGTCTAAGGGGGTCGTATAAAAATTTAAAAAGTGTAACTTTTTAAAAATGAATAGGAGGGCTATTTCATTAACGTAGTCTTATTTCCTACCTTACTTTCAATATTTTTGCAATTTATATTGCTCACTTATCGTCAACAGATAAAGAATTAAAGCGCGTTTTAATCTTTTTAGGATACCCTATATAGCTCGCTTGGACTGCTTGGAACACCCCTCCTTCTATATACGTGTTTCGAGCGTTCCTGACGTAACTCTTACTCATTAGATAATCCTCTACAACCTTGTAATTGTCATTTTTTCCCCTATCTCTCTTTGCTTCACAGTTCGCTATCTTAGTTTCCTAAGTTATCCGTTGGGGACTTTGCGATCACTTTTATTCTATCGAGCATGGTCACTTTAATATAGATAGACCTGAACAAAGTTATCGGGGATACTCCAGAACTTTCTTAGGAAAACTGCATATACCAAAAAGAAGGAGTTTAAGAAGCAGCTTGAGATGCTGCGTGTACTGTATTTTGCCAATGAGTTTGCATTGTATGTCTGAGGAAAACTTTTAAATCTCTGCTTTTCAGCTTTCGAGAAGGCTTTTAAATCTCTGCTTCTCAGCTTTCGAGAAGGCTTTTAAATCTCTGCTTCTCAGCTTTCGAGAAGGCTTTTAAATCTCTGCTTCTCAGCTTTCGAGAAGGCTTTTAAATCTCTGCTTTTCAGCTTTCGAGAAGGCTTTTAAATCTCTGCTTCTCAGCTTTCGAGAAGGCTTTTAAATCTCTGCTTCTCAGCTTTCGAGAAGGCTTTTAAATCTCTGCTTTTCAGCTTTCGAGAAGGCTTTTAAATCTCTGCTTCTCAGCTTTCGAGAAGGCTTTTAAATCTCTGCTTTTCAGCTTTCGAGAAGGCTTTTAAATCTCTGCTTTTCAGCTTTCGAGAAGGCGTCCCTTGCAGCGTCTGCGACCGTGCAGCAGGAGACGGGCTGTCCGGTCATAATACACCCTGGACGGCACAAGGACGCTCCAGAGGAAATTATTCGAACATTCCGGGAAGCTGGAGGGAATGTTGGCAAAACAGTCATGTCACACCTGGATCGTAAGTTTCATAAATGACCACTTTTTGGTTTTATTAGATTTTAAGCATGTCACATAAAAGAGTGAATATATATCTATATATATATATATATATATACACACACTGGCTTCCAAAAGTTAAACACGGACGGTAAAATCAACAAAATGGAAAAGTAAAGTTTTGATTAACTCCAAATCGTACATGAAGGTAGCAAATGTGTTTGTGCATTGAAGAAAACAAGAATTATGCGCACAAAGATGAAAAATATATTTACTTTTCGTAAATTATATGATGAGGTCATATTTGGGTCATTAACAAAATTATGTTTAAACGCAAACAAACCAAACAAAACTTACATTAATATGTGACTACCTTGATCCTTCACACAAACTTTACAACGCTTTTTCGTGCTTTCAATGAGGTGATCAGCTATCGCAGATGCAAACAATGGTCATTCCTCCAATAGGGCAGTTTCCAACTCTCTGAGACTGACTGGAGGAGGTAAATGTGCAGAGACAGCACGCCCGAGAGCATCTCAAAGGTTTTCAATGGGATTAAGGTCGGGGGAATACGCCGGCCACTCCAAACCAGAAATGCTCTCACTTTCCAGGTATTCGTCAACGATGTTAGCTCGATGGGGGACAGGAAATCAGGACCAACTGCTGCAGCGTAGAATCTCGCAATCACAGAATACTATATTCAGAAGGCTCACTCCCATAGGATCCTATGGCAACATTTCTAACATGGGATGTCGCATAGACACTAGCGCTAGTCAGATGGACCAACTGAAGTGCGATGCGTCTGCCAGATTTGGCGCGTTATCGCTCGCTTGGCGATTTTTTTTTAAACGGGAGGGGAACAAAATGTTGAGGACTGTACTTTTATAATTTTTGAAACTATAGAAAGGATCAGGATTTAAAAATACATTAATCTGCAACATAAATATATTCATTAGTTTAAGAATATTTAAATAAACATAGTTATATATTTAATTCAAATAATCATAAAATAGATTAAAAAATACACACATTGCATTGTCTTACTATAAAACATAATGCACAAAAAATTACAAGCTAACATACTCAAAAGACTGAAATATTATATAATATTTTCAGTCTAAAAAGTATACTAGCGTGTTAATCGTTAATTACTTGATCCTTAATTTATTCTGGGATACTGATAATAGACTTTTTTTTTTAAATATAAAAATATTCACATAGTAAATATCAAATTTACATAAATGCACTATCGAAGTTGTAGAACTCAATCATTAATTACCCGAGGGGGGGGGGGGGAATTTTCCACCATAAGGCACTTAATAAAAATTTTACACGTGTATACTTATGAACACGTGTATACTTATAATGAACACGTATGTAGGATGGTGATAACTAAAATTATTTCAATTTTAATAAACATAAATTACATACCCTGTAACGCAACCAGTTTTCTTTTATCAATCCATTTCTATGAAATGATCTAAACACTTAACAAATAATCCTTTTTCACGTTACTCAAACCACGCTAGTCTGTTCTAAGTTTTCGCCGAGCGAAATAGGGTTATAACATTGAAAATCGTCTTGGAACCAAACCAGACTATCGCCAAGCGCTCGGAACAAACCAGACCATCGCCAAGAGCGCGCCAACCCAATGTTTGGTCTATCTCTAATGGCCGCCGCGAAAACGAAACTATCGAGAGTGACAGGTCTGTATAGTAGTCTGTGCTCGCAATGAGGTCTAGGACTTCATCCCGATACCGCGCAGCCGTCGTGCAGCTCTGTGCGATATCCCATTGAAATTCCAGCCCACACCACGACGCTGCCACCTCTGAATGCGTGATGTTCGATGATGAGCTCCATTTCGCCAGCCCCCCCACCTCGGAATTTCAAAATTTCAATGATGCCATTCGTTTGTACTACGTTTGTACCGGATTGTACCGTCAAAATTTTCGTTTGTACCACTTCCGGAACGGGGTTATTCCCATTTCAAAGTGGGGGGGCTGGCGAAACGGCAGCCCCCCCACCTCGGAATTTCAAAATTTCAATGATGCCATTCGTTTGTACTACGTTTGTACCGGATTGTACCGTCAAAATTTTCGTTTGTACCACTTCCGGAACGGGGTTATTCTCATTTCAAAGTGGGGGGGGCTGGCGAAACGGCAGCCCCCCCACCTCGGAATTTCAAAATTTCGTCGATGCCATTCGTTTGTACTACGTTTGTACCGGTTTGTACCGTAAAAATTTTCGTTTGTACCACTTCCGGTATGGCGTAATTTTAATTTTAAAATGGGTGACCTTGAGCTCCGACAAACCCAACCTCGAAATTTCAAAATTTCGTCGATGCCATTCGTTTGTATTACGTTTGTACCGGTTTGTACCGTAAAAATTTTCGTTTGTACCACTTCCGGTACGGCGTAATTTTAATTTAAAAGTGGGTGACCTTGAGCTCCGGCAACCCCCCCACGTCGGAATTTCAAAATTCCGTCGATGCCATTCGTTTGTACTACGTTTGTACTGGTTTGTACCGTAAAAATTTTCGTTTGTACCACTTCCGGTACGGCATAATTTTCATTTAAATGTGGGTGACCTTGAGCTCCGGCAACCCCCCACTTCGAAATTTCAAAATTTCGTCGATGCCATTCGTTTGTATTACGTTTGTACCGGTTTGTACCGTAAAAATTTTCGTTTGTACCACTTCCGGTACGGCGTAATTTTTATTTAAAAATCGGTCACCTTGAGCTTCGGCAACCCCCCCACCTCGGAATTTCAAAATTTCGTCGATGCCATTCGTTTGTACTACGTTTGTACCGGATTGTACCGTAAAAATTTTCGTTTGTACCACTTCCGGTACGGCGTAATTTTTATTTAAAAGTGGGTGACCTTGAGATCCGCCAACCCCCCAACTCGAAATTTCAAAATTTCGTCGATGCTATTCGTTAGTACTACGTTTGTACCGGTTTGTACCGTAAAAATTTTCGTTTGTACCACTTCCGGTACGGCGTAATTTTTATTTAAAAATCGGTCACCTTGAGCTTCGGCAACCCCCCCACCTCGAAATTTCAAAATTTCGTCGATGCCATTCGTTTGTACTACATTTGTACTGGTTTGTACCGTAAAAATTTTCGTTTGTACCACTTCCGGTACGGCATAATTTTCATTTAAATGTGGGTGACCTTGAGCTCCGGCAACCCCCCACTTAGAAATTTCAAAATTTCGTCGATGCCATTCGTTTGTATTATGTTTGTACCGGTTTGTACCGAAAAAATTTTCGTTTGTACCACTTCCGGTACGGCGTAATTTTTATTTAAAAGTGGGTCACCTTGAGTTTCGGCAAGTCCCCACCTCGAAATTTCAGAATTTAATTGATGATTCCATTCGTTTGTGGGACATTTGTACCGGATTGTACCAAAAAATGTTCGTTTGTACCACTTCCGGTACGGCGTTATTCTCATATCAAAGTGAGAGGAGAGAAACATCAGCCCCCTCCCAAGAATTTGAAAATTTCGTCAATGCCATTCGTTTGTACTACGTTTGTACCGGTTTGTACCGTAAAAATTTTCCTTTGTACCACTTCCGGTACGGCGTAATTTTTATTTAAAAATCGGTCACCTTGAGATTCGGCAACCCCCCACCTCGAAATTTCAAAATTTCGTCGATGCCATTCGTTTGTACTACATTTGTACTGGTTTGTACCGTAAAAATTTTCGTTTGTACCACTTCCGGTACGGCGTAATTTTTATTTAAAAGTGGATGACCTTGAGCTCCGGTAACTTCCCACCTCGAAATTTCAAAATTTCGTCGATGCCATTCGTTTATATTACGTTTGTACCGGTTTGTACCGTAAAAATTTTCGTTTGTACCACTTCCGGTACGGCGTAATTTTTATTTAAAAGTGGGTGACCTTCAGCTCCAGCAACACCCCACCTCGAAATTTCAAAATTTCGTCGATGCCGTTCGTTTGTACTACGTTTGTACCGGTTTGTACCGTAAAAATTTTCGTATGTACCACTTCCGGTACGGCGTAATTTTTAATTAAATGTCGGTCACCTTGAGCTTCGGCAATCCCCCACCTCGAAATTTCAGAATTTCGTTAATGCCATTCGTTTGTACTACGTTTGTACCGTAAAAATTTTCGTTTGTACCACTTCCGGTACGGCGTAATTTTTATTTAAAAGTCGGTTACCTTGAGCTTCGGCAAGCCCCCCACCTCGAAATTTCAGAATTTAGTTCATGATTGCATTCGTTTGTAGGACGTTTGTACCGGATTGTATCGTGAAAATTTTCGTTTGTACCATTTCCGGTACGGCGTAATTTTTATTTAAAAGTCTGTGACCTTGAGCATCGGCAACCCCCACCTCGAAATTTCAAAATTTCGTTGATTCCATTCGTTTGTACTATGTTTGTACTGGATTGTACCGTGAAAGTTTTCGTTTGTATCAATTCCGGTACGGCGTAATTTTTATTTAAAAGTGAGTGGCCTTGAGCATCGGTAATCCTCCCACCTCGGAATTTCAAAATTTCGTCGATGCCATGCGTTTGGACTACGTTTGAACCGGATAAATACCGGATATTATACCATAAAAATTTTCGTTTGTACCAATTCTTAAGCTTACATGCCGTACATCTAAGCTTACATGCTGTACATCTTAAGCTTACATGATATATCTTCTTAATGTTACAGTTTAATTTTCCATCATAGTCTTTTCTGTAAGGCAAAATGTCATTAGGTGATTATTAATGCCAATAAGATCTTGTACTTTGTAATTCAAATTCACCTGGATTCAAAATTATGCAAATCAATTAATCTGTCATTAAGAAATATCATATTGTTTTTATTAATCATACCATGTTTCTAGTGATATTTATATATCATATATTTATTTGTACAATTACATAGGTAATAAAATTATTTTTATAGCTTTATAGAAAATATGCAAGACATTAAATTTGAGAAGGGGGACTATTTACTAATGGAATATTATAATTTTTGAAACTAGTTGTGTACATGGACACCACCACGTTCCAGTATAAAACTGACATTTCTGTGACAAACATTGGTGTTCAACAAGATAACTTCTTATTGTTTTATGTTTTGAACTCTTTTAATTGCTTTTAATTATTAATCTTAGTTTGTTATGAGTATTAATTAGTAATTTGGTCTATTTTTTCATTATTTCTGCATTTAAAATTAATCAGCAGTTTAGATTTTGAGGGAAATCCTTACGTTTCTGACAAGTGTTTTTAATTTAAAGGAATTCAAGGAAATATATTTCTATTAGGTATGAGATAAGTATGGTCATCCTGCTAGAGGAGTGTTGCCTTTTGCGGCAAATTTCAAAAGGAATCTATTAGAAACTAAATTTTCTAATACATACTTTTGTCGCCTACTATTTATATCGATCTTTAGTTTCGAAGACATTTCGAGTGAAAGTATAGAGAATTAAAGAAATACTTGCTTGTACAGGTACTTTAATTTTAAAAAAAAAGTTCAAAATATTACGTTAGTATATTACTAATGCTACATTGTACAACTTTATGCTGATAGAAGTTATAATATTATTATTTTATATTTTTTGTATACAATGAGATAATTCTTCAATAGCATGCAATCTAATTACTCAATGTTACATTTTCTGAAATTTCACAAGTACTAAATTGATACTCATTCGAGGATATGGGATTAGTCCACTGAAAGGTTGCGACGTCAGAGTGGCGGCCTTCCTTCTTTCTTGGCGGATTTTCTGTAAGCAGTAATTGCAATTCATATTTAAACTTTTTTCGGTGATACCCTGGTGTGCAATTGCTAATTGGCCTAATAATAAGAAAATTTGCAATGTTTGGTTTCATAGAATTGTCTAGCAAGCTGCTTGTGCAAATTAATTATCAGCTGGCTCAGAATGGATTAAAAAATCTGATGTGGGCAGAACATGACTTTTCCTACATAATGCAATGATTCTACTTCTTTCACGGCGAAACAATGGTGTACAAGGTCCACAGAACAATGTTTTTGGCATTAAAATAATACGACGTCAATTGAAATTAGGTGCTTTGGGCAAATTACTAGTCCAAACGAATGACCTTCTCATATTCACGTTTACTTAATTACAATATCATGAAATGACATCAACATTTGTTTAATATCAATTACATGAAATAAATTACTATTGGCGAATTCATAGGCGTCAAATTACTATCACTGTCAAAATGTATTTTTTCCAGTGAATGGAATGATCTAGATTTATATGAATAATGTTGCATAATATTGTATGTGGAAGGTGTTACTACACTGTTACTAAGTGTTATATGTGGCGATACTTTCTTCCCTTTTTTTAACACTTTACAACAAAGTTGAAAAGTGTTTATGACTTTGTTCATTCTGTCTGTCTGTCCGTTAGCACGATAACTGCCGTAAAAATGACTTTATCAAAATGAAATTTTAGTATGTTGTTCAGACGGTCTGTAGGCCCTATGGGAATATAAATAAATAATATCACCCAATTAGTTTTTTATTGAACCCGGGTTGAAAAAATGAAATACATTGAACCCTATGGGACCTAATTTTTCAAACATTTTTTAAGTAAATTTAAAATTCACGAATTGCTTCGAAATTTTTAGGAAATATTCACATTATCCCATAGAATATATAAAAAAAATTCAGTAAAATATGTTAAGTAGTTTTTTAATTAAAAATTATTTAATATAGGGAAAAAAACAAATTCAATTAAATTCTGACTTTGGGATATCTTCCAGAAAGAAAAGAGAGATATATTATATAATAAATATCTTTCCATTTGTTTAAACGTAGTGCATATGGGAGAGGCTTCACATTTTAAAATAAATTTTGTAGATAACAATTTTTCATTTTTTTTAAATTTTATATAACTCTTCATGATATACTTATTGGATGGCATTTTTAATGCACTTTCATACGTCCTAGAGAGTTAAAATTTGGTACACAGCTTAAATTTGTTGAACATTTTATTCGACAAAAATTTAATGGATCTTTAAATATAGATCATACATTTTTTTCGAAATGGCCTGAAAATAATCCCCGTTCACTTCTATAAATCATTGTTGTAATATTGTTAAAAATTCTGATGTGGACAGCCCATGTCTTTCCCTGCAGACTCATATTCGTTCTCTTTATTTATTCAATAATAATTTGAGTTTATCTGCATAAAATAACAACCATAAGTATTTTAAATGACATTGAATTTACACGTTAAACTTAAATTTGGTTCTCATTTGATAGCTGGACTTATTGTCAAAGGTGGCGTAGCGAAAACGCGAAAAAACTAGAATATCTCAGGAACGGCTAGTCCTAGAGTAATGGGGTTAGTCTTATTCTTTTTGTTGTCAAAAATCACGTATAAAATAGGAATTTAATTGATATAATTGAACACACGTAGTCTTATATTTTTATATATAACGATTTTTGCGGGCCATTTCGCAAAATTAGCCCGTTCCTTTTTCCCGAATCGTAGTAGAATAACCTACAAATGATTTATATACAAAATTTTGTTAAATTTGGTATATAAATCACTTGTAGGTTATTGAAATATTATGCACCAAATTTTGTTAAATTTTTTCCATTAGTTTTTAGCTAGAGTGGATAAAGGCAATTTCTGCGGCCATTTCGCAAAGAAGGCAGATTCTTTTATTACGAATCGTACTATAATCTAATGAACATCAGGATTTCCCACAAAAAACATACCTACCAAATTGTATGAAAATCGGTCTATTAGTTTTTCAATTAGAGTGGATGTAATATCCACACAGACACACAGAAACATACACAGATACAACCTTACACACACAGACGTCTTCCTAAAAATAGTTTTTTCGTGTTCTAGAAGTCCCAAAACGTGTAGATCCTTTGAAAATTCGAGTTCCGATCTTCGGCACGATTCCAATACTTTGAGTACATACACATACACACATATATTATCTGTGTATTATCTGTGTACCTAAATTCCGTGCCTATGCAATTACAATAGTTGTGATTTTAAATGATCCCTAAAATTTTATTATTTCTTCAACGAAGCCTAATTTTAACATATGCAGAATGCAAATATCTCAAGCGATTGTAAGATGAATTACATAAGAATTGCTGAATTTTTTTCACACAAAATTATTTAGCTCTGGAGTCTGGAATACAAGTTATATGAATGAAATATTCATTGATTTTGCATAAAGAATCAGATGATTTATATTTCGATACAGTTTTAAATATTTAAGTGTAATAAATTACTGTAGTACTGTGTAATGTACTGTATAATGTAAAGGATATCACCACTGAATGTATCACATTTTAGAGATTTTTAAATGAAATTGCATTTCAGTTGGAAAGTGTTTCATAATCAATGCTTATGCATGATTGATCTTTCTTGTATTATTATGTATTTAGAGTATATGGCAATATTGTTCAGAAGAACTTTATAGGACTTTTATGTCATAAATTATAGTATATTATTTATTCCCATTATTATTTTTGTTGTATAATTTTGTTATATAATGTACATTTTGAAATTCTTCCTTATTAACACTTTATAGCATAGTTGAAAAGTGTTTATGACTTTGTTCCTTCTGTCTGTTCGTTCGCACGATAACTGCAGTAAAAATGACTTTATCAAAATGAAATTTTAGTATGTTGTTCAGACGGTCTGTGGGACCTATGGGAATATAAATGAATAATATCACCCAATTAGTTTTGCATTGAACCCGGGTTGAAAAAATGAAATACATTAAAAATGAAATACATAAAAGTATAATAAATTACTGTAGTACTGTGATAATGTAAAAGATATCACCACTAAATGTATCACATTTCAGAAATTTTTAAATGAAATTACATTTCAGTTGGAAAGTGTTTCATAATCAATGCTTATGCATGATTGATCTTTCTTGTTTAATTTAACATTATGTTTTGAATAAATTTACATGAAAAATGTGCAATATCTCGAAATGTCGTATGTGGTATGTCAATCGTTTTCTAAGTGGATATTATGTATGAAATAATTAAACATTTAACAGCATTCAGATTCTTAATTTGCTTTAATAATTTTTTCAAAAATTTATTCGAAACTTGTGTAGTATCTCGAGAATGGTTCATTCTAACATTCTAAAGTTTCTATCATTTGTCTATCAATTACGTCTGAAATGATTTTTTTTTTTTATCATTATTGAAAGTTCTGGTTAATGATTTTTTCAAGCTTTCGTTCAAAATATGGGGGAGGCGGGGGGGTCTTCCAAACTTTCGATTACATTTAAAATCAATTGTAATCCAGTATACACTGAGGTCAATAATCGTACCAAATTATATTCAAAACTCTTCATTCGCGTGTGAGAGAACACCTCCGCCGACTCACAGGCACACACATACACTATGTACTGTCCCGATCATGAAGCCTTCAGTGGAAGCACTTTTGAGAACCAGAAGTGAAACACCGTACAGGCAGCCATCCCTATGATGTGGGTCTAGGGATGCCATTTCAGGACTGTCGAGCTATGGTTGCCAGATTTGGTGTTTTATTGGCGACATTTCGAATGTTCGAGAACCTTCTTAAAATGACGAGTATTCTACGAGATATGAGCCCCTTCTGGCAGTTTCTACTGAGAATATATAAAAAGAGTCATCGCTCAATTGGAGAGCAGTTGACGTGATACGAGCTACATTGAAATTATGAGATAAGTCATTGTTTTCAGGATAGCATCCGCTGTTTTGTGAAATTAACTGAGTATTTAATTGCTATTTTACTGTACCTAGCAGTTGTTTAGTAATCTTGTGAGATAGTTATCGAACCATTTGCTGTATCTTATTCCTGTTTATGTTGTGCTTATAAACGTGTTAGTTATCCAGAAATTTGGATTCTTTCTTGTATCCTGGACGCACACCCACGATTCCAGAGAATACGTCGTAACAGTATATTAGCGTGTATTCACACGTGCTAACACATACAGAAATGACTTCATAAACGTTCGGTTCTTGTTCTAGGATGCTTGAAACGTGTTCTTCCGTTGAAAACTTGCCCCAGTTAAATAAGTTCCCTACACTCTATAGGGAAACTAATATGCAGGACAGTAAAAGCAGTACTTCTGCAAAATAATTTCGCTAATTTTTATATAAATAAAATTAAATGAATGCAATTAAAATGATTTGCAACCAAATTCTCACATCCATGATAGCTAATTCCTACTTTACTTTTAAAACTATATTATACTCAATTGTGTTGGGTACATAACATTTTTTAATTAATCAATATTTTAAATACTTTATTTCCTGAAACCTATTTTAAATACTCACAAGTACCGAAATATATCTTCAAATTTTTCAATGTACATGTGCTACATATTCGTATTAGTATGTATAAGTGCTACTTTGTATAAGTGCAAATTGAGCTAAATATTTATATAAATGTCAATTGAGTTAAATATTTGTGAAAATGTAAATTAAACTAAATATTTATATAAATGTAAATTGAGTTGAATATTTGTATAAATATATGTTAAGCAAAATATATATATATATATATATTAATGGCCAGGCACTTGACTTTCGTCATTCGCCTTTCGTCAGCGGCCAGAACGTGAACCATTTAGCCGTCCTAAGACGTTGCCCCAGGCGCACCAGAGGGGGGGCGGAACACACTACGCCCGCAACACAAACATCCATGTTTTACGTGGGACTCGAACCCACAACGCGGCGGTCGAGCGATTGCTGTGGAAACACTCGCCTTGACCACTCGACCACTGCGTCGGCTTAAGCAAAATATTTGAATAATGTACTGAATAAATGTGCTGATTTGTAAAAATATATTTATTTGTATTTGTATGTTTTAATACATATATAAATTTTATTGTCATAAAAGCATGTTCTTTAATTATTTGATGCATATTGGAAATTCGGAACTGAGAAGGGGCGAAATGGAGTCTCCCACTTTGAAATGGGAACAACTATATATAGGAAACGGTATAAATGAAAATTTTAGCGGTACATTCCATGCAAATGAAGTACATGCGAACGACGTCACTGAAATATGAAAATTCCGAGGTCAAAGCTGCCATTTTTCCAGCCCCCACTTTGAAATGAATATTACGCCGTACCGGAAGTAGTACACACGAAAATTTTTGCGGTACAATCCGGTACAAACGTAGTACAAACCAATGGCATCGACGAAATTTTAAAATTACGAGGTGGGGGGTTGCCGATGCTCAAGGACACCCACATTTATATAAAAATTACGCTATACCGGAAGTGGTACAAATGAAAAATTTTACGGTACCATTTGGTACAAACGTAGTACAAACCAATGGCATCGACGAAATTTTGAAATTCCTAGGTGAACGGGGCTGCCGTTTCTAAAGCAAGCCCACTTTGAAATGAGAACAACACCGTACCGGAAGTGGTACAAACGAATATTTTTACGGTAGTACAATCCGGTACAAACGTAGTACAAACGAATGGCATTGACGAAATTTTCAAATTCTTAGGTGGGGGCTGATGTTTCTCCCCCCTCACTTTGAAATGAGAATAACGCCGTACCGGAAGTGGTACAAACGAACATTTTTTGGTACAATATGGTACAAACGTCCCACAAATGAATGGAATCATCAACTAAATTCTGAAATTTCGAGGTGGGGGCTTGCCGAAACTCAAGGTGACCGACTTTTAAATAAAAATTACGCCGTACCGGAAGTGGTACAAGCGAAAATTTTTACGGTACAAACCAGTACAAACGTTATACAAACGAATGGCATCGACGAAATTTTGAAATTTCGAGGTGGGGGGTTACCGGAGCTCAAGGTCACCAACTTTTAAATAGAAATTACGCCATACCGGAAGTGGTACAAACGAAAATTTTTACGGTACAAACCAGTACAAATGTAGTACAAACGAATGGCATCGACGAAATTTTGAAATTTCGAGGTGGGGGGGTTGCCGTAGCTCAAGGTGACCGATTTTTAAATAAAAATTACGCCGTACCGGAAGTGGTACAAACGAAAATTTTTTCGGTACAAACCGGTACAAACGTAGTACAAACGAATGGCATCGACGAAATTTTGAAATTCCGACGTGGGGGGGTTGCCGGAGCTCAAGGTCACCCACTTTTAAATTAAAATTACGCCGTACCGGAAGTGGTACAAACGAAAATTTTTACGGTACAAACCGGTACAAACGTAATACAAACGAATGGCATCGACGAAATTTTGAAATTTCGAGGTTGGGTTTGTCGGAGCTCAAGGTCACCCATTTTAAAATTAAAATTACGCCGTACCGGAAGTGGTACAAACGAAAATTTTTACGGTACAAACCGGTACAAACGTAGTACAAACGAATGGCATCGACGAAATTTTGAAATTCCGAGGTGGGGGGGCTGCCGTTTCGCCAGCCCCCCCACTTTGAAATGAGAATAACCCCGTTCCGGAAGTGGTACAAACGAAAATTTTGACGGTACAATCCGGTACAAACGTAGTACAAACGAATGGCATCATTGAAATTTTGAAATTCCGAGGTGGGGGGGCTGGCGAAATGGAGCCTCGATGATGTTCTTGGCCTGATTGCGTGTGCCTCGTTCTCTCCAGACCCTTGCAACGCTTATCATCTGATTCCATGTCAAATCTTGACTCGTCCGTGAACAGGACGTTGCACCAATCTGAGACAGTCCAATTGACATGTTGACGACACCACTTTAATCTTGCACTTCTGGCTTGGACGGTTAGTAGAACACAAAAACGTGGTACTCGGGCTTACAGTCCCTTTACGTGGAGCCTTCGGCGCATAGTACTGCCATATATTGTCTGATCAAGTGCCGCTGCAACCATGGATGTAACAGTTGGGGAGGTCGCTCGTCGTTTCCGCTTGGCTACTATAGCAATATATCGATCATCAGAGGGGATGGTAACTCTTGGACGATCGGGACGACAACTGTTTGACTTGTTTGGAATTGTTTCCATAATCCAGAAATTACCGAATGACCAACGCCAAAGAAAATAGCGACATCTTTGATTGACTGTCCTGCTTCAATGCGTCCGACAGCACGCCATCGCTCACTATCTTTCATTCGTCTTCTTTCAGCCATAGAAACACGAATATCATCAAACATAATCCTACAAAAGTTATAAACACTTCGTATCACCATTTAAATGCACATCTTCAAACCCTTCAGAATGCTGGCGTCTTCAACGACTGCCTAATTAGTATATATTCTGACAGTCAATCGTCATTGGCTGTAACATACGATATTTACATACTACAATCTACATTCGCAGAGATTTTCAGCCACTCAAATTCAAATGCGCTTTCGAAAAATGAAAATTTGCATTGCATGCTTAACTTTTGGAAGTGAGTGTATATATATATATATATACACTCACTATATATTCCTATATATACACTCTATATATATTTCTTCTCACCCGCTCCTAAAATTTCGGAACATACACAGACAACGCACCTCTCGCAATCAATATTATTAATAACTATATCCCTCCTTAACAAAACTGATTACTATACAACCCTCTAACATAATGAAATTACTTCTCGACCCCCCCCCCCCCAGGGCTCTCTATAAAATCTCGTCATGTTTTGAATCAAGACTATTAACATAATAATTCCCACAAAGCGACGTGTGTTATCATAAATTAAATTACATTTTCTGAGATATTGAATTATCGGATAATTTAGAGAAATTTCCCCTAAAGCCGCCAGTTTGGCAATGTTGCGCCAATTTTGTTGCCAAGCGTGACAGACACACAGATGCAGTCGAATCTGTTTGAAACGGAATACTGTAATAAGCGGGAAATATTTTTAACCCCGTCCAAAAATATGGGAAATTCATATAATTTTCCCCTGTGTGAAACGGAACCTGCACAACGCGAAAACAAACTGCCAATTTAAAATATTTTGTTAATAAAAAGCACCTATTGTAACGAACAGAGAATGGAAAACTCATCCAACTATTTTTGCCATTTATTTCCGCGAGAACCATTTTTCACAGAACTTTCTATTAAATTACATCACGATTTTCTGAAAGCCATTTCAGAACTTCGAGTATTTTCCGTTAATCAGGGAGATTCTAAAATGCTAGACATATTAATCAATGCACGATTTTTAACTGAAAGTCGCATCATTAGTAAGACACATGTTTAAAAAACTGTATTGGATTATTTTAAAAATTTATCTCACAATTTTTTTTTTTTCATTATACGCAGTAATATTTTGCCATTAAATTAGCTATTATGGTATGATATAACACTTCACTCAATAAATCTCCGGTCTGACACATATATGGCAACACTGTTGACAGACCCATATGATTTCTGGATAGCACCAACCTTCAAACGACACGTGTCAAAATTTCATGACATTCTGACAATTAGTTTATAGGTTACAGTGGTTTTAGTGACCCCAGTTTTGTAATTTTCAAAACAATGGATAAAAAAGAATTTCGTGTGTTGATTAAACATTGTTTTTCGATGGGGAAAAATACTCTTGATAAGCGTTATGGAGAGTCTGCACCAGGGAAATCAACTATTATTGACTGGTATGCTGAATTTAAACGTAGTGGTACAAACACCAATGATGCTGAACGCTCTGGTCTGGTCAGGAAAACATAAAAAAAATCCACAAAATAGTTTTGAAAGACCGTAAAGTGAAGTTGCGTGAGATAGCTGACACCTTAAAGATATCAGAAGGTAGTGTGTTTACAATTTTACACGAAAATTTGAGCATGCGTAAGTTGCTTTCGAAGTGGGTGCCGCGTTTGCTCATACCCGACCAAAACAACAACGCGTCGACGATTCAGAGCGCTGTTTGGAGTTGTTCAAGCGAGATAAGAAGGATTTCTTGCGTCGGTATGTGACAATGGATGAAACATGGATCCATTACTACACACCTGAATCAAAAAGATCGTCAGCTGAGTGGACAGCAGCCGGTGAAAGTCGTCCAAAGCGACCCAAAAGTCAGCTGGCAAGGTTATGGCATCCGTATTTTGGGACGCGCATGGCATTTTGTTCATCGACTATCTTGAGAAAGGTAAAACTATCAATAGCGAATATTACATGGCATTATTGGATCGATTGAGTGTAGAAATCAAGAGAAAACGGCCTCACATGCAAAAGACAAAAGTGCTGTTCCATCAAGACAATGTCCCGTGTCACAAGTCGATGAAAACGATGGTTAAATTATATGAATTACTCTTTGAATTACTTCTTCACCCACCACTCTCCAGATCTGGCCCCCAGCGACTACTGGCTTTTTGCAGACATCAAAAAGATGCTCCAGGGAAAGAAATTTGGCTCAAATGAAGAAGTGATTGCCGAAACTGAGGCCTATTTTGAGAGCAAAGACAAATCGTTCTACAAAAAAGGCATCGAAAAGTTAGAGGAGCGTTGGAACGAATGTATCACCCTTGAAGGAGAGTATGTTGATGAATAAAGTCGAATTTCTAAAAAAAAAATTGTTTTTCTTAGTTAGACCGGAGACTTATTGAGTGGGCCATGTAGTATTAATCGGATTTATCTAAATACACTTTTTAGAATTTTTAAAATCTGATGCGTAGATGAGTCATTACATATGGACTATCAGTATTTCCAGCTAAGCTTTTAAGCTTAGATTTTCCTAAAATCCTACATGAAACGGAAACCTTTTCAAGACGGAAAATTTTTCCGGTCCCTTGAATTCCGTTTAAGGCAGGTTCGACTGTTTTGATTTTTCGTACTTACTTTCCACTAGTGAGTACCTGTAAGAAATCAAGGGGAATTTTTAAAATATCTTGCTTTTTTTTGTCAAAGATATCTTCAAAAAGAATTTCTAGTATAAGTAAATTTTATATAGTATTATTTAACTTAGTAAAACTACTTGAAATCATTTCATTAAATCGATTTTGATATCATCTTCCTCAAGTGATCGGAGAATACTGACTGAAGTGCTAAGTGTCAGTTAAGCCTAACTGTACCCTTACGGAGAATCAATCTTCTGTGAACAACATATTGAACTTTTACTCTGATTTTAATGAATCAGCTGAAAATTATAAAATAAGACAAAAATATTGTGTATTATATATACCTTTTTGTAATAATAAAGTGTTATTATTACAAAAAGGTATTTTTAAAAAACGTCATTTCTTACTTTATTAAAAGTGAATAACGTAGAAAACCCAAATCGTCGAACATGCATATGCTTGTTCCCATTCGACAAACGAGAATAACGTGCATAAATTACCCACACTCAAAATTATGTTATTTGATACTTTTACAAATATTTAAAATATTTTTCTTCAAAGCATATTGCTTGTCCCTGAGAAAGATAACATTTACAGGACAGACAGGCAACCATTGTTATTATTTGAAGGTCCGGGTTGCTTTGGCGACACATTTAATGAGCTTGGACCCAAATTTGGCAAAATATTGCCAACTTTGCGGCTTTTGGAAACTGCTCGAATTTGGTAAATTGGTTAACAATTCACAAGTTACGTCGATTTTTCTAGAAATTTTCACAGAGAGTATATAAACTGGTCATCGTATTGTTAAAAGAGTCGGCGTGATACGAGTAATTACGAATATGTGAGAATATAATTTTTTTTTTAGTTGAGCAATTAATGTCTATATTTTATTGCACCCGACAATTGTTTTGCGATCTTGTAAGATAGTTAGGGAGTATGTGTATTGTTGGGAGCTGTGTATTGTTCCTGTTTACGCTTATTAGTGCTTTTAATAAAAGTGGTAGATATTCAGAAATTCGGGCATATGTGTGTGTGTGGTATATATATATATATTAGAACGGCGGTTCTCAAACTTTTTGTCTCTCAAAAAGTAAATTCTTAACCGTCAATAAGTATATCTACACTGTAAAACATTCTGCAACCTTTGCTCATTTTTTTTTCAGCTTCTTTGCTGATAAATTCGGCAAACTATCAGAAAGCCACAATTACAGGCGTTCAAAGAAAATTACAGCTAATCATCATCTATCGAACGAAACGTTAATTATATAAATATATATATATATATATATATATATATATATATATATATATAAGAAAAAAAGGGTTTTGAAGATCCAATGAAAGAAAAGTGAGAAGCTGTAATACAAAAATTCAACTATCTAACAGGCTTACAAAACAAAAGTAAAAATCAACAAATTCTCAAGTAAATGGAAAAAAATAAATAAATAAAAGAAATATCGAATCAACAAGTCAATGAAAAGTATCAAAATACAAAGGTATGGAATCGAAAAAAGAATAACAAACGAAATCAAGCACAAACGCTATACACGTGGACGAGGCTCTAAGCCTAAATCATGAATTGTTCACCTCTACAAAAATCTAATCATGTCCAAGTTTTTTGTAAAAGCAAACACAAAAATGTATGTTTCTGAAGAAATAGATAGAATATATCTATAAACTATTTCTACTTGGACGACATACATAAATATAAAGGAAAAATGGATACCAAAAAACTGTCTGAAAATACACACTAACCTAGTAAGCACAGGAACACAGAAAGAAGTGATAAGTGTTGCCATTCACAAAGGAACAAGAAATGCTGTTGCCATTCGTAAGAAATAAATAACAGTAATACGAAAAGACATGTACAAGAGATAATATACCATCAAGAGGGGCAATAAAAGAAAGGCTAATGTATAAGTGGATATATAAATGAAATATAATTAAAACAAGAGAAGGGAGATGTCAGGCTAAAATATAAAGCAATATTAAGAAAATTCAAGGAAATCCAGCTATTCTAAATTTTTTAACTATACCATTTACAAAAAAATCTGATGTGGGCAACACATGACTTTCCTTATATAATGTAATGAATTTACTACTTTTACAGTAAAAAAATAGGATTTTCTTGTAGTAGATACTAATATTATTTCCAAGATATTGAATTTTCGACAATTAGTCGTCATTTTCATTGATTTAGCTTCATTTTTATCCATTTGGCGAGATTTTCGTTAATTTGGCAACATTTCAAAAAAGTCGCCAAGTTGGCGACATTCCGCCAAATTCGTCGCCAAAATCTCGCCAAGCGTTATGCACTAAGAAATAAGTTTTTCTTAAAGCAGATAAATGACTATTGGCGTTCAAATACAAAAGTATTATTCAAAGTATCTTTTTTCAAGAATGGAACGAGCTAGATCCACGAGAAAGATGTCACTCAATTTATCGCATGGTATTACATATGAAAAGTAAACATGTTTCTCAATAGGAAATATTTTTCTTTTTATTTTATATGACTTTTTGATAATTTTTTTTAAAAATGTACAATATCTCGAGAACGGTTCACGTTAGCGTTCTAAAATTCATGTCAATCGTTTTCTAATAAAAAATTACATAAGAAATGTCTATTTGCGTAACTTTATTAGTGGTTTTAATTTTTTGACGATTTTTTCAAAATTTTATTCGAAAATTTAGGGGGGTTTTGAACATTCGATTGCGTATAAAAACAATAGGCTTCCAGTGTTTACGGATTGTGATTTTTGTACCAAATTTGGTTCGAATCGGTCTATTCGTTCGTCAGTTATCGTCTCCACAGACTCACTGACACACACACACACACACATACACACATACTTTCACACACACACACATACACACATACTTTCACACACACACACACACACACATACACACACACACACACAGACATCACTTCAAAAATGTTTGATTCGTGATCAGGGATGCTTGAAACGTGCTCTCCCGTCGAAAACTCGAATTCGAATTTTCGACCCCGTCACAATACTTTCCTTATACATTATGTATATAAGGAAAGTAATAAGAGGGATATTTATATAAATTGCTGGTAATTTTTAGATTATCAATATGTAATGCATGGAATTTTTTATCAGATAATCTATATATTCTAAAAAGCTGATTAAGAATTATATTTCTAAACAATAGAAACGAGTTGCAGGAATTAAATGGTAAGATTTTATTAATTTTAAAATTAAAATAGTCTTTTTTATCATATAAATTAGTAACAATTCTATTAGAAGGTTCAACAAAAATATTTAAATCCAAAAAATTAATATTTTTACTAATAGTAGCTTCATTAGGAATTAATTCCAAATTCTCAGGGTATCATAACTATAATCAGGAACCTTACTCCCCATTACGGACAGCTGATTCCTCTGAAACTTCCAGTAACATGCTTGCAAACGTTTTACAGTATAGCACATAGACGGAACTATGATTGATTTGTTTGAGATGTAGAAGTTCAATTAAAGGGTGCTAAAGCCCCTTTATTTCTTATAATTTCAATTGCAATGTATAACACCAATATAAATGTGAAAAACCGCTGGAGGGTGCTATTGAAACTTTTGCAGGTGTTTATCACCCTCAAGCTCAAACCTAGCTCCGCCTATGATTATAAGCTTTTTTTTACTTTCTCTACAGTGCATAGTATGTATAAAGGGAAAGCATTGTGATGAAATGAAATATATGAGTGTCGCATTTTGATGGATTAACACATTCTCAGCATTGAATACGAATCAACCTTTTTTTTTCTTTTTCAATATTGTTTGTGCATCTGTCTGCGCATGGCATCGCTCTCGAAAATAAGAGGTAATTGAATGGAATTTGATATGAATATTTAAATTGATAAACGTCATAGTTTTTTTCCCCCGGGAAGTTCATATAAGGGGAAGATCCTCAATGTTTCGAATATTGTTTATCAAAAATCGAAAGAAAACCATTAAAACATCGCTGTAGAAATATTACACGTTTCGCAGCTAAAATAAAAAAAAATCGAAAAAATTTAAATGTATTCACTATTATTAAATGAGTGAGATTTACCAGTGATTTTAACCAGAACTAAAGCATAACTTTAAGCATCATTGATTAGAAGTTGTCATAAACCTTTCTTTTAGAAATTATACTTTGATTATTAATGCTTTGATTAAATGCTGTGAAAAGCTGAACCTTCAAATAATTCGATTTTTAATCATGCGAATTAAAACAAAATATTTAGTTCTAGTTTTTAAAATAATATAACTAAACTTAAACTTCTTCAAAATTTCTATAAATATGCATTCTTTCTTAAGTCCACATCTCACTTAAACACACATCTTATCGAAA
This sequence comes from Amaurobius ferox, assembly GCA_951213105.1. Classification (NCBI taxonomy): domain Eukaryota; kingdom Metazoa; phylum Arthropoda; class Arachnida; order Araneae; family Amaurobiidae; genus Amaurobius; species Amaurobius ferox. The sequence goes on along the minus strand of OX578145.1, from coordinate 100,028,968 downwards.
ATGTTTGCAATGAGTTCAGGAGTTCGTACAAAATCTGGGTATCAGAAAATTTTCGGTAAAACTACAGTGCCTAGAATACCAGGCAGAAGGTATTCCAGACACTATAGTAAAGCAGTATTTTTTTTCTGTGCGTGCAATAATATGAAAAATCTAATGTGGGCAGTACATGACTTTCACTACAGATTCATATTCACATTATCTTTATTTCTTCAATAATTCATTAAATTGAGTTTAATGGCGCAAAATAACACCCATAATTATTACTTTCCTTATATACATAATGTATAAGGAAAGTATTGTGATGGGGTCGGAAATTCGAATTCCAGTTTTCGACGGGAGAGCACGTTTCAAGCATCCCTGATGACGAATCGAACATGTTTAAGGTGGCGTGTGTGTCTGTCAGTGAGTCTGTGGAAACGATATCTCATGAACAAATGGAGCGATTCGAAAGAAATTTGGTACAAAAATCACAATCCGTGAATACTGGAAGCCTATTGTTCTTAAACACAATCAAATGTTCAGAACCCCCATAAATTTTCGAGTGAAATTTTGAAAAAATCATCAAAAAATCAAAACCTTTAATAAAGTTACGCAAATAGATATTTCTTATGCAATTTTCCCTTAGAAAACGATTGACAGAAACTGTAGGACGCTAGCATTAACCGTTCTCAAGATATTGCACACTTTTAAAATAAATTTATTAAAAAATGAAGTAAAATAAAAAAAATATTAACTCTTAAGAAACATGTTCACTTTTCACATGTAATATCATGCGATAAATTTGGTGATATCATTCTCGTGGATCTAACTCGTTCCATTTAAAAGGAAGAATACTTTGAGTAACACTTTCGTATTTGAACACCAATAATCATTTATCTGCTGTAAGAATAATTTATTTCTCCGTCCATAACGCTTAGCGAGATTTTGGCGACAAATTTGGCGGAATGTCGCCAACTTGGTTTTAAATGATGCCACATTAACGAAAATATCGCCAAATGGACAAAAATGACGCTACATCAATGAAAATGACGACTAACTGAAGAAAATTCAACATCTTGGAAAGAATGTAAGTATCTACTACAAGAATAACATTTTTTTAACTGTAAAAGTAGTAAATTCATTGCATTATATAAGGAAAGTCATGTGCTGCCCACATCAGATTTTTTAAAATTACAATAAATTAGCACTTAATTCAATGTTCGTTCTCATTTGGTAACTGAACTTATTTTCGAAGGTGGAGTAGCGAAAATGCAAAAAAACTAAAATGTCTCGAGAACGGCTAATCCTGGCGTAATGGGGTTGGTCTTACTCTTTTCATCGTCAAAAATTACGTATAAAACAAGCATCAAATTGATATATTTGAGCATACGTAGTCTTTTATTTTAGATTTTAACGATTTTTATGGGCCATTTCGCAAAATAAGGCAGGTTATTTTTTTTCCGAATCGTACTAATCGAATCAAAACCAGGGTAACCCACAAATGACTTATATACCAAATTTTGTAAAATTTGGTTTTTTAATTTTTCAGCTAGAGTGAATACAGGCAATTTTTGCGGGCCATTTCGCTAGAAAATGCAGGTTATTTTATCTCGAATCGTTCCAAAATCTAATCAGCACCAGGGTCACCCACAAGGAACTTCCCTACTAAATTTTACGAAGTTCCATTAGATTTTTAGTTAGAGTGGATACATACATTGCACAGACACACGCAGACGTCATGCTAAAAATAGTGTTTTCGTATTCTAGAGGTGTCAAAACGTGTAGATCCGTCGAAAACTCGAGTTGCGATTTTCGACATGATTCCAATACTTTCCCTATACATTACCATGTACTGAGGGAAAGTAAAAATTAATAAGCATGCAATGTGTGAGTCTGACAGAAAATATCTCCGCGTCGGAGCTTGTTACTGGAGCTGATAAAATATGGACAAAAGCCTAACCCTATATTTGGAGATTTGCTTTTCCTTTCGACGAAACAAACGTTGTTGAGAAATTTAAAGAATGGTATTCGTGCTCCTGAAGTAATGCAACACGTCAAATTGTTTTCCTTTTTGTCGTACGCGGCGCACATTGGTATTTTGGCACTCACGATTTACAATAATTTTCTTCGTACACAATAAAGAAAGATGTCTGACGTGTGTGCGTGTGTGTGTGTGTGTAAAGTCTGTAACGGAAAATTTAAGCATCGTACGACCATGATATTTGGTACATAGGTATACTTCAAAACCCGAATAGGCGCACATCGGCGTTCTTCTTCTTTTTAACACTTTACAACAAAGTTGAAAAGTGTTTATGACTTTGTTCATTCTGTCTGTCTGCCTGTCTGTCTGTCTGTTAGCACGATAACTGCCGTAAAAATGACTTAATCAAAATGAAATTTTAGTATGTTGTTCAGACGGTCTGTAGGACCTATGGGAATATAAATGAATAATATCACCCAATTAGTTTTGGATTGAACCCGGGTTGAAAAAATGAAATACATTGAGCCCTATGGGACCTAATTTTTCAAGCATTTTTTAAGCGGATTTAAAATTCACAAATTGCTTCGAAAATTTTAGGTAATATTCAAATTGTTCCATAGAATATATAAAAAAAAATTCAGCAAAATATATTCAATAGTTTTTAAATAAAAATTAAAATAACAATAACACCTCTTATATGAAGCGATCACGTGACCATGATATGAACGATCACGTGACCTACTTCAAAATGATATATAGCATCCATCTTGTCTCAAAATCGTGATTTTTAAAGCTCTTTTTAATTCATATTGAGTGTTGTATACGTTCTAAAACCACTTTATTTCTGCTTACATTCTGTGTATCTACATACTGAAACAACGCAATGACAATATATTTGAGTTTAAATGCTCATCCAAATTTAATTATTTCTACAACGAAGCCTATTTTTCACCTATGTAAAATGTAAACAGCAAAATATGTAGAATTAGTTGTATTAGAATTGCGGTATTTCTTTAACAGAAAATCAATTAGTCCATGGAGTCTGCGTAGCTGATATGAATGAAATATAAATTGATTTTACAAAGAGAAGGACGATTTTTTTCGATGAAATTTTACGCATAGAGTTTAATGACTCGTAGTTCCATGGTCTTAATTTTTAAATAAAATAAATTATTATAGTATTGTGATGAATGACATGAATGGGAAATTATTTATGAATGAAATTCTGCTTTTATATAGAGAGAGCCAGGAGTGTTATTTTTTCTATGACGTCATTTCAATGAATATCAGTTGTTTTCGATAAAGTTTTCAAATATAATAAATTGTTGTAGTATTATGATAATTCTAAAATTATTACCGAGGAGTGTATCACATTTTAGAGGTGTTTAAACCAGGCAATTTATATTTCAATGCCGTCATTTGAATGAAGTTCATTTTTTTCGATGAAGGTTTAAGTTTTCAAATATAATAAATTAATGTAGTATTGTGATAAGTTTTAAAATATTACCGAGGAATGTATTGCATTTTAGACATGTTTAAATAAAATTACATTGAAGTTGGAATGTGTTTCATAATCAATGCCTTAAGCATGATTGATCTTTCTTGCTTATTATTAACACTTTACAACATGGTTGAAAAGTGTTTATGACTTTGGTCATTTTGTCTGTCTGTCCGTTAGCACGATAACTGCCGTAAAATTGACTTTAACAAAATGAAATTTTAGTATGTTGTTCAGACGGTCTGTGGGACCTATGGGAATATAAATGAATGATATCACCCAATTAGTTTTGGATTGTTAACACTTTACAACATAGTTCAAAAGTGTTTATGACTTTGTTAACACTTTGCAACATAGTTGAAAAGTGTTTATGACTTTGGTCATTCTATCTGTCTGTCTGTCCGTTAGCACGATAACTGCCGTAAAAATGACTTTATCAAAATGAAATGTTAGTATATTGTTCAGACGGTCTATGGGACCTGTGGGAATATAAATGAATGATATCACCCAATTAGTTTTGGATTGAACCCGGGTTAAAAAAATGAAATACATGCAACCCTATGGGACTTAATTTTTCAAACATTTGTTAAGCGGATTTAAAATTCACAAATTGCTTCGAAAGTTTAAGGAAATATTCAAATTATCCCATAAAATATATATAAAAAAATTCAGCAAAATATATTCAGTAGTTTTTTAAATAAAAATTTAAATAATAATTACATCTTTTATATGAAGAGCTCACGTGACCCACTTCAAAATAAAATATGGCATCCATCTTGTGCCAAAATCGTGATTTTTAAAATTCTTCTTAATTCATATTTAGTGTTGTATCCGTCCTAAAACCGCTTTATTTTTGCTTAAATTCTGTGCATCTACATCCTGAAACAACCCAAGTACAATATAGTTGAGCTTAAATGATCATGCAACTTTGATTATTTCTACAACGAAGCCTACTTTTCACTTATAGAGGTTGTAAATATCAAAAGATGTAGAATAAGTTGTATAAGAATTGCTGCATTTCTTTAACGCAAAATTATTTAGCCCATGGAGTCTGCAAAATAGCTGATATGAATGAAACATTCATTATTTTTACAGAAAAGCAAACGATTTTTTGATAAAGTTTTGGGAATAGAGTTAAATTACTTGTACCTCCATGATTTTAAGTTTTAAATAAAATTAAATATTACAGTATTGTGATGAATGAAATAAATGGAAAAATGATTATGAATGAAATGCTGCTTTTATGTAAAGAGCCAGTCGATTTATATTTAGTGACGTCATTTGAAAAAGTTCAACTGTTTTCGATGAAGTTTTCAAATATAATAAATTATTGTAGTATTATGATAATTTTAAAAATAATACCGAGGAATGTATCGCATTTTAGAGATGCTTAAACCAGGCAATTTATATTTCAATGTCGTCATTTGAATGAAGTTCATTTTATTCGATGAAGTTTTAAGTTTTCAAATATAATACATTAATGTAGTATTGAGATAATTTTAAAAATATTACTGAGGTATGTATCGCATTCTAGAGATGTTTAAATAAAATTGCATTTCAGTTGGAAAGTGTTTCATAATCAATGCTTTATGCATGATTGATCTTAATTTCAAATTAGCTTTTTAGTTATTTTATCTTTCAGCACGAATTATAAGAATTTGGAGCGATAGGCACACAAATTGGTCACCTAGCGACTAAAAATATCACCACAGAGTTGCCCTCTTGGGGTCATCGAAAAGATCGAAACATTCTCTTTCAAACAAACTAAATGGAATCTATACGATTTTTTGTGAATTTTTAAAAATTATATATTTTCGTGCGTTATGAACCTCTCCGACTTTTATATTACGATATACAGAAATTGACTTGCCATACATCGTTCTTTTTTTTTTTTTCATTCAGCACTTGCCCGAAATATCACAGACTGCACCAGAAAAAAAAAATCTGATGTGGGCAACACATGACTTTCCTTATGTAATGCAATAAATTTTCTACTTTTACGGTTAAAAAAAATGTTATTCTTATAGTAGATACTTATATTCTTTCAAAGATATTGAATTTTCTTGAATTAGTCGTCATTTTCATTGATTTAACGTCATTTTTATCCATTTAGCGAAATTTTCGTTAATTTGGCAACATTTAAAAATGTCGCCAAGTTGGCGACATTCAGCTAAATTTGTCGCTAAAATCTCGCCAAGCGTTATGGATGAAGAAATAAGTTATTCTTACAGCTGATAAATGACTATTGGCGTTCAAATACAAAAGTATTACTCAAAGTATCTTTTCTCGTGAATGGAACGAGTTAGATCCACGAGAATGATGTCACAAAATTTATCGCATATTACATATGAGAAGTAAATATGTTTCTTAACAGTTAATGTTTTTTTTTAATTTATGGGACTTTTTGATAAATTTGAAAAATGACTTTTGGGGACTTTTTGAAAAATGTGCAATATCTCGAGAACGGTTCATGCTAGCGTTCTAAAATTTATGTCAATCGTTTTCTAAGGAAAAATTACATAAGAAATGTCTATTTGCGTAACTTTATTAAAGGTTTTGATTTTTTGATGATTTTTTTTAAATTTCATTCGAAAATTTAGGAGGGTTCTGAATATTCGATTGTGTTTAAAACAATAGGCTTCCAGTATTCATGGATTGTGATTTTTGTACCAAATTTCATTCGAATCGCTCCATTCGTTCGTGAGATATCGTCTCCACAGACTCACTGAGACACACACACACACACACAGACATCACTTCAAAAATGTTCGATTCATGATTAGGTATGCTTGAAACGTGCTCTCCCGTCGAAAACTCGAATTCGAATTTTCGACCCCGTCACAATACTTTCCTTATACATTATGTATATAAGGAAAGTAAAAATAATTTCATAAACCCATCCATTGATTAATTATAATTTTGTTTTTATCGGAGGCATGTCTTTGATTTTATCAAGCCGCTAGCAGATAAGCAGCTCCCTCTATTTCCAAAGCTCTTCTGCCATTTGAAACCACGATGGGGGTACCTCTCCCCACGATGGGGGTAATCGTGCTCTTTTTTCGGAGCTTCTGTACTTATTGAAACCAATTTCTACGCATAGGAGGCTTCTCTTGCGTTTTAAACCTCTCCGAAGCGCTTCAACTAATTGATATCTTGAGGTTCGGTTCGCTTTAAGACGCGATTTCGCATACTCTTAAAGTCTGACTTTATTTATTCCTGTTCAATCCTTGCTCGTTTAGACTAGGCGTACATTTAGATGTGATTTCGTATCATGCGCGCTACTTTTTCTTCGCGTTTTCATGAGAGGTAAAAATGGCTGTTCGTATTATTTATTATTGAGCACTTATTTATGAACCGGGCAATGCTGGGTAATTCGTATTAGTTTTCTAATATAATAAAGATGTGTGTGTGTGCGTGCGTGCGTCCGTGCGTGTTTGTGTGTGCGTGTAGTCTGTAGCAAGAAATCCAAGTTTCATACGACCATGAAATTAGGTGCATGGGTGCTTCAGGACAATATATACAAAATACACACATCAGTAACATGTAAACAAATAAAGTAACTACCTAAAACTCGAAAATTGAAATAATTAATTTTGAAACTTATTTCATACTATAATGCTGAAGAAGTTTTAAATTTTAAATTCATTTTAAAATACGAATTACAAAAAATTTTATCAATATTTTTAGTTTTTCACATATAACGTATCCACACATAAAATTTTATTCGTTCTTAATTTATTATACCCACATCGCATGCACACATATGGATGCACAATTACCATCGGTAAGATCGACAATTTTTCTGTCAAACAAACTTAATCCATACAATTAATGGACAAATTTTCGCGAATTTAAAAAAATATATTTTTGTGTGTGTATTTAAAACATCTTCGATTTTTATATTGCGCTATAAAAAAATTGAAATGCAATCTGACGTTTATAATTTAACAGAAGCTGCAATAAATATTACACCCTGTTCCAAAATTGAAAAAAAAAATCCTCAAGCCATCCGTTCATTAATTATAATTTTTTAAGCGAGCAAACTGTTAAAATTTTTAATAATTTTCTTCCGTGCGGACCTTTTTCCGATTGAAGTTTTTTAACCTAATAGAATCACGCCTACAGAAGGGTGAATCATGTTGTGCATGCGCGCAATGAATGTGTACGTTTTGATATGTGGCCATAGATCGCGGGAGAATTGAATTTGTATCGTGAGAATGATTTTACTTAATGATAGGCGATTTGAAAATTGAGTATAGCGTTATTTGTATCTGTATGATTTAAGTTATTAAAGCTTAACTAAGTTATTAAGCTTATATAGAACCCGTGCAACGCCAGGTGATTCGTTCTAGTTTTGTAAAAAAAATAAGGAGTGCCTATGAAAGTTCTTAAGCACCTAAAAAAATTTGTAAGGAAATGTCCATGACTGTACACGTTAGGTCTATCTATAGTTAAGTGACTATGGCCGATCGAATGAAAGTGATTGCAGCGTCCACAGCGGAGATTTAAAAAAATAATATGACGCACTCGGCAATAAAGCGAGATAGACGGGAAAAGCAAATAACAAAGTTGCTGAGCGTTATCTAGTGAGTAGGAATTAACTCTAGAAACGAATTAGATGCGTATACGGAAGGCAATAAATATCTGCCATACTTCATCAGTTGCTACACAACTTGTGGGCGGGGCCAACGGCCGTACCGTGCTGATAACACCGGTTCTCGTTAGATCACCGAAGTCAAGCAGCATCGGGCGCGGTTAGTACTTGGTGGGTGACCACCTCGGAACACCGCGTGCTGTTGGCCATCTCGGGTGCGGTATCCCAGTGGTTTGCGCGCTAGATTTGCACACTACCACAAATGCCGCCGTGTTCATGCGGAGTACGATCACGTTAAACATGTGGGTCCGTTAGTCCTTCCGAGAGGTTGGTGGTAGGGGATGGAGGGTACGGTCCCTGTGGATGCCTCCCCCACTGGGTTCCGGTCTAAATTGGGTGGCACTTTCCGGCCGTCCATACGGTTACCTTACACCTTTCTGGTAGGTCGGACGGTCTGGGTCTCAACAACAACAACTTGTGGGCGGGGGCGCGGTAGCCCATTGGTTAGCGCGCTGGAGTTGCACTCGGTAGGCCCGGGTTCGATTCCAGCCACTGCCAAAAAACTGCCGCCGTGTTCATGCGGAGTACGATCACGTTAAACATGTGGGTCCGAAAGTCCTTCCGAGAGGTTGGTGGTAGGGGAAGGAGGGTACGGTCCCTGTGGATGCCTCCCCCACTGGGTTCCGGTCTAAATTGGGTGGCACTTCCCGACCGTCCAAACAGTTACCTTACACCTTTCTGGTAAGTCGGACGGTCTGGGTTTCAACAACAACAACTTGTGGGCGCGGTAGCCCATTGGTTAGCGCGCTGGAGTTGCACTTGGTAGGCCCGGGTTCGATTCCAGCCACTGCCAAAACTGCCGCCGTGTTCATGCGGAGTACGATCACGTTAAACATGTGGGTCCGAAAGTCCTTCCGAGAGATTGGTGGTAGGGGAAGGAGGGTACGGTCCCTGTGGATGCCTCCCCCACTGGGTTCCGGTCTAAATTGGGTGGCACTTCCCGACCGTCCAAACAGTTACCTTACACCTTTCTGGTAGGTCGGACGGTCTGGGTTTCAACAACAACAACAACTCCATCAGTTGTTACATGCGTAGATATTAATTAGAAGTACTTATAGTATAATATCGTTTCTCGGATTTATTTATGCATTGTCGCTGACATAGGGCATTTTGAATAAGCTCCACATTCGATTCGTGTTCAAAGGCTTTTATTTAACACAATAAGGTTCTTTGCGAAGGACTGTCCTATCCAGCAATGATACAATAAGCAACACTCAAGTGAATACGAATTGAGTGTGGAGCCTATTCAAAATCCCCTCTGTCAGCGCCTTTTGTAACAATTTTGATTCATTCCTGGGAATTAGATAATGCTCTACAACTTTAAAAGTGGCTTTTGTTTTTTAGTCTATCTCGCTTTGTTGCCGAGTCCGTTACCCCAACTTTTTAAATTCTTTTCTAGGAACGCTGCAGTCACTTTTATTGGATCGGGCATGGTCACTTTAACATAGATAAATCTAGCGTGTACATTCACCCACCTTTCCTTACAAAGTTACTGCAGGGGATGCTTAAGATCTTCCCAAAAACTTTATATATTTTTTTTAGAAATTTTAAGAGGAACAGGAGAGTCACATGGAAAGTTTAAGCGGTCGGGGAGTCAGGATTAAATCTTGCGGGGTAGGAATTGAAATTCTGTCACTGATATCGCAGGGAATTAGGAATGATGTTAGAAATGAACGAATAACTTCTAATAGGATAAAGAAATATATTCGTGCTCTCGATCTTCTACCATCGAAATCATTTTCTGGCGATCCATAAACCGAAAATTTAACTTGTGCGAATTCTTTATAAATAATGCTCGTTACTGGAGGAAAATTCTTATTGGAATCAATATGAGACAGGAATTTGCACAATGGTTACTATTGAAAGGCACCCACAACTCAGAAGTGTCCGTACCGTATTTAAAAGTTACACTGAGTAGTGTGTAAATAGCATAACAAAAGCTAGGCTGGCAAAATTTCAATGGGGGCCATAAGCATAGCCAGTTTTTTCGAAGAGAAGTGGGGGTTACGACCGAAAGAGTTTCTGTAATGCTGATTTCTTAATGCCGATCCTACGGAGAGGGTTCAGGATATCCCAGTAGTTATGGCGAGAGGATCACATGAGGGGGTCCCGGGTTCGATCCTCACCGCCACCCAAAACTATCTCCGTGTCTATGTGAAGTATGGGCACGATACATTTGTAGGTCCGAAAGTTCTTCAGAGGTGATGAGCAGGGGAAGTAGGCTACGGAGCTTATAGTTGTCATCCCCATTAGATTCCTGTCTAAATTCGATGACTTTCCAAGCCGTCCAAGCAGTTACCTTAAACCTTTGGGTAGGTCGGACGATTTGGATCAAAAGAAAAGAATTAAACTAATTATTTTGTCAAAATGGGTGGGTTGACCCTAAATCCCTCCTGCCAACGCTGCTGGAAGGGGAATTTTCCCTTACTAACCCCATCCCTTGCGGTCATAAGACCTTTTTAATTCCTTGGTGAAGAGCTTTTTATTGTATGGAGCCGAAACATGGAAATTAACATGGGACCAATGCAACAAGTTGAATGCCTGGCAGACTAGATGTCTTAGAAAATTTTGGGGAAGTATTTTGGCCTTATGTTATTACTAACACCGAACTTTACAAGATTACTGGACAGAAAGCAATAGAGATGGAAATAAAAAAACCGTAGATGGAAATGGACTGGACATATCTTAAGAATGCCACAGTATGACATCCCTGTTGTGGCACTTAACTTGGGCGTCTGGGGGGAAAATATCTCGGGCTGATGGAATGGACGAGCCAAAGAGCTAGATTACTCCTTGAAGGAACGAACTGGTTAGAAGCAAGGACTGCGGCACAAGATCGACCAGGGTGTCGACACAAGCGGAATGCCTTATGTGCCACTAGGCACGATGAGTAATGATGATGATGTGTCAGAAGATATACACGGGCATAAATTTACATAATGCAGTATTACTTACAATAAATGTGGCATCACTGACATACATCGCAGCAACTAGTTACATAAAATCCTTGTAAGATCAAAGCGCATTACCTCAAAGAACATTTTATTTAACTATAACCTGCAAATAAAATAATTATAGATAGATTTATTTTTTTTCTTTTTGCATATTACGCGCAAGATTTTTATGGTTGGAAGACGTAAAACCCTCAGGTGCAGACAAAAGCAAACGATCCTGTGCACATACTCATCAAACATAATTGTTTTCGGCTGCAAATGTCCGATCGTGATTTGCAATATTTGTTTTTTTAAGGTCACGACCAAACTTCTCTCTGCATGAGGGAATGTCCTCTTCTGTCACGGAGTAGTATATTACGTGTACGTATATTTATAGTCCAGATGCAGACACATGCGGATTTTGTTTAGAACAAAAACGAGGAAAGTGAAATGTTTATGAAAGTGTTAAACTCACAAAGCAGAAGTGTAATTTTTTTTTTCTCCTCTTTTCAAAACCAGTTTGTTTTGAAAATAGCCACATAAATTTGTCTTGAAAATAGCCACACTGTATCTTGTCTATGAAGTAGTTCCTGTGAAAGAATGGATCGAATTCTAGCGTTCTAAAGTTTGCATCATTTGTTTTCTAATGAAACATCGCTTAAAAAATGATTGATTATTTAACATTATAGAATATTCTGGTTTTTATTTTTATATTATTTTTTTTTTAATTCATTCGAAAATTTGGGGATTTTCCGATCTTTCGATCGCGTTTAAAGTTAAAAGGGTTCCAATATTCACAGACTGTTAACAATCGTACCAAATTACGAGTCGAAAAGCTCTATTCATTCATGAGATATCACTTCCATAGACTTGCACACACACATATATGCACACACACATACATGCACACACACATAGATGCACACACATATACACAGACATCATATCAGAAATGTTCGATTTGAGTTCAATGATACGTAAAACGTGTAGATCCGTTGAAACTAGAATTCGAGTTTTCGACGGAAGATCACGATTTAAGCATGTCTGAACTCGAATCAAACGTTTTTGAGGTGATGTCTCTGTATATGTATGTATGTTAGTATGTTTATGTGTGCCCCGTGCATGTCTATCTGCGAGTCTGTGGATACAATATCTCCCGAACGAATGAAGCGTTTTGAAAATAATTTGGTGCGATTATTATAATCAGTGAATACTAAAACTTTATTGAATTTAAACGCGATCGAATGTTCGGAAGATCCCCACTCCTAATTTTCGAATTTCCCCCACTAAATATCATGACCTATAATAATGATAAATAGATAATCATTTCATACATAAATTTTCGTTATAAATCGAATAAAATAAACTTTAAAATGCTAGCATGCACCGTTCTCGAGATATTGCACGTTTTTCAAATAAGTAAAAGAAAATTGCATAAAATTAAAAACAGTAGAAAGTATTATCAAATATGTTCACTTTCTATGTGTAATATTATGCAACGAATTTGTTATCCTCGGCAATTTAGTTCGTTCCGTTCACGAGAGAAGATACTTTTGCAATAGTTTTGGATTTTAACGCTCTAGAATTCGCTAATAGTTATTTATTTCACTGGATAATTATTAAATTCCAATTGCATTTTGACGAGGATTTTGTTCGTAAGTATGAATAAGTCATTCTGTTCGAACTTATAAGTTGCCAAAAGTTCTCGATTTCAATTTACGTGATGTTAATTGAATGCCAAATCCGCCCTCTTTCAGTTTACGTGATGTTAATTGAATTCTAAAAGCACCCGATTTCAGTTTACGTGATGTTACTTGAATTCTAAAAGCACCCGATTTCAGTTTACGTGATATCAATTGAATTCTAAAAGCACCCGATTGCAGTTTACGTGATGTTAATTGAATTCTAAAAGCACCCGATTTCAGTTTATGTGATATCAATTGAATTCTAAAAGCACCCGATTTCAGTTTACGTGATATCAATTGAATTCTAAAAGCACCCGATTGCAGTTTACGTGATGTTACTTGAATTCTAAAAGCACCCGATTTCAGTTTATGTGATATCAATTGAATTCTAAAAGCACCCGATTGCAGTTTACGTGATGTTAATTGAATTCTAAAAGCACCCGATTGCAGTTTACGTGATGTTAATTGAATGCTAAAAGCACTGTGTTGTGGAGATTTTACACCATTATTTCGTTGTGAAAGATGTAAAATCATTGCATTGTGTAAGGAAAGTCATGTGCTGCCCACATCAGATTTTTTTAATACTCTTTAATACCATAGTTCAGTTCAAACTATCTACCTCGCGCATAGACTACCATTGTTTCTATAATTACAATGTTTCTTCATACAGGGCCGTCTATACAAATTGTGGGCTTCACTACATACATTTGTCATCCCCCCCCCCACAATATTTGACCCTCTCCTTATGAATCTTTCATGTCTTCTCCTCCCTAAAAGAAGCTCCCCCCCTCCCTTAAGTCGGCCCTGCTCGTTAAGAAGAAATGCTACGAAAATCGAATTTCAACTAATTTGAGTTCTAATCATCAAATAACAACAACAACAAATATCTAATTATGGTAATTTGTTTCCAGCAGCAAGTGAACTTCGATCGTGATTTCAATATTTTTTTTCAAGGTCACGGCCGAGCTTCTCTGTGTATGAGATAATGTCCTTTTCAGTCAATATAAGTGTATTTATAGTGCAGACGTAGGCAGACACACATTTTCCTTATTACTTAAAACAAAAACGAGGGAAGTGTTAGAAACGTGTTAGAATCACAAAGTAGAAGTAACTTTTTTTCCCTCTCTTTTTACTTTCCCTGCAATACATGGTAATGTATAGGGTAAGTATTGGAATCATGTCGAAAATCGCAACTCGAGTTTTCGACGGATCTACACGTTTCGAGACCTCTAGAATACGAAAAAACTATTTTTAGCGTGACGTCTGTGTGTGTGTCTGTCTGTCTGTCTGTCTGTGTGTCTGTGTGTCTGTCTGTGCAGATTTTGTATCCACTCTGACTAAAAAACTAATTGACCGAATTTCATACAATTTGATAGGTATGTCACTTGTGGGCGAATCTGGTGCTGATTAGTTTTGGGTAAGATTCGGGATAAAAGAACCCGCTTTTTTTTTTGCGAAATGGCCTGCAAAGGCTTGTATCCACTCTAGCTAAAAATCTAATGGACCGAATTTCACAAAATTTGGTAGATAAGTCGCTTGTGGGTCACTCTGGTGCTGATTAGATTTTGGTACGATTTGAAAAAAAATAACCTGCCTTTTTTTGCAAAATGGACCGCAAAAATCGCCAAAATTTAAAATAAAGAACTACGTATGCTTAAATATATCCATTGAATGCTCGTTTAATACGTAATTTTTAACGAAGAAAAGAATAAGACCAACCCCATTACATTAGGACTAGCCGTTCTCGAGAAATTTTGGTTTTTTCGTTTTTTCTCTACGCCACCTTTGAAAATGAGTCCTGTTACCAAATGTGAACGAAAATTGAAATAATAGTAAATTAAATTTAATTAAAATAAAGAGAATGTGTATATAAGTCTGCAGGGAAAGTCATGTGCTGCCCACATCAGATTTTTACTTTCCCTGCAATACATGGTAATGTATAGGGAAAGTATTGGAATCATGCCGAAAATCGCAACTCGAGTTTTCGACGGATCTACACGTTTCGAGACCTCTAGAATATGAAAAAACCATTTTTAGCGTGACGTCTGTGTGTATGTCTGTGTGTCTGTCTGTGTGTCTGTCTGTCTGTCTGTCTGTGTGTCTGTCTGTCTGTCTGTGTATCTGTCTGTCTGTGCAGATTTTGTATCCACTCTAATTAAAAAACTAATGGACCGAATTTCACAAAATTTGGTAGGTAAGTCACTTGTGGGCGAATCCGGTGCTGATTAGTTTTGGGTACGATTCGGGATAAAAGAACCCGCCTTTTTTTGCGAAATGGCCCGCAAAAGCTTGTATCCACTCTAACTGAAAAACTAATGGAACGAATTTCACAAAATTTGGTAAATGAGTCACGTATAGGTCACCCTGGTGCTGATTAGATTTTGGTACGATTCAGAAAAAATAACCTGCCTTTTTTTTGCAGAATGGCCCGCAAAAATCGTCAAAATCTAAACTAAAGAACTAGGTATACTCAAATATATCCATTAAATGCTCGTTTAATACGTAATTTTTAACGACGAAAAAAATAAGACCAACCCCATTACACTAGGACTAGCCGTTCTCGAGATATTTTAGTTTTTCGTACTTTCCCTACGCCACCTTTGAAAATAAGCCCGGTTACCGAATGAGAACGAAAATTGAATTAAAAGTGAAATAAATTTAATTAAAATAAAGAGAACGTTAATATAAGTCTGCAGAGAAAGTCATGTGCTGCCCACATCATATTTTTACTTTCCCTGCAATACATGGTAATGTATAGGGAAAGTATTGAAATCATGTCGAAAATCGCAACTCGAGTTTTCGACGGATCTACACGTTTCGAGATCTCTAGAATACGAAAAAACTATTTTTGCGTGACGTCTGTGTGTGTGTCTGTCTGTGTGTCTGTCTGTGTGTCTGTCTGTCTGTCTGTCTGTCTGTCTGTCTGTCTGTCTGTCTGTGCAGATTTTGTATCCACTCTAACTAAAAAAATAATTGACCGAATTTCTTAAAATTTGGTAGGTAAGTCACTTGTGCACGAATCTGATGCTGATTAGTTTTGGGTATGACTCGGGTTAAAAGAACCCGCCTTTTTTTTGCGAAATGGCCCGCAAAAGCTTGTATCCACTCTAACTGAAAAACTAATGGACCGAATTTCACAAAATTTGGTGGATAAGTCGCATGTAGGCCACCCTGGTGCTGATTAGATTTTGGTATAATTCGAAAAAAAATAACCTGCCTTTTTCTGCAAAATGGCTCACAAAAATCATCAAAATCTAAACTTAAGAACTACGTATGCTCAAATATAGCCATTAAATGCTCGTTTAATACGTAATTTTTAACGACGAAAATAATAAGACCAGCCCCGTTACACTAGGACTAGCCGTTCTCGAGATATTTTAGTTTTTCGTACTTTCCCTACGCCACCTTTGAAAATAAGCCCGGTTACCGAATGAGAACGAAAATTGAATTAAAAGTGAAATAAATTTAATTAAAATAAAGAGAACGTTAATATAAGTCTGCAGAGAAAGTCATGTGCTGCCCACATCATATTTTTACTTTCCCTGCAATACATGGTAATGTATAGGGAAAGTATTGAAATCATGTCGAAAATCGCAACTCGAGTTTTCGACGGATCTACACGTTTCGAGATCTCTAGAATACGAAAAAACTATTTTTGCGTGACGTCTGTGTGTGTGTCTGTCTGTGTGTCTGTCTGTGTGTCTGTCTGTCTGTCAGTCTGTCTGTCTGTCTGTCTGTGCAGATTTTGTATCCACTCTAACTAAAAAAATAATTGACCGAATTTCTTAAAATTTGGTAGGTAAGTCACTTGTGCACGAATCTGGTGCTGATTAGTTTTGGGTATGACTCGGGTTAAAAGAACCCGCCTTTTTTTTTGCGAAATGGCCCGCAAAAGCTTGTATCCACTCTAACTGAAAAACTAATGGACCGAATTTCACAAAATTTGGTGGATAAGTCGCATGTAGGCCACCCTGGTGCTGATTAGATTTTGGTATAATTCGAAAAAAAATAACCTGCCTTTTTCTGCAAAATGGCTCGCAAAAATCATCAAAATCTAAACTTAAGAACTACGTATGCTCAAATATAGCCATTAAATGCTCGTTTAATACGTAATTTTTAACGACGAAAATAATAAGACCAGCCCCGTTACACTAGGACTAGCCGTTCTCGAGATATTTTAGTTTTTCGTACTTTCCCTACGCCAACTTTGAAAATAAGCCCGATTACCGAATGAGAACGAAAATTGAATTAAAAGTGAATTAAATTTAATTTAAATAAATAGAACGTGAATATAAGTCTGCAGGGAAAGTCATGTGCTGCCCACATCAGATTTTTACTTTCCCTGCAATACATGGTAATGTATAGGGAAAGTATTGGAATCGTACTGAAAATCGCAACTCGAGTTTTCGACGGATCTACACGTTTCAAGACCTCTAGAATACGAAAAAATCATTTTTAGCGTGACGTTTGTGTGTGTGTCTGTGTGTCTGTCTGTCTGTGCAGATTTTTGTATCCACTCTAACTAAAAAACTAATGGACCGTATATCACAAAAGTTGGTAAGTAAGTCACTTGTGAGCGAGTCTGGTGCTGATTAGTTTTGGGTACGATTTGGGATAAAAGAACCCGCCTTTTTTTTTGCGAAATGGCCCGCAAAAGCTTGTATCCACTCTAACTGAAAAACTAATGGACCGAATTTCACAAAATTCGGTAGATGAGTCACTTGTGGGTTACCTTGGTGCTGATTAGATTTTGGTACGATTCGGAAAAAAATAACCTGCCTTTTTTTGCAAAATGGCCCACAAAAATCGTCAAAATCTAAACTAAAGAACTAGGTATACTGAAATATATCCATTAAATGCTCGTTTAATACTTAATTTTTAACGACGAAAAGAATAAGACGAACCCCATTACATTAAGACTAGCCGTTCTCGAGATATTTTAGTTTTTCGTATTTTCTCTACGCCACCTTTGAAAATAAGTCCGGTTACCCAATGAGAACGAAAATTGAATTAAAAGTGAAATAAATTTAATTAAATAAAGAGAACGTGAATATAAATCTGCAGGGAAAGTCATGTGCTGCCCACATCAGATTTTTAGAACTAGTTTCTAAAAATTTATCTTCAAATAACCACAGTGTGGCATGTGTTATGTTGTATTTGAAGTAAATCCCTTCGTGTAATATTTCAATTATTATTACTTTCCTTAATAAAGAAAATTGTGTAATATTATTTTCTGTATTAATTACTTTTTTTTTCTCTTTTTAGAACTAGTTTCTAAAAATTTATCCTTAAATAACCACAATGTGGCATGTGTTATCTTGCATATCTAGAACACAAAAGAAACTACTTTTGCCGAACGCGCGCGTGTGTGTGTGTGTGTGCGCGCGCGCGTGTGCGCGCGTGCAATATCTCGCGAAAGAATAGCGCGCTTCGAACGTAATTTAGTACGATTATTAATTACAATCGGCGAATACTGGAACCCTATTGAATCTGAAAATTTTCGAATATAAAATGTGGAAAAAAAAATCTGATGTGGGCAGCACATGACTTTACCTGCAGATTTATATTAACGTTCTCTATATTTTAATTAAATTTATTTCACTTTTAATTCAATTTTCGTTCTCATTCGGTAACCGGACTTATTTTCAAAGATGGCGTAGGGAAAGTACGAAAAACTAAAATATTTCGAGAACGGCTAGTCCTAGTGTAATGGGGTTGGTCTTATTCTTTTCGTCGTTAAAAATTACGTATTAAATCAGTATTTAATGGATATATTTGAGTATACCCAGTTCTTTAGTTTAGATTTGGACGATTTTTGCGGGCCATTTTGCATAAAAAGGCAGGTCATTTTTTTCCGAATCGTACCAAAATCTAATCAGCACCAAGGTAACCCACAAGTGACTCATCTACCGAATTTTGTGAAATTCGGTCCATCAGTTTTTCAGTTAGAGTGGATACAAGCTTTTGCGGGCCATTTCGCAAAAAAAGGCGGGTTCTTTTATTCCGAATCGTATCCAAAACTAATCAGCACCAGACTCGCTCACAAGTAACTTACCTACCAAATTTTGTGAAATTCGATCCATTAGTTTTTTAGTTAGAGTGGATACAAAATCTGCACAGACAGACAGACACACAGACAGACACACAGACACACACACAGACACACACACAGACGTCACGCTAAAAATAGTTTTTTCGTATTCTAGAGGTCTCGAAACGTGTAGATCCGTCGGAAACTCGAGTTGTGATTTTCGGCATGATTCCAATACTTTCCCTATACATTACCATGTATTGCAGGGAAAGTAAAAAACATTTTTTAAGACTTCCTAAACACGCCTCGAACACTTTTAGAGATATGTCCGTTTTTGTGCATATATATCCGAGACAACTTAGATGTTAATTCAAAAACGAGTGCAAATTATATGTATGTATGTATGTATATATATATATATATATATATATATATATATATATATATATATATATATATATATATATATATATATATATATAATAAAAATAATTTGAAAATCCAATGATAGAACAGAGAGGAGTTGTAAATCGAAAAACCCTAACTTTAAAATATACCTTCATAATAAAAAGAAGTATTAAATAGAGAATCATCAATCATGAGGAAAATAAAATGCAAATTTTTTGTCATCAAGCTAAAGATAATCAACAAATATCAATGGAGTGGATTCGATAATAGAAAATCAAATAAAATACAAGCATTAAAGCTATACACGTGAATAAGCACTAGGCCTAAATAAATTGCTCATTTCGAAAAATTATTTGTCAAGTCCAAGTATTTAATCAAAATGAACACAAAATATGCATGTTTCTGAAGAAAGAGATAGATAATATCTATAAACTCTTTCTACTTGGACGACATGCATAAATATTGAAAAATTATATAGGAAACAAGCATACCTGAAAAAAAAAACACTGCGCATGTCCTATCCATTGGAGCCCTGAATGAAGAGACCAATGTTGCCAATCGCAAAAGATAAAAGTGGAGAACTGCTGTTGCCAATCGCGAGAAATAAATAACAGTAATGCTAAAAGGCAATAAAAGGTGATGTTCTACAATAAGAGCTACAAAATAAAGGGGCGTATAATATAATAAAAAACATAGAAGCTAATATATATATATATATACACACACACACACAAATAATGCTTCAGCAGACGATAATCAGCTGAATATTTCAGAAATGAAGCCGGAATTTTCATGAACGCCTGTAATTGCGGCTTTTCTGATGGTATGCCGAAATTATCATCCAAGTGGCTGAAAAAGATGACCGACGGTTACAGAATGTTCCACAGTGTATAGAGAAACGTACTAGCTCCAGGAGCAATGGTGGCAGTACAGTACATATGGGAAAACAATAGCTTCAATTACACTATGGATGCAATTAGGATTAAAGTTGTACACGTTAACTTAGATTATAAAATATTATTGCAAAATAAATACATGTTGATTTAAATGAATTAAAAACGAAATCTTTAGATTATAAAAGTCATTTAATAAACATCCTATAGACGTACACATACTAGATTAAAGGCCAGAGCGCTTTCGAGCATCATTATACCCTTCCTCAGTGGCATTATATGAAAATCGTACCAACAAACTTAAATACTATCCACACTGGTAGGCAAAATTTGCATATTACGAATCGGCATCATTACAGCAAACACGATAAGGCATCAACATAAAAACATGAACAATAAATTTAAATTGAAGACGTTTATGAAGCAAAATTAGGACAAAATGTTAAGTTCTAAATCAAGCATGGAATGTATTAAGCAATTAATTTTAAAATCAGAGGTAACATTGTAAAGGCTTGACGCGCATGGAATCGAGAACGAGTCGCCAAGCATAACTCAAAACATGCACAGGATCAAAATTACAGATAGAAGCACGGTATAAATAAATAAACAGGGGTTCATACATTAAAATAGAACGGGGATTCATACATTAAAATAGAACGGGGATTATTACAATTAATGAAAAGAAATGATTTTTCGAAAAGGGGGTGAAAATTATCGTTAACCACAAGTTGGGCAAGAGCCGTAAACTGTTTTCCATTTTTAACGTCCCGAGCATGTTCAGCTAACCGTATACCAACCGTACGTTTAGTGCTACCAATATAAAACTTAAAATCATTATTAGGAGAAAGGAGGGCTACCACATATACCCCAGCTTGGCTTTTTAAGTTATCCTTATCCTTAAATTTATCAATGCGAATACGATTAAACATAGTGGTCACAGTCGAGTGAGTAGGTCTAAATTTAAACTCGATGCAAAATTGGATAAGAGGACCAAAAATTTTTGGGTGATACGGAAAACTAGCTTTGAACGGCATTCAGTTGTTAACAGAGATGTTGGGTTAAATAAATTTACGGCGAATTTGAGAATTTTTTTTATAAATAAAATCAAAAGAGTAAGCAGCATCCTGACCTAGTTTAAAGATGAAACTAATTTCATTATTTAAAGACGAAATGGAGGAACAGACGTTGAAAGCATGATTAAAGTACGCATTAAAAGAAGCTTTTTTTTTTTTGACGAGATGAGAAGAAAAAACTTAGCAGGAATACAAATGTTAGTAAAAGTGGATTTACGATAGATAGATGTCATGTCTGAAAACCAAAAGAATTACGTGAAATAAGTACGTCCGAAAATGGTAAAGAAAAATTAGATTCGTGCTCAACAGTAAAATTAATGGAGAGGTATCATTAACAATATCCAAAAGCTTAAAAAGGTCGTTTAAACTATGATCCCAAATAACAAAAACGTCGTCAACATAACGACGCCAGAGGATAGGTTTAAGGGCTAAAAATGGTATAATCTCGTTCTCGAGTTCCTGCAGCATAGCTTTAGCAAAAATTCCAGACAAGGGACTATCCATAGGGACACCAGAAGGGGGTGGTAAGACTAGACATGTTCTATTTTAATGTAGGAATCCCTGTTTGTTTATTTATTTATACCGTGCTTCTATCTGTAATTTTGATCCTGTGTATGTTTTGAGTTATGCCTGGCGATTCGTTCTCGATTCCATGCGCGTCAAGCCTCTACAATGTTACCTCTGATTTTAAAATTAATTGCTTAATACATTCCATACTTGATTTAGAACTTGACAATTTGTCCTTCTAATTTTGCTTCATAAACGCCTTCAATTTAAATTTCTTACTCATGTGTTTATGTTGATGCCTTATCGTGTTTGCTGTAATGATGCCGATTTGTAATATGTAAATTTTGCCTACCAGTGTGGAGAGTATTTAAGCTTGTTGGTACGATTTTCATATAATGCCACTGAGGAAGGGTATAATGATGCCCGAAAGCGCTCTGGCTTTTAATCTGGCTTTTAAGATGTTTATTAAATAACTTTTAAAATCGAAAGATTTCGTCTTTAATTTATTTAAATCAATTTACAATTATGACGTGTTACCACGCTAAGTGAATAGATGTGATTTATCTTTTCAGGTACATTCTTTACCGAGGGAGATGTGGCAGAATTTGCTTCTCTGGGATCTTACTGCGAATTCGACTTGTTCGGTCAAGAAGTGTGCCATTACCAGCTCAATGAGGACGTGGACATGCCTTCGGATATGCAGCGCATGATGCTACTGCGTTATCTCGTACAGCAGGGGTTCGGAGAGAAAATAGTGGTCAGCCATGACGTGCACACAAAGCATAGACTTGTAAGTTATTCTTTACGCCCTCTTACAACTAGAATGACTACTCTGTGCGATTCATGTGGGTATTTTATTAGAAATATATTTCTTTATTTTCGGTTCTATTGGTTCGATCTTAATAATATTCGTGTTTGTCGTTAACCGTGTTCCAACGGCGTAGGCGATAAGTACTGGATATGTACCTGGATGCAGTAGTCAAATCAACTACGTACTTCCATAAAGATTACTGTTAAACATGAGCGCCCATAGAGGATGGCAAAAGGGGGCTCTTGCCCTCCCCTGGACGTTCATAGTCACAAAGGTGGGCATCAAGCTAGTCGATGTTGTGCATCTTATCCTTCAGTTTTGCCCACTGACGCCAGTGGTTTGCCCCTCCCCACCTGGGGAATGTTCTATGGGCGCCCATGCTATTAAAGTAATTTATAGAGAGGTATGGAATAAAATTAAAATCCTTCATTTAACTATATAGACCACGTATTGAACGCTATTAATAATAGTTAAAAATTAAAATTTTAATATTTAAAACTGATGGTTTGATTTCAAATCATTCTATTTCTAAAATAAATATTCCAGATACTACTTATATTTTTCTGTATTTCAATAAAAAAAATCTGATGCGAACAGTACATGACTTTCCATGCAGACTGATATTCACGTTTTTTTTTTTTACTTTTTCAATAATTCATTAAATTGAATTTAATTTTACAAAATAACACCCATAATTATTTTAAATTACACTGAATTTCCACTTTTAATTCAATTTTTGTTTTAATTGGTAACTGGATATTTTTTCGAAGGCAGAGTAACAAAAATGCGAAAAAACTAACTTATCTCGAGAACGGTTAGTCCTAAAGCAATGGGGTTGGTCTTATTCTTTTCCTCGTCAAAAACTGCGTACGAAACAAACATTTAATTGATGCATTTGAGAACACGTAATTATTTATTTTAGATTTTGACGATTTTTTCGGATCATTTCGTAAAAAAGGTAGGCCCTTCTTTTTCGAATTGTACCAAAATCTAATCAGCACCAGAGTATCTAAGTAACTTATTCACTAAATTTTGTGAAATTTGGTCAACTAGTTAGAGTGGATACAGACAATTTTTTCGGACCATTCCTCAAAAACAGGCAGTTTTTTCTTTTCCGAATCGTACCAAAATGCAATCAGCATCAGAAAAATCCACAAGTGACTTGTCGTCTACCAAATTTTGTGAAATTTTGTCAGTTAGTTTTTTAGGGACAGTGTATACATGAGATTTTTGCGGACTATTTCGCAAAAAAGGCAGGTTATTGTATACCGAATTGTACCGAAATATAATCAGCACCGGGATGACACACAAGTGACTTTACCTATAAAATTGTATGAAATCTGGTCCATTAGTTTTTAAGTTAGAGTGGATACGTACATTGCACAGACAGAGACACACGCACAGACGTCACGCTAAAACTGATTTTATCGTGTTTCAGATGTCCCAAAACGGGCAGACCCGTCGAAAACTCGAATTGCAATTTTCGACACGATTCCAATACTTTCCATTACTATGTATTGCAGGGAAAGTAAAAAGTATTCCACATTGACATTCAAAAGACATTTCACTACCATGATAACCATCTATATATAAAAATCTGATGTGGACAGCACGACTTTCCCTGCAGACTTATATCCACGTTATCTTTATTTTAATTAAATTAATTCACTTTTCGTTGATATTTGGTGACTGGGCTTACTTTCAAAGGTGGCGTAGAGAAAATAAGAAAAACTAAAATATCTCTAGAATGGCTAGTCCTAGTGTAATGGGGTTGGTCTTATTCTTTGCTTCATTAAAAATTACGTATAAAACAAGCATTTAATGGATATATTTGGCATACGTAGTTTTTATTTTAGACTTTGGCAATTTTTGCGAGCCATTTTGCAAAAAAAGGCAGGTTGTTTTTTTCTGAGTCGTACAAAAACCTAATCAGCTCGAGGGTAACCCACAAGGGACTTATCTACGGAATTTTGTGAAATTCGGTCCATTAGTTTTTCAGCTAGAGTGGGTAAAGGCAACTTTAGCGGGCCGTTTCGCAAAAAAAGGCGAGTTATTTTATCCCGAATCGTACTAAAAACTAATCAGCACCAGGGTCACACCCAAGTGACTTACCTACCAAATTTTATGAAATTCGGTCCATTAGTTTTTGAGTTAGAGTGGATACATACATTGCACAGACAGACACACACACACAGACGTCATGCTAAAAGTAGTTTTATCGTATTCTAGAGGTCTCGAAACGTGTAGATTCGTCGAAAACTCGAGTTGCGATTTTCGGCATGATTCCAATACTCTCCCTATACATTACTATGTATTGCAGGGAAAGCAAAAATCTTATGTAGGCAGCACATGACTTTCCCTGCAGACTTATATTAACGTTCTCTTTATTTTAATTAAATTTATTTCACTTTTAATTCAATTTTCGTTCTCATTCGGTAACCGGGCTTATTTTCAAAGGTGGCGTAGAGAAAGTACGAAAAACTAAAATATCTCGAGTACGGCTAGTCCTAGTGTAATGGGGTTGATCTTATTATTTTCGTCGTTAAAAATTACGTATTAAACGAGCATTTAATGGATATATTTGAGTATACCTAGTTCTTTAGTTTAGATTTTGACGATTTTTGCGGGACATTTTGCAAAAAAAGGCAGGTTATTTTTTTCGAATCGTACCAAAATCTAATCAGCACCAGGGTAAACCACAAGTGACCCATCTACCGAATTTTGTGAAATTCGGTCCAGTAGTTTTTCAGTTAGAGTGGATACAAACTTTTGCGGGCCATTTCGCAAAAAAAGGCGGGTTATTTCATTCCAAATCGTACCCAAAACTAATCAGCACAAGACTCGCCCACAAGTGACTTACCTACCAAATTTTCTGAAATTCGGTCGATTAGTTTTTTAGTTAGAGCGGATACAAAATCTGCACAGACAGACACACACACAGACGTCACGTTAAAAATGGTTTTTTCGTATTCTAGAGGTCTTGAAACGTGCAGATCCGTCGAAAACTCGAGTTGCGATTTTGGACATGATTCCAATACTTTCCCTATACATTACCATGTATTGCAGGGAAAGTAAAAATCTGATGTGGGCAGCACATGACTTTTTCTGCAGACTCAAATTCATTTTTTCTTTATTTCTTTAATAATTCATTAAATTGAGTTTAATTGCATAAAATAACACTAAATTTACATTTTTAATTCAATTTCAGTTTTTATTTGGTAATTGGGCATTTTTCTAAAAGCGGCATAGTTAATTGCGAAAAATCTTAAATATCTTGAGAACGGTTAGTTCTAGAGTAGTAGAGTTGTTCTTATTCTTTTCCTCATCAAAAATAACGTATAAAACAAGCATTTAATTGATATATTTTAACATACGTAGCTTTTATTTTAGATTTTGGCGATTTTTGAGGGCTATTTCGTAAAAAAAGGGCAGGTTGTTCTTTTCCGAATAATACCAAAATCTAATCAGCAGCAGGGTATTTCACAAGTAACTTATCTACCAAATTTTGTGAAATTTGGTCAATTAGTATTTTAGCTAGAGTGGATACATTTTTAAGGACCATTTCGCAAAAAAAAAAGGCCAGTTCTGTTTTTATGAATAGTACCAAAAACTAATCAGCACCAGGGTCACACCCAAGTGACTTACCTAGCAAATTTTATAAAATTCGGTCAATTAGTTTTTGAGTTAAAGTGGATATATACATTGCACAGAAACACTCACAGACGTCACGCTAAAAATAGTTTTTTCGTATTCTAGAAGTCTCGAAACGTGTAGATCCGTCGAAAACTTGAGTTGCGATTTTGGTATGATTTCAATACTTTCCCTATACATTACCATGTATTGCAGGGAAAGTAAAAAGCAATATCTAGACTTCTGCGTCGCGCATGGCATCTGATATTGAAACCAAAGATGGATATTGGACCCATTTTTTACTTTCCCTGCAATACATGGTAATGTATAGGGAAAGTATTGGAATCATACCGAAAATCACAACTCGAGTTTTCGACGGATCTACACGTTTCGAGACCTCTAGAATACGAAAAAACCATTTTTAGCGTGACGTCTGTGCGTGTGTCTGCCTGTCTGTCTGTGTGTCTGTCTGTCTGTCTGTCTGTGTGTCTGCCTGTCTGTGCAGATTTTGTATCCACTGTAACTAAAAAACTAATGGACCGAATTTCACAAAATTTGGTAGGTAAGTCACTTGTGGCCGGGGCTGGTGCTGATTAGTTTCGGGTACGATTCGGAATAAAAGAACCCGCCTTTTTTTGCGAAATGGCCCGCAAAAGCTTGTATCCACTCTAGCTGAAAAGCTAATGGACCGAATTTCACAAAACTCGGTAGATGAGTCACGTATAGGTCACTCTGGTGCTGATTAGATTTTGGTACGATTCGGAAAAAAATAACCTGCCTTTTTTTGCAAAACGGCCCGCAAAAATCTTCAAAATCTAAACTAAAGAACTAGGTATACTCAGATATATCCATTAAATGCCCGTTTAATACGTAATGTTTAACGACGAAAAGAATAAGACCAACCCCATTGCACTAGGAATAGCCGTTCTCGAGATATTTTAGTTTTTCGTACTTTCCCTACGCCACCTTTGAAAATAAGCCCGGTTACCGAATGAGAACGAAAATTGAATAAAAGTGAAATAAATTTAATTAAAATAAAGAGAACGTGGATATAAGTCTGCAGGGAAAGTCATGTGCTGCCCACATCAGATTTTTACTTTCCCTGCAATACATGGTAATGTATAGGGAAAGTATTTACTTTCCCTGCAATACATGGTAATGTATAGGGAAAGTATTGGAATCATACCGAAAATCACAACTCGAGTTTTCGACGGATCTACACGTTTCGAGACCTCTAGAATACGAAAAAACCATTTTTAGCGTGACGTCTGTGCGTGTGTCTGTCTGTCTGTCTGTCTGTCTGTGTGTCTGTCTGTCTGTGCAGATTTTGTATCCACTGTAACTAAAAAACTAATGGACCGAATTTCACAAAATTTGGTAGGTAAGTCACTTGTGGGCGGGGCTAGTGCTGATTAGTTTTGGATACGATTCGGAATAAAAGAACCCACCTTTTTTTGCGAAATGGCCCGCAAAAGCTTGTATCCACTCTAGCTGAAAAACTAATGGACCGAATTTTACAAAATTCGGTAGATGAGTCACGTATAGGTCACTCTGGTGCTGATTAGATTTTGGTACGATTCGGAAAAAAATAACCTGCCTTTTTTGGCAAAAAGGCCCGCAAAAATCTTCAAAATCTAAACTAAAGAACTAGGTATACTAAGATATATCCATTAAATGCCCGTTTAATACGTAATGTTTAACGACGAAAAGAATAAGACCAACCCCATTACACTAGGACTAGCCGTTCTCGAGATATTTTAGTTTTTCGTACTTTCCCTACGCCACCTTTCAAAATAAGCCCGGTTACCGAATGAGAACGAAAATTGAATAAGAGTGAAATAAATTTAATTAAAATAAAGAGAACGTGGATATAAGTCTGCAGGGAAAGTCATGTGCTGTCCACATCAGATTTTTACTTTCCCTGCAATACATGGTAATGTATAGGGAAAGTATTGGAATCATGCCGAAAATCACAACTCGAGTTTTCGACGGATCTACACGTTTCGAGACCCCTAGAATACGAAAAAACCATTTTTAGCGTGACGTCTGTGCGTGTGTCTGTGTGTCTGTCTGTCTGTCTGTCTGTCTGTCTGTCTGTCTGTGTGTCTGTCTGTCTGTCTGTGTGTCTGTCTGTCTGTGCAGATTTTGTATCCACTGTAACTAAAAAACTAATCGACCGAATTTCACAAAATTTGGTAGGTAAGTCACTTGTGGGCGGGGCTAGTGCTGATTAGTTTTGGGTACGATTCGGAATAAAAGAACCCGCCTTTTTTTGCGAAATGGCCCGCAAAAGCTTGTATCCACTCTAGCTGAAAAACTAATGAACCGAATTTCACAAAATTCGGTAGATGAGTCACGTATAGGTCACTCTGGTGCTGAATAGATTTTGGTACGATTCGGAAAAAAATAACCTGCCTTTTTTTGCAAAACGGCCCGCAAAAATCTTCAAAATCTAAACTAAAGAACTTGGTATACTTAGATATATCCATTAAATGCCCGTTTAATACGTAATGTTTAACGACGAAAAGAATAAGACCAACCCCATTACACTAGGACTAGCCGTTCTCGAGATATTTTAGTTTTTCGTACTTTCCCTACGCCACCTTTGAAAATAAGCCCGGTTACCGAATGAGAACGAAATTTGAATTAAAAGTGAATTACATTTAATTGAAATAAATAGAACGTGGATATAAGTTTGCAGGGAAAGTCATGTGCTGCCCACATCAGATTTTTACTTTCCCTGCAATACATGGTAATGTATATTACTTTCCCTGCAATACATGGTAATGTATTGGGAAAGTATTGGAATCATACCGAAAATCACAACTCGAGTTTTCGACGGATCTACACGTTTCGAGACCTCTAGAATACGAAAAAACCATTTTTAGCGTGACGTCTGTGCGTGTGTCTGTCTGTCTGTCTGTCTGTGTGTCTGTCTGTCTGTCTGTGTGTCTGTCTGTCTGTGCAGATTTTGTATCCACTGTAACTAAAAAACTAATGGACCGAATTTCACAAAATTTGGTAGGTAAGTCACTTGTGGGCGGGGCTGGTGCTGATTAGTTTTGGGTACGATTCGGAATAAAAGAACCCGCATTTTTTTGCGAAATGGCCCGCAAAAGCTTGTATCCACTCTAGCTGAAAAACTAATGGACCGAATTTCACAAAATTCGGTACATGAGTCACGTATATGTCACTCTGGTGCTGATTAGATTTTGGTACGATTCGAAAAAAAATAACCTGCCTTTTTTTGCAAAACGGCCCGCAAAAATCTTCAAAATCTAAACTAAAGAACTAGGTATACTCAGATATATCCATAAAATGCCCGTTTAATACGTAATGTTTAACGACGAAAAGAATAAGACCAACCCCATTACACTAGGACTAGCCGTTCTCGAGATATTTTAGTTTTTCGTACTTTCCCTACGCCACCTTTGAAAATAAGCCCGGTTACCGAATGAGAACGAAAATTGTATAAAAGTGAAATAAATGTAATTAAAATAAAGATAACGTGGATATAAGTCTGCAGGGAAAGTCATGTGCTGCCCACATCAGATTTTTAACTTCTTGACCACAATGGAGAATTCCGGATCTTTACGTTGCGTATGGCATCATATACTGAAAACAAAGCTAGATATTGGACTTATTTTTAATATATTTTCAACAATGGATATTATGATACATCCTTTTGTATTGTGGATACGCACACAGGTAAGTCTCTTATTATAATAGATATCCCATGAACAAATGGATTTTTTAAATTAATTTCGATCAGAATGCCCTCGGGCCTCACTATTATAATTAATGTACGCAAATAGTTGTATGAAAACACAAAATCGAGTAAAAAGCATCCTTGTGTGATGCTCCCTATAACGAGGCAATGGCAAAATTCCTTCCATCACGGACAAACGAACCAACTTATCGAGTAAAAGGGCAGTCCAATTTCACAGTATTGTGAAATAGCTTTTGCCCGAAGTAAAGTGACGAAATTATTATTATAATTAGCATTAATATTATTATTATTATTACTAAGAGTATATCCATTCTTCGTACGGAATATATAATATAAAGAAACTTAAAATTCATAATCATGTGCAAATTCCTATAGTATTTTAAATGACAAGTTATTCAAAACATTCTATTAAAATAATTAAAATAATGTATCTAAATGGATGCTCATACAAACATGTTTAAGAATCTCTGTTCTCGTTATACAAAATTATCTTCGCATGCAGATCTGAAGAATAAAACAGCCTGGTGCCGTTTGTAAAATATATATATATATATATATATATATATATATATATATATATATATATATAATGAAATTTAATCAATATATGCCCAAATGAAAGCGCTTAAATTGCTGAAGACCGTAATAGATTTTAATCCCGTCAAAAATGCAATTTTACCAAAATTTATTTTATATACATTGCTTTTTTATTTAAATCAGAAAACTTTAAAAATCGTCTGCTGCATAAACACATTGGAATTAAATCCGTTGCTAAGCGACGTGATACCATTTCCTTCAAATACATTTATGGAAAAAATATCGTCTGGTTAATACTAGTTCTATGAAAGGCACAATTTCTTTTTTACTTTCCTTATATACATAATGTATAAGGAAAGTATTGTGACGGGGTCGAAAATTCGAATTCGAGTTTTCGACGGGAGAGCACGTTTCAAGCGTCCCTGATCACGAATGAAACATTTTTTAGGTGTGTGTGTGTGTGTGAGAGAGAGAGTGCGCGCGTGTGTGTGTGTGTGGAGACGATATCTCACGAACGAATGGAGCGATTCGAATGAAATTTGGTACAAAAATCACAATCCGTGAATACTGGAAGTCTATTGTTTTTAAACGCAATCGAATGTTCAGAACCCCCCTAAATTTTCGAGTGAAATTTTGAAAAAATCATCAAAAAATCAAAACCTTTAATAAAGTTACGCAAATAGACATTTCTTATGTAATTTTTCCTTAGAAAATGATTGACATAAACTTTAGAACGCTAGCATGATCCGTTCTCGAGATATTGCACATTTTTCAACTAAATTTATCAAAAAATCCCATAAATTAAAAAAATATATTAATTGTTGAGAAACATGTTCACTTTTCATATGTGATATCCTTGCGATAAATTTGGTGACATCATTCTCGTGGATCTAGCTCGTTCCATTCATGAGAAAAGATACTTTGAGTAATACTTTTGTATTTGAACTCCAATAGTCATTTATCTGGTATAAGAATATCTTATTTCTCCATCCATAACGCTTGGTGAGATTTTGCCGACAAATTTGGCGGAATGTCGCAAATTTGGCGACTTTTTAAATGCTTCCAAATTAACGAAAATCTCGCCAAATAGATAAAAATGACGCTAAATCAATGAAAATGGCGATTAATTGAAGAAAATTCAATATCTTGGAAAGAATATAAGTATCTACTATAAGAATAACATTTTTTTTAACTGTAAAAGTAGTAAATTCATTGCATTATATAAGGAAAGTCATGTGTTGCCCACGTCAGATTTTTCAATTAATATCTAGAAAACCTCTAGTCCTAGAAACTTGAAACATGGACTAAATTTTAAGTGGGGCCAAGGCTACCCACAAAATTTCATAGAATTCGGTGCAGCCTTTCTCCCGTGATGATAAGACAGACATACAGGCAGATAGATTTTCAATTTTATTTATATTAGATTTTAAATTGCATAAAATAAACTAGAATGAAATCCTCTGTTTCAGGAGAAGTTTGGTGGACATGGGTACTCTCACCTGTACATGAATGTACTTCCCAAGATGCTCAAACGAGGATTTCGTCAAGAGGACGTTGATAGAATTTTCTTCACCAACCCCCAAGAATGGCTTACATTTAACTAATATCGCTTTCAAACAGAGAATATACGGATTTTTGCTTGTCTTTTTGACTTAAAATGTGTCTTAATAATTATGTTAAGAAAGATTGGCAGTTTGATTGTTATATTGTGAATGTAATCTACCGTTAAATATTAAGATTTAAAATATTGATCATAATAAAAACAGATAATGTTTTATGTTTGTATATTATAATTCTCTATAGCTCTTCTTTTACGCTAACTATGTAACTACGTTTTCATTCTTAAAGTGTCCAATTTTTAATTATCGTTACCCTTTCCGCTCTGTTCTTTTGATTATTTTATTTCTTGTATAGCTTTTCTTTATTTTAAATCATGTATCTTATGTTTTCTTTTTCTTTTCAAATTTGTAATTGTATTTTGTGTCATGAAACAATGCTAGTACACAGTTTATGCAGAAAAAATAATAATTGGAACTACGATATTGCTTATGACATATCCATCCCCTGGAAATTATTGCAAAATTATTATTCAGTTATGCAGAATAATCTTATGTATTTTAGGAAATAATGAAATTACGAAACGGTTTAAAAATAACTTTGACTTACGGAGCCTCCAAAAAGACTTGACGGGTCGGTCCCCTTCCTTGAAATTTGGGACAAGAAAACAAAATACCGAATTTAAAACAACCTATATCTAAAAATCTTCTTTGTGTGCTAAAACCTTCTATATCTGCCCTTCTTTATCTGTGTCGAAATAATACTGTCAAAAACAGTGTCAGATTAAGCTTTCTGGGGGGGTCCTGGGCTCTGTAGTACTACTGCATTGGGCCCCACATTGGGGCTACCTAGTACGAGTTATGTTTAATATCATTTGAGACTCTACGAGGAGTGGTCCGTGAGTCCTTCCGAGAAGTTGGTGGTAGGGGAAGGAGGGTACGGTCTAAATTGGATGAATAAAAAGAAAGTTATGGAGATTGTCGCGTAGGGCAAAGTAGCCCAATGGTTAGCGCGCGGAAATTGCACTCGGTAGGCCCGGGTTCGATTCCCAAAATTGCCGCCGTGTTTACGCGGAGTACGATCACGTTAAACATGTGGGTCTGTAAGTCCTTCCGAGAGGTTGGTGGTAGGGGAAGAAGGGTACGGTCCCTGTGGATGCTTCTCCCACTTGGTTCCGGTCTAAATTGGGTGAATAAAAAGAAAGTTATGAAGAATATCGCGGAGGGTGAAGTACCCCAGTGGTTAGTGCGCGGGATTTGCACTTGGTAGGCCCGGGTTCGATTCCCAAAATTGTCGAATAAAAATAAAGTTATGGAGATTGTCGCGGATGGCACGGTAGCCCAGTGGTTAGCGCGCGGGAATTTCACTCGGTAGGCCCGGGTTCGATTCCCGCCATTGCCAAAACTGCAGCCGTGTTCACGCGGAGTACGATCACGTTAAACGTGTGGGACTGCAAGTCCTTCCGAGAGGTTTGTGGTAGGGGAAGGAGGGTACGGTCTCTTTGGATGCCTCCCTCATTGGGTTCCGGTCTAAATTGTGTGGCACTTCCTGGCCTTCCAAGCAGTTACCTTACACCTTTCTGGTAGGTCGCGCCAACGAGTTTGCCACGGTCAGAATTTTCAAGGGTAGCGAACAGGCTGGTCGCCAAAGGCGGCTAGTATGTAATAAACTGTCCCAATTGCCTGCTTTTTCATTATGGGTCTCGAGCTTCGTTTCTATAATTGTAAAGTATATTGTTATTGTCTGCAATCCCGAGGGTGGCGGGGATACGGGGTTCTCAAAATACAAAAATGAGTCTGAATTTCTGCATAACTAACACTTTAAAGCAGAAACAAGCGTAAACAAGAACAAGATACATATAATAAATAACTTGTTTAGCTATCCCACAAAGTAACAACTGAAACAACAGTCAAGTAGAATAAATAGGGATTCGGCTCAAACATCCACAGCAACCGTTAAGTTTATGCCGATGGAAAAAGGAGGCAGAAAAGGTTTCATCGCTCTCAGAAAATCCCCGAACGAGGTCGGCGGAATCACCCACGCTACGAGTCCGGAAAATCAATCCGCCGGGTCGCGACCCCAGTCGCCGGCGGGTCTGGAAACTGGCCACAAAGACTCGGTTCCTCTTCGCCACCTGTATGAGTCTGTTCAGGGACCCCCCGGATATTGCACCTAAGGGACAATCCCACGATTTGTACATCCCCTTGGAGGAGGCGGGTCAGAGGCTATAAACCCGATGCCCATACGCCCAGATACCCTCCCCCTAGGAGAAAACAATGAATTGCGTAGTCATTTTTTCGTGCGTGTAAAAAAAAGGACAAATTTTACGGAGTAATCGCGGGTAAATCGCAAAATTTCGCAAAAAAATTCACAACCTAGGATTTACACTAACACTTTCACAAAAAGGAAAAAGAAAATTCTACCAGTTACAAGGCAGTAATACAAATAACTGCTACCTAACTCAATAAGCGTTACTATCTCATGCTACAGAATATTGTTGTATTGTCTTCACGAAAATTTTCGAGATTTGGATGCCAATACATATTTTAGGACTTCCTGAACACGTTTTAACTATTTGTAAAGTGATGTCCGCCTGTCTGTCTGTTTGTGATCGTTTTCTTGTGTACGCCACATCTGCCACAAATATTATTTCACGAAACTTTTTTTCCGGATTTGTTATCGAAAAATATAATTCTTTTAAAATTCGAGCGAATATCTGGAAATTTTATATTTTCTTAACATGGTAGCATAGTACAAAAAGTTGACTTAATTGTGCATAAAAGGGGTTGCTTATGTCTCAGTGATCACGGAACTTTACAGTTCTAATCATTGTAGTAAAAAACAGCCGCGATACGATCTTCGTGACGTCATTCACCCAAGTCATTCCCCCCTCCCCAAGAGGATACATTTTCAAACTCTGTAGCAAACGAAAAAATCTGATGGGGGCAACACATGACTTTCCTTATATAATGCAATGAATTTACTACTTTTACAGTAAACAAAATAGGTTTTTCTTATAGTAGATATTTATATTCTTTCCAAGATATTGAATTTTCGACAATTAGTCGTCATTTTCATTGATTTAGCGTCATTTTAATCCATTTGGCGAGATTTTCGTTAATTTGACAACATTTCAAAAAGTCGCCAAGTTGGCGACATTCCGCTAAATTCGTTGCCAAAATCTCGCCAAGCTTTACTGACGGAGAAATAAGTTATTCTTATAGCAGATAAATGACTATTAGCGTTCAAATACAAAAGTATTCCTCGAAGTAACTTTTTTCATGAATGGAACGAGCTAGATCCACGAGAATGATGTCACCCAATTTATCGCATGGTATTACATATGAAAAGTGAACATGTTTCTCAATAGGACATATATTTTTTTAAATTTTATATGACTTTTTGAAATTTCTTTTGAAAAATGTGCAGTATCGCGAGAACGGTTCATGTTAGCGTTCTAAAATTTATGTTAATCGTTTTCAAATGAAAAATTACATAAGAAATGTCTATTTGCGTAACTTTATTAGCGGTTTTGATTTTTTGACGATTTTTTCAAAATTTCACTCGAAAATTTAGGGGGGTTCTGAACATTCGATTACATTTCAAAGCAATAGGCTTCCAGTTTTTACAGATGGTGATTTTTGTACCAAATTTCGTTCGAATCGGTCCATTCGTTCGTCAGTTATCGTCTTCACAGACTCACTGACACACACACATACTTTCACACACACGCACAGACAGACATCACTTCAAAAATGTTTGATTCGTGATCAGGGATGCTTGAAACGTGCTCTCCCGTCGAAAACTCTAATTCGAATTTTCGGCCCCGTAATAATACTTTCCTTATACATTATGTATATAAGGAAAGTAAAAATTTTTCAAGTAATTTAAAATGAAATCACAATCTATTAAAATAGGATTTAGGTATTAGAAAATCGAGTTGAGCCACACTCCCGTAACTTTATAAACTATTTAAATTCTGGCAATGTCATTAACACTAAAAAAAAGCACTGTTAATTTTACAGCAAAAGTCTTGATTTCACGGCAATTTTACAGCAAAAAGTCAGTTTTACAGCAAAAGAATCTCTATTTCAGGTAAGGCTGTTACGTGAAATGAAGACTTTATTGAAGTAGACAGTGTTTTGATTTATTATATTATACACAATGAAGATTTTATTCTTTAATGCAATATCTGTTGTACTGTAACAGTTTTTACTTTCCCTGAAATACGTGGTAATGTATAGGTAAAGTATTGAAATCGGGTCGAAAATCTCAACTCAAGTTTTCGACGGATCTATACGTTTTCGGACCTATAGAAGACGAAACAACTATCTTTAGCGTGACGTCTGTGTGTGTGTGTCTGTGCAATGTATATATTCGCTCTAACTCAAATACTCATGGACCAAATTTAATAAAATGTTATAGGTAAGTGAGTTACCCTGGTGTTAATATTTTAGTGCGATTCGGAATAAACGAACCCTCTTTTTTTTTTTTGCGAAATGACCCTCAAAAATCGCATGTATCCACTCTAGCTAAAAAACTAATTGACCAAACTTCACAAAATTTGGCAGATAAGACACTTGTGGGTTACTCCGGTACTGATTAGATTTTGATATGATTCGGAGAAAAACAACCTGCCTTTTCTTGCGAAATAACCCGCAAAAACCGTCAAAATTTAAAATAAGACTATGCTCACATGTATGAATTAAATTCTTGTTTTATACGTAATTTCTAACGATGGAAAGAATAAGTCCATTTCAATAGGACTAGCTGTATTTTTTTTTTTTTTTTTTTTTTTTTTTTTTTTTTTTTTTTTTTTTTTTTTTTTTGTTACGCCGCCATTGAAGTACGTCCCATTACCAAATGGAAACGAAAATTGCATTAAAAGTGCAAATTCAGAGTAATTTTAAATAATTATGCTTGTTAATTTGCGCAATTAAACTCAATTTAAAGGATTAATGGACAAATAAAAACAAAATGAATGTGAGCGTGTTGAAAAAGCTATGTGTTGCCCACATCAGATTTTTACTTTTCCTGCAATACTTGGTAATGTAGGGGGAAAGTATTGGAATCATGTCAAAAATCGTAATTCGAATTTTAACGGATCTACGCGTTTCGAATACCACAGAACGTGGCAAAAACAATTTTTAGCGTGACGTGTGTCTGTATGTCTGTCCGTTTGTGCAATGTATGTATCTACTCTAACTCAAATACTAATTGACCAAATTTCATAAAATGTGGTAAGTCGCTTGTAGGTTACCCTGGTGCTGATTTTTTTTTATACGATTCGGCAAAAAGTAATCTTATCTTTTTTCACGAAATGGCCCGCAAAAATTGTATATATCTATTCCAGCTGAAAAACGAATTGACCAATTTTTACAAAATTTCGTAGGTAAATCCATTGTGGAATACCCTTGTGCTGATTAGATTTTGGGTCGTTTCGGAAAGAAAAAAAAATAACTTAGGTGGGTTTTTTTTTTTTTTCCCGATATCGCCCCCAAAAATCATATGTATTCACTCTAGCTGAGAAACTAATTGACCAAATTTCACAAAATTTGGTAGGTAGGTCGCTTATGTGTTACCTTAGTACTGGTTAGAATTTGATACGATTCGAAAAAAAAGAAAAAGAAAAAAGAAGCTGTTTCTTTTTTTTTTTTTTTTTGCGAAGTAGCCCACAAAAATCCTCAAGAGTTAAAATTAAATACTACACATGTATCCGAGGCCAACGGCCGTACCGTGCTGAAAACACCGGTTCTCGTCAGATCACCGAAGTCAAGCAGCATCGGGCGCGGATAGTACTTGGTGGGTGACCACCTCGGAACACCGCGTGCTGTTGGCCATCTCGGGTGCGGTATCCCCGTGGTTTGCGCGCTAGATTTGCACGCTACCACAAATGCCGCCGTGTTCATGCGGAGTACGATCACGTTAAACATGTGGGTCCGTAAGTCCTTCCGAGAGGTTGGTGGTAGGGGAAGGAGGGTACGGTCCCTGTGGATGCCTCCCCCACTGGGTTCCGGTCTAAATTGGGTGGCACTTCCCGGCCGTCCATACAGTTACCTTACACCTTTCTGGTAGGTCGGACGGTCTGGGTCTCAATCAACAACAACTACACATGTATCCATTACTTCCCGGTCGTCCAAATAGTTGCTCAAGTCCTCTGGATGTGTCGGACGGTCTGGGTTTTCCACATGTATCCATTAAGTGCTTGTTTTATACGTAATTTTTGACGACAAAAAAAAAAAAAATTACACCAACCCCATACTATAAGATGGACCATTCTGAAGATATTAAAGTTTTTAATTTTGGGGAACTGAAAACGTTTCTCACTGTAGTTAAAACACTTTAATGAAATTTCTTAAAATTTAGTAGTTACGTTCCTTGAGGGTTATCCTGATACTGATTAGATTTTGTCATGATTCGAAAAAAATGCTATCGACCGTTTTTTGTTAAATTGCCCTTAAAAGTCGCGGAAATTTGAAAAAAAAATGACTAAAATTGTTGAAACATACTCAAAAAGTATACTTGTGCTTCATGTAATTTTTAACAGCAAAGCGAACAAGATTAACCCCATGACTCTAGGATGAACAGTTCTCAAGATATTTTAGTTTGGGGAATTTTGAGAAGCTGGGAACTTCAAAGTGCATTAAGTTAACAAATGAAACGAAGATCCATTAAAATGCAAATTGAATACATAACGTCAAGAAAAGTACCCTTGTTATTTTTTACAATTAAACTCAATTTATATATATATATAATACATCATGAAATAAAAAAAATAAGAAAATGAATTTAAGTCTGTAGGGAAAGTCATGTGCTGGCTACATCAGATTTTTAAATTTAGAAAAGGGTCGTTCTGCATCAACACTGACAGATTGACAGACAGACAGACAGTTACTGACAAATGACGGATGGCAACTTTGGTTAGGAAAATGAAATTTTTTTTTTGTACGTATTTCAGAAATCTGTCAAACCTTCACTAACTTGAAATCATATTACACTCGCTTTATATGAAAGATACGGCAAACAAATCTTTGTTGTCTAAAAGATCCAAGGGCTTGATATATTTGATATTCGCGAAATATCAGAAGGGTGGGGGGAAATCGCGAAAATTAGCGTCGTGAAACTTTAATCTAAAAATTATGATATAAATTAGGCAATAATAGGAGAAGAAATCTGAAATTCGCGAATATGTTTGATATTCGCGAAATTTTTAAGCCTCCCTCTAAAATTCGCGAAAAAAAAATGGGGAAATTCGTGCCACGAAATAATTACTGGCCTAAAAAAATACTGAAATTATTAATATTAATTCACAAAATAGACGATTATCTTCTCGAAACACTAACGTATTCACGTCACTTTTACTCGTACTATACATTAGCGGCCTTTAACGGTAACCATCTTCTCTCTGGAAAGAACTCGAAAAATCTACTCAACTCGGGAAATTTTTAATCAAACTATAAAATTTCAAAAAGTTTTCAAAAGCCGCCAAGTTCGCGATATTTCGCCAAATTTTCCACTAAGGTCGCCAAAGTCAAACGACCCTGTCCTTCAATTTAATAACAGTGGTTGCCTGTAAAACTGTCTTTGCAGCGGGGATAGGCTGCATGCCGTGAAATGATGACACATATCTTAGATAATCGTAACAATGTTGTAACTTTCCATTTATTGGTTTCATGTCATTTAAAAAATGTGATGTGGACAGACAACACATGACTTTTCATACATAATGCAATGACTTTACTTATTTCACAGCGAAACTATATAATGTACAAGATCCACAGTACAATGTTTTTGTAATTGAATTAACACTGCTTAAATTGAAATTGGGCACTTTTGGCAACTTATTAGTCTAAATAGAATGACTTATTTATACTCACGTGTAAAATCCTCACCAAAATTCAATTGACATTGAATTAATATCCTGTGAAATAAACGACTATTGGCGAATTCTTTGACGTTAGACTATAAAACTATTACAGTGTATCATCTCCCGTGAATAGAACAAACTAGATCGACGAGAATTATGTTAACAAATTCTTTGCATAATATTGCACATGTAAAATGAACATGTTGGAAAGTGAAAATGAAATGATTATCTATTTAACAGTATTAATGGTCTTCATTTTTAAATGATTTTTTTTTCAAAAATCCATTATTTGTAAATCGTGCAATAT